>OX403592.1:3749492-4374408 GCA_948107665.1 Lomographa bimaculata | reverse complement strand
AGCGAGCGGCTTGCTCGTCTCGTCACTGAATGACATCAAACCAATCTGACTTGTTGATAATCACTTTGGTGCGGCGTAATGCGAAATTACGAGACCAACTACACTTTAACCACACTTGATAATGTTTAACATAAATAGGGAAATTTTTATATACAAACCCGTCTACTATGGAGGGAATCATTCAGTGTTAAAATCAAAATCAAAACCGTTTATTCAAATGGGCCCCAAAGAGGCACTCATGAAAGTTAATGTACTGCCAGATTCGCAAAATTATAGCCTGTGTAATGAATAATATAGTATGTTTTACACTGTATGAGTACTTTCCGTCTTTTGGCGCTCTCCCCTTGATATGAAATATCTTCTTTCAATACTATCCAAGTTCGTATGTCCAGATGAAAGATAAAGTTGTCATTCTAAAACAACGGAGCAGACCAAACACCATATTCCTAGAGCCTAAAGACGAAAGACTTCAACCAGTGTGTTCCGACTGTCCATGACATACGGTGCCGAAACGTGGACACTTATGGTTGGCCTGGTCCACAAATTCAAAGCAGCTCATCGAGTTATGCAAAGGGCTATGCTCGGAGATTCTAGTAAAAATTGAATTCAGACGAGGTTATCCGACAGAGAACCAAAGAAGTCGACATAGCACAGCAGATTAGTAAGCTGAAGTTGCAATAGGCTGCTATTAGCCGGTGAACCGATAACCGTTGCAGTAAACATGTTTTTTTTTAATTCTTGATAGGTAAGCATTTGACCACTATCTCATGTCGCGTGGCTGATTGTCTGGTTGTCGCATGGTAAAAGGGGGGTAGGGAATTAGATCATGCAATTCCATGGCACACTCTCCGAAATATATCCTATAAAAGACCGATAGACTTGCGACTCCCTATGTTCTTGAATGGAAATTGCAAAATGGCAAACGTAGTACAAGAGTGGATCAGTGGAGTGACGATCTTCGCAAGGTAGCTGGCAAGAGCTGGATGAAAAAAGCCGAGGATCGTTCTCAGCGGCGTGCAATTGGAGAGATCTATGTCCAGCAGTGAACTTCCTTAAGCTGATAATAATGATACCAAATACGCTAGGGATATGCTAGGATCCACGCATATCTATAAGTGCAACTTGACTAACTAGCACACTTAGATATGTATTTCACATTTTTCTTGAGTAACATTTATTTGCAACATGTGTGTTATTTGTTTATGTCAATGATCAAGTTTTTACATTAGTAAATTAAGACGGAAAAAATATCGCTTGAGGCGGGGATTCAATCCGCGGCCATAAAGTGCCATCATAATTTCGTCGCTTCAGGCAGGGCTTGAGTAGCTCAGCGGTTAGAGCAATAGGGCAATATAATATATAGTTTACTATATCCAAAAGATTAAAATCACTTAAATTGTGAGTGACAAAGTACTTACATGCACATTCACTCGTAAGCCACTACCAAATCAAAATTTAATCCAAAATTCAATGAAACTGCCATAAACTACTAAGATTGAATAACTTTTAATGTGAACCAAGTTGTCCAAGTTGCCTAAACTATGTCACTTAGGGTTGTGAACTCTATCGATTAACAAGTCTAAACGTGAATGTAAGTGGCCTCTATGATTAGGGCAAATAACATATGCATCAAAATTCTAAATTCAAAATCTTTTAAACTGCCCGTTGGTTTCGTTGGGTGAGCGTTCTTCTTCTAAGCAGGGGAATCGGGTTCGATTCCCGCCAGGAATACAAGTTTTCTCCCTTAGGAAAAATTGGTTTTTTTGGTTCTGGTTCTGATTGTGTGTGTGATGTTAATGTTTCCGGCACCCACGACACAAGTCATAGAACTTAGTGTGGGGCTGTGTATGTGAAAGCGTTTACGTTTTAAATAAAATTTTAGGACAGTTGTCAATTAGTCGTAGCGAGGTCTCAGTTTGAGCAAACTATGAGTAATAATCACAAAGAAATTGTGCCTTAATGATGGTGTTAATTGAAAATAATCTGTGACTATTTTATTAGTATAAAATTAGTTAGTAGTAGTTTACTACAGACTCCATATACTAAAACTACATTAAACTTTCAACGAACTAACTTTAGAAACCCAGCAGCTCACGTTTTGAATTAATTATGTTAGCGCATCGGGCTTTGCAACTGGAAGTGTCACTGCAACATTCTATGCACTGACAATTTCTCTCATGATTATGCCACACAGAAGCGTTATTATGGAGATTAAGGGACTTGATATACAAAGCGGCCAGGGCGCGCTAACGGATGCTCTCCCTTTACGCGCGCCTTGGCCGCTGCTGCTGCTGCGCCCTAGTTAGTCTAGTTTTCCGTGTCGAACATTGGCCTCGATTCTAATGTCACACACTAAATTAAATTTAAACTATTCCTGTCTTTTACAAAATAGGAACACAAGACAGAGATAGCATACTGCTGTGCTGTCAAGTTAGTCAGAACTTAGATGTCTATGCAAGCTTAGTCGAGTATGCGTTGTATTGGTGTTGACTAAAAACAAGCGCCTTTCTGCTTCCGCTGTTAATATTTTAATTGATAAACTAGCGTGACAGCTCTAAAATGCATGCTATCTCTGTCTTGTGTTTTATTTTATAAGAGACAGGGATAGTTTAAATTTAATTTAGTGAGTGTACATCAGAATCGAGGCCAGTCACTGTACAAATACGTGCGCCCTGTCCAAAACCATGCCAGGCACGTTCCCCTTTTTCAGTTTAGGAGCGCAGCTACAAAACCATAGAAAAATAATCAAATAAAAAAAGATTTTTTTTACGAACTAAAAATTATAAATTCATTGTCTATATATTTATTTTTGCATGACAAAAAGTGAACCTTGACGACGAAGCGTGACCTTCAGCACGAAGCAACTGTAATAATAAACGTCAAACTAGAGGGATTTACTAGTAACCACTTAAGAGTTCCATCCATCACCTGCAATGGCTCCATCATCAGATGACCTAGATACCAAATTATAGTTCTGTCATCCGAACTACATATGAAGTTTCACAATTGTGACAATGTCTCCTATTAGTCTTCCAATGACCTTGCCACATACCAGGAGATAACTACACAATATGAGTGCTGGATAGTGGCAGGCAGCGCTGTGCGACCTGAATTGCATTATAAAGCGTCGAACAAGAGTCGCAAATTTTAATAGCTTCTGGGAGATAATTTTCTGTAGGTATATGTATAATTCTATGCTATAACTATTACTATGTAAGGTAGCAAGTCTATCGGTATTTTATCGCTTACATTTTGGAGAATGTGCTCAGGAGTTACATGATATAATTCCTCCATGCCCATTTTACCACCAAACAACAAGACAAACTGTCAAACCTCATCCATGAAAGACATACCTCCAGTTCGCTCGAAGCGTTTCGCTTCTACGTTTATCATCCGTACAGCGAGGGAGTGGAACTCATTGCCTGCGTCTTTGTTCGTTGAACGGTACAATCTGGGTGTATTCAAGTCTAGAGTGAATCCTTCTAGGCAAGCATATTACATCTTCAACCGCATCGTCAATTTCCATCAGGCGAGATAGTAGTCAAATGCTTTCCTATTTATATTCAGGATCCAAATGTATTTTGTTTTATTTATTTGAACTAATGGATAGAGAATGGTAAAATCTTTATGTTGTAAGTCTAGTATGTTTTGACATAGTTTTAGTTATGTGTTATTTTGCACGATTGCGCTCTATTAACGGTCTCTTTACAATCCTAACCCCAGATCACTAACAATTCGTATAAAAGACTACGCGTATCCCGCGCTTTTAGTTCTTCATTACGTTTCCCGCCCTCACTGAACCCTGGATACTGAGTACCTTGTTAAAAAGCATCCCTAGTGACTCGCGTCCACCCATTCACACTTAACGACTGCTAATTGGCTTGGAATATATCGCGCATTTGTCGCAAAATTTGCGGCTACGGCCTTGCAAAAAACGTCCCATGACGAACTATTTTTGTAGGGGCTGCAAAAGAGTTATCTAGGAACGCATATAGTTTCTATAAACATATCGGTAAAATGTTTTATCCGTCGTCAAGTATACGAATGGTTAGTTGTAACGCTACTCGAGATTAAGCCCTGTCCCTTACAAAATAGAAACACAAGACAGAGATAGCATACATTTTAGTGTTATCAAGCTAGTTTATCAATTAAAATATGAACAGCAGAAGCAGAAAGGCGCGTGTTTTTAGTCAACACCAATTACATAACGTCTAAGCTTGCATATACATCCAAGTTCTGACTAACTTGACAGCACTAAAATGTATGCTATCTCTGTCTTGTGTTTCTATTTTGTAAGAGACAGGGATAATTTAAATTTAATTTAGTGAGTGTACATCAGAATCGAGGCCACTGTAGCAGTATGTGTTATTATGCCTACCCTCTTTCCTACTAAAATTCTTCCAATATAAGTTGGCACATGACGGGGTCGCTGCTTGTGAACAAACATGTCATTTAGAAAACTTCGTTATTTCCAGCCTTTCTTGCACGCCAAGTTGTTTGTCGAGGTTGTTTACATATCCATACAAATTACCATGGATATTAATTACACCCACATTGATATCGAAACATTCGTGTACGGTGTCGAGCGACGGTAATTAGGCGGGAGCGGGAATTTCTTAGAAATGATATCACGTGGAAGTTGCTAAATTGCCAAGGGTATAAACAAAACGGTCGCTTATTTTGTATGTACTGAATCTTCTTTTATGAATACATCATGTACTATTACCACAGAGTACTTTTCCGGATAGACAGGTAGGATCACAAATCACAGAAACTAAAGGGGTAGGATCAATGTTTCTTCGAAATGCTGAAGACAATAATTAATGTTCATAATCTGGCAGTAGAGATATTAACTTTCAGTGCCTCTTTGGGGCCCATATGAGAGGTGGTAGACCATTTTGTGAGTTGCTCACCTGGCTTGCTACCAAAGTAGCTTACCACCATCAAGTTGAAAGTCTGCCGCCAAGCCAAATACGGTGTTCCGGCAGTTATCCTTGAGAGCCTGCGTATTCC
Organism: Lomographa bimaculata; assembly: GCA_948107665.1. Taxonomy (NCBI): domain Eukaryota; kingdom Metazoa; phylum Arthropoda; class Insecta; order Lepidoptera; family Geometridae; genus Lomographa; species Lomographa bimaculata. The sequence continues at coordinate 4,369,395 of OX403592.1, read as the reverse complement.
AGGTCTAGTGTGTTTATCAGCTTCGATCACATCGTCACTTACCATCAGGTGAGATAGTGGTCAAACATTAGCCTATCACAAATAAAAAAAAAAAAAAAAAACGATTTTGATTTGATATGCATATAATATTTTATTAAAAATGTGGTTATGAATAGTGTAGTAATTGTGTTTTTTTTATGTTATTGTATGACGAGACTAAGAAGTCGGCTCGCCTGATGGTAAGCGTCACGCTTGCTTGTTACAGCTCAGCGCTACCTAGAGTTATAAACTGATATAAGTAGGTCAAAATCCTGCGCGGCAAATCACTGCACTCCTCATCCTAAGTTAGTAGTTGTAAAATATCTTTAAGCCCTGTAATTTCACTGTTAATAGTGCCCCTCAATCCGAAACACTGTAACGTTTCCGCACTACTGCTTGGCGGTTGAATGTCTGTCATTGATGGTCTGGTACTGCCCCAGGCGGACACTGCAAAATAATCCTATCACCACAGTCTTCCTATTACTTTTTTATATTTCCGAAGCCAAATGGCTAAAATGGGATCCTTATAGTTTCGCCAAGTCTTTCTGTCCGTAAGTAGAGCTCTTTATAAGAGTGGACAGGAAGAAAGATAGAGTGATCCGAACCATCTCCTTTCTACCATCGGACAACCGGACGTACATGCTAAAATCGATTTATGGATTCCATTAGTGCACAACAAAGCATTTTGCTTTCACATTAATCTTGCGTACCGCAATAGAGTGGAATTTCTTGCACAAGTCAGGATTCCACTATAAATACAATCTGGGAGACTTTAAATCACGAGTGAGTCGGTATTTTCTAGGCAAGCGTGCTTCATTTTCGATCGCTTTGATCGCTTTGACACTAAACATAAGGTGAAATAATGATAAAAGGTTTTCCTAATCTAGATAAAAAAGAATTACAACCACTTTAATTTCATGCTAGACGGAATTTGATCAATTTATGTGGGTGCGTGTTTGATTAGATTTTTGCGAATGTAATTTTTATCGGCTAAATGGATTTAAATTAAAAGATAATACATTTAACACAATAACATAAATATAAACGGTTTCACACTCACAGCCTCACAATAAGTTCGATGACTTGTATCGTGGGTACCGGTTCGGTACAGCGAAGGAGTGGAACTCATTGCCTCCGGTACTACCGGGGGCAATGAGTTCCACTCCTTCGCTGTACGGATGATGAACGTAGAAGCAAACTGCTTCGAGCGAACTAGAGGTATGTCAACCATAAATGGATGACGTTTGACAGTTTTTCTGGTTGTTAGATGTTAAAAACCGGAAACATTCACATCACACACACAATCACAACCAGAACCAGAAACAAATCTTCCTTGGGGAGAAAACGTTGTGCTCCCGACGGGAATCGGACCCGGTACCCCTGCTTAGAAGGCGAACGCTTACCCAACTAAGCCAACGAGCAGTATAATAACACTAAAACTTATTAACACTGTTATTGAGTTATTTCTTATCAAATAAAATATGGGCGTTTGATAAAATATGGAGTATAAAAATCCCTGTTCTAATAAACAATTGTACAGGACTTTTTTGGTATATGGTTGATTAGAACTAATACTATTTGTAAGGGAAGTATCTACTACAAATATGGTCTATATAGTTGTGTCGCTAAATGTTTTCATTATGATTTACAACAAGAAAATATTACTGCGAAGGATTGGAAGTCATTGTTCTCGTCTCTGTTCCCCGAACGGTATAATCTGGGAGTCTTCCAGTCAAAAGTGAATAGGTACATTCTAGGCAAGCATGCTAGATCTCCAGCCGCATCGTCGCTTCCCATCAGGTGACATTGTGGTTAAATGCTTGTCTATCGGCTATAAAAAAACCGTATACTTTTTATCCCAATAAATACCCAGCGAAGCCACAAGGCAGGAGTATCTAATGACGTCATGTAATATGATCCCACCCTTGCGAACTTATTACTCAACTTTACAAGTAAGATAGACATGTTAAAAGTTTGAAGAGTTTTATCGACAAAAAGGGCGTGAAATCGAGCCTCGTTGCCTACCAAGAATTAAAAAAACAAAAAAGGGCCAATAATCGAGCCTCGTGGCACACCGAAAATTTAAAAAAGGGCCAATAATAGAGCCTCGTGGCTGACCGAGAATTTATACAGGTTTTTCTTACCTACATATCCCACGTAAGCACGGTGGGCCACTAAATTGAAGATAGCAACAAATCCGGCAGCTAGCAAAAGACTCGACATCCTAGCATTTCTGAGAAAAGAAATAATACCAAAAGATGTTCTGTCGGTCCCACAGACCAATGCGGGTATAGGAGGTAGATCCTCGTTTTGATTCTATTTATTAACGTACTATACAGATCTACCCACATTTCTTAAAGTCTCCTTTTATCTGTTAATCCTGGAAGTTATATGCTATAGTTTAGTAGTTATATATATATATATATATATATATAACTACTAAACTATAGCATATATATATATATATATATATATATACCTACCTACAATCTAACAAAATTCATCCGTTGTTGATGCGTGAAAAGGTAACGAACGACACATACAAACTTTTTGATTTATATTAGCAGATGTGATACTGTTGTGCTTTGGTTCTCATTAGTTTCGGGCCATATCATATAATCTCATTGAGGGGGCTCAATAAGATTCCCTAGGGTTAACCATTTTGTTAAAGAGGTATAAGTCAACTCACCGTAAAAGGACGGAAATAAAATATCACCCGGAGACCCTAAGGCCGTAGAAATAATACGGCTTCAATAAAAAGTTTATAGAACTTCTCACCAGCCCTGATTTTTTGGGGTGTACCGCCCCCTTTGCCAAATAGGCAATACGCGTGAGATTTTAATATCTAAGGTCAAATCTTTTTTTTTTGTCTTTAATACCTGAGAATGTATAACATGTATAACATTTATTTACTTATTTACTGCTTTTAATTAAAAATATAAATGGTTTTTTTTATGCTGTATAGACAAGCTTTTGACCACCATCTCACCTGATGGAAATTGATGATGGGACCGAAGATGTGACATGCTTGCTTTGCTCAAAATAGCAAAACGCACGCTATTGGCTAAACTGATACGTAACGTTAGTTAAAATATTGTTGAGGTCAATGATTAGTCAACTTTCCTTATTTTTTTTTTTATTGAAATTGTACGCCAAAGAGGCCGCGTTTAAGCTTTTGATTGGATTAACAAATATTTATTTTGATATGTAACGTAATATTTTGTAGAATGTTATTTGTACTGGCTACGTACCCTATTAACGCATTCGAATAAAAATATTATTTAAACATGCATATTCCCTGCTGGTTTCATGAAATGGAGCTTGTATCCAGGATTACCGGAAACATATATGGATCATGTTATCCGAAATAAATAAATTTTGAATTGATTTGAAAAATAAAATCTGTATTTATTCTGATATTCTAATTTATAATTTTTCGTATAATTGACTTTAGCTTTATATCGTAAATAAATAATAACAGTATGAAAACATAATATAGCATCACATTAACACATTAGCCAATATTTTAACGTATTTCTTAATATTCTAGAGTTTTACGAAATACCTAAAAATTCTATCTATGGCAAGTGTGACCTTGTGTAACTTAACGAAGCCTTATAAGCAACAGCATAAGCTCTATAATCGCTTGCTCTTATGATGCGAGCGTCATCCTATCTCCTTTTTCAAAAGCACCACAAAAAATTACTACTATAATAGTTCTGCCGCATGGATAATGCTATATAAACAAAAATATATTGATTTGGGTGGACATTATCAATACAACGTGTAACTGACTGCAATGTTAGACGCGTTGACCGTAGAAGTTTCAAAAACTGTTTCAGTAGATGATGCCACACGTTCCCGTAAGACGTTAATAATAAGGAAAGATTAATTTCGTCGTTTCAGGCAGGGCTTGAGTAGCTCAGCGGTTAGAGCAATAGGGCGTGACACCATATGGCCGCGGGGTTTAATCCCCAACTCAAGCGATAATTTTTCCTTTCTAAATTTACGACTATAATCCTGCCTTAGTAGTATAGCTAATTCTACTAATCTTATCAATTCGAAAGCTTGTGTGTAAATGTGCAAGTGTGTAAGTATGTTTGTTCCCTCTTCACATTTTAACGGCTGAACGGATTTGGGTGAAATTTGGAAGGACATAGCTTATTTTAACTTAATGATAGCGGGCGAAGCCGCGGGGCACAGCTAGTTATGTATAAAGACAATTTTACAAGGAAAACACTAAAGATTTCTTGTTTCAACAGATTCCGGACCTACTTCCGCACCGCGATTCTGTGCCGCTGGCGTGATTCCTGCTTCCGCCGGAAACGTGCGCTGCCAGAATCGCCCCCCGACATATCCCAGTCGGGCAGTCGATCCCGATCAGGTTTTTACTCGTTAACGTAATTATTGAAACGATATTTGGTATCATTAAAGCACATATTTAATTTACCACTCATTGCAATGCGGTGGTACGGGCTTGACTTAATTCTCATCTTATCAAATTTTATTATGTATAACTTTTATTAGCTTAGCTTAGGGCAGGTTGAGCTGTCCCCGTTGTTAGTCGTAAGATAACTGACGTTTAGCCATGTTCTCAGGCACTCTTCAGGGCCTAAAAAGTACTGCCCGCTAGTCTTTACGACAAGCAACCAAACATTGCATCAGCTGATTGTTAAAGCATTAACCTCGGCATATATCTCCTTGTTTTCAAATAAGTTATTTTCTAAATCAATGGAAATCTTTTCCAGGCAAAGGTTAACTGCCTCCCGCTGGCGTATTCGTCTTCAATTCCCGGTGATATCACGAATTTTCTCCTAAAAGGACACTAGTGTTTCGATTTTGGGTGTATTTTTTGTTTGATTTAAATGTTTCCGGCACGCGATGTGTGTCACAACAGACTGTAATAATGTTATCAGATTTTTTATTATGTGTATGGTGAGTTTTTACCCGACTGCGCAACACTAAGGTTAATAATTATGTTTATCAGCCGTATATGTAAGTTTCTTCTTTTGTGAAGCTCTAGGCCGATTTTGTCATTCTAGCGTCAGTCGATATGTCTTAATTTTACAAACATCATTAAATAATAGTAATCAAAATTCAACATGGCGAAAACCAGACGCCATATTGTGAAAAAAAATGAAAATCGACAAACTCAAGTGGGGTATCATTGAATAGGTATTTAAAAATAATATTCAATTTAATACTATAAAATCTTTGTCCTGACATACTGGTTCACTGACTGACAGCAGTGGTGCAACGGGGGATCAAAGTTAATGTCGAAAGTTCTTTATTTATGAAGTCACACTGATGGAAATTGGTATTTGAGTCGTTTATTTAAAATAAAAAATATATATTATTAATATATTTTTATTTTAAGGTCGTGCAATGGGGAATGAAAGTGCACATGGAAAGTTTTTTATTTATGAATTTAAAGTGATAAAATTGTAACCGAGTAGTAAAATGAAAAGCAATTTTATTAATAATTGATTACAGTTAATTAAAATTAACTACTTTAATGCGTAGTTAACTATATTATAATCACACTAATATTAGAAATTCGAAAGTTTGTGTGTAAATGTGTTAGTGTGGTTTTTTCTTTTCACAATGTAACGGATAAACAGATTTGGTTAAAAATTTCTAATTTACGTAGGTAGCTTATACTCAGGATTAACACATAGGCTACATTATAACTCAACTAACGCAGGCAAAGTCTCGGGACACGGTAGAAAATGATAAAATACATACATTTGTTGTCGATACACACAGTAGACAGATGTATGGGCACAGAGATAACATTATTTATTTATTTTTACAATTTTTTTACTTTGAAAAGGATTATTATTAGATTTAACTTAATTAACGCGGGCAAAGCCGCGGTTCACGGCTAGTATTTATAATAAAGTCGCATAATCGTATAATAACTAGTTATGTTATTAAAGAAAAAGTATATAATAATAAAATAGGTTCACTTATTCCTTAATCAGGTTTTTTAATTTTCTACCGACATCACAAAAAAGGAGGAAGTATTCAAGTCGACTGTATTTTTTTTTCTGTGTTATGAGACTCATAACTTCGTTCCACGTGAACCGATTTTGTTTTTTTTGTTTGAGTGATATCGCTTTCCAATTGGTCCCATATAAATTTGATCAAGATCTGATCAGTAGTTCTTGAAATATCTTCAATAACGCGTGTTTAGTACATCTAATCTTATCAAAGTTCCGAAGATAAAGCGGTGAAGTCAGTTTCTTTTAAGCTTTGCTCGTATTTGTCGTTTATATACTTGTTTCTATTATGTATCCGCATTGTTTGACCATGGAACGGTTGTATAGTTTTTTTCAACTGAATTAAAATTTACTAAAATATTATTATCATAGTGTCATGCAAAAAGTTTACAAAACAAATAGTTTTATTAGAGCCCTTTAAGTACAACTACTTCAGACTTGGAGAGATTCTTATCCCATTCCAGTTGATCCTAACAAACTTTTCTAATTTCAAAAAGTCCGTTTACGACTCTCTTTCTTTTTATGGCTTCCAAAATATTTAACGATTACGACTGAGTGAAAGAAGTGTTGTGCAGGTTTCTCCAATTCGGGAGTTTGTTTACAACCCCCCAAGGTGTATTATATATCAACTTCAATTATGTAGGTTTTTGTTCTATCCAACCTCATTCTACCCCTGTAAAGAAAATAAACAACAAATAAACGCAGTTACACTCACAATCCTAAGTTTAAAGACTTGTTTGAAACATTCACATCACGCTCTTATTACACCCAGAACCAGAAGCTCAAATATCCCTAGGGAAGGAATTTGTGCACACAGGACCCATCCACGGCGCAGAAGGCGGAGACCTGTCCACTCCACTGCGCCTACTGGGTCGTCTGTATAATACATATTTAATAATTCTGTATAAAATATACTCGTACTGCGTTCGGTCTGGTCAATCGTAACTTATTGATTAGGTAAATGTACAGTCATGTCAGTGCTTGAATGAGTGACCGCTTAGTGGAATTTTCAACAGAGCGATACCGTGCTTCAGAGGGCACGTTACGGTGTCAGTTCCGGTTATTACTTAGTCGTAAGACAACAGGCGTTAATCCAAGTCGAATTCTTTTTGAGTGCTAAGTAACAAGTCAAGATATTTTAAACCTTATGTATATAAGTTTTAAGGTCTGTTACATTTAGAAATTGTTGTTGACTAGACACTAAATTATTTGTATTCAATAGTTTTCAAGTCAGAGCCCGTATGTGCATGTCATGATCCATTATAAAAGCACTGCTAGTTGGTAAAATAAATATCTTTAAGATGATATAATGTAAATTTTCACCACATTATGATCTTTAATATTCAACGAATATATAAAATTAAATTAAAACGAATGAAAGGCTGAAAGCCAACGACCAGACTCTATTCTCTAACATAGTAATGCTTTAACTAATTTAATTTGAAATTGACAATACTTCAAAGAAATAAGTTTTTTTTACTGAATTCGAATAGAAATGAATTGGATAATCAATTTCCATTTAAATTAGGCAAAAAAGATTCTTATTTCTTTAGCGTAGTGTTGGTTTTAAATTAAAACAAATTACACCAAGTTGAACATAATACCCGTCATAACTTAATAATTGTATTGTTTTTAATGTATACTTATTTGCTGAACATTAGTTGCGATCATTCAGTGGTGAAACGTGTTTTATAAAAGATACCGACATGTCCACTATCTAGCTACTCCTTTACTTCATCTGTTCCTTAATAATCTTAGTTTTAACATTTTCTTTCAGATAATAACAAGAACGATTTCATAAACTAAGCATTCTCTAGTGTATGTACTCTATAATTCATTCGAGTGGTAAATGAACATGGTTATTATTTTTAATATTTTACGACCATTTTAAAACGTTTTCGATCAAATATCATATGCATTAAAGTATTTTTAAAATTTACATTTTAATAAATGTTAACGTTACGTGTTGTGAGTAATAATTTAATACAAATTCAATTTAAAAACAAGAAGTATTTCCTCCACATAAAAGGCTATATCAAAAAAAGCACTTCGCTACAATATAGGATTCATAATCAGAAGGAAGAGTATTACTTTCCATGAACATACAAGAGATATAAATAATATCCTCTCTGATATAATATGTATGAAATTCACTTGGAACAGAGCCTAAGCATTTAAAATAAAATTTCGTAAAACTGAAGCAGAATGTAATAAAGGAAAAAGTGTTTCGCAAGAATTTTATTTCAGTGAAATGGGTATTCAAGAGGCATTATAAAGCGATTCTGCTGACTTTATAAATGAAAACTTCTCCTTTATGGATCACGTAATTTGTAAATTATACCTATTTAACAAAAAAAAATTGTAGCTTGAGGCGGGGATTGGAGCCGAGCCTAAGAGTATCATGCATTGGTATAATCGCTGAGCTACTCAAGCCTTGCCTGAAGTTGCGAAATTATCCTTTCCTTAATATTAACGTCTTACGCGGACGTGTTTTAGTTCTGCCTAGTATGGCTAATGAACAAAAACAAAAAAATAATTTATTTTATTGTCATGAGAAGAAAATAATTAACTGTTTAAACCAACAAGACCTGTAATGTAACTATAGACATGTATATTATATCAACATCTTATAAACTTAAAGATTACAATAAATAATTTAAATTGCATAATTAAGACTTTCATCTCGATTTCAATGAATTATTCGCGTTGATTAAGAACAGAAAATACACGTATTTTAAAAAGAAACTTGTCGATTAATTTGTACAAAACCTGTATGAAATTTTATAGGGTTACCTTTAAAATAACTCCCTTGAAGTATACGTCTGTACAGGTATCGAGGAACTCAAAGACTCAAGAGAAAATGCGCCGGGAGAATGGCGGCGCTGGTCGTATCGGACGCCGTACGTCAACCGCCAGCTGAGACAGCATTCGCTTGTTAGCTGCCCCAGATGCCCGCAACGATCTTACTACGATGGTAAGAAGGTTCTTTAAGTTGCTGCATGTACATACTTTTCTATTGGCAGTTAAAAGCACCTGTCGAATTGAACGAATATCGAAGGCAATACAATCACTAGCTATGAAACACCTATCTTGCGACCTGTAGGTCTATTCTAGGCGTCCAACTACGATTGTTCGAATTGATGCGACGTCGGTATGACAGTCGATCGGTTGAAAGTTCAGTCCATTTGATGGTTTATAAGAAAAGAAAATCGTTCGATTTAGACGTCGTTTCAAAGATAATTGATACCCAGAATAGACCCCCTGAACCCTTATTACATATCTCTGTTGCTAACGGTTTCAATTCTAAATTGACAAAACTCCTAAGAAATAAGGTTCATTTTTGCTTAATTGAAATAGGAACCGCTCGCAACAAAGATATATAGGGGGTCTGCATTGAATCTACTACGATGGTAAGTAGACAGTTATTGCCGAGTGTAAATATTTTGTACACCATGTAATAATAAATATTATACTAATCTACTATATGACAGTCAATTTGATCCCATAATTTTCATCAACTTTCAGTTTGACTTCAGCTTTTCGCGGGATTTTTTATAAAAAATTTGACATCGACAGGCGTTGGAGCTTTTTACAACCTTATCTAATCAGTTATTTGATTATGATTAACCGAACCTCTGAGCGGGCTAGGGTAAAAAGTTGCAACCAGAGCGTAGGAACTGAACGCAGCCCTGTAGTCGGACCTATGGCACTATTATTACAGCGTGATACAAAAATCGCCATAACTTGTCTATTTAAGTATTAAATGCTATCAACAACTGAATCCAAACTCTGTGACAGCAAAAATTTACAAAGCTAATACCTAAACATTTTTAGTCATTCACCAAAATTTCAGATGATTCGTGTTAAGTTTAAGCGTTGAATTTGTTACAAATGCCGGGCATTTCCGCAAACAGAATGAAGTATTGTTAGACAACAAAGCAGAAAATGCGAAAATTATCGTCAAAATTCACACTACCTACGGGAGTTTCTGAATGTGAAATATGAAAATATTATATTGGAGTAGTATGGATCCTAATGTATGTTGTAAACGGCTTAAAACACGTAAAAAATCTCAACTCTAAATCCGTAGTAATTGTTTTAAAAATAACAACATGTTTTATATAGAAGTTGATTCACTATGAGTAAATCAAATTAATTATGACGCCTCGATTGATCCGCCATATGTTTTAACATGTTGGTTCGCAAAGAATAGAATTTTTGTATATCATATTTTTTTTCATCACACGTATAATTACTCTCAGAACTAGAATTACAAATTTCCATTAGGAGAAAACTTGTGTCCCCACCGGGATTAGAACACCATACTAACTGCTTTGAAGGCGAACGCGCACTCGGCTAAGCCAACGTGCACAAATACAAAAAAGGACCTAGTAATTTAAACTTTTTTTTAACAATTGAATGTTAATTTAAATTTAACTAAAATTAAACAATTTATTCATATATAATAGCAAAAATTTAAATTTCAAGAATTTTATTTAACAGATGTTTTTTTTGTGATCGTTGATGTTTTTTTTTCTACCACTAACAATAATTAAATAGCAGTATTATTATTGTCACTGCATAATAATTATATGATAAAAAACTTGATAGAGGCAGGTATTATACCTTTTATTTTTATTTCAAACATGTTTATAAATAACAGTACGTGTGTACAGTGTCAATCAAAACTAAACTACACTGTGCAGCACTGACGTAATTATTTACACGTCTGCCTTTGAAGGAGTTGGTATCGGGTTCGATTCCTGGTATAAAAACACCTTTCTCAAGGGTTCTGCTGTAATTTTATTTGATGTGAATATTTTCGTCACCCACGATTCCAGTCTTCGAATTTAGTGTAAGCGCGAAAGCAGTAATGTTTATAAAGAAGGTTTTTTTTTTACTTATTTTTTTTCTTTGTTGCAGCGTACATACACGGCCGAAGAGTGTAAATATCAGGTGACGTAATTATTTTCTAAAATAAATCTACTGTGTAAATATCATTTGTGTGTGTAAAAAAGCCAGGAAGTGTTTTTAAATCAATTTACTAACAAAAATAATAAGTACTTAACAATTTTCAAGTCATTGCTCATTGATCTCAATAAAATAAGATAGATGTGAATTTAATTATTTTGAATGATATTGAGATTAAAAATACTTAGAGTAATAATATTTGTTATAATAAGTTATTTTGTACTAGTGGCTATCAATTATATATAAGTATTTATTACTATTATATAAGCAAATTATTGTCTTCTCTCACCTAATATCTTTCAATTGTTTTTTTATTTATTTTACTCGTCAATACGAGTAAAATAATAATTGACAAATATTCGTATTATTCAATAATACGAATATTTGTCAATTTAAAATAAGATACATTTCAATTTATACAATTTGTATATCAATACGTTATTTGGATTTTTTTGGTGTGGTACAGTTATATATCTGTTTATTTTTTAGATGGGTGACGGAGACACCTCTGCATTTATATATTTTTTTGTTCGGTGTGGTACAGTTGTATATCTGTTTTTTTTTATAGGTGTCTGTGACACCGCTGGACTTCCTTTTAAATATTATAACTTGACAATGAACGACCCTGTATTATTATATTACCTATTTTATATGAAAACTAGCTGCGCCCCGCGGTTTCACCCGCGTTGATAATGATGAAAAGTGATGATGATGATGATGATGAAAAATAGATGTTGGCCGATTCTCATAGATACCGGATAAGCACAAAAAATTTCATCAAAATCGGTCAAGCCGTTTCGGAGGAGTATGGCAACGAAAACTGTGACACGAGAATTTTATATATATAAGATTAAAACTATCGTGAGTATTACACATAATTCATGTTGTGTACGGCTTGAAACACGTCCTCCTGATGAAGGACAACAAGTTTGTCCGAAACTAGCCGACTACAAAGTAAGTCGAAATTTAGACGTGTTTCAAGCCGTACACAACATTAATTATACCTATTTTATATTATACTCTAATCTTTAACTAAGCAAAAAACTATCAAATATTTAGTAACTTTTTTCAATTGTCCATATAGTATTATATATTACATTATATATACTATATTATTATAAATTACGGACCAGCCATAATGAGTCACAGACTAGATATTAAAATATTTTGGCTTTAAATATAGTATTAATATAAATATGTTATATAATAAATATAATAATAAAATATATAGTTGAAATCCTTATTTTAGGAACAGATGGAATGATTTCAATCCATGTAATCCTCTATATTAAAAAGGAATAGAGGAGAGCCGAATACTCAGTTCATGAGAAATCAAAATTGCATTTATCTTTTTTATATATCTTACTTAAGTGGAAAATTGAACCGATTACTTTTTACAAAATATAAACACAATATATTGTTATTAACCAACCCATTCTGTTGTTTTTATTAATTAATACTGACAAAGAATGTATTATTGAAAACGAAAGAAAATTTCTACAATTAATTAAAATAGTAACCATCGGCTTCCATACATTCATATATGCGTATTCGTAAAGATTTTACTACGTCCTATCACAGTGATCAATTTTTATTTTTATCCTTGTTAAAATGAATAATCCACAAACTCTCGAAAATCCACTGTATATTCTTATTAATGACGATTGCAATTTGCTTAAAATGAATGAAAGTTGCTTGGTGATTTAAATATATCCAACTGATCGTATTACATACTATGTATAGTAATAATTTAATGGTATAATTATTATTATGACTGTAATTAATTGTTGATTAAGTAGATCAAAGAAATGATCCTACTAAATTATTTATGCAAATTTTATAATAATAAACTACAATAAAGTGAAATTGTTGAATCTACTCACACAATGACCAATACGGCTTTACAGAGTTTTGGACTCCTTAGAGCCGTATTGGTGGAAGTAATGGTTTAGTTATATGTTTCACACAAATAAAGATCGGTTATATTTTTACTAATAGGTAATCAAATTTAATCTTTTATAGTAAGGTGTATGATACGTAAAATTACTGTTTCATATGCATTCACTGTTTAACATGTATACGATTTTCCATAAAAATGTCCTACTGTTCTACCGACTACACTAAAAGGAGGAGGTATTCAATTCGACTGTATTTTTTTAAGTGTGTCAACTCATGACTTCTTTCCACGTGAACAAATTTTGAATTTTTTTTTGTTTGAAAGCTGTTGCTTTTCCGTTGGTCCCATTAAATCAAGATCTGTACAGTAGTTTTTGAGTTATCGTCAATGATGCGTGCTTAATACATTTAATCTGATCAAGGTTCCGATAATAAAGCGGTGAAATCGTTTTTTTTTTAAGCTTTGCTTGCGTTTATTTATTCATCATTCATTCATTTAATAACATGATTTGTTTAGCTTTCCAAAATATCACAAACCTATATAATATTATCTGTGTTCCGCCATTTTTTCGCGACAGTTGAGATTACTTCTAAAACTATAAGCGCATGACTTAAATATTTTGTAAATAAATGAAATAATATAGGCATTCCATAACTTAAATAGTTACAAAATATCTATAACAAAATCTTTTAAAAATATTTTAAAGTAAACAGAAATCAATGGTAACATAAAGCTTATTATAATAATATATAACTATTAGATACACAGACTTATGTATCAAGATATTCAAATATGATCATGTTGAATTAAGTAATTTAATGTTATTGATCCGAAAATAGCTAAAATTTGATAAATAAAATAAATACTATCTTTAATATTTGGTGGTTTTAAAAATTATCTACTACTATTAATAGCTTCTTTAACTGGGCTATACTACTGGAAAACCGACAAAACTCCGAAGAAATAAGGTTAATATATCTGAAATCAAATTCAATTCAATCGCAACAAAGTTAGACAAGGGCTCAGTTCATTTTTGACAGTATAATACTATGTTAAAAATGAAGAAAGCATATATATAACAATTACAACGCTCCTTTTAAATAATAAAATGCAATAGTAATTTAAATCTTAACAGTAATTTACAGTTCATTAAATAACCCACCCCGGCTGTATCCGGAGCAAAGGTGCCCATGACGCTGCACTGGCAGCATTTCCAACCTGGATAGTAATGCTCCTTTTTTAAGCATTACAATTGTCTAGGAATTTATCTATATACTATAATATTGTGTGGTGGTACGAGACCCTCGGTGTGTGAGTTAGACGCACTTAGCCAGTTTTATTTTGTTATTGACAAAAATTATCAAGTGTTTGAAGTATAACCTAAATTCAGAATAATTATTGTAACTATTCAGAAGAAATTAGTGTTGTATTCAATGTAAAATAGGTATAATAAATCATAATGTAATGATATTAAAATTTGTATAAGTTTAACTAACATATTTAATATTAATAAATTTATTTGGGTATACTAAAAATAAAACGATTATTACATTTGAATGTAATTAACTAATAAATTAAGTTTTTATAGAGCTTACTGGTGTTAAATATCATGTTTTATGTGGAAATATAAATGTTAAAAATATTTTTTGACCAAAATAAATCCAAATTCCTTACACCTTATCTTGTTTTAATTACTTACAAGCGACCCGCCCCGGCTTCGCACGGGTGTAATTTAGTAAAAAAAAAACGTTATTGTTAGTCAACCGTAACATATAGATATATGCCATAGAAGAGTTTTCCTTAGGATTTTAGAAGAAATATAATTCTCTAGTACATCATCATAAGCGTTGATCATCCATAATGAAACTATTCATAGAATAAAGTACCTGGCTTGGGGCTTTGGCCCCGCTAAACGACGTAAAAAGTAGCTAATGCTACTTTTGAAATAGGGACATGAAAAATAGGGATTGGAAATAGAGCATAGCCCCTATTTCCAAGGTCATGATCTAGATGATCTATGTACACAAACTTCCAAATCTGTCCAAAGGGTTTCAATTTGATATCGTTTCTAACGTAATAAATCACACAAGCTTTCGGCTTCTTAATTATGAGCATGATAAAAAAAAAGCAAACATGCGTAGAGGGTAGACACTAATATTTTCATATAATTTCATCCCTCTATTGTACATTCAACTTCTATGAGCGTAAAATTCTGCCTACGACCGAGAATTGCGACTATTACCAACTTTGCAGACGTCTTAGTAAATGGATTATAAATCGTATTTTGACAGTTGTTAGTTTAAGTTACCGAATTTGTTAGTTATTCCATAAGTTACATTAAGTAAAATTTCCGTAAGTTATATTAAGCTGGATTAGATTACACACTATTTCGACGTACCGTTCCGTTTTGAAAATTAAAACTTTCGTGAGTATTACACATAATTTATGTTATGTACCGCTTAAAACACATAAAATGATGACGGCAGACTACCACATAATAATATTAGTATACGTTAAGATGGATTGGCCGGAGTCAAAGACGAAACCTTTTTTTTATAATGATGCAATTCTGTGTCTTTTCCGATGGATAGTAATGTAATTATAGAACACACCACACAAAAGAGTCGTTCACATTGATTCCAACAGTTTCCCTTTCACATTTACGTTTACCGATGGAATAACTTAACCTTTTCGTTGATTTCAGCTGTCGCTTCTTTTTACAACAGATGATTGTGTCAATAACGGACAGTATTCCGAGGGTAATAATATTCACGACACTAGTAAAATTTTCTTTGTAAGAGATAAAGTTGATGAACTGGGTCAGCGTTGCACAGCCAACTAATTGCATTTTGTTAGTTATTAATATGTAAATTTACATTTACATACTAATAACTCTTCCTAAAACCCTAAACAACTAAGAGATGAGCTAGTATTTTAAAATAGACTATGTAAACGCGGTCACTTAGCTTGCGGGTTAAGAAGGATGGTGTCATATTGAAGGATTAGCGGGAAATGGTTATGATCTAGTAGACTGTATAGGAAGGTATCGAAACAGAATGACTTACATGGGTATCCTCGGATCAACAAGTACCGCTGCGGTCTCCTGGTGGTATGAAATATATCTAGTAGTTAACCCGTTATTCAGGCATCATTCACGTGGTTAATTGAACATAGAACTCGCGGCGCGAGCGCTGTTTGAGCCGTTAGTACACGGCTTCCTAATATGACGTTCGCGAATCCCAAACGTGGTTGGGATAGGAACATAAACCACGGTAGGTGGTCTAATTGGCGGTTATCCATAATTAAGAGAACTGACGGATGAGCGGATACATCCACAATCAACACGGGACGACCGCAGACTGCTCGCGTTAGCAAGCAGTACCCTCATCTGCCATTCAATCATAAATCCAATGATAGCTAACGTTCCGTAGGAAAATGTGGGTAGAAAAAAATTAGAAAGCATCAAAAGATGGCAAAACGCATTAAAATCACAGACGCACAGATTATAGGTACTGTGTTTCTATAGGAGAAAAAGCTATCATTTGATCACGATATTATTATAATTTTGTGGTGATAATGGTGCCGATTCTGTTGTCCAGAATTAGACTAAACTAGCCTAAAATTAGTTTTAGTCCAGCTTTAGTCCAAAACCTATTCAGAAAATGCAAGATCAGGGTAAAATTAAGTTTAACAGGACTAAGTTAGTTTAGTTACTCTATTTAGTGAAAATAACCAAATTCTTATTCTGATGTGTATGTTTTACGTCAAATTAACACTAAAAATAGAAATTTTAAACTCAAATTAGTCTGTATGAAAAAGGTCTGGATTATTTTTAATGTGATCTTATACTTGAAAGAATAACAAGTGCAATTAATGAAGCAAATACTGACCTACAAAGTCTATAATGGAGGAATATGTGATTGCGGCTCTTGTGAATACAATTCAATTTGGTTGCTGTCAAAATCAATTTTAGTCCTGTCATTTAAACTTTTAAATTAAGTTCAACGTAAAATCAGAATAGAGTTTAGGTATTCTTTGACTAAAATTAGTTTATTTTTAGTTTAGTTTAGGTTAGTTCGGTGCTCAACAGAATTAGCACCACTGTCGAGGATCTAGTAACCTACTAAATAAATCTACTAACGAAATGTCTACTTCGTCGACTTCATCATTATCAGTCCCCATCAAGAAGAACGAATATTTGTCTAGCAGACACCTATTTACTTTATGACTACAATTCATACTACTTAGAGATCAAACCAAGCGAAACAGAAGTGGACAAATACCTATTATTTTGTATTTTTTATGTTACTCCTGCAAGGAAGCTAAACCGCCATTCTGCAAATATAACAAACCAGCAAAATGACATAATCATAATAGTACGCGTTTGTTGAAGCGTGAATACCTACCTGTGATCAACTGACTATTACACATAATTTGGAAATATATCTATAGAACAGGGGGTAAGTTACAGGGGGGTCAAAATGGCCCTAATTGCGTTCGAGAAATTGATGGTACGGCCG
The DNA here is from genome assembly GCA_948107665.1 of Lomographa bimaculata. Classification (NCBI taxonomy): domain Eukaryota; kingdom Metazoa; phylum Arthropoda; class Insecta; order Lepidoptera; family Geometridae; genus Lomographa; species Lomographa bimaculata. Next base: position 4,351,987 of record OX403592.1, on the reverse strand, counting down.
TACCTTTGTACCTATTGCTCGACTTGGCAGGGTTTAATGTTACACACTGGTTTAATTTTGTGTTCTGTGGTGAATTGAATATTTTACAGCGCGTGACGATCAATCTTATATTAATATCGAATGGTCTAAGGTGTTAAAAAATATAGGCTATGAAAAGCTTAGTAAATTTACTGGTTTCATAATAATATATCATATCCATTACCAATGATTTTGGCTTTCGTCATTGCATACCTACTTATTATAAAATGAGCTAAAAGGCCGCATATCTACTTATAGAAAACCAAAAATACGTGTTTGAGACTCAATTGTAATGTTTATTTACAATTGTCACCGCATTGTCATAGCTGTCAAAAATCTGAAAAATGAAATCCACGTAGGCAATGCAAAAATTATAAAAATTAAACAAAAATCGTAAAATACTAAAAACTTTATAAACATGCCTAATTCTAGAAGACGTAAATTTTCCGTCCGCAACGGTATCGCTGGCAGACAGTCATCAAAAATGCAAAATGATTTACAAACAAGGTAAGTTGTTCTAAAGGTCAGGGCCCATAAAGCGGCAGCGGAGCGGCGCGCGAAACTACGATACTAATATTGTATGCTAAGGCTACAAATCTGCAGTGAACTGCAGTTCCGTGCCACGAACCCACGATTTTAATTTGTAGGAAAATCTTCAGCCTTTCCCACGCTGTGTCACACCACTACCACAGTTTATATAATAATCTCTATAGATGAATAACAAAAACTGGGTTTTTTAGCACCATTCAGAGAAGCAAGTAGGTACATAGCTCTCGTAAAAAAGATGGTGGAAATCTAGTTCTGCTATGTATATGAATTTGTTGCCAGTTTTACTTACATTACTGTTCCTTAATTTAAATATTCAACTTTCTCCTTTATAACCCGTACCGCTAATGTCATGATGGAAACCTTACAACACCGTGAAGGTGGATGTCGCGCTGTGCCATTTTTATAGTCTGCGGTGCAAGGAAGATTTTTTGGCGGGAAGGACTGGCTATGTATCATAAATAGGTTTAAATAAGGACTGCGTACTACGTTGTAATGAATTGCACTTTCAGGTCTCCAGGACCCGATCAAGAAACAAAAAACACGACGACCAGTATAGATGCTATAGACAATTATTGTTCAGTATCAACAAACAAAATGCATCCTAACAGTTCGAAGAGCAACACAGATTCAATTTCGGAGTGTCCGAGCACTTCTTTGGTAGGCATTGTCAAAAAACGTTCCGTCACAACCGTCGACAAGGACGTATCAGTCAGTTTAAGTAACATTGAACTTGTAAACGTAATGAACTCTCTAGAAGAAACGATAGATCCTTATAAAGACTCTTCAACCGTGATTGAAAAAATAGAAATACCTTTAAAACGGCTTACACGACAGATGACCCGAGACCGATCGTCACTCAAGAGGGAAAAATACCCGCGTCAGCATCGCATTAAGGTTAGGAGTCCCAAACGACGGATAGGTATCGGAATCTTAGATACTCCGAACAAGAGTAATGATATCCATAAGCTCACGATCAGTGTAGCAACGGAGGCTATTGACTGGAAACGCGAAGTCGAAGTATGCGATAACGCAGCAAATGTCGTAGAATCAAATCAATCGAATGAAGACGAGGAAAGGCAAAGCGATAATTCTTCAGACGATATGTGTCGCATTTGTCACGGTGGCGACACTTTGTCCCAGGAACTCGGTCAGTTAATATCGGCTTGCTCGTGTCGGGGTACCGTGGGACGGGTACACGTGAAGTGCTTGGAAAGATGGCTGACGGAATCAGGGAAATCAAGGTGCGAACTTTGCGGGACGAGGTATGCAACGCGCCGTGTGCATAGATACGGTGTTCCAAGAGCGCTAGTCATGTGGATTCTAAGTCAGAACGCTAAACAGGTAAGTGTATTTCAAATTAATGAAACGTAAACACCTACACATTGCGGGAGTTTATGGCGCATTACACGCATATATCACAGAAAATGTGCGCACCTTGTTATTCGTATACAAAATGAGCAGGCAAAAATGCTGTCTGTGCTTTGCTAGTACGAGTTGTTTTCGGTGAAATGCTCTTTGTTAGGTATACCTTTATTTAATGTTTTAAGTATTACTTATGGAAGTTTTGCACAAATTGTTTGGTGAAAATTGGATGAGATGACTCTCCATCTAATGTAGATAATAAGTAACTTTGCAAAGATTACGAGTTATAATGTATAGTACCTGGATAAGCGGATTTATTTTTTGGTAATAAAATAAAAATAAAAAAACAATTTGAAAAAATTATCATCAGGACTCGAACCGGGGTCTTCTGGTTTCGGGACTGCCCGATTTCTCACCTGAGCTATTATAACCTTGTAGATAGTAGTGAAATTTACTTTCGCATTCGATATTGTAGCAGTTTTTTATTGCCTGAAGACACAGATAAAACGACGTTTTCTAAAAATGATACCTAGCTAGATCGATTTATCGCCCCAAAACCTCTTCCATACTAAATTTAATGAAAATCGTTGGAGCCGTTTCCGAGATTCAGATTATATATATATACGTATAATATATACAATAATTGCTCATTTAAAGGTAATAGATATTAATCGTACTTACATTAAAATTGTACACTTGGTAACTTTTTTAGATCTTCAGCAATAAATAATAATCGGACTATGAACCGATAAAACTCATTTTTTCCCCTAATTAAAAAATAAATTGTGCTACTAATTATAATTATGCTAGCGTTTAGCTGCTATCTCTCTCGCCTTGAATGTAACTCAATCACAGATAGCTACCATAGCATAATTTAGTCCTTGAAGACAAATCTTTCTACTGCTTTACCCCTTGCCCTGAGGCCTGAGCCATTAGGTAGAAGCTAGAAGATCATTAAAAAACTACCTGGAGTTTATCATGACTTTTATCTTCATCATTTCACCTTAAGCACCGAGCTTAAGTGGCTTTACCGGTCCTAACGGTCTCTCATCCAAATTATATAGGTACCTATGCCGTTACAGCGATATTTTGTATCTCATTTAGGTAAACGTCGTAAATACTCTTCATAAACCCAAGCATTTATGATGAAAGTGTGATAAGAAAATAAATGTTGGCCTTGTTACAGCTGATGGTGGATAGTTTAGGCATAATACTTATGTCACCACTAGCCGTGCTGGCAGCTTGGCTGTCCGGTCGGACCCTGGCAGGTTTAATGACGCAAGACCCTCACAACACACCTTGGCCACTTGCTTCTACGTTTGTGCTGGCTTGCATGACACTGGTAAGTTTTGCTGTAACAAGCTTGATTTTTGTCTTAATATAAAAACTATCGTGTTAGGTATTGATCATTATAATGTAAACCGGCACTCACAAACGTAAAATTGTTAAAATGAAAACCTGGATGTAGTTTTTTCTATATGACAATAATACGTCTGCGACTGCTTATTTACATTTAAACAATTATTTCTGTCGTCTATACCTGAACTGTCATGTATCGACTAAAACCAATTCGATGACGTCAAAAGTAAGAGTCACTTTTACTTGTTCTAGCCTATCAATTTATCAAATTCTTAGATAAAAATAAAGCCTTACGCCACTCGTCTCCTAGAAAATAGGCGGTACGTGACGCAACTGCCATTATCCCTTTAGATTCCTGATTTAGCCTAAACTATTTCCCAAAATAGACAATTTGACGAAATGTATAGTTGGTTTCCAATTTCCAATCTTTACGCACGGATGGAATGGGGAGTTAGATCAAAGGATGTGAAGGATTGTATGACATCGCTTTTCGGAACCTTGTCGGTTACTGGACCTTGTCTCATGTATCTCTAAGACTCAAATTTGAGCGAAGAATATTGATAATGGTGGACATTTTTTTGTGAATAGCCAGTACTTTCATAAATTTCCTGAATATGTGCTAGTTGCTAGGTTTGAGCTAAACTACAATCGCTTATAATCTTTATTTATGGATTTATTTTATTAGCAGTCCAGTCGAAGGATTGTTAAGTGTACGCTTACTTTATAAGACAATTAAGTGCTTATGATTTTTTAAAGCTAATATTTTGTTCACCAGGTCGAGTGAAGCACGATAAGCTTAGAATGACAGGCTCTCAGAGATAGCTTCCACGCTTGTGGGAGCTTAGTGGCATTTTTCTGATTCATGTGATCTACCTCTGTGTTTTAGTACAAAGAAGCGAGCTAAGCAACATGAAAAAAATCTTTGTCAATATAGACCTGGTGGAAAGTTTTTTTTTATGCCTGATAGGCAAGCATTCCACTATCTCACATGATGGAGAGTGATGATGCGGCCAAAGATGTAGCATGCTTACCTAGAAGATACCTACATTCTACATTTAAAGACTCTCAGATTATACCATTTGGGGAACAAGACGAGGGCAATGAGTTCCACTCTTTCGCAGTACGGTTGATAAGTGGATATTGTTTTGCACTCAGACTAATGCCGGCTATCAGAAAAAATCTTTCGGGTTCTTATAATAATGTTTCAAAACACGAAGAGCCTTCAGTGATGTTAAACTTAGATGATTGTAGTAAAGCAGAAGATATGATCTTAATGTAAGTAAAAGTAGACTTTTGGTCCTCTTTCCTGCAGGTATGCTATTACTGCTGGATAGTATCTGCAGCCACTCGTCACGCTCTTGGGTGGTGGATCTGGTACAGATCCCAATACGAAGTCAGGCTAGAGATCTTGGACATTGGAGAATGAACAAAACCATTTACAAAAAGTCCATTGGAAACAAAAATACGTGACATACAGTGACGCTATATTTATAAAAATTATAAATGAAAGTGCAATAGAACAAGTCTTTTTTAATTTTATTCAGCTTTAAAAAGGTTTTTATATTTTTATAGAAAGAGACGCACACAATGATTTTTAAGCCAACCTTTAGGAAATATGTACTAGTTTAGCAACAGTTTCATTATCTTTGTCACCAACGTAACAGAAAAATCTTAATGCATCCACGAACAGGGCAGATTCGAGTACGTAGTCACGTTTATTATAGTATTGTATGTAGGTCACGACGCACGCAAAATGCAACTCTAATGTTGGCACCAAAAGAAGAAGAAACCTATTCGAAGAATTTTTTTCCTACTAAATACTTAAGTGAGATATGCTGATTTATTGTATGATGAAAATAGTTGCAATATTAAATTAATACAATTACGCTAGATATGTAACTTAGTAGTTACTAGCTATTTCATCACGTGTACGGTGTACCAGATAGTCACCTTTATCTAATACCATCTAACACGTCACCTGTACATTTAGTTGCCTGCGCGTCTTACGTCGTCTTACACTGTTAATTATCCTATTCCCAATACAATGTCTATGTTATATATAGGCACCACTAGATTACAATTGGAATTGGCTGCTGCTCTCACATGTCGTAGATCATTGTCTCCATAATACTATGTAGTAATCGAAGTTACGATTCGAAATCGTTCTTCAGAGTACGTTGTGCCCCCATGTGGTAAAGAGAAGACAGATGATTTCGTAGTACATTACGTTTGTGTTTTTCACAGTAAATTATACGCGATGCAAAGGAGGGTAATGTATTTATCAGACTATGTGCGTATTTTCCTTTGTGGCTTTCTAGAGCCTAAACGCGAGGACCGATTTCGATGATTTTACGTCAATCGAGTTGTCTTAATCGTGCAAATTCAATTTGGCGACTGCATAGACTAAATAAGAATGTCTATTTGGTCTATGGGCGACTGCCAGATACCATATTAAGAAAATTAAAAAATTTAAATTGGCAATAAGTGGGGCATCGTTGAAAAGATATTTGAAATCATCTTTAGTTTTGGTGAAACAGTAGTCCAACGGTAGATTTGGTGAGATAGTGGTCTATCGGTAGATGAAAAAATCCTACCACGAATGTTGTAGACAATCCTAACACTTACCATATTCTCTCTGTAATTAAGTGTAAAAAAAACGGCACATAATAGTAACACAAGTTTTTAAATTATTTTAATAGAGTCGACGTTTTCCAACCAGTTTTGCCAAGTTCGCATTTCGTTATACAAGTATCTTCCAGGACTCTCTGTTGCAATTAGTTGTTTATGTCCGACAAGTGTATAGTTGGATTTCAGATGTCCGTTGTCAACGCCACACTTTATCAGGGCTTGGGCGGCTGCTATAGCTTCTAGTGTTGGTTCATCATCTAAGGGAAAGTAATCGTTTATTTATAAGTAGTGAAGTGAAGGTAGCTTAGGGACAGTTATCGATCAGAGCTGTTGTGGTTGTCTACGGCCCTTAGAGCGGTCAAACCTTAAGCAGCATTTTAATGCCAGTCATTGGATTGCAACAAATTAGGTATAATTATGCGATGTTGCATTCGGTTTATAAGTTTGGGCTCTGTGAAAGAACAAATGAACATACATAAATATATACTATTATATGATAATATATTGCCACAACTACCATGTATGTTGTGTTTTAAATATTTAAGTGACAATGACACACATTTTATTTATATGACATAACGTTTTCACGATCACAGCCCCTTACAAAGTTCGATGATTGATGCCGTAAGTGCCGGAAACATTCACATCACACCGGCAATCACTCACAGAACCAGAAACCAACTATGCCATAGGAAAGATGATGTATGTTCGTTTGTTCCTATGTATTATGTGCTTACATACCTACAAACATAGAAACATATGCTCGACTGTAGTCGGTTTGCTACCGTAGTTAAGTAAAAACAGTGCAGTGCAAATAATTCAAATCAGAACCGCGCTGTAATATAATTCTAATAGAAAATCTATTTCCGCTTGAACAGCGCTGTAAAAGCTTTGCTATTCAGTCACATAATTATAGTTTGTTATTATTGAATCATAATCATAATCATAATTCATTTATTGCAAAGAATCTAGGCTGATAATATAATAATAAATTAATGACAATTCTCATACAATCTACCTTTTATACATGGGTGTGCAACGTCATAACATGTTTCTTCTATTTAGTTTTTATATATAACAAAATTTACAATGCCATTTGAGTAAAAAAATATTATCATGTCAATTCAATTATTATTAATAATTAATTAAAATAAAAAAGTGTCGATTTTATTCAATAATTACAATAAATATTTAAGTTATCTTTCATTTTAGGTCATCGGAAACCCAATAGTGGAGGAATCTTTGAATAGCGGCGATATTCAATATTCAAGTCTTGGTTGATATTGAGAGCGCGAGCGGTCTCAAGATGTAAAGCGGTAGATGCCAACTTTGCCGACTGAAGACGTATAAATAAACGAATTTCGAATGGGGGAACTAATAAGTTAAGAAATGTTTTAAAAAAATGTGTTTCTGGTTTTGGTGTGATTGTATGTATGATGTGTATGTTTCTGGCAGCCACGACACAAGTCATCGTACTTAGCGTGAGGCTGTGAGTGTAAAAACGTTAATATATTGTTGTTTGTTTGTTTTTGCCACAAATGTGAAAAAATGGCGGTGTCGATTTTGAATACTTTTCCAAATCTTGTGATAGTTCCGTGTTAATGTGTAAATTATGGTTGAATTTTAACGCTTTTAACGCTTTCACGCTTCACTCAACTCCATACTAAGTTCGACGACTTGTGTCGTGGCTACCGAAATTCACACCTAACACACAAACACAACCAGAACCAGAAAAAAAATGTTTTCTTGATAATAAAACGTATGTTTCCGCCGGGAATCGAATCCGATGCCCCTTCTTAGAAGACTAACGTGGACCTAACTAAGCCATTGGGCATTTAAAATTCGTAATTTCTGTTCACTCCAACTCTCGAAAAAAGTTACAGGAAGTTGTCTACCACTTTACTAGGGCATGACTTGACTATGACTGGACCTAGACTCGAGCATAACTCTCTTATTTGATTTGTTTATTGGTGAGTAAGACTAGTTTACTGAACTACAATAAACTTTTGACACTGGTTAGCAAACACACTAATTGTTAATCTAAATAAAAAAAAATCTTACATAAACGCTTTCACACTAACAGCCCCACGCTAAGTTCGATGACTTGTGTCGTGGGTGAAACTGACTTGTTTCGTGGGTTGGAAACATTCACATCACACACTCAATCTCAACCAGAACAAGAAACAAAAGTTGTGTACCCGCCGAGAATCGAACCCGATACTCCTGTTTAAAAGGCGAACGCTCACCCAACTAGCCAACAGTTAGTTCATTTTGAATGTAAACTGTGGTATAAACTTAAATAGAACTTTAAACCAGCTTACCGTTAAAGTTTCCAATAAATGAAATACCAATAGACATCCTATTGTAACCGTAAGTGTGAGATCCCATGTGGATCCAGCCAGAGCCTTCGTAGACCTTTCCCGTACTACCAATAAGGAATCTGTAAAAGACAATGTCTACTTTTTATACTATTTTAATCACTTTCTATCCAACGTCTCAATAACAAATTACCTAAACGAGGTTTCCCCCTTGGAGACGCGATTGCAGATTACTGGGCTTAGAAAATGTAGAGCAACTTAGTACAATTAAAAAAATATATAATCATCGACACGACGAATAAGGCAGTGCTGCCGCAGCAGTATTGCCACTTTGGTACTGCGCAATAAAATATCTTCCAAACAGAAAGAGATTTCTTCGCCTATGTTTTTTGTCTTGAGGCCCTCACAAAATGATTACGTATTATGTCTCTAAAAGTAGGCGTACATAGGTATTCTTTGGTAGATAATTTATGGTAATGCTGGTAATATTACTAACTAAATAATTTTTAACTATAATAAGTTTTGTATTCCAAAATTATACAATGTTTATAGTCAGTAGGTCTACTCTGGTCATCAAACTACGATTGTTTAAATTGATGCTCCGTTGATACGACAGTCGATTGGTTGAAGGTTCTGTCGAGTCGATAAGAAGTGGTTCATTAGAAAATAATATCGTACAATTACGACGTCGATGTAAAGATGATCGATGCCGGGAATAGACCCACAGAATTTGGGCAAAGTTCAATATACCTATATATTGACCTTAAGGTTATGAACTTTGTCATAGTTCTAGTTACATATTAAGCCAAGGTATCTCTATAACAACTGGACTGTTATAGAGATACCTAGTTTCAAAGACAAAGACACAAACTTTTGATATTGTTATAATATTAGTATAAAGTCTAACAGATTAACATTATGCTTTAAGCTCTCAACGGAAAGCTATATTTTTGTTACTGCGCCTTACATATAGAAATAAAAGAGGTTTAGGAAAAAAAATCACAAACATGGACACATATTTTTAATCTAAATCAAATCCAAAAGTGTCAAAACCAGTGCGTACTTTTTGCCCCCGGTTTCTTTAGCTACCGGGTTTTCTTGCTCTCCATTCTGTTTTTTTTTAATAAATTGTTATTTTTGAGTCAGTACCGTCAAACGTAGATGCAAAAAACAACAGGACCATGGTTTATGCCCCGGGTTTCAGGCTTTTTGACCCCAACTCTGTTTTTTCAATTCTTTAATCCGAAACTTTGTGTGTAATTATGTTTGTTCCCTCTTCCCGCTGTGACACCTAAGCGGATTCGGATGAAATTCGGAATGTACATAGCTTATACCTAGCTTACCTTTTTAACACAAAGGCTATTTTTTAACTTGATCAACGCGAGTGAAGCCACGGGGCACGGCTAGTAATCACTAAAAGTCTACTTAATGTTAAGATAGGTATACATACATAAATCAGTCCTAATAATTGACTTACGATGATCCAATCTCCCAATACTTTCTGTTATTCACGTGAAAATCTTCAATATTCCGGACCCTGTCCCTGCAGTTCTTGTCCGTGGTGCAAGTTGGAGTAGCAGTGTGCTGGATGATGACCAGATCTACGGGTCGAGGAAGATACTCCACTTGCGTCGGGCGAAGACCACCCCATTCTTTCTTTGAAACTATGTTACAATCTGAGGAAAAAAAAAACACTTATCATACATACTACTAGTATCAAATTACCTATTTATGACCTTTGTTAACGAGAAGGTACACGATTTTATATTTTTAACCGACTTCACAAAAAAATACTCAATTCGACTGTATTTTTTATGTGTGTTAGTTACCCTCATAACTCATCTTCATTAATTAATTCATTTATTTATTGCAATCTATATTAATAGTAATATACAGGTGTTTTTTAGGAGTACAGTTCTATATAGACCCTGTGGGGTCACCGCAATAAAAAAATCACCGCAATAATCTTAGTCGAGACTTCTTTCTGGGTAAACCGATTTTGAAATAATTTTTATTTGAAAGGTTTTTACTGTAGGCCTTGCATGTTTACTATGATCAACACATTATATACCTACTCCTGCTTCATAATTATTTCGCATTAAAAATATTTTTTGTATTTAATTGAGAGGATAGCAAGCCTTAGGTTCAAAGTATATTGTTTTGCCTTTAACATAAATGAGTATTCTACTTGATAAACCCTAATAAAATCCTACTAATATCATAAATGTGAAAGTTTCTGTATGTGTGAATGTTTGTTACTACGTTCTTATCACCGTAATGAATAAACCGATTTTGTTGAAATTTTGAATGTAGATAGTTAAATTTCCGAAATAACGCATAGGCTACTTTTTAATTTAACTAACGCGAGCAAAGCCGCGTGGCACGGCTAGTAATACATATTATTATTTATTCCTATTTATCGACTTAAATTTGCATTACGAATTACGTACCAGCATCTACAAATATTTTCATAACACACAACGCGAAGACACCAACTAACAACAACTTCATTTTCACACAACAAACTGCCACAATATCAAGAGAAGCACTGAGGCAAAGGTTATTGTCTCTACAAAGATATATTAAAATAATCTAGACTTAAGTTGTAACAAACAACCTCAATTCGTCTTACTCATTTTCCTTATTCACGAGAGAGAGGTCGATAGGGACTTGACCGTAAACTTGTTCAACGATATGCTGGGGAGATCATGGCCTTTTCAAAGTAGTTCTCTTCGAGGTATAAAATAAACAAAAGAGAGAATACATATTTTATCTATTGCACACATAATATTATGCTTCTAAAACAGACCAGAAGGAAATAACAAGAAATTATAACCCTGCGCGGGAAAGGTTCAGATGTGTAACAGCGAGCGTAAGGTTGGGCTTTTTTTATCCGAAATAATTAGTGAAACAAATCCATAAGATTATCGTTTATTACTGTGAAAACCATGTCTATTTATCTTTATTTTATATTTATTCATATGTAAATAAAATTTTAAAATATTATAAAACCTACTTGTAGTTATTCTGTTATTATTATTTTTTTTACGATTTTTTTTCTCTGAGATTTTCAATGCTCTCTTTTAATTAGAAAAGCTAATAAAAAAAACAGCGGTAAATGGTTAAAGTTTACAAAGAATTGAGTTAGTATATAAACTAGTTTCTTAATATTATACATACTAGGGACTAATAACATTTAAATTTTATAAAAAAATATACATAAATATGAATAAAAATGTACATGTGCAAAATAACGACGAGCGCTAGATAGGTCAAACTCACCCGAAGACCATTTTGATACTATATTATACCATCTACGCAGTGCGTCTTCTGCCTAAACGGTTTCACTCAAATATTCTTTGCATCCTTACGCGCAGCTACTTAAACGCAAAGCGAAAAACATACGAAATACAAAATACACATTTATTTGTTAATCAAACCTAGTCACAACATGAATTACTCACGATCCCCGCACTCGGACAAGCCTGTACCGCGGGTAATCTGTATATAACTAGATTAACTTTTAAAAATTTACTAGACAACACAGCTCTATACAATGTTATCACTAGGGTTAAAGTAACAATTCAAAACATTAAGATATTTAATACAATATTTTAATTTAACACCAACTATTAAAATTAAATTCTAAACAGCTCATTGAATTATATATAAAATATCGACAAATATAAAATACTTTGGGTGTGTTACTCCCAAACTTACGCTCGTCGGGTTAAAAACTAAACTCCGACTACTAGTACTGAATCGCTTCCTATAATATGAACCCAAAATAAACGTGTTCTATATGTTATGAATATGCTTTGGTCAAGAGACTTTGTTTTAAAAGACTTTAAATAAGTCTTCATTAAGGAACTATGTTTTAATACATATATACATAGAAGTCTCATCAAAAAGTTACAGCAAATGAAACATAGCTTGACCTAATAAGTTTATTCTGTATTATAAGAAAATGACTTAATGTAACCGGAGACGGGGCATTCCCTGCTGTTATCGAAACGGTAGAGTCAGAGTTCAAACGACTTTAACGTTGTTTATAATCCAATATGATAATATTAATCATGTATTATTTTATTATAAATCTTTTAAATGTCATAGTTTAATGACTTCACTGAGAATAATGTCTCGTTGCGTATTGTCCAATTTTGAAGCGTATTGTCAAACCGTTGAAGTACTCTGAGCAAAATGTCTCGTTGCGTATTGTCAAATTTCGTAGCGTATTGTCAAACCGTTGAAGTGCTCAGAGCAAAATGTCTCGTTGCGTATTGTCAAAACGTTGAAGTGCTCTAAGAAAAATGTCTCTTTGCGTATTATCAAATTTCGTAGCGTATTGTCAAGCCCTTGAAGTACTCTGAGAAAAATGTCTTGTTGCGTATGGTCAAATTTTGTAGCGTATTGCCACACCGTTGAAGTACTCTGAGAAAAATGTCTCGTTGCTGTTACTAACATTATTGTACTATTTGTGACAACTAATATTATTCAGTAGCAATCACAAAGTCAAAGTCTGATACTTAGTAATAAGAAGGTTTTGTTTATCCAAATGGCGGTATATAATAAGATTTTTCTAGTTCTGTTAGTTTTATACAACTACGTTATAGGTGTTTACAAAATTTTACTATATCTACTAGAGATATACTAAATAAAACTTGTGTTCCTGCCTGACCCTGATATCCCTGCTTAGAAGGCGTCCTGACCTAGCTCACCTGACTAAACCAACGGGCATCGGGCAGTTCAATCCACTTATCATCCGTACTCCGAAGGAGTGGAACTCATTGCCCTCGTGTTTGTTCCCCGAACGGTATAATCTGTAAGTCTTCAAGTCAAGAGTGAATGAACCTTCTAAGCAAGCATGCTACATCTTCGGCCGCATCATCACTTTCAGTCATGTTAGATTGTGGTCAAATGTTTGCTTATCAAGCATAAAAAAACTTTCCACCAGGTCTATATTAACAGAGATTTTTTTCATATTGCCTAGCTCGCTTCCTTGAACCAAAATACAGTGGTAGTTTACTTGAATCAGAAAAAATGCCACTTAGCTCCCACAAGCGTGGAAGCTATCTCTGAGAGACTGTCATTCTAAACCTATCGTGCTTCACTCGACCTGGTGGACAAAATATTAGCTTTGAAAAATTGGTTTTTTATACCGACTTCCCAAAAAAGAAGGAGGTACTCAAGTCGACTGTATTTTTTTTTTTTTATGTTTGTTACCTCATAACTTCTATCCACGTGAGCCGATTTCTAAAATTGTTATTTAGTTCGAAAGATGTTGCTTTCTAATTGGTCAATTTAATTTGATCAAGATCTGATCAGTAGTTCTTGAAATAGTAGTCAATAATGTCTATTTTGTGGACTTCTTTGACTATGTTCTCGTTTAACCGACTTCAAAAGTTACCTCATAACTTCTTTCATTGTGAGCTGATTTAGATGATTATTTTTTTATTTGAAAGCTGGTGCTTACCATATGGTCCCATTGAAATTTGATCAAGATCTGATCTCTAGTTTTTGAGTAATAGTCAATAATGCGTGTTAAATACATTAAATCTGATGAAGGTTCCAAAGATAAAGCGGTGAAGTTGGGTTTTTTAAGCTTTGCTTGCGTTTAATTATTCAAGCTTTGCTTGGGTTTAATTATTACGTCAATCGATTTGTCTTAGTCGTGCAAATGTCACCAAAACATAACAGTAATCAAAATTCAGCTTGGCGACTGCTAGATTCCATATTAAGAAAATTAAAAAATTAAAGTGGCAGAAAGTGGGGCACCGTTGAATAGATATTTGAAAATCATCTTTAGGTTTGGTGATATAGTTGTCTAACGGTAGATTAGGTGATATAGTGGTCAAACGGTTGATGAAAAAATCCTACCACAAATGTTGTAGACAATCGTAACAGTTATACTATATTCTCTTTGTAGTTAAGTGTAAATAAAAACGACACAATAGAAACACAAGTTTTCAAATTCTTTTAATTGAGTCGACGTCTTCCAAACAGCTTTGCCAAGTTCGCATTTCGTTATACAAGTATCTTCCAGGACTCTCTGTTGCAATTAGTTGTTTATGTCCGACAAGTGTATAGTTGGATTTCAGATGTCCGTTGTCAACGCCACACTTTATCAGGGCTTGGGCGGCTGCTATAGCTTCTAGTGTTGGTTCATCATCTAAGGGAAAGCAATCGTTTATTTATAAGTAGTGAAGCGAAGGTAGCTTAGGGACAGTTATCGATCAGAGCTGTTGTGGTTGTCTACGGCCCTTAGAGCCGTCAAACCTTAAGCAGCAAATTTAATGCCAGTCATTAAATTGCAACAAATTAGGTATAATTATGCGATGTTGCATTCGGTTTATAAGTTTGGGCTCTGTGAGAGAACAAACGAACATACATAAATATATACTATTATATAATATGATATTGCCACAACTATCATGTATGTTGTGTTTTAAATATTTAAGTGACAATGACACACATTTTATTTATATGACATAACGTTTTCAAGATCACAGCCCCTTACAAAGTTCGATGATTGATGCCGTAAGTGCCGGAAACATTCACATCACACCGACAATCACTCACAGAACCAGAAACCAACTATGCCATAGGGAAGATGATAAATGTTCGTTTGTTCCTATGTATTATGTGCTTACATACCTACAAACATAGATCATACGCTCGACTGTAGTTGATTTGCTACCGTAGTTAAGTAAAAACAGTGCAGTGCAAATAATTCAAATCAGAACCGCGCTGTAATATAATTCTAATAGAAAATCTATTTCCGCTTGAACAGCGCTGTAAAAGCTTTGCTATTCAGTCACATAATTATAGTTTGTTATTATTGAATCATAATCATAATCATAATTCATTTATTGCATAGAATCTAGGTTGATTATACAACAATAAATCTATATATATAAAAGAAAGTCGTGTTAGTTACTCCACTTATAACTCAAGAACGGCTGAACCAATTTAGCTGAAAATTGGCAGGGAGGTAGTTTAGAGCCAGGAGAAGGACATAGGATACTTTTTAAGAACGTACATTTCTTTAAATTTTTTTTTTACATTTCGACATGCTTTCCATTTTATCATACGTCACTCGGATTTGGTAAAGTATTAGGCAAACATAAACATGAAGGTTGTAATAATATAGTCACGTGACATTGTAACGCATGCCGGGTATGGCTTCCTAAATATGCACATTCACTGACTGTTAGGCGGAACGAAGGTCGCCGGGACAGCTAGTTAATAATAATTCCCATACAATCTACCTTTTATACATGGGTGTGCAGCGTCATAACATGTTTCTTATATTTCGTTTTTAAATATAACAAAGTTTACAATGCCGTTTGAGTAAAAAAATATTATCATGTCAATTCAATTATTATAAATCATTAATTAAAATAAAAAAGTGTCGATTTTATTCAATTATTACAATAAATATTTAAGTTATCTTTCATTTTAGGTCATCGGAAACCTAATCATCGGAAACCTAATAGTGGAGGAATCTTTGAATAGCGACGATATTCAATATTCAAGTCTTGGTTGATATTGAGAGCGCGAGCGGTCTCAAGATGTAAAGCGGTAGATGCCAACTTTGCCGACTGAAGACGTATAAATAAACGAATTTCGAATGGGGGAACTAATAAGTTAAGAAATGTTTAAAAAAAATGTGTTTCTGGTTTTGGTGTGATTGTATGTATGATGTGTATGTTTCTGGCAGCCACGACACAAGTCATCGTACTTAGCGCAAGGCTGTGCATGTAAAAGCGTACATTTATTGTTGTTTGTTTGTTATTGCCACAAAAGTGAAAAAATGCCGGTGTCGATTTTGAATACTTCTCTAAAACTTGTGATAGTTCCGTGTAAATTATGGTTGAATTTTAACGCTTTCACGCTTTAATCAGCTCCACACTAAATTCGATGACTTGTGTCGTGGGTACCGGAATTCACACCTCACACACAAACACAACCAGAACCAGAAACATTTTTTTTTCTTGATAAGGAAACTTCTTAGAAGACGAAAGTCGACCTAACTAAGCCATTGGGCATTTCAAATTTGTAATTTCTGTTCCAACTCTCGAAAAAAAGTAACAGGAAGTTGTCTACCTCTTTACTAGGGCATGACTTGACTATGACTAGACCTAGACTCGAGCATAACTCTCTTATTTGATTTGTTTAATGGTGAGTAAGACTAGTTTACTGAACTACAATAAACTTTTGACACTGGTTTGACACACAAATTGTAAATCTAAATAAAAAAACATCTCACATAAACGCTTTCACACTAACAGCCCCACGCTAATTTCGATGACTTGTGTCGTGGGTGAAACTGACTTGTGTCGTGGGTCGGAAACATTCACATCACACACTCAATCTCAACCAGAACAAGAAATAAAAGTTGTGTACCCGCCGAGAATCGAACCCGATACCCCTATTCAAAATGCGAACGCTCACCCAACTTAGCCAACGGTCAGTTTATTCTGAATGTAAACTAAAATAGAACTTTGAACCATAATAGCTTACCGTTAAAGTTTCCAATAAATGAAATACCAATAGACATCCTATTGTAACCGTAAGTGTGAGATCCCATGTGGATCCAGCCAGAGCCTTCGTACACCTTTCCCGTACTACCAATAAGGAACCTGTAAAAGACAATGTCTACTTTTTATACCATTTTAATCACCTTCTATTCAACGTCTGGATAACATATTACCTAAACGAGGTTTCCCCGAGACGCGATTGCAGATTACTGGGCTTAGTCAATGTAGTGCAACATAATTAAAAAAAAAAAATTCGTTGACACGAAAATGAAGCAGTGCTGCCGCAGCAGTATTGCCACTTTGGTACTGCGCAATAAAATATCTTCCAAAAAGAAAGAGATTTCTTCGCCTATGTTTTTTGTCTCGCTTTAAAGTTAGATCCAACAAAATGATTATGTATTATGTCTCTAAAAGTAGGCGTACTTAGGTATTCTTTGGTAGATAATTCAAAGTAATGCTGGCAATATCACTAACTAAATAATTTATAAGAGGAGTTTTGCCGCGAAAGTGAAAAAATGGCGTTGTTGATTTTGTGTAATTTTCCAAAACCTGTGATTCTTCGAGTGTTAATGTGTAATAATGGTGGATTATTAACCGTTAATACTTAGTAAATATGCGTAAGTGTAGGCAAGTCATACAAAGTTGAAAAACGTGATTTTAGTCTTCGCTCCAAAACTCCAATAGAAGTTCTAGTAAAGTTTCTACCACTTTACTAGGGCATGACTTGACTATGACTGACTACTTGACTTTGACTGTGACTTGTGACTAAGACTTTTATTATGAAGAATAGAAATTGTTAATATTTGTTTAATATTTCGACTGAAGGACTATGCATCCATGGTCATGAAATAATAATAATAATAAAAAAATTATAACTATAAAAAGTCTTGTATTCCATAATTATACAATGTTTATAGTCAGTAGGTCTACTCTGGTCGTCAAACTACGATTGTTTAAATTGATGCGCCGTCGATACGACAGTCGATTGGTTGAAGGTTCTGTCGAGTCGATAAGAAGTGGTTCATTAGAAAATAATATCGCACAATTACGACGTCGATGTAAAGATAAACGATACCGGAAATAGACCCACAGAATTTGGGCAAAGTAAGTTATTATACCTATATATTGACCTTAAGGTTATGAACTTTGTCATAGTTCCAGTTACATATAAAGCCGTCCAGTTGTTATAGAGATACCTAGTTTCAAAGACAAAGACACAAACTTTTGATATTGTTATAATATTAGTATAAAGTCTAACAGATTAACATTATGCTTTAGGCTCTCAACTGAAAACTATATTTTTGTTACTGCGCCTTACATATAGAAATAAAAGAGGTTTAGGAAAAAAAATCACAAACATGGACACATATTTTAAATCTAAATCTAATCCAAATAAAAGTGATAAAACCAGTGCGTACTTTTTGCCCCCGGTTTCTTTAGCTACCCGGTTTTCTTGCTCACCATTCTGTTTTTTTAAAATAAATTGTTATTTTTGAGTCAGAACCGTCAAACGTAGATGTGCAAAAAACAACAGGACCATGGTTTATGCCCCGGGTTTCAGTTGCTCCCAGGCTTTTTGTCCCCAAATCTGTTTTTTCAATCCTTTAATCCAAAACTTAGTGTGTAATTAATATGTTAAACGGATTTGGATGAAATTCGAAATGTACATAGCTTATAGCTAGCTTAGTGCGAGTGAAGCCACGGGGCACGGCTAGTAATCACTAAAAGTCTACTTAATGTTAATACATTAATCAGTCCTAATAATTAACTTACGATGATCCAATCTCCCAATACTTTCTGTTATTCACGTGAAAATCTTCAATATTCCGGACCCTGTCCCTGCAGTTCTTGTCCGTGGTGCAAGTTGGAGTGGCAGTGTGCTGGATGATGACCAGATCTACGGGTCGAGGAAGATACTCCACTTGCGTCGGGCGAAGACCACCCCATTCTTTCTTTGAAACTATGTTACAATCTGAGGAAAAAAAAACACTTATCATACATACTACTAGTGTCAAATTACCTATTTATGAACTTTGTTAAAGATAAGATACACGATTTTATATTTTTAAACGACTTCACAAAAAAGGACTCAATTCGACTGATTTTTTTATGTGTGTTAGTTACCCTCATAACTTCTTTCTGGGTAAACCGATTTTCATTTCATTTTTATTTGAAAGGTTTTTATTGTAGGCCTGGCATTTTTACTATGATCAACACATTTTATACCTACTCCTGCTTCATAATTATTTCGCATTAAAAATAATTTTTGTATTTAATTGAGAGGATAGCAAGCCTTAGGTTCAAAGTATATTGTTTTGCCTTTATATATAAATGAGTATTCTACTTCATAAACCCTAATAAAATCTTACTAATATCATAAATGTGAAAGTTTGTGTATGTGTGAATGTTTGTTACTACGTATTTATCACCGTAATGAATAAACCGATTTTGTTGAAATTTTGAATGTAGATAGTTAAATTTCCGAAATAACACAAAGGCTACTTTTTAATTTAACTAACGCGAGCAAAGCCGCGTGGCACGGCTAGTAATACATATTTATTCCTTTTTATCGACTTAAATTTGCATTACAATTTACGTACCAGCATCTACAAATATTTTCATAACACACAACGCGAAGACACCAAATAATAACAACTTCATTTTCACACAACTAACTGCCACAATATCAAGAGAAGCACTGAGGCAAGGGTTATTGTCTCTACAAAGATATATTAAAATAATCTAGACTTAAGTTGTAGCAAACAACCTCAATTCGTCTTACTCATTTTCCTTATTAACGAGAGAGAGGTCGATAGGGACTTGACCGTAAACTTGTTCAACGATATGCTGGGGAGATCATGGCCTTTTCAAAGTAGTTCACTTCGAGGTATAAAATAAACAAAAGAGAAAATACATTTATTTATTGCACACATATGCTACTAAAACAGACTAGAAGGAAATAACAAGACGAAATTCTAACCCTGCGCGGGAAAGGTTCAGATATGTAGCAGCGAGCGTAAGGTTGGGCTTTTTTTACCCGTAATATTTCGTTAAGAAAATCAATAACATTATCGTTTATTACCGTGAAAACCATTTCAATTTTTCTCTTTATTGTATATATATTCATATGTTACTAAAATTTTGAAATATTTTAAACTAACTTTTAGTTATTCTGTTATTATTATTATTTTTACGATTTTTCCTCTAAGATTTTCAATGCTCTCTTTTTAAGAGAAAAGTCAATAAAAAATAGCGGTAAGTGGTTAAAGATTATAAAGAATTTAATAAGTATATAAACTTGTTTCTTAATAATTTGCATACTAGTGACTGGTTACGATTAAAATTTTAAAAAAAATATGTAAGAATAAGAAAAATAATGTACGTATGTAAAATAACGCCTTTTGCTCGCCGGTAAAAACTAAAACCGGCTACTAGTTAGTACTGAATTGCTTCCTATAATATGAACCGAAAATAAACATGTTCTATACGTTATGCATATGCTTTGGTCAAGAGACTTTGTTTTAAAAGACTTTAAATAAACCTTCATTAAGGAACTATGTTTTAAAACATATATACGAGAAGTCTCATCAAGAAGTTATGTTTACAGCAAATTAAATGAACTAATAAGTTTATTCCCTATTATAAGTAAATGACGTAATGAAACCGGAGACGGGGCATTCCCTGCTGTTATCGAAACGGTAGAGTCAGAGTTCAGACGACTTTAACGTTGTTTATAATCCAATACGATAATTTTAATTATTTATCATTTTATTATGAATCTTTTAAATATAAAATAATAAATAGAAACGTAAATGTATAATAATAAAAAGTACTCTGAGAAAAATGTCTCGTTGCGTATTGTCAAATTTTGAAGCGTATTGTCAAACTGTTGAAGTAGTCTGAGAAAAATGTCTCGTTGCGTATTGCCAAATTTCGTAGCGTGTTGTCAAACCGTTGATGTGCTCTGAAAAAAATGGCTTGTTACATATTGTCAAATTTCAAAGCGTATTGTCAAACTGTTGAAGTAATCTGAGAAAAATGTCTCGTTGCTGTTACTAACATTATTGTACTATTTGTGACAACTATAATTATTCAGTAGCAATCACAAAGTCAAAGTCTGGTACTTAGTAATAAGAAGGTTTTGTTTATCCAAATGGCGGTACATAATAAGATCTTCTAGTTCTGTTAGTTTTATACATAATTCTTCTCCAGTTTCATTGGATTTCAGAGCAGAATTATGTCGAAGGTATGTTTCTGACGAAATAATTATCTGTGCAACAAGTGCACGTCGAAGCAGGGTTTGTCGAAGTAGTGGTCTTTCTAAAGTGTGCGTTGTCGAAGTTAGTTTTGTCGGACTATTCCTCGTCAAATATATGATCTGTCGAAGCAATGGCTTTTCGAAATATATTTTTTCGAAGTAAGCAACTTGTCGAAGTAATGAATCCACTTATCATCCGTACTTCGAAGGAGTGGAACATATTGCTCTCGTTTTTGTTCCCCGAACGGTATAATCTGGAAGTCTTTAAGTCAAGAGTGAATGAACCTTCTAAACAAGCATGCTACATCTTGGGTCGCATCATCACTTTCAGTCAGGTGAGATTGTGGTCAAATGTTTGCTTATCGAGCATAAAAAAAATTTCCACCAGGTCTATATTGACAGAGATTTTTTTCATGTTGCCTTGCTCTCTTCCTTGTACCAAAATACAGTGGTAGTTTACTTGAATCAGAAAAAATGCCACTTAGCTCCCACAAACGTGGAAGCTATCTCTGAGAGCCTGTCATTCTAAACCTATCGTGCTTCACTCGATATTAAAATAATAAGCACTCAATTGTCTTATAAAGTAAGCGTATACACTCAGCAATCATCAGAAGACCGTCGACTGGACTGCTAATAAAATAAGTCCATAAATAAAGAATCATAATTCGGAACCGCGCTGAAAATGCTGTAATACAATTCTAATAGAAAATCTATTTCCGCTTGAACAGCGCTGTAAAAGCTTTGCTATTCAGTCGTAAGCTCACATACTTATAGTTTGTTATTAATGAATCGGAAACCCAATAGTGGAGGAACCTTTGAATAGCGGCGATATTCAATATTCACGTCTTGGTTGATATTGAGCGTGCGAACGCTCTCAATATAGGTAGATGCCAACTTTGCCGACTTGAAGACGTATAAATAAAAAAATGAGTTTCTGGTTCTGTTGTGTTCTGTTGTGATTGTATGTATGATGTGTATGTTTCTGGCAGCCAAGACACAAGTCATCTTATTTAGCGTGAGGCTGTGATTGTAAAAACGTACATATATTGTTGGTTGTTTGTTTTTGCCACAAAAGTAAAAAAATGCCGGTGTCGATTTTGAATACTTCTCTAAAACTTGTGATAGTTCCGTGTAAATTATGGTTGAATTTTAACGCTTTCACGCTTTAATCAGCTCCACACTAAGTTCGATGACTTGTGCCGTGGGTAGCGGAATTCACACTTCACACACAATCACAACCAGAACCAGAAACAAAAAAATTTCTTGATAAGCCGGGATTCGAATCCGATATCCCTTCTTATAAGACAAACGTGCACCTAACTAAGCCAATGGGCATTTTAAATTCATAATTTGTGTTCACTACAACTCTCGAAAAAAAGTTACAGGAAATGTTCCACTTTACTAGGGCATGAGTTGACTATGATTGGACTAGACTGGGCCATAACTCTCTTATTTGATTTGACTGTGAATGGTGAATAGGGTTAGTTTACTGAACTACAATAAACTTTTGACACTGGCTAGCAAACACACAGATTGTAGATATATATATATTTTTAAATCTAACATAAATGCTTTCACAATTACTGTCCCACACTAAGTTCGATGACTTGTGTCGTGGGTGCCTAAACATTCACATCATACACTCAACCTCAACCAGAACAAACAACACAAATTATCAAATGGGAGAAAACTTGTGTACCCGCCGGGAATCGAACCCGATACCCCTGTTTAAAAGGCGAACGCTCGCCCAACTTAGCCAACGGGCAGTTCATTCTGAATGTAAACTGTGGTATAAACTTGTACAAAACTTTGAACCATTAATAGCTTACCGTTAAAGTTTCCAATAAATGAAATAGCAATAGATATCCTATCCTAACCGTAAGTGTTAGATGCCATGTGGAGCCAGCCAGAGCCTTCGTAGACCTTTCCCGTACTACCAATAAGGAACCTGTAAAAGATAACTCTATACTATTTTTATCACTTTCTATTCAACGTCTCAATAATAAATTACCTAAACGAGGTTTCCCCCTTGAAAACGCGATTGCAGATTACTGGGCTTGGAAAATGTAGAGCAACTCAGGAAAATTTAAACAGATATATTCATCGACACGACGAATGAAGCAGTGCTGCCGTCAATCGAAAATCTAAATTGATGCGCCGTCAATACGACAGTCGTTTGGTTGAAGGTTCTGTCGAGTCGATAAGAAGTGGTTCATTAGAAAATAATATCGTACAATTACGACGTCGATGTAAAGATAATCGATGTCGGGAATAGACCCACAGAATTTGGGCAAAGTTCAATATACCCTAAGGTTATGAACTTTGTCATAGTTCCAGTTACATATAAAGCCGTCCAGTTGTTATAGAGATACCTCGTTTCAAAGACAAAGACACAAACTTTTGATATTGTTATAATATTAGTATAAAGTCTCACAGATTAACATTATGCTTTAAGCTCTCAACTGAAAACTATATTTTTGTTACTGCGCCTTACATATAGAAATAAAAGAGGTTTAGGATAAAATTACACAAAAATGGACACATATTTTAAATCTAAATCTAATCCAAATAAAAGTGCCAAAACCAGTGTGTACTTTTTTTCCTCGGTTTCTTTTGCTCCCGGGCTTTTTTTCCCCAACTCTGTTTTTTCAATCAAATGTTATTTTTTATTTAAAGTACCGTCAGATGTTCATGTGCTTTTACTAAAATCATACTAATATTATAAATCAGAAAGTTTGTGTGTAATTATGTTTGTTCCCTCTTCCCGCTGTGACGTCTAAACGGATTTGGATGAAATTAGGAATGTTCATAGCTTATACCTAAGATTAACACAAAGGCTACTTTTAAACTTGATCAACGCGAGCGAAGCCACGGGGCACGGCTAGTAATCACTTAAGGTCTACTTAATGTTAAGATTAGGTATACATACATCAATTAGTCCTGATAATTAACTTACGATGATCCAATCTCCCAATACTTTCTGTTATTCACGTGAAAATCTTCAATATTCCGGACCCTGTCCCTGCAGTTCTTGTCCGTGGTGCAAGTTGGAGTAGCAGTGTGCTGGATGATGACCAGATCTACGGGTCGAGGAAGATACTCCACTTGCGTCGGGCGAAGACCACCCCATTCTTTCTTTGTAACTATGTTACAATCTGAAAAGGAAAAAAAATACACTTACTAATAGTACTACTAATAGTGTCAAATTACCTATTTCTGATCTTTGTTAACGATAAGGTACACGATTTTATATTTTTAACCGTCTTCACAAAAAAGGAGGAGGTTCTCAATTCGACTGTATTTTTTATGTGTCTTAATTACCCTCATAACTTCTTTCTGGGTAAACCAATTTTGATTTTATTTTTATTTGAAAGGTGGTGCTTCCCTTGTGGTCCTTACATCCTTATCACGCAGATACTCAAACGTGTAGCGGAAAACAGCAGCTCATTGATTTTTAAATATCGATAAATTTCATTTCTCTCTCATTAAATACATCGGGTGTGTTATACCCAACATTTTGCTCGCCGGTAAAAAATATAAAACCGGCTACTAGTTAGTACTGAATTGTTTCCTACAATATGAACCCAAAATAAACATGTCCTATACTTTATGAATGTGCTTTGGTCAAGAGACTTTGGTTTATAAGACTTTAAATAAGTCTTGATTAAGGAACCATGTTTTAAAACATATATCCGAGAAGTCTCATCAAGAAGTAATGTTTACAGCAAATTAAACATAGCTTGACCTAATAAGTTTATTCCGTATTATAAGAAAATGACGTAATGTAACCGCAGACGGGGCATTCCCTGCTGTTATCGAAACGGTAGAGTCAGAGTTCAAACGACTTTAACGTTGTTTATAATCCAATATCATAATATTAATCATGCATTATTTTATTATGAATCTTTCAAATGTCACAGTTTAATGACTTCACTGAGAAAAATGTCTCGTTGCGTATTGTCAAATTTTGAAGCGTATTGTCAAACCGTTGAAGTGCTCTGAGCAAAATGTCTCGTTGCGTATTTTCCAATTTCGTAGCGTATTCTCAAACCGTTGAAGTGCTCTGAGCAAAATGTTTCGTTGCGTATTGTCAAATTTTGTAGCGTATTGTCAAACCGTTGAAGTGCTCTGAGCAAAATGTCTCATTGCGTATTGTCAAATTTCGTAGCGTATTGTCAAACCGTTGAAGTGCTCTGAGAAAAATGTCTCGTTGCGTATTGTCAAATTTCGTAGCGTATTGTCAAACCGTTGAAGTGCTCTAAGAAAAATGTCTCGTTGCGTATTATAAAATTTCGAAGCGTATTGTCAAACTGTTGAAGTACTCTGAGAAAAATATCTCGTTGCGTATTGTCAAATTTCGTAGAATATTGTCAAACCGTTGAAGTACTCTGAGAAAAATGTTTCGTTGCAGTTACTAAACCTCCCGGGAGTAATAGTATTCTGTGTACTAAACGGAGTGATTACATCATATTGGGATGTTACTAAAATTCTTGTGCTATTTGTGACAACTATAATTATTCAGTAGCAATCACAAAGTCAAAGTCTGGTACTTAGTAATCGGAAGGTTTTGTAAATTTAACTGGCAGTACCTATACAACAAGATTTTTCTAGTTCTGGTAGTTTTATACAACTAGACTGTTGGTGTTTACAAAAATTTACTAAAATTATATACTACAAAATATTGTATCTTTTATTTTTTTTATATGTTGAATAGGCAAGCACTTGACCACTATCTCACCTGATGGAAAGTGATGATGCGGCCGAAGGTTATTTAATATTATGTTTTTTATTTTTCAATCGGACTTATTCTGTTGTTTTGTAAAGTTGTCTAAACTTATTGTTATGTTAAAGAAAAGTCTTGTTATTTGGTAATAACTACCTTTTTTTGTAAAAAGAACGCAATGTAACAACATGTAATTTTGATTAGATAATATTATTTATGTTCGAGAGTACTTTCTGGTAGTCCAGTTGTCCCAATTTTTTTCTCCGAGTTGTGACGTCGGTACGAGTAACATTCACATCACACACACACACACATATCTAGAACCAAACACACAAATTTCACTTGGGGAGAAAACTTGTGTTCTAGCTGGGAATCGAACCCTCTGCTTAGAAGGAACTGCCCGCTGTACACTTGTTTGCTTGCTTGTCGTATAGACTAGTCCTAGCGTCAGGATTTTTCAGGCCACGTGAAGGCATCCGACATGGCTTAACGACTGTTGTCTTGCGACTAACAATCGGGACCGACAGCTAAACTTCTGAAGCACGATTACACAATTACACATACCTGAAAATTCCACTAAACGGTCACCACTAAAACTGGTCTGACTGAAAATTGCTTAACCTTGTCAATCGGTTACGTACGATTGACAAGGCCGACCGCACGTGTATCAATTACACTTAGTAAGAATAATCCGCTTTCCTGAGTGAACGTTTTGAGCAAAACTATTTTATTATAATAGTATTACTTCTTGTTTCTCCTTTAACCACTTACCTGATTGAAAGTTACAAGGAAGCGAAGAATGTGATATACTTTCGTTATTATGCAGGACCAAACAGCGACGCCCTATGTAAAATATGAATGCCTCACCTCCGGGGTTTCAGAAAATACTTCATATGTGTTTCCCGAGTTTTTGTAATTTTCGAGGCATTGTTTTTTTATTTTATTCGAGCCTTTTCGCATTTTTATAGTTTTTTAAGCTATTGCATAGCTTCTATCGCGGGCCTTGAGCGTGGAGACCTAATCCAGAAATTTCGTAACGAAAAAACCTAACGCCCCCCACGACTTCACAAAAAGATTTCGGTTACGTTGAGTTGCGAACTCCGTACAGATGCATTCGATTCAGTATCCAATACCAATCGGCTACTGAGTCTTCTAACTATAACATCGAAATAAGCGTATAGGTTTTGACGTTTACGTTTTTAAAGTAAACGTCAAGATCTATATGCTTATTTCGAAGTTATAGTTAGAAGACCCGGTAGCCGATTGGTACTGGATACTGAATCGTATGCATCGGTACGGAGTTCACATCTCAACGTGACCGAAAACTTTTTGTGAAGAAAAATGAAACTGAAAAATAAAAAATGCTATGCAATAGCTTTACCGCGGCAGTCCCCGAGTGCCACACGTCTTTTTTTTGGTGGGTTGTACATGAACTTTATTTTTAATCGACTTCATTAAGCTATTGCATAGCTACTATCGCGGGCCTTGAGCGTGGAGACCTAATCCAGAAATTCCGTAACGAAAAAACCTAACGCCCCCCACTCTAGCGACTTCACAAAAAGTTTTCGGTTACGTTGAGATGCGAACTCCGTACCGATGCATTCGAATCAGTATCCAATACCAATCAGCTACTAAGTCTTCTAACTATAACTTCGAAATAAGCGTATAGGTTTTGACGTTTACGTTTTTAAAGTATTATTCGCATCTCAACGTGACCGAAAACTTTTTGTGAAGAAAAATGAAACTGAAAAAAAAAAAATGCTATGCTATAGCTTTACCGCGGCAGTCCCCGAGTGCCACACGACTTTTTTTATGTATGTTACGCAATCATTCCGCCAATTATGAATCAATTTAGATGCTTATTTTTTTTTTGGTAGATCATAGGTACTTCACAGGTGGTCCCATATAAATACCACTTTATTATAGCATGACTTGAATATGATTGTTACATGTCTCCTTTACTTAATTTTGACTGTTACTAGGAATAGTGTTATAAACTACTTAAATAAACTTGAGTAAAGTTTTTCTACATAAAGAATATTTATCCTGAATAAGTTCATGAATAGCAATATTCAACTCAATTTATTTGTATCTTATATAGGTATTCTGATTATGTGTTAGTTATACATACATATGTAAGTAGGATATTGTATTTGTTTAAATATATAGATTTTTTATTAATTATTAATTTTTCAAATTATTTGATCTAGTTTATTTATTCTAAAATCTCATTTTTTATTTATTTTATATACGCATATCTTTTAGCTGCACGCCCAAACACTTTTCTTACGCGCCCAGGAAAGCTGGTAGATAATGCTTCATAGCATTAAGCTATTCCTTGTACACTGTTTTGTGCTAAACTATTAAATAAATAAATAAATAAAATAAAGCTTTTACCAGTTGTCATTAAAAAAGGACTAAAAATGTATATAACCAGAGAACTAGTCGACGAATCAAACGAGCCCAAACTCTATAGGTTTATTCTGTTTTGTTTAGAAGTTCCTATGACCATCTTCCGTCTCCATCATCGGACTAGCATGGCACCGCATGGTTGTATTGTCACTAAAAATACATTTACCAAATTTGTGTCCAATCGGACATCGGAAAGTGGGTCTAATTTAGCTTGCAAGATTTGATCACAGACCGACAGACAACGGGACAGGTGAAACTAAATAAAATCTATTGTAATATACATGGTATGGATCCATGTGAAAAAAATGCGGAAATAACAAAGTAATAACCTTTTAAGATAAATTCAATGTCTTAATTGCTTGTCTTAATTGCTTATGTTGTTCAGCTTTTTGTTCGTCCGTTCTTTCAAAGGTATTTAGCGTCCAAAACACAGAATCGAATAATTTCATATTCTTAGAGAATATGTAAAATAGCGATCCAAATGAACTTAAAAATATTATGTTAAAACTATCGTGAGTATTACGCTTCAATGTTATATCCGGCTTAAAACACGGAAAACATTTTTCAACTTACTTTGTAGTCGACTAGTTTCGGAAAAATAGTTGTCCTTCATCAGGATGAGTCAGACGCGATACGCGGAGGCATGCGGCTCGGGCCTCGGCGCGTGAATACAAAGTCGACATTTTCGTGTTTTAAGCCGGATGTAACATTGAAACATAATGAACTTAAAATAATAAAACCATGTATGTGAGGGCAAACTATTTTTATTATATAACTTAAAGCGTACTGTTGAAAATAACTCTGCAAGTTAAACTCAAAACTATTTATAAAAATAATATATAATTATAATTGAAAATTTGGTAGGACACGTAAGTCACTGTTTTGTGTTGGGTCTGTCTAAAATATGGCTACACAGTCAAAGCTGAAACTTACGTATAATATCCGTAATAAAAATAATAATATGCTTTGCTTGAACAACAAATAAAAAAATCAAACAAATAATATAAAAATCCTAAGCTAGTTATTCTCTATTAGGCAAAATGTAGGCACGAGGTCTCAGTTCGGGGTGAAGTAGTAATACACCGTTGCGACTACGAGCTAAGTAAGGCATACTAGTGTACACAGAAAAGCAATTGAAATGTCATATAAAACTGCTATAATATAAATAGGCATATGTTACATAAATAGGCATCGGGGCCACCCGGGTTGCTGACGTCCTACTCTCAGAAGAAAAGTGTCGTATACGCTCGAAACTGGTCGAAATATTTTCAACACTAACATTCACGATTGAGTGTAGAGCCAAGAGACTCATTAGTAGCGAGCACCTGACTAATGCAAAGCTTCATAGCTTGGGTCATCGACGCATGGTTGAAAGTCTCTCGGTTTTTTATCGGATAAATTTCGGAGGTGTGCAGAAAAACTGCACGACCTAGTTACCCCATCACCGTTCTATCGTCGGATAAGCAGACAAACTGCTAAACGACACCGCTATATGGTGGACATTCCACAAATGCGCAAGAAGCGTTTCGTCTCCACATTCATTGTGCGAACCGCAAAGGAATGAAACTCCTTACCTGAGTCGGTGTTTCCTGATGAGTACAATATGGGAGTCTTCTTTAGGCGAGCTTGCTCGATCGTCGACCACATCGTCGCTTACCATCAGGTGAGATGGTGGTCAAAAGTTTGCCTATCATGAATAAAAAACAATAGGAAGCAATCGCAAAAGTGTCCATAAGTTAAAAAAATACTACACAATTTGTACATCTTTATACGGACGGACCCAGTACGATTCTACTGCGGCATTATACCTAATATATCTAGTACAAAACTATAATGGTAATTAAATCGAGCATCTTGTTTCAGATTTTAAGGTGTTATCATCAGCTCCGAAAAATATGCAATTTTGGCAGATATTCATTGCATGCTCCGTACATGTATATTGTTTATATTATTAGATATAATATTACTATAAGATTTTTTGTCGTAGCAATAAGTTTTACCTTCTGTTTTGGACACATTGTAATAAACATAATCGAAAAATAAATTGAGTTTAAATCAATTTATCGGTTTTAAATAAACATGGTTTGTTATCAGCACCTATAAATAGCATATATAAAATAATTTCCAATCTAACATTTTATTTTATTGATATTGTCTCATTTGTCTCGAACAGCAACAATGTCTCAAATTTTTGTCTTCCTGTTTGTTTTTACGGTTAGTTTTTGTTTATAATGAATTATTCAAGTAGCGCTAAGTAGTTTAACGCTTTCACACTCACAGCCCACACTGAGTTCGATGACTTGTGTCGTGGGTGCCGGAAACATTCACATCACACACACAATCACAGCCAGAACCAGATACCTACACAAATTTTCCTTGGTGAGAAAACTTGTGTTCCCGCCCCTGCTTACAAGGCGAACGCCATCCAACTAAGGCAACGAGCAGTTTCTTTTGTGTCCATTTGTATAAATATGCACATTTTTTTTACGAAATCGCTCAAAAATGAAGTTTATTGTTTTCAGTTTTGGTGTACATGCAGCCATATCGCACATCGGCAACAATAGTGTCACAAAACAAAAAACTAAAATTTTAGAAAATGCATTTTAATCTCTGCGTATCTGAAAACTCTCATTTAAAATCTTATAGAATTATTTGTATAAAAAGTTTATAATCGTACCTACTTAGTAATTAAACTTAAAACTAAAAAATAAAATAATAAAAAAAGTTTCTCTTTTTTCTGTTTTTAGCTGATGTGGCACTTTCTCTGTACAATATAATTTTGCTCAGATGAAGACAAAGATTAGAGTATGATGGGGCTGGCATACCAAATTAGGTAAAAGTCCCAAAAAAAAGATGAAAAAAAAAAAACTGTTTATTTTTTCTGACAAACCGCGTGAATATGATCTAAGATACTCCGGTTAAAACGAATAGCAACCGCGATAGTTCTCATAGATGTTTATAAATAAATATACCTATATAAATATTAATATGTCAATACCTAGCTGTAAGGCACCATTTAAGTAATAAAGAATAATATTTAGTAATATTTAACAAAGTTTATAATTATGAATTTTAGAATTAATTAAACAAAAAGGTGTATCATACCTCGTAAAAATGTGCCTAAAAACAAGAAGCAATTGGTCTAGTAAATATATTATGCATGAAATAACTTGCTCGGTGTTCTGTTATAACATACACACAAATTGGTTACAAAAATAAAAATGTACGTGATATTTTCTCCTTATAATGTTTTTAAATGTTATGAACATTCTAAAAAGAAGAGGTCATTTATTATATCACAGATTCTAAAGAATAGCGAGTAAAACGGTTACAAAGTCACCTGTTTTAGGAGACATTCTGGTATCACCCCCTTAGGCGCCGTCTTCACGAACGAGAGAATCGCGGCGACTTTACCGTCGAGTCACGTATATACTACTCTCGCCGCAATAAAATCGCCGTGTGTAAACACGTTCTAGGCGAACGATTCTCTCGCTCGTGTAGACGGCCCCTTAAGGAGAATTCGAGTGCCGTAAAAAGGGTTAAACTATAATAATTTACTTTCAGATAATTCTAGTGAACGTCGCCTGTATTAGTGAGTTAGAAAATTTCAGCGATTCAGAAGAAGTTGAGCCATCATCTACAGAATCAGGGGTATTTTTTGGGAAACTGCATGAACCCCTTCAGGTTATTGTCAAGCCTATCAAGGCTGCAGGAGATTATTGTAAGGACCCATATTAAGTTTTATATTCTTTAACCCCCGACGAAAAAGAGGCATGTTTGTAGTCATATCTGTGTGTTTTGGCTAATTCATCGTATCTCCCAGAAGGGTAGACCGATTTTGATTTGGTGACTTTATCGAAAGAGCACTCTATACTAACTTTCGAGATAAAAAAAACTTAGCTGTGTTTGGTGACAATCAGTGCAGCCGTTTTGCAGATAGCTAGAGCGTCAGTATAGTATTACCAAAATGTTGATTTTGTAATTTATTAATCATTATAGCAAAAAGAATAACACATATATAATTATTTATACAATTTTAATAGAAATTTTAAAAAGTGAAAAAATTGCTTGCGGATTTCAGAATGACCAAATGCAATATTAGTTAGTAGACTGGGGGTCTATTCTGGGCGTCACATCGACGTCGAAATCGAGCGATTTTCTTTTGTTATAAACATCGAATAAATTTCAACCAATCGAATGTCGTATCGACGTCGCATCAATTCGAACAATCGTATTTTGATGACCAGAATAGACCTACTGATTCGTGACGTCACATCAGTGTCCATATTTTTGATGTAGTACAATAGGTCAACTTTTCTTAGCGGCAGTCGTGACATAGAGGAACTTTTGAAAGTCGTGACTGGATCGTCGTCGTCACAATATGAACGTTAAAATGGCTGCGTTCACAATTGCTAGACCTTATTCACATTTAAAAAAAAAATGTTTAGTTTTTATGAATAAAAATGTATTTTCGTTTTTTACCTAATCAATCAACAATTGATAACATAAAATGTGGATATTTTTCTATTATATCTAAATAATGGAACTCATTTTTATTAAGTACCCGTTGGCTTAGTTGAGTGCGGGTCCGCCTACTAAGCTGCGGGGTTTGATTCCCGGTGGAAACTCAAGTTTTCTTCCTATTTTATGTACGAAAATATCAATTAGATCTTGATTAATTTTGTTACAAAAACAAGTAGCAACACTTATAAAATGGTTCCCAATCATAAGTTTGAAAATACCCGCGTATCTGGAAAATGGCTTTTCCGTTTTTCACAAAATATAGCTAAGAGTACTCTAGAGTATTATATATATACAAGTACATTTTAAAACCTAAAAACGGAATTTGATTCAGCCGCTTAGGAACTACGATAGACAGACAGCTTAACACATGTTAAACTTATAACACCACTTTATTGCAACGGTGGTTAAAACAAACAAAAAAAAATTTACGATATGTTACGATGATAGAGTTTTTTTTTATCTCTGATAGTTTGATATTTTTAAATGTTGTTAAAAGTGATGCTGTGATATGTGCAAAAAAATATAAAAACCAATTGATGAAGCATAAGGCTCATTTATTCACAAGTAAAAGCTTGTGATTGGCCGATGCGACAGTATTAAGGGTCAGTTATGACGTCAGTTGCGGAACGTTGTTTTCTTTAGCAGGGAAAACCATGCACTTTGACTGTCTGCACAGACAACCTAATAACAATATTAACCACGAATTTATAACCTTCTCCTTTTTTGAAGCAGACAAAACCGTAACATAGATTTTTTTTTGTTTCAGTAAAAAATCTACTCATGAGTTATATGTTATCGTAAATAATATTTTAGCCGAAAATGAAACATCGATCTGTGAAAAAACAGGAAGGATTCAAACGTTTGCCTAATTTGGATGAAAAAAGATACAACACAAGGAACATGCTATCTGCTTTTACGGCACTATTGTTAAGGGAGTGATACCAGAATTTCATCAATACGCGTGTTTTTGTAACCGTTTTACTCGGAATTTATAATGAAACCAGATAAATAATAATAGTCGTCATATTCTTTGTAATACGATAAATGATTATTTTTAGAATACATGCAATGCAATGCAAATAACATCAATTTGTGTTTTTGTAACCATTTCGTTTCGCCATTTTAAATCAAATCACTGTGAAAGCTATTTTATATACGTATATAAAATAGATAATATAAATAATAATACGTTATAAATTCGTCACGTCTCTAGAAGGGTGGATAACCGCTGGAGTAGACAAATACTTGAGTGGAGACCGCGACTCGGCAAACGTAGCACAGGACGCCCGTCGGCCAGGTGGAGCGACGACCTGCGAAAGGAGGCCGTAAGAAACTGGATGAGAAGAGCTGAAGATCGGGTTCAGTGGCGTTCATTAGGAGATGCCTATGTCCAGCAGTGGACAAAAATAGGCTGATGATGATGATAATATTTATATACGTAGCTATTTTATAAAAACTGATTTATTAAGCTTGTTTGATATTTTTTGAGGCGCGTTTTCACGAAATTTTAATAAAACCATAAACAATCAAAGATTGCCACGCGTGACTTTGCGTAACCGCCACGATGTAATTTACGCAATATACACCTTTATGTGCAAATATGTAAGGGGGATAATTGGATGTCGTTAAAAAGGTGCTCGCATTGACATATACCTGTCCCTTAAGTTGCCACTTCACTAATAGTTATATAATTCAACTTAAAAGCACAGGAATTAAGTAGTTTCTATTGATGAAAAATTAAAAATCTTTTTTTTTGGACAAAAACTTAACTAATTTGTAACACTCCATTTACTTATAACTAGCTATAGTAATAGTAGGAACACTATTGTGTGCCAACACAGCATCTTATATTACAACTTGGCTCATACGAACTGCTCGTTGGCTTAGTCGGGTTGCGTTCGCCTTCTAAGCAGGGATATCGGGTTCGATTCCCGGCGGGAACTCAAGTTTTCTCCCCAAGGAAAGTGTGTGTTTCTGGTTCTGGTTGTGATTGTGTATGTGATGTGAATGTTTCCGGCACCCACGATACAATTCATCGAACTTAGCGTGGGGCTGTGAGCGTGAAAATGTTATGTTTATACAGGTGGTTCATAAATAAACTTAGTTAATCAGGTATTTGTTGTGTACATGGATAATCCCTAACTCCTAACAAGGTTGCCCTGTGTGTAGGATATTATCAGTGCTCTCCCGCCATCTCACAAATAGGTACAATTGATGAAGTAATATCCGCTTTTTCGGCTTCACGTTAATGTACCATGCATTGCCTGTATTATTATTTTATTTATTTATTTAATCATTTTGCACAAATCATAGTACAGGGAATGGCCTAATGCCAAATAGCATTCTCTCCTGGCCGTGAAAGAAAAGCGGTGGGTGTGCGGCAGAAACAAAATAACCGAATGTATTATAAATATTTTAGGATAATATATATATATATATATATTTATATTTAGTAGATTGATTAAGCAAAAATTAATTGTTCATATCAAAGAGCTTCTAACTACGGGCGACGAGTTCATCAGAACTATATATACTCTTCAGCCAGTCCACATTTAAGGACCAGTCATCATTCAAGTTAAGTTCGTACATTTTACTAAGACGCATCCCGTCACTTGTCATAAATTTGTGCATATATTATTTCAATTAAGACGACACTGGACCTAAAAAGAGAGAACTAAGAGACAGGCAATTAGAGGCGGAGCGTTGGATGCTTCTCATATTCGTATATTGCAATCTATAATGGTAACTTACAGGTGTTTTTTTAAGAGTACGTACAGGTTTTTATAGAACCTGTGGGGTACCGCAAAATCTTAGAAGAGGAGGACTGCTAGGAGGAAATCCAAAGGAATAAAGACGCTGACAATGAGTACCAAAATTATTGAACCAAGTGACGTGACAATCCAAAATCAGGCGATGCCCCAGTTTTACCATTGAGTTCCAATTAT
This sequence comes from Lomographa bimaculata, assembly GCA_948107665.1. Lineage (NCBI taxonomy): Eukaryota > Metazoa > Arthropoda > Insecta > Lepidoptera > Geometridae > Lomographa > Lomographa bimaculata. Next base: position 4,316,351 of record OX403592.1, on the reverse strand, counting down.
AAGAGTTCCCATTGTAGGAATACAGGTACTAGTCAAATTTGTAAGGATACAACACCATTGTTGTTACATGTCTGTTTTTAATTAGCATTAATTTTACCATTAAACCAGTTAATTACGTATAGACACAATTAATCCAGAAAAACAAATGTAAAACGGGCTAGATTTTTTAAATATATGCTAGATAGGCAAGCATTTGATAACGATCTCACCTGATGGAAAGTAAAGATACGGCAGAAGATGTAACATGCTTGCCTAGAAGATACATATTCACTCTAGACATGAAGACACCCAGATTATACCGTTCAGGAAACAAAGACGTAGGTAATGAATACCACTCCCTCGCTGTACGGATGATAAACGTAGAAGTGAAACGCTTCGAGAACATCGGTTGAAACAAATGTATATGCCAGAAATGTAGGCTGCTATATCAAAAACTGTTCATAAAACTTCCAAATGGGAGTCGCAACTAATAGACTACCAATTACCTATTTGAAGATGTTAAAACATTTTTTCTTATTCAATTCAGTTTTAAGTTTTAATAGCCAGCCAGACAGACATTTAATTAATGTTCAAACTGAAAGATCACAATTAGATCTAAAACAAAAGGCCACCTTCATTAAAAAATTGTGGCTTTCAATTACAACCATAACAATATACAATCTACTGGGCGCTAGAGGCAACACTAGACAAGCCAATATGCAGATAATATATTGGCGTTCGCAGTTATCACGACTAGGCAGTCGTGATTTACGAGTAAGTTCAACTGTAACTTTTAAATCCCGCGGTTCGAACACATAGCACAGGGCTTAATCCTGCTAATAACAATTTTTATTTACTTAGAGGTTTTTGCATTGCCTTTGCCATAGTCTCGGGAAGACTGGGGAATGCGTGTGTCAGAATCGAAAAGGGCAAATATTGTCTCCATCTTTGTCGAAACGTCTAAGAAAATTAAATTGTTTTTGGCGCAATTACACCCCCTATTACACTGCAAATGCTCACAAATATTGAACAAGCGTTTCTAAATATTCGGGGTAACGAGATTCCACTTAATCAATAAAATGGCAGCACCGGTTTGCAATAAATACAATAATAGTAACGCTGTGTAAATAAATAATTTTACAGCCCCACACTTGATTCGAATACTTGTATTGTGGGTGCTGAAAACAAACACATCATCCCCAGAACTACAAATTTCCCTTGAGAGGGAAAGTTGTGCTCCTGGCGAGAATCAAACACAGACTGTGTACAAAAACATGCACGCAATATGTTCAGATTCATCATCATCATCCACAGCCCTTTTTGATCCCACTGCTGGGTATAGGCCTCTCTCATAGTCTGCCATTCGCATCGGACCTGTGCTAGTCTTGTCCAGGTTCGACCCGCAATGCTAACAATATCGTCAACCCAGCTTGCCACTGGACGACCGACGCTGCGTTTGCCTTCTCAATGTTCAGATTATTTTAGATGATCTTACGTTAATTTTCAAATTAAAATCTAAATTGTACTTATTGCCAAAATTAAACATACCTACATAAAAAACAATAATAATAAATACATAAAGTTTTTGTTAAATTCGAATATGCATTATTTGGCATTTTGGGAACACTCAGCATTTTGCTACGCAAACTACGTCTACGCAGGGCTGGTTTTCAGACTTTCAGTGCACGCCGTATTGCTCGAGCTAGAGTGTGAGTAGAATTGAAAAAAAAAAGATAATTATGAATACATACATCTGCCATTGCAGATGTATGTATTCATAATTATCTTTTTTTCGCATTCGTAATATTTAAACACAAGCAAAGCTTAAAAAACCGACTTTACCGCTTTATCTTCGGACCTTGATCAGATTAAACGTATTAAACACGCAATATTGACAATAAGTCAAAACTAGTGATCAGATCTTGACCAAATTTAAATCGGACCACATGGAAAGTCGTCAAAGTAGTCCACTAAATTAGCATTATTGACAATATTTCAAGAACTACTGATCAGATCTTGATCATATTTCAATGGGACCAATTATAAAGCAACATCATTCAAACTAAAAAAAATTCCGAAATCGGCCCACGTGGAGAGAACTTACGAGGAAACGAAAAAAAAAATACATTTGACTTGAGTACATTCTCCTTTTTTGGGAAGTCTGTAAAAAGCTTAGTATTTAAAAGTACCAAGGGGGTAAAGCAGTGTCTTACGTCACGGTAGGCATTTTGTACACTGAGCATAACAAAGGTCTCTAGAGTATAAACTCAAATGAAAACTTGCACTGAACCCCTATTTGGCAGTTGAATAAATGGCAAAGTTGTGGCACTTCCATAGGAGGATTTTAAAGAAAAAGAACCAGTCCTTAAATTGACAATCCTTATCAATACAATTAGAATAGCTCAAAGAGCTTCAAATAGTGACATTGCTTTATTACAGTTCTTATAACTCAATGGCTACAATTAGAATAGAGCTTAGCTGTCAGTTCAGTATAAAATAGACCCCAAACTATGTGGTCAAACTTCTCCCGTCGAATACTTTTAATGACTAAAACCTTCCAAACTGTCGATGCTGAATAAAATGAAAGTTACACACACCGCTGCTTATTTGCCGCGAAAGTAAAATTATTATAGTTGTTTACGTATTAATTTCTAAAACTTATGATTCTTAGTGTATTCATGTGTATGGTGGCTTATTAATTATTGTTAATTGTAAGTGCATGAGTTGAAAACAAAGATTTTCGATTTCGCTTCAAACCACCAATAGAACTACTATAGTCTTCTTTCTTTACTAGGGCTTGACTATGACAGTACCTTAACTTATTTACTTGAAATTCGACTGTGACTGGTGACTTGGACTTTCATGAAACAACTTGAATAAATTGCACAAAGACTGCGAAGCCAAAATAAAAAAAAAGTTTCTTCTTCTTCTTCTTCTTAGTTATGGCTTCGCAATCTTGTGCATTTAGCCAGTGATAAGTCAAGTGATAATATAATATTTCAAGTGTATTTCATATTATAAGTCCTAGTCACAAGTCACAGTCAAAGTCAAGTAAAAGAGTCAAGGTCCAGTCATAGTAAAGTCATGCTCTAGTAAAGTGGTGGAAACTTTACTAGAACTTCTTTTGGAGTTTTGGAGCGAATGCGAAAATCACAAAATTACAAAATCAACAACGCCATTTTTTCACTCACGTCAAAAAACCCAAAAAAAAAAAGTTTAATTGTTTGTGAAAATTTAATCAGGAGATTTGATCTAAAACCTGTCTGTTTCCTATTTACAAAATGTTTCCTCACTTTTTGTTTTGATTCGTGAAGGATTTGACGTTATCGTTAAGTGAATAAATTTGGCTTTAATCTTAACTACATTTAAGATTCAAGATTTCGTCTTTAGGGCATTTCAGCTTTTTTCAGCAGCAGGTAGGTAGACATAAACGTAATAAAAAGTAAAAATTTTAGCTTCTTTTACCTTTGTTAGTAAACAACACAATAAAAACTTCAATTCAACTACGAGAAAACCTTTTTAAAATATATTCTAACGAAATGTTTTTGATTTATTATACACTAGTTTCCGCCCGCGACTTATTCCACGTATTAGGTATGTAAAATCCTATCTTATGTGTTAATCCAGGTAATCCAGCTATCTGTGCCAAATTTCAACCATATCCGTTCAGTGATTTTGGCGTGATTGAGCAATAATCACCCATGCAGACTTTCACATCCTACTAATATTATAAATCCAAAAGTTTGTGTGTAAGCCTGTAAGTAAGTTTGTACCCTCTTCACGCTTTAACGGCTAAAATGGATTGGGGTGAAATTTGGAATGTACATAGCGTACACCTAGGATTAACACATAGGCTACTTTTTTAACTTAATAAAAGCGGGTGAAGCCGCGGGGCACGGCTAGTTTATTATATTAAGTATTCGTTTCGAAATTTGCTACTTATCAGTAGTCCCGGAAACTTAAGAATGATCTATACATGACGATAACTTCTCTTTCCAACATCCAATTGTAATAAAATAAAGTTTAATTATCGCTTCAGGTGGAGTTTAATCTACTCGAAATACCGTATAAAAATCTGTTGTTTCCAAGATCCGGGTAGTAGTTTCTACGGAACGTGAGAATAAGGTATTTTTCTTCGGTATAATGGAGCATACATATATTTAAAGTTAGACCTCTAGCTATATATCGATGAATACTAGATACATTCAATTCCATGCAATGGTTTTCGCGTTATACGTGTATTTGACAAACAAACATACAGACAAAAATTTGTAATTTGGGTGCCGGATACATTCACATCACACATATTACACCCAGAACTAGAAGCACAAATATCCCTTGGGAAGGAATTTGTGCTCCTGCCGGAAATCAATCCCAGGACCAACGGGGTAGAGGCTGGAGACCTGTCCACTGCGCCAACTGGGTCGTTTGAAGAAATATGTACAGATAATAGGTATCATAGCTACAGGAGGAAGTAAGAATACATATTTCAACAAAAGTAGCAAATTAATGGTATTGTGGACCTGACAGTTGGAACTAGGTACATAATTTATTTCTCTGAATCTCTATGCTATTTGCAAGAAATTATTTTTTATTCCGGGACTAAAACGCCCGCGGAATTCGATTAGCAAGCAACTTATTATTTCTGGACCTGACAGCAGCCTCCAAACATATCACTCACTAAATGAAATAGTTTCAGCTTTTCGATTCTTTTACCAAGCAATAGTAAGCTATGAGCTGTGTATAATGATATATATTAGATATACTCGTAAATATTAATGTACGACCAATATCCAATAGAATTATAAAATTAACTAACATAATTTTAAAAAAACTAAATCCATAACTCGATTGTAAAAATGAAGACAATCAAGTAAAATACACAGACAACTTACTTTATCAAAAATATCTTCATCATCAGGATGTTATAACCCCTTATCGTAGTCCTCCATTTCATTATACCATTTGCCTCTCGAGAGTCAGCGAGCAATACGTAGAGCCACTTAAATCTACGTATTGCCATAGCAGAAACAGAGGTATTGCTCTCTGTTCCCCCAACGGCTTGGTTCATCTTTCTTTAAGGTCGACCAAGACATACTGAGACCTGGGCCTGATTTGGGTTCACTGATCTGGGCCACGATTCAGTAATTGCCTTACACCACCTACCATCACCGCGTCGAACCATGACATGTCCTGTCCAGCTCTACTTTGTTTCGCCACCCTTTTTAACCGACTTCGAAATAGGAGGTTCTGAATGTGTCGTAATCTTTTTTTTTATGTATGTTCCCCAATTACTCGAAAACGCGTAGACGCTTTGAAATTTGAAATCCAGCTAAAGTTATCAAACTTTGTTTTTGCGTCGGAGGTTTACCATTTTACTATTTTACAACAAAGTTAGTTGCACCTCATAATAAACACTCCGAGCAGACAGTGTCGGCTGCAGTAACGTCTGAGGAGATCATAGCAAATAATTTTAATATAAAAATAATTAATCTCAAGCAAAGCTTAAAAAGCTGACTTCACCACTTTATCTTCAGAACTCTTGATCTGATTAAATGAATTAAATACGCATTCTTGAGGATAACTCAAAAACAACTTGTCAGATTTAGATCATATTATATTTATTATAAATTAAATTATAATATGAATGGGAAGCACCAGCTTTCAAATAAAGAAGGAATCATTTAACTCGGGTTACTTAGAAAACGGTAGGTACTGAGGTAACAAACATAAAAAAAAACTATAGTAGTATATATTTATCACTATAGTTCTGCCGAGCATGGCAAATGCTATATAAATAAAATCAAATAAAAAAAACATTTGAATAGAGAACTTCCTCCTATTTTTGAAGTCGGTTCATCTTTTTCACAACAAAATCACGGATAGGGTTTGACTTATATTTCACCTAATGCCAATATGATGATGGCGAGAGTGGTCATTAGCGTGACATAGTCGTAGCAAGGATATTTGCCGGAATTTGTGATTTTTTGCAAATAAAAAGCAAGCAAATAAAAAAAAATAGCAAGTGCATCCAAGATTTTGAAACACGAAATCGAATAATTAACTTGATGAAAAAAAAATATAATTTTATTATGAAACTAAGTACCTATTATGCTTAAAACCACAGAAGAGGGATTTTTTTACAATTAGAATGGCTGCCAAGAAGGTTTTGTATGAAAAACCGTTTTGGCCAGTGGCACACATGCAAACGAAGCATCTTATTCATAAAAAAATGTGCAGCACCTCCGAAATGTTTTAGTTTGTTGGACAAAGAGATAACACTTGTCATTATAAAACAATTAAGTAAGTTCGGAATAACTACAGTCCCGGTGTTTCTTTTTTTTAATAAAACAATGTTATTATACTAACAGAAGTAAAACATAAATAGACATTTTGTTCGACTTGCGACAGCTAAACATATGATTTAATCTTGATATGTGTTAAAAATCATACATTATATACATATATATACTCATCTAGAATATGTGTGCCCGAAAAGGACATATTAATTCTTTGAAAAAAAAATGGTTGTCTGTAAAGTCAGTTTACGGACGATAATTTTGCGTGAGAACGTCATAATAAAACATCGAATTTTAAGCCGATCGTGCCTCTCTATCGCTTGTTCCACGCTCTCGCTTGCACGTACAGGCTCAGGCGGAACGTGACACTTTTTCGTGCGTGCAGCCGGTGTTCATCGATTTATAAGACGTTATCACGTCAAAAAAGTAACACAATAAAGCTACCTATAAAATATAGTCACATTATTCTAGTAACACTAATGTCACCTTAAATCTAAACTACACTAAATTTTACTATTACCTTCAATGAAAAATCACCTTTAATTAAATGTATCTAGAGTTGACAATAGGTAAAAAGAGTTTAAGGTTGTAAAGTGGGGATTAAAGAGGTTGCAGCGCACGCGCATTCAGTCAGACGAGACGCGAGCGGCCAACCGCTTCGCAGCGGTTTTAACGGTTTTAAAAACAAAAACCGATACAGAACCGTTTTTAAATACGGAACGAGTGAGTGAAAGTGGCCAGGACGTTGTGAAATCTAAATGATCCAGTGTCAGTGCATTTTTTACTGTGACGTAGACACTGACAGTGAATGTGATCGTGGGTCAAGTGCTTCCGCGTTATACTGTGGGAATCCACTGTCAGTCATCAGATAGCTGTCGTCTTGCCATTTCAAGTAGGTAAAAGTATCCCCGTTAGGTGCAGAATTCTCATTAATATTTAGAAGACAACGTTGCGTGAAAAGAGGTTTTGGTTATGGGAGAGAAGGTAAACAACACTAAGCAACAATGAAATTATGGCGTCGCAGTCTTGTTTACCTTGACTTTCCAAACTAACCACCATGTAATTTGCATGGCATTGTTGATCAATATAGATCCATAGATACATATACCTGATAAACACCTTAATCCTACTTCATATTATAAATTCGAAAGTTTGTGTGTAAGTGTGTAAGTATGTTTGTTCCCGTTCACGCTTTAACGGCTGAACGGAATTGGATAAAATTTGGAATGTACATAGCTTATACCTACTCAAGTCGACTGTATTTTTTTTTATTTGTGTTATCTCATAACTTCTCTCCACGTGAGCCGATTTCGAATTTTTTTTTTAGCTTGAAATGTATTTCTAATTGGTCTCATTTAAATTTGATCAAGATCTGATCAGTAGTTCTTGAAATATCGTCAATAATGCCTATTTTGTGGACTACTTTGACGATGTTCTCATTTAACCGACCTCAAAATTTACTTCATAATTTCTTTCGTTGTGAGTCGATTTTGATGATAATTTTTTTATTTGAAAGCTGGTGCTTTTCATGTGGTCCCATTGAAATTTGATCAAGATCTAATTCGTAGTTCTTGAAATATCGTCAACAATGCGTGTTTAGTACATCTAATCTGATCAAAGTTCCGAAGATAAAGCGGTGAAGTCGGTTTTTTTTAGCTTTGCTTGCGTTTAATTATTAATGACTAATTCATACGGATATACCAATTGCATTACATAACAACAGAAATGAAATAAGTAGTAAATTTATTAAAAAACGGATACAGTGAATAATGACACGCATAACACTTACAAAAATAATAAATCAGTGTCCACAATAAAATATGTGAAACAGCGTAAATTACAACAATTCAAAATAAATAAAATACCTACATTTTATTCTTCTATATAATAAAATACTTAAATAACAACTTAAGAGTAAATAAATGTGAAAAACGCCATCTGCCGGCTTAGATATTTACTAATGCTTATGATAATTAAACGAAAGGAAAGCTTAAAAAGTCCGACTTCATCGCTTATATTTTGGTTTTGGCTTAATTGATTACGATAAAATTTATATAGGACCACCTCTGAAGTATAATTTACTAAACAAAAAATAAAATGCAAGCAAAGCTTAAAAAAACCGACTTCACCGCTTTATCTTCGGAAACTTGATCAGATTTAATGTATTGCACACGCATTATTGACGATAACTCAAAAACTAGAGATCAAATCTTGATCAAATTTTAATGGGAGGATATCTCAAAAACTACTAGTCAGATCTTGAACAAATGTAAATGGAACTACACAGAAAGCACCAGCCTTCAAATAAAAATAATCATTAAAATCGGCTTACAACGAAAGAAGTTATGAGGACGACGAAAGAAGTTATGAAGTTATGATAACGAAAGAAGTTACACACATAAAAAAAAAATACAGCCGTATTGAGAAACTCCTTCTTTTTTGAAGTCGGTTAAAAACCCCATTATTAAGAAGTACCAGACTTTTGTGACTGCTACTATATAGATATACTATTTAAATATACTATATAATTATAGCATTAGCATTATTATTCGTATTGGCATTGCAATTCAGAGAGGCAATGCCGCCAGCAAACGCTACCCACTGGTAGTGGGCTTGAGCACTTGAGTTACCTATAAGCTCGATGTCTTGTAGGTAACTTAGTTCTTTGCTGTACATAGTTTTAGTTTAGTTTTAGGATATATAGGCAATTGGCCCGTAGGTAGCATTAATATTTATTGTATTTGACGACCCAGTTGGCGCAGTGGACAGGTGTCCGCCCTCTGCGCCATGGGTCCTGGGTTCGATTCCCGGCAGGAGCACAAATTCCTTCCCAAGGGTTATTTGTGCTTCTGGTTCTGAGTGTAATGTGTGTGTGATGTGAATGTTTCCAGCACCCACGATACAAGTCTTTGAACTTAGTGTGGGGCTGTGAGTGTGAATGCGTTTGTTGTATGCCTGCATTATAGCTGTCACAAGTAGCACAAGAATTGAAGTAGCAGCAACGTGTATTTATTGTTGTTGTTACCAACAACATTTATCCAAGTAGGTACTCGGTAACAACAAACATTCGAAATCAACTTGGTATCTGAGCAAAATTGAGTTATGAAGTCCACAACATTTTCCATCAAAAGTTCTTAGTCATATCGTCGCGTTGGTCAAACTATTTTACTTCCAACACCAACAGTATTTGTTATTTAGGCCTGACTCACTTATTTACCATCTCAAAACTTTACCTGAGAGGTTTGTGACCTCTTCGCTTTGAAGGTCATCCACTCTGTCTTGAAAATTTAGCATTGTGAATTAATAATGTAACCACATTTCCATCGAAGCCTAGAAATAAATAGAAACGTTGTTCATTAGCTGCAGGATTCAAATAATATGAGCGAAATACTTTAAGTAACCATACTAGCCTTCTTGTAGAAAGGATAAAGCTGCCAAACTTTATTTTTTCTACAAGAAGACAATAGTTTCTTGAAGATAACGAAGTCAGCTTTTCAACCGACTTCAAAAAAGGACGTTCTCAATTTCGACTGTATGTTTTTTTTTGTATGTAGGTATGTTTCGCGATATCTCCGCCAATTATAAATCGATTTTGATGTATATCATACCATATACATTTTATCGAAATCGGTCAAGTAAAAACCAAAACATAAGCGATGAAGTCGGCTTTTTTAAACTTTGCTTTCGTTTCAATATTTTTTTTCCCACTCACAGCCTCACACAAAGTTCGTTGACTTGTGTCGTGGGTGCCGGAAACATTCATATCACACACACAATCACAACCAGAAACACAAATTTTCCATGGGGAGAAAACTTGTGTTCCCGTCGGGAATCGAACCCTGCTTAGAATGCGAACGTTTTCCCAACTAAGCCAACGGGCAGTTTCATTAGATTCTAGAATAACACCGAAAACAAGCTTAATTGATATAAACTAAAAACAAAATCAGAGCCTGTCGTATGTAGTACCCCGCGGCTTTGCCTTCTATCTCACCTGATGGAAAGCGACGATGCGGTCTACGGTGGGAAATGCTTGCCTAGAAGGTACCTGTTCACTCTTGACTTGAAGAGGCCTAAGTTATACTTATCGGGAAACAAGAACGAAGGCAGAGTATTCCACTCCTTTGCAGTTCGCATTATAAAAGTAGAGGCAAAACGCTTGGTTCTAATCTGAGGAATATACACCATAAAAGGATGTCTTGTTTTAGTACGCCTTGTTGTCCCATGATGGAAGGGAGCTGGAGGAATCAAATCATGCAGTTCTATCGCACACTCTCCGAAATGTAATCTTGTAAAACACACATAAGCTAGCTACCTTGCGCCGATGTTCGAGGCTCTGAAGTCTTTTCTCAACTAGTTCAGTATGGCTAATCAGCTTTTTAGCACGCTTTTCAATTGAATCCAAAGCCTGAAGCTGGCTGAGCCGTCCCAGAAGTTAAAAAATAACCTACGTGTTAATCCTAGGTATCAGTACATTCCAAATTTCATCCAAATCCGTTTTCTTTCGGATTTAGTAGGATAGGAATCCTTAGGATACTACCATAGGTAAGTAGTAGTAGTACTTTGTACTTGACTATACAAATAATGTACAAACAAATACAAATTTAATGCTTGTCATCGTTCAAGTTTTGAATAAAACACTAATTTATTCATCGTTATTTATTAAAGAGGCAAATAACGGAAGTGGGCAACGAACTAATAATAAGAACAGGATTTCAATAATTGAAACGCAAGAAAAGCTTAAAAAAACGAAAGCTTAACTTCACCGCTTATATTTTGGTTTTGGCCTAATCGATATCGATAAAATTTACACAGGAAAGTATAATATAAAACAAAAAAAATAGCCTGACAACAAAAAAAAATCATCAAAATCGATTCATAATTGGCGGATTTATGGCAGCATACATACAAAAAAAACATACAGTCGAGCATACATACAAAAACAGTAACATACATACAGTTTAATTAAGAACCTCCTTTTTTTCGGCCGGTTGAAAAGAGGGTATAAAGATCTAAAATTTGTATGAATGGCAAAATCAGAAAGGGGCCAAGCAGCAACAGACCTCCCTAACGAACTCTACTTAAAAGTTGTTTTATTTTAGCTTACAGTGAATAGGTTTCTTCTAGGCAAGCATGCTACATTTTCGGCCGCATCATCACCTATTGTCAGGTAAGATGGTGCTCAATTGCTTGCTTATAAAGTATTTAAAAAAATGTGACATCAAACAAAAAACAATTGTGTCGGTAAATAAATTGAGTTCTATATACGGGATATACTTCCCTTCTTCCACCAATAAATATTTATTTGTTCAGAAAGCAAGACATTTTGCATATTATATGTACATAAGGCATACGACGTTAATAAAATTTGAGATATCCGATACGTGTCTTAACGAATATTGACTTCCGTAATATGAAGGTTAAATCCGTATAGAAAGGATAAAGATTCGATAAATGAAGGTCGTCTACCGTGTACTACTTTGTATAGAATCGTCTATTTAATTGCCTTAAAACTTGTTATTCACCAACTAAAAAATTATGCTTTGTTTTTAAAATACCGACTCCAATAGTTAATATTTCGGGACTTAATCGCTTAAATTTCCGGCGGGAACACTAGTTTTCTCCCCAAGGAAGATTTGTGTTTCTGGTTCTGGTTGTGATTGTGTGTGTGATGTGAATGTTTCCGGCACCCACGACACAAGTCATCGAGCTTAGTGTAGGGCTGTGAGTGTGAAAGCGTTTATGTTTATGTTTTAAAGCGTTTAAAAACCATTTTTATTTACCTCGACGTTTCGGCCATGGCCACTGCAACAATGTCGGCGGCATTGTTGCAGCAACTATGAACCTAAACGACGTGTTTCAATCGCGAAAGCTTAAGTTTAAAAGTTACAACCGACATCAATCTTTAACTCAATGAGTACTTACCATCTCGCGGTTTAGTCAACGTAATAACTTTTAGCTCTAAAATATTTCTACACAATCAAATTACATATTTAATCAGCCTAATACTTTCTGTAATGTCTTTTTTAATCAAAGAATGTATTTGTGGTCAAGGGATGCCTCTATGGACTTAAGGGGCATTACGTCGATGCGAGCACCTTTTTGAACCACAGCCAATTCTCCCCCGTATATTGTTGCACATAAAGGTGTATATTGCATAAATTACATCGTGGCGGTTACACAAGGTCACGCGTGGCCATTTTTGATTTTTTATGGTTTAATTCAAATTGCGTGAAAAAGCGCCTCAAATAAAAAATGGAAGCGGAACGGAATGGTTACAAAAATACTAATTTACGTCATTCGCATGCGATTTCCTATTCTTTTCCGATATATTTATGAACGTTATGAATATTCTAAGAAGAAGGCATCATTCATCGTATCACACAGATTACGACAGATATTTTTATTTATCTGGTTTTATTATGAATGCCGAGTAAAACGATTACAAAAACACGCGTTTTAGATGAAATTCTGGTATCGACACCATAAATTCGCTAATTCCGTCACCTGACATACAGTCATGTTAGCGCTTGGCTGAGAAGCGTAGGTAGTGTGGTAGACACAACAGCTCCTTCAAGATGTGTTCATAATAGAATATGCTAATGTGCGCAGTCAAGCTTCAAGCTTCCAATACAATAACCTCCGATATATCTAGTACCTACACAATATCTACGTAGGTTGTACTTGGATATATCCTCATTAGCTTTCCTATTTTTTTATTAAAAAAAGATTTTTGAAGTATTTGGGTTTTGAAATGCTCCTTGGTATCAGAGGGTATCAAAGAAATATGTGTTTGTGGTTCTGGATGTTATTGTGTATGTGATTGTGTTGTTTCCGGCAATCGCAAGATAAGCCACTGAAATTAGGGACTGTGAGTGTGAAAGCATTTTGTGTTTATAGTTACAAAAACATACAAATGAAGACAGGATTGATTCCGGCCTGTTTTGTGTGTCAAGGTTAACAATAGTATAATATAACACGACTCATCGACTTTTCGTATAAAATGAAGAATGAAAGATATATAAGGATATAGGAAAAACAATGGTTGCTATAGTTATGAATATGTCAAGGCTATTAAGATATAAGGGTGAATTTACCCTCATCTGCCCATAACTTAATATAGAAATCTCGTATCACTCGGCCGCTTTCAATGTTTTTTTGTTTTGGATTTTTAGTAGAGAATAAGTCGTAAAGTAATTTTCATCCCCCCATTTTCAAGCGACTTCAAAAAAGGATATCTCCGCCAAGTGTAAATCGATTTTGATGATTCTTTTTTTGTTTGGTAGATTATATTTCAGAGGCCCTCGTCTTTGTTCCCCGAACAGTATAATCTGGAAGTCTTCAAGTCAAGAGTAAATATGTACCTTCTAGGCAAGCGTGCTGCATCTTCGGCCGCATCATCGCTTTCCGTCAAGTGGGATCGTGGTCAAACGCTTGCCAATCGTACATAAAAAAAAAATTACGTACTGGTGACTTAGAACCCGTTTTCTGTATATCATTGAGAGACGAGACGAGCATGTCGCTCGCATGATGGTAAGCTTCACGCTTGCCCACTTCATTTCAATGCCACCCAGAATCCTACTAATATTATAAATCCGAAAGTTTGTGTGTAAGTGTGTGAGTATGTTTGTTTCCTCTTCACCCTTTAACGACTGAACAGATTTGGATGAAATTTGGAATGTACATAGATTATACATAGGATTAACACATATGCTACTTTTTAACTTGATAATAGCGGGCGAAGCCGCGGGGCACGGCTAGTTCTAGTATAAATCGAACTCCTGCACGTCAAAGCACTGCGCTCCTCAACCTGAGATATTTGATATTAACTCTTTAGCCCTATAACTTCACTAAAAACATTGTTCACCAATCCGGACACTAAAAATATTGTTCTTCAATACAGCAAAGTTTCCATGCTACTGCGTAGCGGTTGAATTTGTTTAATTTTTACCGACTTTCCCAAAAAAGGAGGCTGTACTCAAGTCGACTGTACTTTTTTTTTTTTACATTTTCTCTCAGTAATATATAGATGGAGAGAAAAAGAAACATAGTTTTTGCATTTGATGGTAACTCGTACCAGACCCCTTTTTATAATCATGATAGATCTCATAGGACTCTCCCTTCTGAATGTAGGAACAATTTTATTATTGTTTTTTTTTTGTATTTTCGTCAGTGATCACTGTTAACCACTATCTCATCTGATGGTATGTGATGATGTGGTAACGCGTAAAACCTAATAAACATAACAAACTGGCTTCCAGCGACATCTGCATTTTGTCTAAAGATAAATATCAAACAAAAGTACTTAACCATTTCCTTGAAGTAGCACATGCTAGAAACAAGCAGCATATTTTAATTATCATTTTATCAAACTTGCTATTTGAAACGTCGAATATATCCACTTCCTTAATTGTCACTGGTTTCGTTGTAAATCTTGTAAATGCTAATTATTATCTGCACATTGACAGCAACAAGTCATTATTTTGGACGGCAAGAAAAGATCGCGCACCTGCCTTCCATCTGACCTAGTGAGACAAGATCGTGATAGTAGGAGAGACGACGAGTAATTGATTAAGAGAATTGGGACTCTATGACTTCTACCTGAAGATATATTATGTATTCTTAGAAATAATACCTGAATCAGTCATCAATTATACCTAAATGTTTATTTTTAACCAATTTCAAAAAAAGTAGTTTTCAATTTAAAAGTGTTTAAACAACGTAATCAATTATATACTTGTAAAGTTATTTTTGCAACTTATGTAAAGTTTTTTATAGCCTGCTGGCGATTGCCTGCCACGCTGTTGGTATCGGGTTCAATTTTCGAAAGGAAACACAAATTTTCTCTTTAAGGGAAAATTTAGTTTCTGGTTTTGGGTGTGATTGTGTATGATATGTAAATGTTTCTGGCACCCACGACACAGATCTTCGAAGTGAGCTGTGAGTTTAAAAAGTTTACATTTCAAGGAATATTTCTTCAAAAACTTAGATACATTTTTGGATATAAATGTGATAATTAAAATGTATAAAATAACCTCTAGCTCTTATAGCAGGACGATTAAATGGATTCTCAAAATGGCGTAAAAAAGATACTTGGAGTACGTGTAAGCTTCTCGGCGGCGGCGAGCCCTTTCAGCAACTTTGAACAACCGGTTGTAATTTTGTTTTTGTTTCAATATGTTTCAAGTTTTACGAGTCAACGGGACTAGAATAATGGAATAACTACATAAAAAGTAGGCCTGTCGTAGTCTTACAAAACTTGGCTATTAGTTTTCGGACAAGCCAAAAAGAGATAATATATCTATTAATATAGCACAAAGTCGGGCTAGTTAGACCATTTATCAACCGGCTTCAAAAAAGGAGGTTCTCAATTCGACTGTATGTTTTTTGTATGTAACGCGATAATTCCGCCAATTGTGAATCGATTTTGATGTTTTTTTTACCGACTTCCCAAAAAAGGCGGAGGTACTCAGGTCGACTGTATTTTTTTTTTATGTGTGTTATCTCATAACTTCTTTCCACGTGAGCCGATTTCGAAATTTTTTTTTAGTTTGAAAGATGTTGCTTTGTAATTGGTCCCATTTAAATTTGAACAAGATCTGATCAGTTGTTCTTGAAATATCGTCAATAATGTCTATTTTGTGACGAATAATGCGTACTTTGAAGATGTTCTGGTTTACCCGACTTCAAAAGTTACCTCACAACTTCTTTCTTTGTGAGCCGATTTTGATGATAATTTTTTATTTGAAATCTGGTGGATCAAGGTTCCGATGATAAAGCGGTAAAGTTGGGTTTTTTAAGCTTTGCTTGCGTTTAATTATTTATTTGTTTTGTAGATTATACTTCAGAGGTGGTCCCATACAAATTTTGTCGAAATCGTTGAAGCCAAAACCAATATATAAACGGTGAAGTCGGTTTTTAAAGCTTTGCTTGCGATTGAATTATAACTTAAGAAATCTGGTGGATCAAGGTTCCGATGATAAAGCGGTAAAGTTGGGTTTTTTAAGCTTTGCTTGCGTTTAATTATTTATTTGTTTTGTAGATTATACTTCAGAGGTGGTCCCATACAAATTTTGTCGAAATCGTTGAAGCCAAAACCAATATATAAACGGTGAAGTCGGTTTTTAAAGCTTTGCTTGCGATTGAATTATAACTTAAGAACTTATAATTATGATCTTTGATTGATTGAATTGGTTTCGCCCCAAATAGCAAAATAACTAAAACATATCAAAAAAAAATATATACAAAATTTTAAAGGGGTGGCTTTTTTAATGATACATATATCTAGAACGAATTGACGATAATGATGAAACGTTGGTGAGTTCTGCCTAACTATGCCGGCTAAGGTTCCATCCGAAAAAGTTGCGTTTTTTTTTAATTTTGGTCAGAATTACTTATGTTTGACTTGGCTATCGTAAACGTGAAAGAGGTAAAAAATTTTTGCATTTATTGCGTGGTATCGCATCTAGTTTTTTATACAAGATGGCTGATAATTTGGGAACAGCAACCAATTAGAGCCATATCTAAGAACATCTCAACTATATAATGTAAAACATTTGACTTTATCTTAGAATGAAAATAATCTTAATCAAAAGTTCGAGCAGTATTTGACGTTTAGACAGTATTTGCTTGAAATGTGATAGAAATATGAATATTTTGGTTTAGACCAATTTTTCCTCCGACTGTACTTTGTAAAAGTGGTCGAGTTAACAAAAATAAAATCTAAAGTTGGCAACTCGATCGTGCGGTCGAGTTCCGGTCAGCCAAGATAACAACCAACTCGGCAATTCAGCGGACGGGCAAATAACTATGTATTTTTTTTAAAACTGCATGACTTTATCGGAACATAGCCTCAAGGCAAATATCAAAAGCCTTAAATTTGGAAATGTATGTAGATATTAATAACTGAGATTCTATTCTACTATGAAAAACACTTATTTACACGCCAAGTTTATATATCCCATCGACGACCCAGTTGGCGCAGTGGACAGGTGTCCGCCCTCTGCGCCGTGGGTCCTGGGTGCGATTCTCGGCACTAACTCCTTCCCAAGGGATATTTGTGCTTCTGGTTCTGGGTGTAATGTGTGTGTGAAGTGAATGTTTCCGGCACCCACGAAACAAGTCTTTGAACTTAGTGTGGGGCTGTGAGTGTGAATGCGTTTGCGTATGCGTTTAAAAAAAACTGTCTATTTATTTTGGAGCAACTAATGCCTTTATTTTGGTATCTCCTCTCCTGCACGTTTTGCAGATTTAATTGAATTAATGGCGCCTATTTTGTCTTCATTCTACCCGTATTCCAAATTGGTTCCTGATTTTTCGTGGAAAAAACAGATTTTACGAAAATTTGCACAAAATTGATAATATTTGAATAAAGTGTATTAACTTTGAGGAAAATTATTTGTGGTGGCAGATAAACTTATTATGTTAGGCGAAAGGTCTACCTGAGCATATAATATGGCCAACTTTGGACATTTTAAGTTCAACTCTTACTTTAAGGAAATATAGGCAATTGGCCATATATATATAATTGGCCAAATATAGGTATTTGGAGGGAAAAAAACTCCATTTAAATATGTCGGTAATGACACCAAGAAATAAATTCGTATAAAATGAAATTTGTTAGGTTCAATGACTGTATGGAAATATCAACAGGAGATATATAACTGATGGGTCATAGCATCCACTAAATCGTTATTTACATGGATGAACACATTTAGAAAGGTTTTTGCCGGTAATACATACGGCATAATTTGAGACGGTAGAACATAAGTCTTAGGGTAAGAGCGTAATTGCTTACGTAGTTCCAATTATTTAATTACTTGTTTATCCAAAGTATAGCGATATGGCTTCAGTAGACACATTTGTAAAAGGTGTTACAATCGAAGATACTCGAAGTGACTTCCAATAACAGTGGAAGTTATTTTTGCTTAGACTATAAATGTGTCTATGTTAATCATTATCAGCCAATTAAATTCCCACAGCTGGGAGTCAGGGCCTTCTTTATCAGAGTCAGTCTAGGCAAAAGTTTCTGGTCCATAGCAACCACGCTAATCCACCAGGCTAAGAGCGAATTGGTGGATGACACTGCCGAATGATGTGGATCTTGATACCAATATTAAGTAACGTGATTCTAAAAGTAGGTTTTATAATTAACCAAATGAACAATTACTTAAATAATACTCGATCTACAATTAAAGATTTACGACGAACGAAACTTTTAAGGGCTTAACATTCGCAGTCAGGTGTGAATGAAACAATTGTTTGAAACTTTAGCAGTAAAGTTGCAGATTCGTTAAAATTTTAACTGTTTTGTCTAAGACTTTGGCTTTGTTGTTACATTCCAATTGTACTTTTCAGATGGTAATATTAAGTTAAAACGTGAGCAAATCATAACAATAATTTAAATGCACAAGTTTGCGCTCGTTTGTGTGAGTGTACTTAAATGTTTGAAACGTGGTTTTTGATAACAGCTTAGGAATATAAAGTAGTATAATTGCAACTGTAAATAATATACATTTTACTGTGGTTGAATAAAAAAAATCTACTTAAGTAAACTCTGACATTGACTGCAAGACAATGTACAGTCTACACCGATGAGTACATAAATTTAAAAGCATGTAAGTTTCATAAATAACGTAATTGAGTAACAATATGTGTAGTATTTATATATGTATGTGTTACTATATGCATGATATTTAACAATCTATATATTATTATAGGATAATCTATACAATTTGATAATACATGAGCTAGTTCTGCTTATTTAAAGGCCTACCGTCAGGGCAAATTAGTGACTGCTAGCGCTACCTAATCGGTTAAGTACGATCGAGTACCACACACCCCTTTCCTTCACCCCTGTGAAGCAATGAAAGTGCATGACATTTTCATGGCACCACAAAAAAAATTAAAGAACAGGTATTTCTTTTCTTCCTTTTATGCAGGTTTGACATGAGACCCTTATAACATTTAAAATCTGGACACAATAAGATCCATTTATCAATGAATCAGCATAACCATATTCACATTCTTATTTCTTCCACAACACGCTATGATCTAGTAAACGTATGACTCTATTAGACGTGAATTGTGTGAAAATTACTTAGTGTATGTAGATAGAAAACTTTTTGTCTCTTCGTTGAGGTGAGAATGTGAGCTGAAACACTTTACTGTATGTTGACACAATTAGGTACAAGAGATAGATGAGATACAATATTGCTTACTGCAGTCTTCGATACATAAAACGCTTTCACACTCACAGTTACACTAAGTACGATGATGACGTGGGCGTCGGGAACACTTTCACATACAATCACACTCAGAATCAGAAACACAAATTTCGAACCCGACACCCACTGCTTAGAAGACGGACCCAACTAAGCCAACGGGCGGGTTTGAGTAGAACCGAGACTCTCATCTAATAGAGATCGTTGGACAAGTTCAGCATGGAAGGGCTACTTCCTGGCTACCTCTTAGTGTAGTAGGACTTAGTTTAAAAACGATCGAAAGAGTAATTAATTATTACAATGAATACAGGCGCTCACGTTGTCGAAAGAAAATGCTCCAAAACCTGGTGGTTTGGACATGTACGGTGTCCTTCTTCTAGGAATAGGTCGCATTTTGAGAACTTGAAGTCAGTTGCATTTTGAGAACCTGTAAACGTATGTAGCTCGTTAAGAAGTACAAGGTATATGCCTGGAAACTGGTCGGGTATGAGATTCGATTCCCTATGGGAAAGTTTTCTCCCTAAGAGAAAATTGTGTTTATTTTGCCGTGTACAATTGATGTGATATTAATGTTCCCAGCACCCTACAAGTCTTCGATACTTAGTGTGCGGTGAAAGCGTTTATATTGGACGGACGGGCAAAGTGCATTCGTTATTCATTACCACACTCTGCGCTTGGCTTCAACGAGCTATTGATACTATCTATCTAAGTATGATCTAAGCTAAAATAGCATACTTTCACATGTATCTGCGTGATCTGCGATCGCATATTGCATTCTCTACTAATAATGTTTAGTCAAGATTGTTATTATTTAGAGAGTTGTGATACCAAATCGCGAAAACCATCTCTATTTTCGTAGGTCACGTTAATAATTACCTATCTATTAGAATTTTAATGACGTGAAAATTTTGGAATATAATAAGTGATAATATCTCTATGATGGTAGATTGAATAGCTTTAATCAAATAATTTAGAGAAATAGCTTTTAAGATGTATTCAACTCGTAGAACCTAAACTCTGTCAGTCTTCTGGAGATCATGGCCTATATAATATAGCAGAAACGTCCACATAAAGAAAAATTGTTTTTAAGCGAGGTTAGACCCCGTAATACTACCTAAACTAGATTAAACTCTTTAGTTAATTATCTACATCTATAGGTCTTCGATAAAAACCTATATATGGGGTAGACAAAGGTAATTTTACGCAAACTAAAGTACAGGTTATAACAAAAACAGTCGGTTACAGTAAGTGACAAAAGTAGGTACAGTAAGCAACAAAATTGGCTTAATTTATCTTTGTCCATATTTTTTACAATTCCCATGAACATTATAAATAGTTTACTGGGGATGCCCTAATTTTCTATTTTCTTAAAACACGTCTTTGTTGAGGGTAACAATAAACAAATCGGTCGAGCCCTTTTAGAGTTTTTGCGCGACTAACGTACGGAAAATGATTTTATAGAAGATTAATTTATTAGGTAAAAAATTAAACAATATTATATTTCTAATGTGTGACATTATATTACCGCATATTGATTTTAATGGTGGACCAAAAATACTTCAAGGTGCATCTTGCAATAATAAATAAAAGTGTCGACAACAAAATATATATAGATAACTGAGTTCAGGTAAGGTAACACGCTTAAAAATAATCAATACATTTTTAGGCTAAGTGTTGTCATCATTTTAATACAGCGTGCAGAGTATAAAAAATGTAAAATTTTCGTTTGCGACGAATATTCAGTTTAATCTCAAAGGAATTCGATAGCAAATTGCGATTTTGTTTCGATATTTTGTTAGTATTTTCCTTTCATTATCCTCATTGATGGAGGCTATTTTAATCAATACCCAATGGGGGTAGGTCAGTGTACCTACCGTAATATCTTTCCGGCAGTTTGCCTTTGTGAAACAAGATAATATGTTTTAAATTTCGGGAGGATGCGCGGACCTTTGTTAGGCATTAGCTGATCCGTAGTCCAACGCTAACGCTATTTGGTATTTTAAACACAAGTAAATCTACGTCTATAGTACGCCCATATATTTTCTGACAGGCTTTCAGAACAAATCATTCTGTAGACTAAGAGATTAAAGATTATGTATTAATTCGGTTTTATCGTTAAGAATGTGTAAGCAGATGGTTTCTCGCTTTACCACCTACTAAACAGGCTCCCAGTAAGGTCCAACGCCGCCTCTTTTAGAGACAGAAGGAGTTATGCTGGCGTGAATTAAAAAGGTGTTGGGTCTACAGTTTCACTAAACGCTACATTACCCTTGGAGCTTAGGTAGAGCCTTAGCTAGTGCGCCTCTGGCCCCGGACAGCCAATTATTGCAAGTTGAAGGCTAGGGGTCTCATTAGGCCCCAGGGTATGCATTAGTCACCACGGACGCTTGAGTGGTTATAGGTCTGTTTTCATTGGAAAAAAGGTAGTAGTACACCTTTGTCTAAGAAAATAATATACATTCACCCTTTTCAAAGAAAACTCATTGTGACTTATTATTATTTATAGCTAGCCGTGCCTCGCGGCTTCGCCCGCGTTAATTAAGTTAAAAAGTAGCGTATATGTTATTCCAGAACATAAACTATTTACATTCAAAATTTCATCAGAATTGGTTTATTCGTTACGGATCCGTGGTAACAAATATTTACACATACACAAAAACTTTCGCTTTTATAATGTTAGTAGGATAATTAAAATGTTCAAGTAATTTAACTTTAATCTGCAATGTTCGACATGATTAGTATGTTTGAAATCTATGGTCTAAAAATAAAGAGTCATCCATTGATCTACATCTAAGTACTTATAATAATAAAATAGAAAAAGGTCTCTTAGCGTTGGTTACGGCTCCGCTAATGCATAATAAAGATCTGGGCATTAGACCCGAGAGTTTAAATAAATGTGTTGATAATAATAATCTAAGGACTATTTCATACCATCTATGATCTTACATACTGAGGTTAAAATCCAATATTTTAATTAGTTTTTTTAATTGGCCCATACAAATAGCGTAATTCAATATATTGTACTAGCTGTAGGTACGCGGCATGCGTTGCAATTCCACGTGAAGAAAAAGTTTTTTTACCTCTTTCATGTTTATGTTTGCCTAGTACTTTATTAAATCCGACAGACGTCGAAATTCGGGAACATGTTTGTACGGGAAGTCGAAAATCGACTTCATGCTTAATGCAATGCTTTAGTGATCTAAAACCAACTTCGCATTATTGCCTTTCAAATGAAACAGGTTGGATAGTTTCAAAGTCTAAGAAGGACATAGGTAGAAACATATTTTGTATTTTATCATAATTATATAGATCTATCATCAGTCATATGACTGAGTCAATACGAATATAATGCGGACAATCTTTCGGTACGCTTCATAATCTTGATAATGCACTAACTCTCTCCAAGACATCGGAGAGCATTCTCCATAGCGAACAGTAAAAGTTTTGCAATCTTATATAACTATCTCTCAAACAGGTACGGGTCCGCGTAAAATACGTCTGGTTTCATAACCCGGACTCGATTTTAAATCCGTTTCTCGAAGCTAAATAAACGTACGCCGCGCACTTGCCACAAGCCTACCACAAATAATTGTGACTGGATTGTTAGGATAGCACTTGACGATAGATTTTCCTATATTTAACGTGGTAAACTACTGCTGGGCATGCTTAAAAAGACATAACATGTTTTGGCAGCTCAATATCAGTTTGAGTTTTGCATTCAGTATTTGGAGATTGAATTTGATTAAATAAAATGACTAAGAAGCACCCATGCAATTAAACCAAAAATAGTTCAGCTTTTCAAAGCGTTCCAAAAATTACGGTAATAATGATTTTATATCGGAACAAGCAGTGGTTACATATTTGCTATTTAGTGTTGAGTGGACCGGGACCTCATTCTATTTTCAAAAATCTATCAGAGCGCCTGGTGGCGCCGACGCGTGATCAAAATGCTGGCATTTATTTGGCTTAACGTATTAGCATGGCAATTCAGCTGCAAGCAGCAAATGGGTTTGAGCATTTGAATTACCTTTAAGCTCGATGTTTTGCAGGTAACTTAGTTCTTTGCTGTAATTCGTTTTAGGAAATATAGGTAATTTGCCCATTGATAATAAACTTACAAATTGATAAAATAAGTGGGTCATTTATTTTAGAAATATGCCACCGAATATGAAGTAATGTTGTGTAATACTATATGAAGCAATACAAGTCTACCAAATTTTATTTTAATAAGTTGCACCGTAGATATAAAATAGTTCAAATATGAAAACAAAACAACTATCTTACACATTTTAACGTTTATTTTATTAGTCGGAAGATGGATATTAAATTGGATTTTTTTATGGATAAAGGCATTGCTGTTGTTACTTTTAAATATTAAAGAATAAAATTGAACTTTACTAATACGAGTAGATTACATAGCATATTTTTATCGGTGAGTTTTACATAACATTTTAATTGTTTCCCAGCGTAAGAGGTAAAGGTATCGAGTGTGATGCAAGACTTTTGAAGTCAACTCATTTCGTAATTCGTAACGCTTGTTCGACGCTCAGTTGAATGACAATGAACGAAGATCCTGGAGTTGAAATAGTAGACGTCACGCATCAATGGTATAGTTTAAAGAGGTTTAGAGGTAATTATGGCGACTTTTACTGCCACGACTGTATTTCGGTACAAGGTAGCAGCTAGACTAGCACGAGAATACTCGACCACCATTAAAGAATATGCACTCACACCATGGTAGTAAACCATAACTTCATTAAAGTTGTAGAAGTAGAAATTTGTTGTAATTCTTAGTCTATGTTTAGAGTAAGAATTACACTATTACCTACTTTCAGTTTGAAACTAGCTGTTGTTTACTACATATTCTTGAGAACACCGCACGTTAGCTGTAGTTCCCGTCACGTAAAAAGAACGCTTGCCTCCGCACCGATTCGATATATCGATAAAATAGGTGGCATGAAAGGGACGCGACGCGACGGGGGAACGCTGCGCCAGTATGTGTGTGCACACGCTATTGATTCATCTGTTGATCCTTGCTTCCCGCGCTGAGATCACGCTTCTTTCGCTTACAAAGAACAGTCGCTCCACTGTCACTCAGCGTTCCTTTTATGGGCGTTTATTTAAAATCGTTTATTCACACAAGCCCCAAAGAGGCACTCGAGAGTGAAAAGCAAAACCATTCTTCAGTCTATGGTAGCGGTCTAGGTAACATAGATACTCTATCGTAATACCGATAGACATCAATTACGCGAAAGCATCGAGATAGGAAACAAACCTACGGTTAGGTACCACCAATTTAATAAGTCTATGGGTAGCGTCTATTGTCTGCTGGCAATTCAATGTTAACCATTTGACCTCTATTTCACCTGATGGAAAACGATGATGGGGGCGAAGATGTAGCATGTTTGCCTAGAAGATACCTTATTTTTTTTATTGACGGGGGGAAATCTTTTAAAGGCACCTGGCTACTTTTGGGGAACAACCGGGCTATGTGAGATTTTCACTCACTAAAACCTCCTCGGTGGCCAGCCTCATTGGATATTGAAGGGCTCCAGGATCTCGCTGAACGGCACTTCCTTCTATTCACCTTGCTTTTAAGCTCTTCCCGGAGACACTGACATTTATGCCTCCGTTCCGATACAACCGCGGGAATGCTGTTGAAGGCTTGGGCCATCTTCAACAACCCCGCGATGCCACAACAGTATGGGACCACACCCCACTGCTGTCCTCCTCGGGCACGTTTGACTGGTGATTCGAGCCCCAACTCCAACCCCCACGTGCCCAAGGTAGATACCTAGAAGGTACCTACATTATATGCATCCTTATTCTTTGAAGTAGTCGCATAAAAAGAATATAGTATTACTTATGGCCAGTCAGTAAAATGACAACGTCGCACAATACCAAAATCTCAAACATCACAGTCCCACATTAAGTGCGACGACTTCGTTCTCGTAGTCGTTGGTGCCGAAAACAAATGAGTGATTAGTTAGCATAGTATCAATGTTTGTCTGTATGCTATTAATATAACTATCCTTATTTTTTGTACAAATTTAATTCACGTCTACACCCCTCTTCTCGTTTACCATATATATTATAGCAGCATATACCTCGATTCACTTTTAATACTTTTTGTGAAATAAAGAATTAATAAATAACTAAATCATAGAGTAGTACGTTTCAAATCCCCGTTAGTACGTTCGAAAGGCGGAACCACAAAATAAATAAAACGTTAGATGGTTAATTAAGATAATCTTTGTCCCGGTCTGTAAGGCAAGGCTTATCCTCTGTCCCAAAAAGCCCGGCATCTTGGTCACGTGCTAACTTAATGAGTATTGATTGTTGAAGTTTTAAATGGTTTGGATTCAAACGTTTTCACTTAGGATAACCATCGAGATTTCTCCTTACAAATGGAAAGATGTTTTATTAAGAAAAAATACACCGCTCTAGTTTTGACTACGTTTCCATTTACCAAGTCACGATTTCGTGAGCCAAGATAAATGTGCGATGCAAACGTGAAACCACTTGTTGTTGAACAGAGATCATACAAAGAGTACCTACATAAACTAGTCGCATTTTTGTTTATTAACAAGTGGCAAAATTATAAATGCTTAAATACTCCTATCATCATATATCTTTATAGATACAATCTGCCTGGAAATCGGCTACTTTTATTCATCGAGCAAAGCTAGACCAAGTTGACTTGGATCGTTCAGCACTTTGTTTGTCCGTCCGTTCGTCCATCCGTCCATCTGTCAGAGGAATCTAGTCTAAACCACATAAGCGAATGAGAACAAAGAAACATCAAAGAGTATATGTAAATGAGAGAGAGTTTCATAGAGTACATAAAACTACGGCCCTAAGCCAGAAATTACATTAAAAATTATATAATTGAAAATATACATGTAAGTGGGAAGAAAAATATTTTTTAATTTTTTTTATCTACCCTTGTGGGAAATCGTTAAAAAGGGCTTGACAAGTATAGTACGAAATCGGTTTCCAAAAAAAATCAATGTTGGAATACAACGATTTGGTAGGCTACCAAAGTCAGTGTTTTCGACCTATTTTGTCACGGGTCCATCTCAAAATCGGCTTCACACTGAACTCTGATACTTACGTTTAATATCCGTTATATCCTGTACTTGAACAAAAAACACAGAAATGAAATAATTTGTTAAAATAATTAATCTCAAAAGATTTTCTCTATGGGGCAAAATGAAAGCGCGAAATCTCAGTTCGGCGCGAACGACTAGTATAATTGAGAGACAAAACGAGTAAGTCACTCGCCTAATGAGACGTTTACCATAACTTATAACACTATTCTTTTCGTAGGGAATCAAAAAGCGTTATTAATATCCTTGAGCATTGTTCTTTGGCTTATGAATACCTCATGGTTCAATATTAGTTTTAAAACTATAGTTTTTTTAAATTGTGGCTTCGCGATCCCTTGCATATAGTGTCAAGTAATTAATATATTAGTAAAATCATGGAGTCTTCAAGTTGAGAGCGAATAAGTATTTTCTAGGCGTGCTCCATCGTCGACTGCATCGTCGCTTAACATCAGGTGAGATAGTGGTCAAACGTTTGCTTATCACAGAAAAAAAAAAGTATAAATGAGTACTTACATATTTCATAAACATAGTCCTAGTCACAAGTCATAGTCAAGTAAAAGAGTTATGGGTCAGACATAGTCAAGTCACGCCCCAGTAAAGTGGTAGAGACATTACTAGATTTTCTATTGAAGTCTTGGAGCGAAGGCGAAAATCACGGTTTTTATTAGATCGAGATAACAAATAACAAAACTGATACAGTGCCTGACAGTGAACATTCATTGAATACCTTTATCGGATTATTAATCACTTACTTTTATCTATCTTTGCACGGTTAGTGCATGTTCCAAATAAAAATAAATATCATAAAAGCTAGCAATTTAGAAAGCTGCGAGCTGGAATGATTTATTTGACAAATAAGTGTAATAAAATTCTTGGGAAAATAACAACTGTACAATACACATATTTCACTATTTTATTCGATGTAGTATCTAAGCTCGTCAAACATCATTCGTATAAATATTACACAGACAAACGCAAACACTCACACTACACACGCTCAGAGCACAGTGATATACACGCCATGCCTAGATCCTATACTAAAATAAATTTCGCATTATTAATGCGAAATTTACGCGGTTGAAACCGCGGGGCACGGCTAGTTAAGAAAAAAAAATTAAAGACTAGACATGCAAGACTCAACACACCCTTCGCAAAGCCTTAAGAGGAGAATAAACATAAATGGTTTTACACTCACAGCCCCACATTCAGTTCATTGACTTATGTCATGGATGTCTCAAGAATCTCATCACATACACAATCACAACCAGAACCAGCAACACTTGTTTTCCTTGGTGAGAAAACTTGTGATCCCGCTGCCGCGACGGGAGTCGTACCCGTTATCTTAGAAAGCGAACGCTTAAGGGGCCTGCGGAGGTTGATTTGCCCATACAATCGTAATACCGAAATTATTTATAATTCAAGCAAATTACCACCATACTGTGCTGTTATTCAGATTAAAAACGTATTAATCTAGGTTCCTAGATAGTTTTTATCCCAAAATAATTACCTAAAACGAAATATAAACCAATTGATTTTCACACATTATTACGACGTAAATGTCGCATCTTTAACTTATTCGTTTCGTATTAAAAACTAACACATTTATTTTGTCATTACAACAGGAACATAGATTATCATTTCAAGGTACTATTCTTGCAAAAAACAATGGCTAAACATTACATTTTCATTCATAATTTTTGGTATTACGGCACCTATCATAATTGTTCGGTCGGTAGTGCTATCGCATCAAGCATGGGCACAGTTTGCCAGTTAAACAGAGACAGCCTATAGACTCGTTCAAAGACTCCCCGGCCTCTTAACCAACTTAGCCAACGGGCAGTTCTTATAAATAATTTAGGACAGGAAATAAGTAACATTCTATCGACCACTCATTAGGGAAATATTGCTTAATGTTTTATAAGTATGACGAAGCATTCGACCTTACTCTCACCTGATGAAAACGATGGCGGTAAAGTACAAAGATGGAGCTATTAAAGCAGGTTTTCCTACTAAATCTTTATTTAATAGTATAATTTTTTAATCACACTTTTGGGAAATACAGAAGACGATCATTTTTTATTACAAGTTTTTATTTTACTTGCTATATTTGTATGTTAGTTCGTTTAGGTCAAATAAGCTATGCAGACGATATGGACTATGGTGTTGCTGAGTGGCTCGGTCTATGGTTTAAGAAAGTTGCTGAGTGTTTGTGAGGAATATGCAACTGATCACGGGCTTAATTATAATGTGAAAAATGTGCCACTAATAAAATTGAATGCGGTGAGCATTACATATTAAGTAAAGGTTTTCAAATATCTAGGCCACCTTGTGCCTTGAAGGATGATCCAGACATGGAACGGCAGCGGAGGACGCTGGCAGTTAGAGCAAATATAGTGATTCATAGGTTTGCACGTTGCACAACCGAAGTCAAAGTTACTCTCTTCAAAGCTTACCGCACCTCCTTCTACACGTGCAGCTTGTGGACTGACTACAAGCAAAAATCTTGCAGCGCCCTTCGTGTCCAGTTTAATAACGTATTCAGGATGATGTTGGGTCTGCCCCGGTATTTTAGTGCCTCTACAATGTTTTCCGAAACTCGTGTTTATTATCTCTACACAACAATGCGTAAGAGAGGCACATCACTAGTGATGCGAGTGAAGTGGAGCTGACAGGAAGACTGGAATTGTTCTTATATCAATTATTGCTGCAGACTGCATGTTGCGCACATAGAGGCAAAGTAAAGGTAGATTGATTAGCTGAAAAAACCGAGTCCATTACATAAAAATTCGGACACGAACCAAAGCCTGCGAAGTGGGTCAACGAATTGTAAGACTTAAATGGCGATGGGCAGGACACATAGACTAGAGCTCTGACAGTGGATACCTAGAGAAGGCAAGCGAGGCGTTGGAAAACCAGCTGCTCGCTGGGTCGACTATAATGACTTGGGTGAGATCAGCGCAAAACAGAGATGGTAAATAGGAGAGGACGTTTATACCTTGCAGTGATATACGCTAATGATTATAATGGCGAATCTTTTTGATTAAAATTAATAAAATTTTGACAATCTATTCCAAATACGACCATTCTATCGTATCTCGACGCCGAATATGTAATAGATACCTATCATACAATCGAGTTCAGAAAATTCGATCGCGTTTGTACGAATTTTCTGCCTAGCGAGTTTTAGGTATCATTTATTTAATTAATTGATCCTATGTCCCATTCCCGAAGATTTCGTCGAGCCAGACGACACTCGATAGGCATTCGAGGGTGATGGTATTCTGGGAATTAGGCCCTGTCCTAGAAACCAGTCTCTGAGGCATGCCGATTTTCTTCGAAAATCCTTTGGAAGTGGTCCAGTAATAATACAAAGTTGTAAATGCTAGATGTCTGATAACCTTCCAACTCGTACATCTCACAAAACGACGGTCATTACTATTGGTCGATAACCTACAACACGAATGTAGGTAGACAATAGATTTCTTATGCCCACACACATTATGCTTCAAAACCCCATTAAGCTATCAGTTCAACACACCCAATATTATTATCAACTTGGTAATGAATATGTAATTGAATGCAAAATTATTATTTAGAAAATGGCTTTGGTTTTTTAGTCTAAATTGGATACAGAATTTATTCCTCAGGTTATTAAGAAATACCCTGAGGTGGTGCGAAAACTTTGTTTTTTTTTTGCTAGATAGGCAAACATTTGACCACTATCTAACCTGATGGAAAGTGAAGATCCGGTCGAAGATGTAACATGCTTGCCTAGAAGATATCTATTCACTCTAGGCTTGAAGACACCTACATTGTACCGTTAATTTCATTTTATCTTAGTTTCAAACTTCGTACTAAGAATAACTTAATTTTTCGGGGCCAATGTTGCTGTCTGACTAAGATCTAGGGAATCATAAATTCTTAAGTTTGTATTAAAACTCAACATACGTTTGATAAAAACT
Organism: Lomographa bimaculata; assembly: GCA_948107665.1. Taxonomy (NCBI): domain Eukaryota; kingdom Metazoa; phylum Arthropoda; class Insecta; order Lepidoptera; family Geometridae; genus Lomographa; species Lomographa bimaculata. The sequence goes on along the minus strand of OX403592.1, from coordinate 4,285,782 downwards.
TTTTGAACTATTAAACTATACAAAGCTTAAAAAATCGCTTTTCCGCTTATATTTTAGTTTTGGCTTGATCGATTTCTATAAAATTTATATGGCACCGCCTCCAAAGTATAATCTACCAAACAAAAAAAAACATCAAAATCAATTAATTTTTGGCGTAATTATCGCGTAACATACATAAAAAAACATACAGTCGAATTGAGAACCTCCTTTTTTGAAGTCGGTTGAAAATTAAAACGGGATTTAGCATGACTTACTCGTTGTCGATGTCTAGATCGACAATTGTTTCATCTTGAAGGCTTCTGAATTAAGACGATATCACACGCATATACAACCTAGATTTATTGTAATCTGTATGTACTTCTTGTTGGACGATGAGTGTGTATGTGATATATGTGATGTATCTATGCATTCTAACACGATGATAGCTCGACTTAACGACTAAGTAAGCAGTAATGAACATCTTATTATCATACAGGTAGAATCAATACATCAGTTTACACTTCTCCAGTGCAACGTTCAAGTAAGTTGGTACATATTTTTATAACAGGCTGTAATTTGTATTTTAGCTTATTGATGTTTTAGATGTTTCTTCTAAATAATAATTAGGTAATATCGCTGTTTTTCTAGCGATGCGATAGGTATAAGGGGTTTAGGTAACTAATAATTCCAACTTATAATCTGTGATTTCAGCTCCGTCGAAGGAGAGTCAAATAAAAAATTAATATTGTATGTATAAAGAACATAATACAATTATATTGTTGTATTTGTCAGAAATAATTTACTACTATGTAAACTATGTCCTTTTCCAGAATCTGAACAGTTTTTAAGGAAAAATCACAAAAATCCTAAAAAAGATTTTAAGGAAATTCTAAAAAGGATTTTATATTTTTTTTAAATATTTGTAAATAAACAATTTTAAACGCGGCCGTATTTACGTTTTTTCAGTGACATTTCCCATGCATTTTATCACTTCTTATTTATGAAATTTCTTGATTAGAAAGCATTTAAGTAAGTCGTAATTTTTATAGGTGTAATTATATAGCTAAAAATATATACAAATACAAATACAAATAACGTTATTGACATGTAAGTACATCGTTAATGTTGAATCCATAGGCTCCTGAACTAGTTAAAAACTGTGTTTCTGGAGCCAGTGGATATAAATATATACTTAACCATTATTGAAACCTCGTGCATATTGTATTCCCTATTCATCAAATAGAGCCCCGGGGGATCAATTTGAGTGATTTACCTAGTACTTTGAGGATAAATATATAATGTATTTCACACGCGAATCTGTTTCAGTCACTAAGTGGTTAGATTGAATTTTCAAATGGCAGGAATAACGCGTATACCGCTTATATAAGCGGTATACGCGTTATACCGCTTATATAAGTCACAAGGTCCTCTCAGTTTCTGTGCGTCCTAAGGTTAGCATGCAGACATTTAAGGGCCAGATATATTATATCAATGCGAGCATCACTTTTAACCATAATCAATCCAGAAAAATAAAACAAGCTGAAGATGTCCTTCGTCTATTAATCATACTTAAGTAGGATATAAAATAACATTTTAAACTGTTTGGATAAAAATGAACGAAACAAAAAATATTTGATATTTTTACCTTACGTTTTTAATGTTATGAACATTCTAAGAAGAATGAATCATTTCTCATATCATACGGATTTCGATGAATATTTTACTAATCAGGTTTTGTTAAGAATGCCGAGAAAAAACGATTACAAAGTCACGTATTTAAGGAGACAACTGGCTTCGCTCCCTTAATTTTGAAAAAGCATGTACGTACAGTCACTGTTGTTTTGTGACGTTGATTTGCGATATTTGTATGAAGTGTCCAGGGTGGTTATCGTTTTTATTTTTAATACGTAAGTATCAAGAATTTTGCAACTCCGAGGTTGGTCTCCTATCTCGATGGTTAGTATATAGTATTGTGTATAATAGAAGCGACAAATTTTAAGGACACTTGTTCCAGTGGCTGTCTCAATGTGAATACATAATTGATACTGCGAGTAGTTGGCTGTCAGAGCACGTGCCTACTGGTCAGTGGTCACTGACTTTTAACTAACGGTAGCGTTACGCCAACCTCATCTCACTTGCTGAGTGCTTAGTACACTACCCGCAAGTTGCCAGACCATTTTGGGATCACTTGTTTCTGACGTGGATGCTGTACGGATTGCTAGATCTAGCACAGAATATATAATAGTACAAGCTGGCTCTGTTAGACCACAGTCTAAATATATCCTTGATTTGTGTATTTTTATTTCTGGTATGCTAGCGTTCGACAACTCACTAATTATTGATATATGATGATGTGATAAAACTAAGTCAATAATTAAACGCAAGCAAAGCTTAAAAAAACCGACTTCACCGCTTTATTATCGGAACCTTGATCAGATTTAATGTATAAACACGCATTATTGACTATAACTCCAAAACTAGAGACCAGACTTTGATCAAATTTCAATGGGACTACATAAAAAGCACCAGCTTTCAAATAAAAAAATAATAATCAAAATCGGCTCACAACGAAAGAAGTTATGAGGTAACTTTTGAAGTCGGGTAAACGAGAACATCGTACGCGTCACAAAATATACATTATTGACGATATTTCAAGAACTACTGATCAGATCTTATTCAAATTTAAATGGAACCAATTAGAAAGCTACATCTTTCAAACTAAAAAAAAAATTTCGAAATCGGTTCACGTGGAGAGAAGTTATGAGGTAACACATAAAAAAAAATATAGTCGACTTGAGTACCTCCTCCTTGGAGGGTTTTTTTGGGAAGTCGGTGAAAATTGAACGTATCTATCGGTTTCTGATAAAGCGGTACTAACATAAGTATCAATGCACATGTGCACTTATGGCACTATGGGCCTTGCCTGTGGGCTTGAAACTGTCGAGATCAAGAGTAGCAATAACAATTGCTCTAAAATTAAACAGGCTCTAAAATTGTGTCTAAACAGTATCTAAACGCTTGGCGTCACAATTTCTACTAAAAGATAGTAAATAATACGCTGCAATAGTTACCAGCTGAGCTAGAAAACTATATGAAATTTATGTATACAGTATTAAAGTATAAGAAAATGGATTTTATTGCGATGTAAACAAACAAAAACGCATTCACACTCACAGCCCCACACTAAGTTCAAAGACTTGTATCGTGGGTGCCGGAAACATTCACATCACACACACACACACACACACACACACACACACACACACATTACACCCAGAACCAGAAGCACAAATATCCCTTGGGAAGGAATTTCTGCTCCTGCCGGGAATCGAACCCAGGACCCACGTAGTCTTCAAATAACTCAAAAGGTAGACTATTATAGAGTACTAATATAACTAACTAAAGTAAACGCTTTCACGCTCAAGCTCCGTACTCAGTTCGGTGACTTATATCGCGGAAACTAGAATCTTTAACACATGGAAGCACACTCAGAACCAGAATCACAATTTCCTTTAGTCTTGCCGGGAAACAAACCCAGTATTTCCGCCACTCACGATACAAGCCTTTGAATTTTGTGAGGGCTGTGAGTGTGAATGCGTTTGTTTGTTTTTATTCTAGTATTCGGGGTGCTTTATTAAAAGCGTCTCACTTGAGTACAAAATGTGCCAACTCTACAAATTTTCTAAAGAAATTGTAATTAGGTTTTTTTTTATGCAAATATAGGCAAGCATTTGACCACTATCTCACCTGATGAAAAGCGACGATGGGGCCGAAGATGTGACTTGCTTGCTTAGAAGATACCTATTCACTCTTGACTTGAAGACTCCCAGATTATAATCAGATAATGATAATTCAGAGTGCTTGACTGTGCGAAGCAAAGGAGGGTAATGTGTTTATCAGGCTATGTATGTATTGCATGTTTGTATGAATGTTTGTAAGGAGCACACATTCACACTACCTAATTCTCTAAATACTAAACGCGTGGCCGATTTTTTCTTAATCTTCCAAGTTTTACTAAAGACGTGACAGTAATCAAACTTCAATATGGAGACAAAGACGCCTTAATGAAATAAATATAAAAATAAAGTCAACGAACTGAGTCAAGTGAAAAGATATTTAAAAATCATCATTAGGTTTCTTCTATAATTTTACATTTCGAACGACCATTAAGGTTCTATTACGATTTAAAATTGGTTATTATAGCAACCATTCCAACTTAACTTTTCGATGTTTATGATGAAACTGTGACAAAATTCGTATACAATCGCATAGCAGGTCTTATCAACTTACTTTATATATTTTTATATAGGTACATTGACTTGTTTATTAACTGACGTGACGCAGAAAAAACCGTAGTCTCTACACCATTATCTACGTAAATTATAACTTAGTTATAACTTAATTATAACTTAGTTATAACTTATTATAATTTTAACTACGTTATTCTAGTGTCTAAAGGTTTCTTTGTCTCGCATCTCAAGAATCAATATTGAATCAGACATCTCAAGAACCTTTGCAACTTCAAACATTTGCGGTTGCGTTGAAGTCTTGTGTTTTCCCCGATGTAACTTAATAATTCATGAGCCAAAACAATTTTTCTACAATCAAACTTGGATCTTATACTAATAGATATAGAGTCAGATATCCCATCGGCTTTATATATTGGTGGGGGTTTGATGTCATTGTCATGGACCGTGCGTGCGCGCAGTCAGCCGAGAGATCCGGTGCGCGCGCGCTGCTCCGTTCGCCATCTTGTTCTTTTTTCGAACTTTCTGCTGTTTCGTGATTGCAACATTGTGAAATAAGTGATATTAAGTGAACCGCTACAGTTTTCTTAATAGTTGAAGGTGACGTCATCGAGTTTAAAGGTAAACAACATTTAACAGTAACGATTGAACTCTTAACCATGTTAACGACATCGATTTATTTATTGATCGATTTGGATCGACAAGGTGTATCGAAATTATCTATAAACTTTCTAAATTGATTAATGAACGGGTGCCGAATGACGATGACGTTGCATTAGATGGTATGTACACTTTCTCTAACGCACGGTACGGTACGTCGCAAACGCTTTCAAATTTTTCAAGCAATTGTGGAAATGTAAAGAATGTTGTCATTTGTTCATTCAGAAAATTAGCTAAACCAATTGAAATAGATTCCAGTAAATAACTATTTTTATCTATTGCCATAAGTCATTACTTAATTTTAATGGTGTTTCAATTGAAAGTTGCAATTGAGAAACTATAAATATTATCTTAGGTATAGGCATATTTTATCGCAATGACATTCATGCGACCAACCGTTATACGAAATTAAATTGAAAACAAACTTGATAACGCGATAAATTAAACTTAGTTGCAAGTCACCCGAAAATATTACAAAACTTCAAGACCTAAAACTAAACAAATATATAAAGTAGTTGTTTTATATTATTGTCGGAGCACAAATACCGTAAAAGAACAGTAGAGCAATCGGTGTATGTCTTAACAGTGTTAATTGTTCCTGAACCCAACTTTGTTGTTCAAGAAAGTATTCGAACATGCTCAGACGATTACGTAAACACCACTCGAAACAGAACATGTTAACAAAAAGATTAAATAACTTGCCATAAAATGACTACAGCTACTAATGTTATGTTTGTCAGTTTTTGCACCATATCTAAAATAAAAATCCGTTCGCTGCAAACAAAACTAGTGGTTACGCTCTAATGTTTGTAAATTGTTTAACTGTAAAGAGAATAAAACTGAATACAAAATTTGCATTTACAGTTGATTTCTTTCAGTTATTTGTACCATTTTTAGTTTTCTACGAAACGATTACAATATAAATTGTCTTTCTTATTTCGTGAGGGATATTAGCTTTGTCAATTTTAAAATTTGATGCGGGGCAGATTTTTTGGATGTGAAATTTTAGAAAATAACTATAACTCTAATAAGGTAGTAATTTGCTTAATAGTAAGTTTCATATTTGTTTTTAGACGCAGGTTTGTAGCTTCCTCCGTTCCCAGTAGTATTATCACTATCAGTTCAATTGACTATACTAGTGAGACTTATTTGTCTCATATTTATACTATCAACCTTTTAAAGAAACAAAGAGCTTTGAAAACGCGTGAAAGGATTGAAATATAAGGGCAAGGTCAATTGCCTGCGGTAGGTTTCAAAAAGGACCTGAGCTAAATGTCACTAGGGCTGTCCCACGTATGGATAAAGTGTAGGCATTTATCTACCTTTAGTACTAACAACTACGACTATTATAGCAAACTATAGAAAAAGAGAAATAAAAATAAACTTCTTTAGTATATTTATTAAGTATTGTAACTCAGACAATATAAATACAGTCTTTTATTTGATAGTAAATCCTTAGTATGTTAGTGTTTATTACTACACGAAATAAAACAATATGAGAACATTTTTTTTATGCTGGATGGGCAAGCATTTAGCACCACTATTTCACCCGATGGAAAGTGATGATTCAGCCGAAGATGGGACATGCTTGCCTAGAAGGTACCCATTCACTCCAGACTCGAAGACACCCAGATTGTACCGTTCAGGGAACAACGCAGGCAATGAGTTCCACTCCTTCGCTGTATGGATGATAAACGTAGAAGTGAACGCTTTTAGCGAACTAGAGGTATGTCAACCATAAATGCACATAATTGAAATTAGATTTTTCTTCCAGTTAACTCATGTCTAGTATAAATTAGATGCTCAAAATGACCAGTTGACTGCTAAAACTTACCTAATGAAATCATTGTTAAGAGAATACATTTTCGCAGCCCTCGCAAGTGCCTTCATTAGTATGAAACATTTATAGGTGTAAACAGAGTAATACCAAGAATATACAACGCTTCCAGAATAAAGTATTAATAGATATAGTTAATGCTCCTTGGTGCGTAAGAAACGAAGACCTACATCGGGACCTCAAAATAGAGTTCGTTGACAAAGTTGTTAAAAAATACGCCGAAGCTCCCGAACATACCCTTCACCACCACGTGAATGTCGAAGTCATCCAGCTACTTAAATTTAAACTGCTTCTGCCTTAGTTGCGAACGCGTTCGCCTGCAGCGGGTATCGAGTTCAATTCCCGGAGATAACACAAGTTTTCTCCCCAAGGGAAATTTGTTTTTCTCTGGGTACGACATTGTATATTTTACGCTCGGCAAGCAATTGACCACTATTTAACTTACGGCACGCGACCTAGCTTTTTCGTCATATTTTACTTTGCTAAACGAGCCCCTATGAGCTATGGTATATGCTCTATAATCGCTTGTGATAACAATCTTGGAAAGGGCAGCCTGCTGTTAACGTTACTATCAGAGCGAAACATATAAGACTTGTCCCACACACTGCCCACGCCCGATGAATAGCTCCCTATAAGTAGTAGATTTTCCTAACTGAGTGATAGCGGCAATCGAACAACTATAATTTTCTTACTTATGAGAGACGGGCGATATTTATATTATAATACTAGCTGACCCAACTGACGGTGTCCTGTCTTAGCACATTCATCAAACGCGCGAACTGTCAAAACGCGAAGTAAAATCGTCGTGAAGTTTCTGAAATTTTCAATTTTATTTGCGCATATTTCATAATATTCCTTTCATTAAGAATCTTCTACGAAGTATTAGAAAACTCAAAAAATAGATAAATGAAATCGACAAAGTCGTTCTTAAGTTTTGACGTGACCAAGGTAAATTCTATGAATTACATGTGTTATTTTTATGAATTACGTGAGTTAATTCCACCATGCCCATTTTACTATAGAATCTAACAACCAAACAAACTGTCAAACGTCATCCATTTATAGTTGACATACCTCCAGTTCGCTCGAAGTGTTTTGCTTCTACGTTCGTCATCCGTACCTACAACGAAAGAGTGGAATTCATTGCCTGCGTCAATGTTCCCCAAGGGATATAATCTGGGAGTCTTCAAGTCAAGAGTGAATAGGCAAGCATGTCACATCTTCGGTCGCATCGTCAATTTCCATCAGGTGAGATAGTAGTCAAATGCTTGCCTATTTAGCATAAAAAAATCATTTTTTTTGCGCATATTTCATAATATTTCTTTCTTTAAGAATCTTCTACGCAGTATTAGAAAACTAAAAAAAATAGATAAAGTCGTTTTGGAAGTTTTGACGTGACCAAATTAAAAAGGCTATAACACCACATCCCAGCACTACATACTGTAAGGCGACGATTCTTATTCAAGTACCTAAATCTATGATGACAAGCTACAAGTAGGTAACTTGCTAATACATAGTTACAATGAGGCACACATTTTCTCGTGAACTACTTGACCAGCGGGTAGAGCGCGTCCATCGTCCACCTACCGCCCGAGCTTTCACCGACCACCTCGTGATCGATGGACGTACAATTACTAGCTACACTGTAGTCTACGTTGCTAAGAAAAGTAAAGAAAATTACGTTACGGGCAAGTTTTACAAAGTTGGATTATATGGAAAGACTTCGTCCGCGATCTGAATATATCACGTATCTGAAGCAACCCTATTTCACCTAAAGAGGTGAAATAGGGTTGCTTAGGTGCATAGGTACTATATCAATAAATAGTTAGCACTTTATAAGCCTTGCCCCACGGCTTTGCCCGCGTTTATCAAGTTAAGAAGTAGCCTATGTGTTAGGCCGTCAGGCTAAGTTATGTACATTCCAAATTTAACGTAAATAGAAAACAAATTATAATTAATTACACACTTCCACATTTACACACTTACACACAAATTTTCGGATTTATAATATTTTTGTGATTATGTTTAAATCTTAACGTATGCAGGTAGGTATTACATTAATTTAATTTAACGATGTTAGTTTTATATTCATTTAATATTTATTTTTGTATGCAACATAATTATAATTGTTGTGATACTGTTTGATAGTCTTGTCCTGTTATTATATATATATCAATTATGTACATCTTTTTTTGAGTTAGTGTTTCACACAACAACACGGTTTATTAAATAGCTTAGCTAGATGCTTTACATAAATACAAAATAATAATATCTCTAAATGGGTAATGAGTAACAAAACACCACCCGGCATAGGACATAATATAAAAAAATCGCGCATAAATTGTAGGCATATAGATTTTAGACCCGGATTTAAATCCCATCACGTGCAATATTTATTCCTTCGCTGTATCTGAACATTTGTTTTGGCTTACAAGATTGGATAAATGATTTACAATAAAAATAGTGATGTTTTACCTGCAATTAAAACATTTATTAAACATACTTACCTGATTCGAAACCCAATTATACATGAGAGTAGCGTACTTGACTTCCTCCGAAATTGCCGTGCTGCGATTGGTCCGCCCGATCCGTTCGTCCAATCACCGTCGACTCCGCCCTTTCCGTTTCCCGTCAACGTCACCCGTCACCCCAGGTGGTGCGCTGAGCGCGATATAGCTTCATTGGATTTCTCATGTTATGACACCAGGCAGAATTAGAAACTATTGGGTTTCGAATCAGGTAAGTATGTTTAATAAATGTTTTAATTGCAGGTAAAACATCACTATTAAACTACTGTACCGTGATTCGAAACCCAATTATACATGAGAGACGTGTTTGTTTTCGCCTGGTGGTGACGGGGACGCCAATGTGATCTGTATATAATTTTTGTCATACTAAGAGAAGTTATAACTTTTGGTATCAAGAACAAATGATACAATATGCCCAGAACACTATATTTCTATTATTAATGAGTAGGTATTTATATATGTGCTCATCATAATTATCTTAATATCGTAATGGTTTTAGTAAATTCCACTGATTAAAATAGCTTTAATATATATTTGTTTTAGTTCGAGGTTCATTCTAGGCTTCAAGTGAATTTGGTGACAAATTAGAGGGTGCGATTTCTCACGTTGTGTTCTATAATATCCCAGTTTCCTTGAGCCAATATATAGTCAAGAGGATGATTTATTTACGCACTTCATGATGCTACTGAGACAACAGTCATTCTATGTATACAATACAATACAGTCTGCGGTCATGGTATGTGTTGTAAAACTATATGTATGGTTTTATTTGTAAACGTAGGTGGGCCAAATAACAATATCGATTTGATTAGGCAGTTCATTACTATACTGACACAATTATTTCACGAGTGTATGCTAGTCTAGCATACTTTATTGCGATAATTTATGTTGCCGATTGTTGGCATAGCATCAAACTTAAACATATCGCAAACCAATCGCAACATAATCATGTTTGTTGCACAATATCCCACTGAAGTAGTAATGCCAACGCGCCACGACAATACTCCAGCCAACAAGGGAAGGTAAGGTTACTCCATCACAAATTAAAATAAGAAGGTGATAAATTTGTGAAATAAAAAATATACATAGTTCATAGGTATCTCGAATCTTCCAGTACATTTCTCTACAAAAATTTGAAGGTCTCTGATTGCGAGTGATCAGAGAATCCAGTGCTCTGGTTTAAGAGAGATCAAGTTAAACATTCATCATTGCTATTACCGAAGTTAGCCTGCAGTTACAATTATGCGCCACGGACGTCCTAAAAAGACATATTCGGCATGTGCTTTCTGACGTGACAAATGGTCTGCATCTATATTGTAATAAATAGACCTAATGACGTTTTCGTCGTGAACTATCACGAGAATCACGGTCGGTTTTCATAATGCTGTGTTGAAGTTGCAAAGTATATTCTGCTCGTATATTTGTCCATTTCAATAGGTTTTGTAATTCTCTTGTTATCGTAGTATACTTCTGATTTGCCGAAACAGCTCGGGCTTAGGACTTCATTCAAGTATTCGCTTGCACATGTAAGGCTTTATAGTCCAGTAATGCTCTTAGAAAACAGCGTTTTCCTAAGATTAAATAGCACACGAACCTTGTCCACCTTTTGATATCATAATCGATTGCCAGGGCTAAACCACGAGTCCATATGGGGTAGGGTTCCGTTTTCAACCGAGTTGCCGTCAAGGTTATGAGTATAGTGACCGGTTAATGTGATTTTTCAACTGAGTTAGGAGGGCCTGTGAAGTTATTCACCATTCTTGTATGTCATAAAACGACAGTGGTAAAGTTATGTTGGATGTCATTAGACGGTCTCCAAAAACCTTGACATTAAAAGCCAAGCGACAAGCAAGAAAGCTGTGTCGATTTTGGTCCAACCTTGTCTGTAATTGCTTCTAAAGTTTTATCAAATTTCTTTGTTTCGCCTTATATTCCAATTTATACATTTTTGTTCGTTTACCTCTCAAAGAGTTTGAGAGCAGGCTCAGGTCAAATGTTTTGTGACGTAGCTTTTGCAGTGCTAGTGGGTTCTGTTAAACTGTGTCGCAGTAATTGAACTCAAGGGAACCTTGATGGCTCAATGTGAATCGCAGATGCTAATACTTGTTAATGCTATAGAAAACTTGAAGTCTTATAGTTCCGTTGCCTTTCGGTCATAATGAAATTGATGACATTGATGGTGCGGACTGGCTAGAAATATGATGTAACATGATTTTGCATAATCATCTCCGTGTGCTTTTACCAGCAAGTGGAGTCAAGCATAGAATTATCCCAAGAAACTTTCGACTTTCCTGCCAAGTGATTGGAGTGGAGTGTACTTATTTTGCAGTTGCTCAACAAGTGTAATCGTGGCTTTTAATTCACGATTTCATTCACACGGGCCGATTAGTATTATTAAGTTAGTGCTTTATGCGTCAGATTCGCAAGCTTACAGCCATATCGATAGGAAGAGTAGTATGCAATAGCCAGTAGATATGATACATAAGGCAGACGAACCCTAAACATTCTCCAATGAGTATTTAATTGCCAGATTCGCAAATTGACAACCATCTCGATGATAAAAATAGTACGAGAGACAATTATGAAAGTTTAGAATAGCGAAGCTCCGAGAATTTTGCAATCAGTATTTTGGTTCAACGTAAAATGTTCCATCAATAACCGTGAATAATTAATCTCGATGGTAAGAACTGTATACCGGAGACCAGTTCATGTGTAAAATGTAGGGCGGGCCCCGAGCATTCTCTAATCAGTATTGTGGTTCAGCGTGAAACGATCCGTCAATAAACGTCAATGATTAATCTCGATAGCAAGAGCTGTATACGAAAGACTTTATGTTTAGAATGTAGGGCGGTGCCCGGGCAATCTCCAATTAGTGTTTTTATACAGAATGCAACGTTCAGTCAATAAATATGAATAATTCGTCTCAATAGTAAGAACGTCTTCGTCATGTACATGAGACAGTTATACAGTTTTAGAATGTAGGATGGAGCCCCAAGCGTTCTCCGATCAGCTATTAGTTCAGCATAGCGTCTTTAGTCAGCAAATGTGAATATTTTTTCTCGATGTAGTTAGAACTGCATACGAGAGCCAGTTATGAATATTTAGAATGAAGGGCGGAGCCCCAAGCATTCTCATCATAGTATTTTGTTCTGCGTCCATCCATTTTCAGTCCGTCTTCTCTTTGCGTCCATCCATCTCAGTCCATCATCTCTTTGCGTCCATTCATCTTCGATCCGACTTCTCTCTGCGTTGATATCCTCAGTGCCAAGGGTCGTGACCACCTCCGCGGATCACTGTCTCTGACAATGTTGTGCCACTTGTTCATATTCTCAGATGCGTGTATATCATTTTGCACTTTGTTGTCGAGTGTGGTGCGGATTTGATAGGACCAGCCCATCTGGCATCGGCTTCAGTCCATAAATGTGAATAATTCCTTTTGATTGTAACAACTGTACACGAGAGACCGTTATGAATGTTCAGAATGTAGGGCGGAGCCCCGAGCATTCTTTAGTCAGAATATTAGTTCAGCATAAAATATCCATTAATGTAAATAATTCCTTTTGATAGTAACAGCTGTACACGAGAGACAGTTATGAATGTTTAGAATGTAGGGCGTAGCCCCGAGCATTCTTTAGTCAGAATATTTGTTCAGCATGAAATCTTCAGACATTCAATTTGAATACTTCCCTCTCCTATCCCGATGGGAGTAGGGGGAATTGCGCCTTTTGTAGGGCTTGTACATAGTTTTCTTTGTTGGTTACTTCCTCATCCTTAATATAAGATACAGTTTACAAGTTGCAGGTTATAAGTTAGTCATTTTGTTGGTTGTTAACCGTAAAAGACTAGAAGCGTTTCGAGTTTCGAGAAATACTTTCCATTCGGCCATAAAGAGGGTAGTAACACCCCTAGCTTTTTAAGCCAATGGTTACACTTTCAATTATTTTCGAATATGTTCGTCGATATTAAATACTGGCTTTATATTTATATATATCTTACCTTGCGCTCGATGTTCTCTGTGGAACGAATATTATAAACTGTAAGGAAAATAAAAAGTTTCTGTGTAAATAACGCGCTACTCAAACCAGGTTAGGTGTGGAGCGTGAGGCTGCATGTTGTAGTTTTTACAGAAAAAACTAAATTATTGCTCGTGAGGTTCGGTAATAATTAAGTGAAGCTGCCCTCTTCTTCCGTATATTACCATAATGTTTGGATCCCGAGGGGTAAGTAGGATGATTCACTTGTGGTAACTTTAATTGTTACCGTTCAACCGGGATTTGTTTTCCGCTATTAGTAAAATAATTAAAATAACTCACTTTTTATGTTCCTCATTCCTGTGTTTTGTATTGTATCCTTATTTGTCACTGGTAATCTGCAAATTAGTTATTTGCTAATGCTTTATAAAGAATCAGTACTAGATTCAATGCGCAAACGTCTCGTTCCTGCAATCCAACGTTGGGGCTAGACCTGTATTATTATCCATTTTAAATATCTAAAACGAACGGTAACACCGTTAAAAAGAAATTTATTAGATATTAATAATTCTTACTTATAATATAACATTTACCAATAAGTAGGTACAATTTGTATATACAATGTTATAGAATTCGTTATGAGCTTCAGCTTACCCGCTTATTGAAATATTTACCCTTAAAATTATAATAAGTAAGTATTTCACAAGCACGATGCAGTTCGTAAAGTGTTGGTACGACCTTACGACCGCTCCGGATGAAAAACCAAACGCCAATGAAGCTATATCGCGCTCAGCGCACCACCTGGGGTGACGGGTGACGTTGACGGGAAACGGAAAGGGCGGAGTCGACGGTGATTGGACGAACGGATCGGGCGGACCAATCGCAGCACGGCAATTTCGGAGGAAGTCAAGTACGCTACTCTCATGTATAATTGGGTTTCGAATCACGGTACAGTAGTTTAATAATAGGTATAAAGTCAAAAAAAAAAAATTATGATTACCTATCTGTCATAAAAAAAACCGCAGCTAAAGAAACCTACCATTCGTTGAAGTTTTTATATCACTTAATAGTGTTGTAGAAGCTGATAAAATAACCAAACTCAATTAACGACCGATGCCACATAGCAAACATAGCAACTACATATCGTAAAAACCGATTGTAGAACCGGTATTATTAGAGGCTTATTAAATTCCTCCTTCGATGTTTTATACATGAATGACGACATCAGACTGAGCAGCAATTATATAGCTTGTAGTCACGCGTGGTACCAATTTGATGTTATTATAAAGAAATACTCATACTAGGTATTGGTATTATCTAGTTAAAGCATTTTTTTTTGTTCAAGACATTGCTATGGAAATATTTTTGTCTTGGTAGAGTGATTTTCAAGCAATTTACATAAAATTATTGGCAGGATTTTTATAAAGAGATATTATGTAGAGATTCTTACCCGATTACAGCGCGACGCAATGGAGGGTAATGTGTTTATCAAACTATGTCTGTATGTTGATAAATTTAGGAATGAAAAATTATCGCTTGAGGCTGGGATTGAACCCGCGGCCATAGAGTGTCCAGCCCTATTGCTCTAACCGGTGAGTAACTCAAGGCGCACCTGAAGCGACGAAATTATTCTTCCCTTATTAATAACGTCTTATAGGGACGTGTGACGTCATCTACCGAAGCAGTTTTTATAAACTACTACGGCCAACGAGTTTAACATTGCATTTAGCTACACGTTGTGTTGATAACGTCCACCCAAATCAATTGATTTTGTTCATAAAGCATTAGCCATGCTTGGCTTGAACCCGCGGCCATATATATATATAAATATAGTTCTGCCTAGTATGGATAATGCTATACAAACAAAATCAATATTTATATATATGTTTATTCTTTTGTGGCGCTCTAGAGGCCAAACGCATGGACCAAATTTGATAATACTATAAATACCTACGTCAATTAATAAAATTTGTCTTAATATTACGAGTTACTAAAGATATGTCAGTAATAAAAAATTCAATATTGCGACAAATAGACGCCATATTGAAATATAAAATTGTATAATAGGTTTTATTAACGAAAAACAGAAAAATAAAAATAAGCAAGTTCACTTTTTACGTTGTCGGGTTTTTTATGATTTTTTGTATTATTGACTTATTAATAAACCAAAAATGAACCTCCACCGAAACAAAGCAAAAACATTTTTTTTTTTTTGAAAATGCACCACTTTATGATAAAGACTTTTTTCAAGCTCTCCGTCGGTTGGCTTTGAGAAAATACTGCAAACTGTGCACAGAAACTTCAGAAATTCGTTTACGGCAATAAGTACCTACATGCATTTGAAGAAGCCTTTAAAGTTAGTTATAATATGTGTTTATTAGTATACAAATAATAAGCCTACATTTTTTTACAGTAAAATCATTACAGTACAATAAAGACGGTCAAATTGAGTTCTGCAAGAACTGTTGGTTTTCGGAGACAATTGTTGCTTCAATCAAACCTATAAATGGGTCACACTCTAATAAAATTCACCAAGGGTATCAAGTTCAAATCATCTTAACAATTTTTAATATTATAAAAGGTTTTATGAGTTTCACACATTACAATATTTTGTAGATGATACGGCTTGACTCACGATTTAGGGTCAACTCTTCCTAGGACGTAGGAGTTGGCTTAAAATAGTCAAGTCGTATCATTTATAAATTATAATTAGGAGGCCGGGGAGTCTGTGAAACGATCTATAGGCTGTCTCTGTTTAACTGGCAAACTGTGCCCATGCTCGATGCGATAGCACTACCGACCGAACAAATTATGATAGGTGCCGTAATCCAAAAAAATATGAATGAAAATGTAATGTTTAGCCATTGTTTTTTGCATTAATAGTACCTTGAAATAATAATCTATGTTTCTGTTGTAATGACAAAAGAAATGTGTTAGTTTTTAATACAAAACGAATAAGTTAAAGATGCGACATTTACGTCGTAATAATGTGTGAAAATCAATTGGTTTATATTTCGTTATAGGTAATTATTTTGGAATAAAAACTATCCAGAAACCTAGATTAATATGTTTTTAATCTGAATAACAGCACAGTATGGTGGTAATATACTTGAATTATAAATAATTTCGGTATTACGATTGTATGGGCAAATCAAACTCCGCAGGCCCCTTAAATGTGTCCCTATAATTAAAGAACGAGCCTTCAGAATTTTAATTACTGAACAAAAGTAATTTGGTATAGTCACAGCTCATAAGAACGCAGACAAAAGTCTATCAAATAGTCTCGACTTTTCATATCATTTGTCAAACTACAGTCTAATGACTAAAGTAATCAATGCTAAAACAGTTCAACAAACTTAGGGCCGTAAAAAATATTTCACATTATACTTACAATCAGTATAGTATGAGTTATAGTTTTGAAGGCTGAGTCACCCACGTCCGTAGGAGGATACCCCTTAAGTCTGACTCCCTACACGTGGTCCCCGGGTGGTGCTAATCAGGTGACATTTGAGAGGTGGTAGAGCATTTTGTGAGTTGCTCGCCTGGCTTGCTACCAAAGTAGCTTACCACCATCAAGTTGAAAGTCTGCCGCCAAGCCAAATACGGTGTTCCGGCAGTTATCCTTGAGAGCCTGCGTATTCCAGGTCTAGTGTGTTTACCAGCTTCGATCACATCGTCACTTACCATCAGGTGAGATAGTGGTCAAACACTAGCCTGCACAAATAAAAAAAAAAAAAAAAAGACGCATAATGACATAATTAACAAAACGTATCAAGCAATACGCAGAATGATCAAAACGCAAAATGACTGACACAAAAGCTGATTTTTTTTATTACTGATAGGCGATCGTTTGACCACAATCACACCTGATGGAAAGTGACGATGTAGTCTAAGGACTGGAGCACGCTTGCTTAGTAAATACCTATTCACTTTACTTTTGAACACGCCCAAATTGTACCTTTTGGGAAACACAGACGACGGCAAAGCGTTCCATGCTGTATCGGTCGGTACATATGTATTCCATTAACCCGAGACGCAAAATGAGGGGTGATATAAGTTTGACCGCTAAATGTGTATGTGTGTCTGTTTGTCCTGAACCGATTTGGATGCGGTTCTTTTTATTTGAAAGGTGAATTTATGGAGGGTGTTCATGTTAAGTGAAAATCTGTGCAGCCGTTTTCCATATAGAGCTTTGGGGGTATTTTCAAAATTTACGACATGTGAATAAACATTGCATATTATATAGCAACAAGACAGTATACTAAAGAACTGAAAAATCTCAATGCGTCAAAGGAGAACTTGTTTTTTTAGCTATTTCAAGGGTATAGTATAATTATAATAATTAGATTAATTAGTGTCATCCGAAAATCTTCGCCCTAAGGTACATCTAATGCAACTTGACTGAAACATCGAGACTTCCCTGAAATTAGTTTTTCGCTAGATCTACTCCTATTTCATTTCAACAGAATGTTTGTCTGTCTTCGATAACCAATCACTTGTAGCAACGATCTAATATCATTGATTTGGAAAATTTGAAGTCCAATTATCAGGTAAATTACTCGAGGTTTAATTTTCAATTCTGCAACGGACAATGCAAAAACGATATGTACATGATTTATTTTCTTTTCTGACCATACACATCTTAAAATTGGAACCAATTACGTTTAAGAGTTATTTTATATTTATAGTCTTTCTTACTTTAATGTAACTTTAATTATAGCTTACTATATTAATTCAACATTCAATATTAAAAAAATTACACTTTCATACTCACTGCCCCACACTTAGTTCTCGACTAGATCCGTGGGCGCCGGAAACATTCACACCACACACACATGCTACATCTTCAGACGCATTAATATAAATTTTTTTCATAACTCGATTATTTAGTCTCAAAACGTAAGAAATTGTATATGCATAAATGCCAGATAAATATTTATAGCTGCTATTTACGGGCGAATTGCCAAACCAAAACTAAACTAAAACTACGAGTATATAGGTATACATCTATACAGCAAAGACCTAAATTGCCTAAAAGACATCGAGGTTATTGGTAACTCAAGTGGTTAAGCCCACTATTAGTGGGGTGCGTTCACGTCATGCTGGCGGCATTGTCTCTCTGAATTGCATGCTAATTCGTTGAGCCAAATAAGTACCAGCATTTTGATCACGCGTCGCCTTAACCAGGCGCTCTGATAGATTATTGAAAATAAAATGAACTCCCGGTCCCCACGGGCCCAGCATAAAAAACAATTAATTCCACATAAAAAATAATAACATTTATTAACGGCGTAGTGATAAAGCCAATTCAACATAAATAGCATAACTACCGACGAAAAAACAACTGTGAAACTCATTTAGTCGTGAAACTAGCTTAATATTAAATAGATGAAAGAAGAAAGTTAGATAATATAATAAAGTTTCATATTAGATAATCCACTCAGGATAATAGGTATACTTTTTTGGGAGCTAACTTTTTAAATTGGTTTCAAATTATACTCCACAATTAACATACATTTTTAACGTGTCCTTTAGCTGTAATAGTGTCAATTAAGTTTGAAATAACATGTGACGAAAATTATCTGTTTTCAGAAATGAGAAATAAGTGGACAGTCGTATGTTGAATTGTGTTTATAAATAATAAAGTGGCAGCAACTTCACAAGCTAGTAATTAAACTTGGTGTAATAATACGCCTTATATTAGAAATTGGTTTTTAATTGTAATATTTTTTTAGGACGTGACGGCTACGTATGGCGTATTCAGTCGGTTTCACAATCTTCTTCTTCTTCTTCTTAGTTATGGCTTCGCAATCTTGTGCATTTAGCCAGTGTCAAGTGATAATATAATATTTCAAGTGTATTCCATAATATAAGTCTTAGTCACAAGTCACAGTCAAAGTCAAGTAAAAGAGTCAAGGTTCAGTCATAGTAAAGTCATGCCCTAGAAAAGTGGTAGAAACTTTACTTGAACTTCTACTGGAGTTTTGGGGCGAAGGTGAAAATCACGTTTTTCAACTTTGTATGATTTGCCTACACTTATGCACGTTCACTAAGTATTAATGGTTAATAATCCACCATTATTACACATTAACACACGTTTTGGAAAATTTTACAAAATCAACAACGCCATTTTTTCACTTTCAATAAAAAAAAACGGGATTCACAAGCAATAGTCGCTAGACTATCGATTCTAAAATCGACTGATTGATGTCACATAGAGTCACAATAGTCAATCACATCGAAAAAACTAAGAACCTATTTACTAAAATAAAAAAAGGTGTCGTAAAGCCCTGTAAAATAAGTTTACTTCTATCGTGTGAGTTTTAATTTATATTTAATTACAAGCCGTGTCCCGCGGCTTCGCCCGCTATTATCAAGTAAAAAATTAGCATTTGTGTTAATCCTAGATATGAGCTATGCACATTCCAAATTTCATCCAAATTCGTTCAGCTGTTAAAGCGTGAAGAAGGATCAATCACCCTTACACACTTACACACAAACTTTCGGATTTATAATATTAATAGGATTCACCACAGTGTAAGCCCCTACCACTTTTCGTCACACAAAAATATTGCCGATCATAATTTCATCAGGATAGTTCACAACTGGAAGTAAAGAAGTTGTGTGCAGCCTTAGCTTTTGTATAGTCTCGAATACGCTGGATTTCATAACCTTGTATTCTCTTTTAGTGCATATCTGTTAAATGAGTCAGGCTGTATTAGTGATTCAGTATCTTATAGGTCATCCCGAAGGCGTCTTTATTCTAGAGTAGTGAGTTGTAAATTACTCTTTGTTTTCATTTGTAATAACGACCCCCTTTGCAATACATAATACTTAGAATTACCATTTATAGACCGAATGCAATTAAGACAGTGCAGTTTTGTCTTAATAAAATATCAGGACCAAAAATCTAAAGATAAGTAAACTCAAGAATTAAACACGTTATAACGTACCAGTGAAGATTGTGTTACTTACCTAAAATTTATTTATTTATTTATCTTACGATAGGTATGTAAGTAATGATAGTCATACTGTTCGAGTTTCAGCAGGAACACAAGATTTCTCCCCAAGGAAAAAATGTGTTTCTGGTTCTGGTTGTGATTGTGTGTGTGATGGAATGTTTCCGGCACCCACGACACAAGTCATTGAATTTAATGTGAGGTGTGAGTGTGTAAGCGTTTTTTATATATTACTGTGATACCATGGGTACCTACATTTATAATGTTCTTTAATGAACATACCACAAATATAAGCTTTTCTCTAACTCGCATATACCAATAAAATATGTAATAAAATTAGTGCTTCCTCTTGTATATATAAGAGTACAGATTTTTTTCATGAAAGTACTGATTTTACTATCAAAGAAAGAAAGTTTAGAATGAAATATATCGCTTGATATGGTAGCTCAGCGACTAGGGTATAACACTTTAAGCCGCGGGAACAAATCCCGCTCCAACGATATCTCTCCTTTCTTAATACTACTTTAGTTCTGGCCAACATACCTCATTCCATAGAAATTAAACAAAATCAATGAAATAAAACATAAATAAACACAAGAAAAGCTTAAAAAATCTGATTTCACCGCTTCATCTTCGAAACCTTGATCAAATGCAATGTATTAAACACGCATTATTGACGTTAACTCAAAAACTACTGATCAGATCCTGGCCAAATTTTATGGGACCAATGGGAAAGCACCAGCTTTCAAACAAAAATCTTCAAAATCGGTTCACGTGGAAAGAAGATGTGAGGAATGACATTAAAAAAAATACATTCGAATTGAATCCTCCTCCTTTTGTGAAGTCGATAGAAAATCGTGATTTAGACGAGTTCAACTATACCCTATACCTACGTTACAGTTTGGTTTATTATTTAAGACGCTGTGTACATACACAAAATCACAACCAAAACTAGAAACACAAATTTTCTTGGGGAGAAAACTTGTGTTCCTGCCGGGAATCGAATCCGAAACTCCCTGCTTAGAAGGCAAACGCTCACCCAACTAAGCCAATGGGCAGTTCAGTTATAACGTACATACTCATTAATAAGTAATATATATAGGTATACTAGCTGCGCCCCGCGGTTTCACCCGTGTTGATAATGATGAAAAGTGATGATGATGATGATGATGAAAAATAGATGTTAGCCGATTCTCATAGATACCGGATAAGCACAATAAATTTCATCAAAATCGGTCAAGCCGTTTCGGAGGAGTATAGCAACGAAAACTGTGACACGAGAATTTTATATATTAGATGCTCATAGTTTCATATAAATTTTAATAAACGTTATCCCAAATATCGCGACCAAAGAATATCATTGTAAGTAAGGTAAGCAAATAACATACCTAAGATACATATAACTCAATGTATACATTTATATTACTACCTCCTTAGCAAATAACGAAACGTTGACTAATGAAAAAAGTTGAAATGTAATAAAACCTAATTTGAATTTTACCCTTCACATTTTTGCTCAGGATATTTAGGACCTTTAAATAATCAAGTTCAAGACAACATGTTTGCGCTTAAAGGTTGATGCACTGTATAGGATTATTAGCGATTTAACAATAAACATAATGACGAGCCAGTTGGTGCAGTGGACAGGTGCCTGCCCTGTGCGCCATGGGTCCTGGGTTCGATTCCCGGCGGGAACACAAGTTTTCTCCCCACGGAAAATTTGGGTTTCTGGTCCGCCTATAAGGCGAATGCTCACCTAACTAAGTTAACGAGCAGTACCTAGTAGTAATGGCAGTAGTGGTATGAACAGACTGCGAATTACTATAGTATTGCGACCTTCGTGGTAACGTACCTAGATACCACAAAAGTTCATGATTACGTTCTTGGTTTTTTATCACAAGCTTTTATTCAGTTTCACCTGTCCCGATGTTTGTCATCAAATTTTGCAAATTAAATTTGATCCCCGGTTACCGATTGCACTGAAATTTTGCATACAGGTGAAAATCGCGTGTCAATGCAATATTATCATGACATGGTGCTGATCTGATGATGGAGCTGCAAGGTGGCCAAAGGAACTTCGCAATGAAACGACACAACCTCATTGAGTTTGGGCTCAATATAATCGTCTTGACGAGTAGTTTGTCTTTCAATGGTAACCAGGGTCTGATGATTGAGCTGGAAGGTGGTCATAGGAACTCTGTATTGAAACGACGCAACCCCATCGAGTCTCGGCTCGTTTGATTCGTCTTGACAAGTTCTCTGGTTATATAACTTTTAGTCTTCTTTATTTACAACTTGTAAAAGCTTGATTTTACAAACTTATTAAAGTATTTGTTAAATTGTATAGGCATGAACTATATACTTTCATAAAGGTGTGTTCAAAGGAATTGCACAATCTTATTCCCGCATCACCGTTCTACTACCGAACATCTAGACAGACGGCAATGCGGCATCCGCTAATGGTAAAAATACCGACCATTCGCACGAAGCGTTTCGCTTCCACTTTCATTATGAGAACTGCCAAGGAGTGGAACGCCCTGCCGTCTACTGTGTTCCCGAAAAGTATAATATGGGGTTGTTCGAGTGAATAGGTTTTTACTGAGAAAGCGTGCTCCATCTTCGACCGCATCGTCGCTTTCCAACAGGTGAGATTGTGGTCAAATGCTAGCTTAGTCTCAAAAAAAAAAAAGGTGTCTCCTATGTCGATGACTTTCATATATGCCGTTACATTACAAAAATGTATATATCGTTCTGTATAAAATCTTGTCATAAATTCTTCGCCTGGGTCGTTAGACCATCGTCATTCTGCGGTTAATGTTTACGTTCACTTTCTAAGCCCACGTCGTGACAATGTAGGATGTGGCTCATATTATCGCCTAGATATTGCAAAATACATTAGATTAATGAATCTAAGGCAATGGCCTTATGTACAGATTCTTGGTAATGGTAAAAGTTGATGAAACTAGGCTACGCAGGTCTAGCTTTCAAGGCCGATCGAGGTGTAGGTATGGTATTTGAAGGTTATACGGGCTTTAATTAAGAAAGCTCATTATAAAACGATTGACTACATTAATGCATGGAGGCAAACTGCACAAGTGCTTTCTGGCAACTACAGTCTTGAGTGAATAGGTACCTTCTAGGCAAGCATGTTCCATCTTCGGCCTTTTCTTCATTTTCGGCATCGTCGCTTTCATTCTTCGGCATCGTCACTTGCCATCAGGTGAGATAGTGGTCAAATGCTTGCTTATTTAGCATAAAAAACATAATATTTAATAAAAAAAATAAAAAATACATAACATAAAATAGAATAACTATGTTACCATTAACTGGCATAAATGTTGTTACTATGTTATATTATAATTATTATATCACTATGTTATGTTATATGATAATGTTATTTTTCGAAAGCATACATTACAATAAATAATGTTTATCTTGATATTTTTGCTTATAAGCAATACACTCACTTGGTGATAGGAAACATGCTTGCCGTTTAACTTTTATCAATGCAGCGCCAAACCTCAGAAACTGCCGGTGTTTGGTACGTCACTAGTTAATTCCTATACAGATGTGTAGGAATTTAGTTTATTTTAACCTTAAACCTTTTGCGATTCAAACACATATTTAAGGTAATATCTCAGGACTTAATCAAATCAGCCATGGCTGACCTTGGCCAACGTCAAAATTGGCCGAAACTTCGAGGTAAATAAAAATAGTTTTTAACGCGTTTAACTTACAGTTTTATTCGAAACCAGTCCTGCCAGCGCAATCCTACTATTTGGGTATTTGTCAAATAAGTAGCACCGCAAGTGACCTAGTAGGAAGTCTCACCACGTTGTTTGTTAACTGAACACAATAAACCTCACTCCCACCAAAGTTCATAAATTATATAGTCACTGCCGCACTTACAGACGTTATTATTCAAAAAATTATTCAAATAACGATTGTCAAAGAAAACGATTTATAAATGTCTAGTATTTTTGTCTCTAGGATTTAGGTCGTTGACAAGACTCTGTAACGATATAATAGCTTTATTTATCACGTCACTGTTTCGTAACGACTACGCAAATCTTTGAGTCATTTAGAACGTGACTTAATAATTCTGTGTATTTTTAAATTACTTTTGGTTGTATAAGCGAGATAAGTGGAATCTTTAACACACTATTATTCTTAGATCTATATCAGGTATTGATAGATGGAGATGTGGTGAAAGATGGTAAGCACGCAAGGCTATGAGACTGGCTCCCAATTATTATATAGTTCTACCTCAAAAGGTGTTTGGCAAAGATGTCTATAATAGCTTTTTTTATGCTGGATAGGCAAGCATTTGACCGCTATATCATCTGATGGAAAGTGACGATGCGGCCGAAGATGGAATATGCTTGCCTACAAAGATAATGTTTAGTCTTTGCTTGCCTAGATTCACTCTAGACATGAAGATACCTGATTTGTTCCAGGACTGATGATAACCGCTCGCTCTTACCGATCCTCCGGAAAAGTCTTACCTTTGTGAAAACATTATTCTGTTTACAAGAAAAAATCAAACCTGTTAAAGGTAAAATTACCCACACAAGTGAAAGGTCGTTAATAGGTTAGCAATATCACCCCCAAATTGGTCCTTGTATTACAGTAAATTGCCTTGTAAATCCTTGTAAGGACAGAAATATTTATAGCTTTTTATTAACAGTTCATGTTTCTGATAGCCTTTGTTCCCAGTAAATGATCAATTACTGTACAGTAAATAAATTACGTTAATTTTGCAATGGTAGTCGAGCCAATTGAGCGTAAATTACACAGATGGTCTGTTAATTATTTACAGTCACAATGCCATGTCAGAATTTTCACGTTTATTGGTTAATTAGTTTTATTAATAACTGTTTCATTTTCGGTCGGTTATTTTAGAAAACCTACTATGTTCATTACGTAACGACCTCTCAAATCATGTGTGATTATAATAAGTAGGGTAGACCATGTACCATTTGTAACATCAATAAGTAATACATGCCTAGTTTGAGTGCTTCGACTTTCTGAGTGGGCGATCTACTCAAATAGTTGGCCTCAGTAATGTTACAAAAAAAAATACAAAAACTGTAAAGAATATATACTGCCCGTTGGCTTAGTTGGGTGGTTCGCCTTCTAATCAGGGGTATCGGGTTCGAATCCCGGCGGGAACACAAGTTTTCTCCCCATGGAAAATTTGTGTTTCTGGTTCTGGTTGTGATTGTGTGTGTGATGTGAATGTTTCCGGCACCCACGACACAAGTCATCGAACTTAGTGTGGGGCTGTGAGTGTGAAAGCGTTTATGTTTATAGGTTTTTTTTTTAAATAAAACCGAGCTAAGAGTATATGAACAATTACAGAACACTTTTGATCATGCAATCTCTACCGTGCAACGGGATGGGAAACAAAACCTACTGCTAAAGCATGGTTTCAACAAAATCCTTGCTAACATGGTACTAGGTAGAATGTTTTTAAAATGTTGATTTTTAAACATCAGATATCTTTATTGCAAAAAGATTAAGTATATACTTGTTGCTCTGCCCCTTTGTTAAAGTTTGAAAAACTGTATGTGTGTTACTATAGAGAGATCAACATGATAGTATATTTTTCCTCGTGTTGATGCAATAGATTTCATATTAAAATTTCCTTATTTTTTGTTTACAGTTTATAAAAAATATGGAAATTTTGTTTCGGTATTTCTTGTTGAAAATACTTCTAAATTAATAATATGATTTGCTATTTTTTTAATTAGATTGGTTAGCTTTTTACCACTTCTAAAAAGTTTTTATATACTATTTTTATATAAAACTGACTAAGACAGGTAAAAACAATCCTCTAACGCTAATGAACACATTATTCAGCACTTTTACACATCCGTGATTCCCCAAGGGGGACCAACGAGGGGAGTCAAGTGGAATGTACGACAAAAAGTTCACACGCATTATATAGGAGAATAAGGGAAAATATATTACTCAAGATTGCAAAAATTTTTTTTTTTTAATCCGATGCAATGAAAAAAAAATAAGTATTACTGGATGACAAAATATGTATCCTAGTTTATTATTCATATCTTATTTTTAATAAATTAATTATCTCCGAATAGTAACATAGTATGTTTTTGTGTCATAAAATTTACTTTAATTACGTTGTTTACTAGATTAGTCCTGTTTGTCCAAGTTCTCTTGTTTTTTCACTTATTTAGATAAACCTTTTTAAAGCCTTATCCGAAAAAGTAAAGTTATTATCAGTCTGTCAATGACATCATAGTTCCTTTCGGATTGGATCAGTTCAGATCAACCGCGGGGTCAGTTAATATGATGCTCGCTTCGTTTGGTGAAAATCTGTATACAGCAGATTTTTATGTTTATTAAATTACGGAAAATTGTATTTGCCATTTGTATAAGTAAAGATATATAATAACTAACTGCGTAAGTTTGTTAGTAAATTCCTACTCAAGTAAATAAACAATAAAAAAATAAAAAATGAAACGCACATTATAAAAATTAAATATCATTATTATTTTAATTTATTATTTTAACCACAATGTTTTTGATATACGCCTACAGCTTTCGCTTTTTCTATATACCTTTAATAATAATATGCGGTTGCCTATGAAAATTGTGTAGCAATAATACTACCCTTGTACCTGTTTTGGGCGAGCTGTTAAATTGGATACAATACTAGTAACATATTCTAATTCAAACCTTCTTGTTTCAGATCAAACTGATGTTCAACAAGTGTCAGTGCTATTGTGATATTCTGTGAAATCAATGTGTTTGTGAAGTGATGTGCGTGTGTGTCAAACTAACACAAATGAAGCGGCGTCGACTGTGGGTGGTACCTACCTCGGCAGTGCAGTGAATACTCTACAATGTTAGCGATAAGTGCATGGATTATTTTGACAGGATGTGTTGCGATAGGTAAGTCCTAAGTATCAAAAATGTTGAAAGACAGCAAGAAAAATACCTTTACACGTTTTGAAAAATAGCTCAACCATTTTTTTGGGAATTTAAAATGCTATTTTATGTTTTTTTAAATGAGCGCTGACTAATCCCAGTTTTGTTAAACACCATACCATAAAAAATAAAACAAAAATTACGAAAAAGAAAACTATGCACGTTTAGGTACTTTTATTGCTGATTGTATTACGTTATCACGTCAATGCTATATTTTGATTTCAGAACGTTAATCCTAATGGCTACTTACTGCTCTACGGGCCAACTAAGTAGGATTTTTTTTTAAATTAATAATATCTGTACTGCAAAAGGGGTTAATTTAATAATAACCAGCCACCAAGTTCAAAGATAGGTGTGATTGTGTGTGTGATATGTAAATGTTTCCGGTAGTTTGAATGTGTTTGTTTGTTTAAGAATCATCAAAATTAAATCATATCAAAATCAGATATTCTAGTTCTCTAGCTCACTGCCAGAGTACCACATACACACACAGCTTGCTCATCATGTTGGCGGCATTGCATTGCCTCTGAATCGTCCCAAATATAAGCCGTGGAAGTCATGGTAATAAAACTGTGGAAGTCTGGGAACAAGCCAATGCTAACGTTGACCCAAATAAGTACCCATCAGTATTTCCATCACGCGTCGCCACAACAAGTTGTGACCAGACACTGGTTTGTTTTGATTCTTAAGTAAGGTAAACTTTACATTCAAGACCTAACGTGTTTACCCCCAACTACATTACACCACCACAATCAGGACTACATTCCCAACTACAATCGCAAATTGAAATCAGTATCTTTCATAAAAGTAAGACTAACAGAGAAAAAAAAACGGGTTGCACTCCGGAAGTGCCGGCAGAAGTCAAAACTTGAACATCATTTTCGCCGCGCGGTCGAAAGAGGGGATATTACTTACCGCCACCGGCGGCAGCGCGGCGGTTTACTCTCCCTCCGTCTTACGAATTTTCGATCAGGTCACGTGTCCTGAGTCCTGACGCGAGTTTAAAATTTTTTAGCCATCCCAAAAATGCACAATGCCGCTTAAGAAGTTTACACTTCAATAAATTGGCGTATAAGTGAATTTTTGTGTCGACCGTAACAAATTAGGCACCTCTACCAGTGTACTTGTTATTTGATATGCAATTTGAATAAGCTATCAACCTCCGGGCGTTGACATCTCAGGTCAATGACCTATTACGACGTATAGCAGCTGAATGCCGCAAAAGATGAAACTCCAACTAGTAGCATTATATTGATCGATGACCAGTCCGAATTTCTTCTTCACTTTTGAAAGACTCATATATCACAACGATTGACATCTACACCATAGGCGTTTTTGGTACGTAATGAATCCATAGGATTTGTGCGACTATGAAAATTATATCTCCGTCTAAGTTATCGTTGACATACTTCCAGTTTCAAGTGTTACGTCGGAGTATAACTCATTGCCCGCGTCTTTGTTTCCTGAACGGTACGAGTAAAAGAAATGGACATAGGAAGAAGCGCGTCGTAAGTTCAAAACAAGTTAAGGTAGTCAAAATTAAAAACCCAACACTGTAAAAAGTTAACATACTCGTACTTTAGTGACACTCGAACAATGAAGACAAATCGATAGAAGTAATAATTGAAACGCAAGCAAAGCTTAAAAAACCGACTTCATCGCTTATATTTCGGTTTTGGCTTGACCGATCTCGTAAAAATGTTATGGGACCACCTTTGAATTATACTCTACCAAACAAATAAAAATCGTCAAAATCGATTTATAATTGGCGGAGATATCGCGTAACATACATACAAAAAAAATATACAGTCAAATTGAGAACCTTTTTTTTTGAAGTCGGTTGAAAATCATCAAAATTGGCCCACGTGTTTGGTCTCTAGAGTTCCACAAAGGAACAAATGTACATGCATTGGCTGATTAAAACATTACTCACCTTTATGTCGTACAGTTAGGTCAGAAAGCCGATTTCTCGAAGTTTGTTTTTAAGTTTTGTATATAATATACACAAAACTTAAGAACAAACGATAGTTAATCAATACATGACACACGATAGTTTTAATAACAATATGATTGAAAGTTACTTGTCAAGTTGTCAACAGACCACTAAGGGACTTGATATACAAAGCGCCCGAGGCTTTCATGCAGGGTGCGCGTACAGGGCGCGCGCCCTGTACTGCCGTCATAAGGAAAAAAGACGTAAGTACTGAATTTGTTGTCAAAATTGAGTTAATTATATATATATATATCAGAAATGTCTTTACTATTTTGTATATTGACTTGTATGCAGATGGGTCCAAATTAAAAGTAAGATTTAGTAGACTGCGTTTGAATATTTTAAAATAAAAAAATAATTGTAGATGCGACTATTTTTGATTCCGATGAGGTTTTCGGAGTCTTCTGACAGAGATATTTTTTTTATACTTAATAGCAGGTCCCATCTTACCTTAAGTTAAGCAAATCTTGGTTGCAGAAATAAATATTTTTTTTTTATTTTTTTTTTTTCATATAACTAAATTTTTAATTAAAATGAAGTTACTACTTTTTTTATTATGACGGCAGTATACAAAACAGCAGCGCGGGGGGAGGAGTCGCGGGACATGATATCCAAAGCGCCGCTCGGTCGCGCGCCTCGGGCGCGTTGTATGTCATGTCCCTAATGGTCATATGTTGTTATACATGATACGCCTACACTTTGATTCAGTATTTGACCTTTTGTTAGGTCGGAGACACGTTTGGTTTGATATGAACGTTCATTTCGAAATTAATATGTTACAAGTGATTGATATTTCAAAATATTCTGCTTCACTTATATTAATGTCCTTTGGCAAGAGACGTCAGATTGGAATGACGTCATACATAACCATGAATGACGTCGTACCAATATGACTTTCGGAAATTAAGAATAGGGGTTCCAATTCTACCCATAATCCTACTAATATTATAAATCCGAAAGTTTGTGTGTAAGTGTGTAAGTATGTTTGTTTCCTCTTCACGCTTTAATAGCAGAACGGATTTGGTTGAAATTTGGAATGAGCATAGCTTATACATAGGATTAACACATAGGCTACTTTTTGACTTGATAATAGCGGGCGAACCCTTAATCCTAGGTATAATCTATGTACATTCCGAATTTCATCCAAATCCGTTCAGCCGTTAAAGCTTGAAGAGGGAACAAACATACATACACAATTACACACAAACTCTCAACTCTCTTTATAATATTTGTAGGATGATGTTTTAATTGTAACCTAGAGGGCCTCTGATCTGGAGGTTGCAGTTTATACGTATCCTACGATAGACATAAGCTTTTAGTTTAGGCACCTAATATCGCGATTAAGTTAATGGCACGATCTTATGTTCGTCTTCTACTGTAGACGGTGTTCGGTGCCGGCGTTTACGTTTGGTGGAGTGAACAATATCGCTAGGTACACGCAAAATACAGCGGAACCTTACCTGTGTTTTTAAAAAGAATTAGTCAAACCGATAGACGGATATACAAATAAATTGGTAGCAATAAAGGATAATTCATACCGATACGTCTGCATCAAAAGCTTTCCGAAAATACCGTAAATAAATTGCTGTACCAAATCCCCTAAATCTTCCCGACCTCATTGAATAGAAGATTAGAAGGCTTAACCCTTGATAGCGGCGACTAATACCGTAAATTCTCGATACCGGAATATCCTACAAGATCCTTGGAAATTGGTCTCTGGTGCCGTCAAATTAGCCAGGATCTAGTGGTACTAAATCTTAGGTTACAAATGGTCTTTGTGGAAGCCATAATCTATAATTTTAGCTTGCAGAATCTGTGGTTATGCCGAAATTGAATAAGCGTTATTAATTACCCGACTGCGTGACGCAAAGGAGGGTAATGTGTTTTTCAGCTTTTTCTAAGACCACTATCACCCTAATTGTATGCGACGATGTGGTCGAGGATGGAGCAAACTAGTATGAGTCTTTGTTCCTTTAAGGCTTATTGGATACCTTTAATGAAGCTATGATACAGTTAGTTTATTATAATTCTGTAATAGATTTTATTAAAAATATGAATAAAGTGGTAAATAAAAACGTAAGTTCACTTGTTACATCGCTGGGTTTTTTATTTTCTGTATTTGACTTCTTACCTGGAGGAAGAACTTAGAGGAAATCAAAAAATAGGTGTTGGTAAAGGTATAAGGTATGATAATATTTGTATGTAGGTAATGACACTTGTGTTAGTACCTACTACTTACTTACCTACTTAAACGGTAGTAAAATAACATTTGTGTGTATTTGTTATCTATGCTTATGCTAAAGCCGTTTTTATGGTTCTCTCGATCGGCTGGTCGCGGTTTCAAATTCTAAGACTGGCTTGACATTTTTAGTGAAGGTCGGGAATTTGATTACGATGTTCGTGATTCATGGTGGTAGGGCATATTTTCATACTAACCTGGCTAGTTACTCCAAAATATTGCAGTAGTTTATCAGTAGAATGTTATTTCTGTAGAAAATAAAAAAAGCAGCTTTAAAATATTTTTTCGGCTACTTCCGTTAAGAGCTACGTCCCATGTTTACTTTACTTGACCACATCATCACATATACTAACAAAAACAGAAAAAATCCCGAAAGCAGACTATCATCTAGATTTTCTCATAAATCTAGACCACTTTACACATGGCCTTGGTTTAAGAGATATACCCCTAAAACACACTCAAAGCCTCGAGGTTTAATTTATTTTCTCTACTTAAAATAAGCTATCTAAACAGGGTTGCTTTAAAATCATTTTTTACCGCAGTTTTCTTTGTTTACCCGACGAAAAGGTTCACCCTTTAGGGAAAATAGTCGACTGATTTATTAAACTACGTGCATCAAGCGGTTTCACGGGCGTTGTGAAAAAAACGTGATGAAAAATATACCTAGACATGTATAAGTCACATTCTGCCGATGTTCTAAATTTCAGCAATATTTAAAGCAATGGCTTAGGCCATTAGCTTTACATTATCGTGTGAGAATTTGACGTACTTACAAATAAGGGTGGTTTAGAAATTATGAGTCTTTGACTAGACGATGGACGGACAGACGGACCAAAAGCATAGTTGAGTTAACTCAGAGACGACGCTCTGCTTGGTTAATTAGTGTTGTCATCGGAATTTCACAGCAAAATTGACAACAAAAACTTGTTCTCAATTAGCTTACAAGGTATGATGCAGACTCAGTAATGAATATGAATAATTTCTAAGTAATAATGAAATAATTAATCTCCAGATAACACTTCTAAACCTAATTGTCATCACTAATAATTTTTTTTTATTTTAACTAATTCTGATTAATAATGTTTAGACTAAATCTAATCCTTTATTACACATTCACACAGCCATATTGTGTTTTTCTAAGCTCAGTAGGCCGTATTAGATTCCCTAAAGCATTAGACGTTCTTAGAAGCTACTAGGAGATCATGACAAAGCAAGAGGTTCGCTCCAACCTCCCGCATGTGTAGCACGTATTCCCGTTCCTACTCACACATGGAAAACCGGAGGTGTTTTCTATCATCCCTATATCCATTTCTCTCCGACGTAAGTTTTTGAGCGAGAAGGAGCGAGATGGAAAACAGGTTCACGATATCACATCTATGGGCAATATAAACGGTGCACACGTGGAAATTGCCTGCGTTTTATTTTATTGTTTTGTTAGATGTTTGTTGTTCTACAAACGGCTTACAGCATATATGGTTTTGTAGCGAATAGACGTGCGTGAACGAAGTCTCTAATCTAAATTTAATGTATCTGTTTTAGTTCTTTGCTTAATGTACCTTAATGTGAATCGTTGTGAAGTTTCTTTGTATAAAAGATTAACTTTTACTTTTTCTGTTTCCTGTCAGCTTTTCTAAATAAAGTCTGACAGTTAAATTTAGTTGTTAAGACTTATTATGCCTAAAGAAAAAGGATACTTAGTTTTGCCTCGAAGTATCTTGATTTCCTAATTGCTGGGTAGGTTTTATATAAGGGAATGCCAGTTTGAGAGTAAAACTCCCAAAGTAATAAAATACCTCTCACGGCCCACAGGTGGGAAGCTGTCTACAAACGAGATCGTAGCACTATTTGGGAGTCCGCCTGGTTCGCTACCACCCTTTTTCCAAATAGCTGATTATCAGGACTGTTCTTCTGGCCTAAAGATTGAGCGCATTATGGAAAATAATGCCTTAAGTCGCAGGGGGAGGAGCGCATTATAGAGTCACGCGGCATTTTGTTATATATAGATTCTGGTGGTATTGCAGATTAATCTAAGCAGGCATTTGGATACCATCAGCTAACGTCTATTTTATGTATTTAAATAGCGTAAAAAACTTTTTAAAATTTTGGAAATTTGTAATGCAATTTTAGGAGAACTAAGTGTTAAAAGTTGTAGTCGTAAGACAACAGTCTTAAAGCCATGTCGATAACCTTCAGGTGGCGTGAAAAATCCTGATTCTATGACTGCCCACTAGTCTATCTATACAACAAGCAAGCAAGATTTTAAATAGTAATATCTTGAACAAGTTTTTGTACCAAATGTCAAAATGGAAAGTGTTTTTATTAAATCATCATTCATAAAAGCAGTATAAGAAAAGCTTTTAGGATAATTGACCGTTTAGCTAAAGACGAATCATCGAACCTTCAACGAGAGGAAGTTCTTTTTTTTTTATTTGTGACAGGCTAGTGTTTGACCACTATCTCACCTGATGGTAAGTGACGATGTGATTGAAGCTGGTAAACACACTACAGTTCTTATTCGATTCTAAGTACAAAATTCAATAAAGCTTTTGTAAACCTAATGTAAACTGTTAGTATACGTATACTTCTACACGTGTTAATTACTTTAGCGACGTTAATTACTATTTCGTATCCATGAGTCCTTGATTCGACTTCTCTTTCTATCTATTGCGTCGTAAAATAAATAGTCTGATTTCAAACGAAACATGTTTATTTTCTAATAATTGAAACGCAAGCAAAGCTTAAAAAACCGATTTCATCGCTAATATTTCGGTTTTGGCTTGACCAATTTCGATAAAATTTACATGGTCCCATAGGTATAATTTTTATCGAAATTGGTCAAGTGGCCTCTGAAGTATGCTCTACCAAACAGAAAAAAAACATCAAAATCGATTCAAAATTGGTGGAGATATCGCGTAACATATAAAAAAATACAGTCGAATTGAGAACCACATTTTTTAAGTTGGTCGAAAATTGGAAAAAATTTTGAACACTTAACGACAACTTTTACTGTGCGCGTTTGACAGTTCGTGCTTTTGGTAAATGTTCTAAGACGGGACGACGTCTGTCGGGTCAGCTAGTTGAAATATAAAACAGGTCAAAAAACTCAAATTACCCGACGGCGTCCATAGGAGACTTGCTTTTTTAACTTAATTTTTTCAATAATAAGACCTATGATGTCATTATATAAGGACTTTATAAAACCTTTAAATATGTATTAAAATTTTAAGAATTAAATAATAATAAATTATTTTCAAAAATCTATCAGAGCGCCTAGTTGAGGCGACGCGTGATCAAAATGCTGGGGTGTCATACTGAATTTCGACAATTCATTACTTCGACAAGTTGCTTACTTCGAAAAAATATATTTCGACAAGTCATTGCTTCGACAGATCATATATTCGACAAGGAATAGTCCGACAGAACTAACTTCGATAACGCACACTTTCGCCACTGGCACAACTGGGAATTACGATCTAGCCTTTACACTAATAAGTAATTTAATTTTGACCTAAACTGCTAAGTAGAGTAGTACACTAACCTATCGAGTAGGGTATCAACATGAAGGAAATTAAAAGATTACATAAAATTACAAAAAAAGTTGATTCAGATTTTTCATAGTCGGGTTTTTGTTAATGTAAGGACATTGAATTGTTCTTCAACGCCGTGTTTGTAGTTATAACTACTATCACTACGTATTACCAAAGTACTCGGTACACGTCATCAAGTTCATGAATCTGCAACTTTTTGTGGTAAAAGTGTGGTTCAAAGTTGGCTCATCTGTAACCATCCTTAAACTGCAGCTTTACCGTGATAAATCTCTCGAAGTGATCGTTAAAAGGTTTAGTACGGTCACAGAAGTATTGGCTGTTTTATATTAATAGGTAGTTGGGTACTAGAGGGCAGTTTGCGAAATTTGGTGTTTACGATAGAGTTTTAAACTTATAGAGCTTAAAACAGAGTGCAGTTTCATGTTATCAAGGTGGACGCGGTCACAGAATAGATAATAGTAAAAGTTATTATCATTGAAGCCACAATACTGACCAATAAACTAAATTGAATCTGAGTCTAAGTGTTTTTTTTATAGGTATATTATATTCAAGATAAGTAAACTTTTGACTACCATCTCACCTGATGGTAAGCGACGATGTGGTCGATGTGTTTCCTGTATATACATTATGGGTGTCTTTAAGTCGCGAGGGAATGGGCATCTTCTAGGCAAGCGTGCTCCATCGTCGACCGCATCGTCGCTTACCATCAGGTGAGACCACTATCTCACCTGATGTTAAGTGACGATGTGGTCGACGGGAGCACGCTTGCCTAGAACATACCTATTTACTCTCGACTTAAAGAATCCAAGATTTTACTTATCTGGGAACACAGACTGGTGAAGAGTTCCACTCCTTTGCAATGCACATAATGAATGTGGAAGCAAAACATTTCGTGCGCATTTGAGGAATATCCACCATATATCGGTGTCGCAATGCAGTCTGTTTTGTGGTTCTGTAAATGAATGTGGTGGTCCGAAATGTATTCGATAAAATACCGAGAGAATCGCTATCCTGCGACGATGTCCTAGGCTCTGAAGCGTAGCATCTGTCAGCTGGTCATTGTTATTGAGTCTCTTGGCTCTTCGCTCAATGGTCTCTAGTGTCGCAATTTGGTATCTAGCAGAACCATCCTAAAGATGATGATGAAGCGTTTCTCTTATGTTATTTTTTTGTTATAATTGTATATTTATGTGAAGTGAGCTAACAAGTAAACAAGAAGTCCTATCAACGCAAAACTATTGAAATTTACAACGTCACGTGTTTCTGTTTAGTTAACATAAGCACGCTAAGCAAACGCCTTCTCAGTTCTGAATAACTAATAACACATTTTGTGGCTTCGTGTTAAGGGGGTGATGCCCGAATTACACCTAAAATACGTGAATTTGTAACCTTTTCACTCGGCAATTATAACAAATCTTGATAAAGAAAAACATTCGTCGGAATCTTTATGATATGATAAATAACTGTTTCTTCTCAGAATATTCGTAATATTTAGAAATGTAAGAAAAAAATAACAAATCACATGCAATCATTTTTAAAATGAAAACTTCTTTAGGCGCGTTGAGCACTTTTTGGGTGAACAAAAATCATGGAACTCGCGTCAACGTCACCGAACGCTTTCTAATAACTCGACGATACAATTCACAAGTTACTTAGTTTTCACTTCTATCGGCAGTCCCCAAAGACGGCCCTGCATGTTTTTTTTTATTTTCGATTTTGTTTCGTCATTTTATATCAGATCCCTGCAAAAGTTATATCATATACGTATATTTTTCAACCGACTTCAAAAAGAAGGTTCTCAATTCAACTGGTTGTTTTTGTTTTGTATGTATATTAAGCGTTATATCCGCCAATTATGAATGGATTTGATGTTTATTTTATTTGATAGATTACTTCTGAGATAAAAACATATAAGCGGTGAAGTCGGTTTTTTAAGCTATGCTTGCGTTTAATTATTATTATTACTAGATGAATGATTTCATCAGCTTATTTTTTTTTTGAGGTGCATTGTCACTATCTTATAATAAAACCATAAAAAATCAAAGAATGCTACGCGTGACCTTACGTAACATCCATAGTATACTTTATGCAACAAGCACCTTTATGCGCAAAAGCGAATAGGCGATAATTGGCTGTGGTTAAAAAAGGGGCTCGTATACATACCCCTTTCCTTCACCCCTGGGAAGGAAAGGAAATGCCAGGCATTTTCCCCACCACAAAAAAAGGGGGCTCGTATGGACGCATATCTACCCCTTAACAACAAAATGGATTTTTAGGTAAATTGCGGTGGTTTACTATTGTAAAACAACCACAACAAACATAAACAGCTTTAGCCTATATTTTGTAGAGATCGCGTGAGTTTGTAGACATGAGAGCACGTCCATTGCGTGAGCCAAGCGTGACCTAGCGAAATATAATTCGTTTACCGACAAATCTATTACTTACATACAATTTTCATATAATAATTACGTAACATTAAAAATGATAGGGCGTGGAATACAAAGTTACATAGCTTGGATCTATTTATATAGAAAATGTTTAATTGATGTAGAGTACATGAAAGTTTTGTCGTAAGAGTACGCGAAAGATCTCTAGATGTGTAATATTACCGACTAAGGCAAAGCAAAAAGAACATTTATGATTTTAACACCTATGTATAAATGTTCATTTGTTACCTCTTGCCAAACTATGGTTTATTAGTATCGAAACAAATAGGGTTTAGTAATTAATTATTTATACCATTTTTCTGTACGTCTGTATGTGACTGAACTCCTCTTAAATGGCTGCACTGATTTTAAAGATTTTTTTGTGTGTGTATTCAAAAATAGTTGAGGTTCAAGCAGAATAAATATTAATTCACGAAAAAAAAATGCAAAAAAGATTATCATTTTCTCATGGACAGGAATACGTCATTCTGATCTGGTAAAGTACTAGGCAAACATAAACATGAAGTGGGCAAGTGGCATTGCAACGCATGCCGGGCATAGCTAGTAAGTATATATAACACAGCACATTTTTACAAGCTTTTATTTAGTTTCACCTGTCCCGATGTTTGTCATCAAAGCTTGCAAATTAAATTTGATCCATTTCCCGGTTACCGATTGTTATGAAATTTTGCATACATGTGTAAATCGCGTGACAATGCAATATTATGATAACATGGTGCTGATCTGATGATGGAGCTGGAGGTTGACCAAAGGAACTTCGCAATGAAACGACACAACCTCATCGAATTTGGGCTCATTTGAATCGTCTTGACGAGTAGTTTGTCTTTCAATGGTAACCAAGGTCTAATGATGGAGCTGGAGCAACCACATCGAGTTTCGGCTCGTTCGATTCTGGTAATATAAATTTTAGCCCTCTTATTTACAACTTGTAAAAGCTTGATTTAAAAAAACTTTTTAAAGTATGACTTGTTTGAGTTTGAAATTATAGGAATTCATTTAGTCGGGTTTTAGTTTTCTGTCTTTTGCCTTGTTGTTGTAAAAGTTCCGAGTTTCGAATTTCAATGTCAGCCAGAAGGAATATTTTCTTCACAATAGTGATTTGATATTTCCTTATCGGGTTCTGGATCTATAACCCATCATATTGTGTGCGAATGTTCTGGAAATCGTGGCTGAAGTTTGATTGTGAATATATAAGCGTTTGTATTTAAAGCGGTGCCCCGAGCCTTTGCCTGCGGTTATAAGCTTACATTAAACATTTCTTCCAAATCCGTTCAGCCATAACAGCTTGAAGGGAAAATAAGTATACTTATAAATTTACTTATTTTTTACGTTTATCATATAAGTGTGTTTTCCCAGGTAGGTAGCCTTTATGTTTATTGCTTGAACCCGTCTACATTGTTGTTATAAAATAATTCGCCACTGTCGTAATTTCTATACATTTACGAGATTATAACTCTCTTGTAAACCTTTTTATTGTTTTTAGTGAATACACGATTTTATTATAGATTGTAGTAAATCGTTTAGGTAATTCTCCATTGAAACGAATTTTACTGATGACAAGCTGATTTTTGTTATCTAGATTAGGGTCAGCTAAGTTAGGAACGGGTGAGCTCGGCACCGTCTCTAATCTAGGATGATGCTGACCTGACCTAACATAATAGGATAGATCACTTGATAGGAGGATTAAGAAAGAACTTTTTTGTGAGTGGTTGATTATTTAATATTCAATCCTAAGACCAAAAAAGAGCTCTAAAATTTTGGGCGCATTTTAAAGCTCTTTCGTTTAAAACTCTTTTTGATGGTAGGTTTTTTCATTTTCAAAGCTTTGGCGCAAAATGATGGGTGTTAAAAATTGAACGTTTGTACTCATATTTGTGTATCTTTGTGTGTCTGTCACTCTGTCTGTAGCATCGTAACTCCCAAACGGGTCAACCGATTTTGTATTAGTTTGTTTTTGTTTGAAATGTGATTTGGTCGAGAATGTTCTTAATTTAGTTATGTGAAAATCAGTGCAAACGTTTTCCAGATTGGAAATATCTTCGAGGGTAGTTTCAAATTTTTGATTTCGATTCTTGTTATTAAATTCTTTTAGTTATTAAGTTTCTAGATACACATAGTTCTTTATTTATTATCCTCCTTGTTTCGGCGTAGTAAGGTAAAATGTTTTGGTGGTAGTTGCTTACACTTTTAAATTAGATTCAGTACACCTTGTTTTTTTCTCCGTCTACCCGCACAAGTCTCGGCGGACCTGTCAAAAAGTATATTTATATGCGACCTTGATCGTATTCAGCCTATAAAATCGTCATAAAACTTGTCTAGTACAAGATAAATTTCTTGTGAATCTGATATTTATTACATAATTTAGGTCTATATCTATAAAGCTCGAAAAGTCTGGATATCTGCTTTTACTCGATTTTGACGATACTTGGCAGTGAAATTAATATCTCAAAAAGTTACTATGTGAGTATGTACTTTGTTTATCAAATAAACAAATTTTTTGATACGATTTGCTTGGAGTCAATACCTAGAATATTAAGTTTTTGATTTTTTTTATGAATAAGAGGCATCCATAATAATAACTTTTAATAAACCTATATTCAATGTTTATACAACGTTTTATCTTTTGATGAAAAATTATTAATATTTAAGTGTACAATTGATTTAATGATATTATAATACATCAAAAAGTACTAGCTGTGCCCCATGGCTTCCTCCTGGTTAGTCAAGATAAGAAAACCACGTCTAGACTACCTACATATACGTTACGTGTATGAAGTATTATATATTTAGTTCTAAAGTTATTCTAAGCAATTTCAGTGCGAAACAATATAGGTATAAGCTACGAATAAATATTTTAAGTATAATCGTTTATGGAAGATAAGAGAATTTTTTTTGTTCGCTTGACATTGGACCTCTATCTCACCTGATGCAAAGCGATGGTGTGGCCGAAGATATAGCATGCTTGCCTAGAAGATACATTTTCATTCTTGACTAATTAAAATAATCTCTGATTATACCATTCAGGGAGCAAAGACGCGGGTAATTAGTTCTACGCCCTTACAGTACATAAGGTAGATATATGATTTCACGAAAAAGCAAATGTCATTTCAGTCTTTCCTAAGTTTTGTGCAATAAAGAAGGTTACAAGGCAATCGATCTGTCAACTCCAGAACTTTTTTATGAAATTTCGGTTTTGGTTACAAATTTACATGGCGATCGATCTCTCAACTCAAGAACTCCGTCATGAAGTTTCGATTCCGTTACCGATTGCAGGAAACGCAACGTGAAAGTTCGTATTTCGGTTAATAGTGGTAGACTCCCTAAGTCTTTTGCCACGTAACTTTACTCGCTTAGAGTATCAGCCTTGGGCACATCATCTGCACTTACCTACCACCAAATGAAATAAAGATCAAATATTACACCATCATTCTTATTATTTCTCAGAAATAAATAAAATCGTCAAAAGGCAATAATTCAAAATAAAAGGTTTATTTTGTCAACGATAAAATAAACCTTTTGTTTTCCTATCCCTTTTGACGTAGTAGATTACGTTACCGATTTCGGGTTCGATTTCCAGTGAGAGCCAAACATTTTATCCCTTAACGAAATTTGTAGTATTGATTCTTTTTGTATGTGTGTTGTATGTAAATGTTTCCGACAACCACGAGACAATTTTTCCGAGGACTTAGTCCGATAATGTGAGTGTGCAATCGTTTGTTTGTTTACTATTAATAAAGCATTTTTTGATGCTCCTATCTAAGTTCTACGTACTGTATTGTAGATGCATGTTATGTCGTTATTTACGTCGAGAACATAACTGATAGACTTCTTTCATAGATATATGTATATATAGCTACATAATATAAACGCAAGGAAATCTTAAAATAACCGACTTCACCGCTTTATCTTCGGAAAGCAGAAAAGACAAATAGTTATGAGGTAACAAACATAAAAATACAATCGAATTGAGAACCTCCTCGTTTTTTGACGTCCTTAAAAATATACTCTACATCTACGGGAAACTGAAGTGATCCGCATCCTGCGCATCTATGAATAATAATTGTGTAAATTCTGTATTTTTGTTTTAAGGAACTGAACAATAGAAATCGTGCGAAATAATCAAAAGCCACCTAAAAATATGCACATATTGATAAGGTACAGCAAGCAGCAGAATAGATACA
This sequence comes from Lomographa bimaculata, assembly GCA_948107665.1. NCBI lineage: Eukaryota > Metazoa > Arthropoda > Insecta > Lepidoptera > Geometridae > Lomographa > Lomographa bimaculata. The sequence continues at coordinate 4,244,236 of OX403592.1, read as the reverse complement.
GAACTTTTGCGGAATTTTGCTGGAAAACTGTTTCATGCCATTGAAACCGCTAAGCTGTGAATTGGCACTCGGCGGATTTATCACAAAAACACGTTTCAGTTATGAAGTGCAATGCTTTTCGGTTTAAATGAGTATGCATTGAATTACCCAATTGAGTATTGTGTAACAGAAGTATATATTTTTTTCTAGTTACATTTCCGATAGATATTTTGCGCTGAAGTGAAAAAGATTTATTGTTTTTGGGTAAGATATTTTGTTCGCTGTAATACAAGGGTATATTATTTTACAAAGTATTAAGGATTTTATAGTTCAATACACCTATAACATTACTATCTAATTTAAATGCTTTTTAATCAGGAAAATTAACAAATAATTATCTTAACTGATTCGTGGCGTCAGTTCACACATTTTGATGTCAATAACGGTAGAGAAAGATTCCCAGCAGGAACACAAGTTTTCTCCCCAAGGAAAATTTGTGTTTCTGGTTCCGGTCGTGATTGTGTGTGTGACACACATATAAGTCGATGAACTTAGTGTTGGGCTATGAGTGTGAAATCGTTTATTGTCTTATCAAAGAATGCTCTTTACGCAAATTTTTCACGCAACATACCTCAAATTCCAAATGGCAGGGCTATACAAAGTGCACACAGACTCAATGAACATAATCGTCGCACGTAGTTGTATACGTTGATTACAACAAAACACGTTATAAACTGAACAGGTGAACACGCACACAAATGCGAACAAGCTTAACGACATCAATGTGTGGTGTGGTGTGGTTGTGAATAGAACGCTTCTAGCTATCATCACAATGGTCAAGGGATTTTCATCTCTATCGCTCTTGAGCTAACGTAGGTTTTATATTGGGTGCTAGCTCCGAATTCTTCCTACAGTTTTCTGAGAGCCTGGTACATCTCGACTCACACACGTCGTTGCAAAGCGATTCTCATTCCATACATCAAGGTCATTTGCTCACATGCCTATTTCCCCTCTCTCTCACACTTGCAAAGGCTGCATGTGTTAGCCCTTCTACGTCTAGACGTGAAACTTTCTTGCGGTCAATATGCTTTCCGAGAATATGAACGGGTAAAGATGTCAACTTCGAAAGTGGGAAACGATTGTAGGTTGATTCACGGGAAATGCTGTTGATCATTAACTAGAAGTATTTGACGTGAAAAAGTTGGATTATATTGGGAACACAATTATCAATGCAATTTTATTGTAAGATTCAATGAGTCGTTGAAATAGATACCAACAATCTACACACGTTTCTACTGCAGTAAGCCTACCTGTTTATATGTATCCATTATTCGCGGATTACGCGTATAACCTATAGAAAGTTTAAAATGGGTATAATTTAGACGGCCACCAAAAATTCTAAACGGTTACCAAAATGGATAATAATTAATACAAAAATATTTATAATACGAAAAAAATTATTTATTTCATAGTAATTTGGTATCCAACGTAATTTGGTGACCATTTATCCATTTTGGTACCGAATTTTTTTGGTAGTAAATAGGTATTTTTTGGGCGGTGTTTAAGCACAAGCCGTTTAAAATATTGCTTGAGTCATTTGTTTGGTCACTTAAGTGGATTTTGGCTTTATCGTTCATCCACGATCTTAAAACACATTGGTTTTAATGATGAAATATGGCTTTAGGCAAACCACGGAGTTTCAAGATTGTGGAGAGATGATATACCCTGAATCAACCAATGAAGTTCCCAAACAAATAACTCGAGCTCTAATTTACAAAACTATACATAGGTTAAAATATCAAAAATACGCCATCCATTTATGGTTGTGATACCTCCAGTTCACTAGAAGCGTTTCACTTCTACGTTTATCCATACTGCGAAGGAGTGGAACTCATTGCCCGCGTCTTTGTTACTCGAAGTGTATAATCTGGGAGTCTTCAAGTCAAGAGTGAATAGGTACTTTCTTAACTTTCGTGCCACAACGCTTTCCATAGTGGTAAAATGCTTGATTATCGAGATTATAAAAAAAAACAAAACAATCAAGCTTAAATTATCCATTTGTCTATCAAGGAGGTAGGACTTTAATGCGTGTCCGCGTAAGATACAACCTCCTGGCCAACTGCAAGCCGTACATTTTCATGCTGCCATATCGAAATTGCTATGCGTTATGATATTATGTGAGACAAACACAAAAACCAAATTCCCAGGAGACTGAGCGTAGAGTAAAATTATCTAGTGAAAAACTGCTGCATCATAATAATATATTACTTACAATGCTTTGTTACCTGCTATTTATGTATGAATTTGTCAACTATAATTGTAAAGAGTGTCTATAATTGAGAAATTAAGACTATCATGATAATATGCTTATTTCAGGAGGGTCACCCAACTGCGCGACGCAAAGGATGGTAATATGTTTATCAGCCTATGTATGTTTGATCCTTTGTGGCGCTCTAAAGACCAAATGCGTGTGCCGAATGCAATCAATCAATTTGTCTTAATTATGCGAGTGTCACAAAAAACGAACATAATCAAATTTAATAATATGGCGAAAACCAGACTTAAAAAACTAACAATGAAAATCTCGAGCGGTGGGATATCATTGAATAAATATTTGATAATAATGTAAGTATAAGTTTTCTTCTCTTTTTTTAAATTAGCATTTAGGACTTCGACTCAAAATTGGGTAGCAACCAATATATTCCTAAATTTTTCATACTTTTAATTAATCTCTCAGCTAGCTTCGCCCCGGCCCGGCCCCCGTTTATCAAATTAAAAAGTAGCCTATGTGGTAATCCTAGGGATTAATATCCTAGGTACAATTGGCGTAGCTTAGTTTAATAAACGCGGCCGAAGCCGTGGGGAATAGCAAGTAGATTATAAACGAAAAATTTTAAACAAAATAATTAAGTAAACGTTTTACGCAATCGAGATTTTTTATTTTTTAGTATAAACATAAAATATAACGCATAAATGCTTTCACACTCATAGCCCCACACTAATTTCGATGACTTATGTCGTGGGTGCCGGAAAAATTCACATCACACACACAATCAGAACCAGAAACACAAATTTTCTTCGGGAAGAAAACTTGTGTTCCCGCCGGGAATCGAACCAGATACCCCGCGAAAGCGAACGCTCAACCAACTAAGCCAACAGGTAGTTCATAAGTATTGCCTTATTTCTTATATCGCTTTATTGAGCTTTATTGAGCCACATTATTCTTTTGAAAATCATATAATTTTATCGCCCTATCTGATATTACCGAAGTATACGCAGACGGCCGCCAAACATTTTGCGCGTCCATAACAAATCGCTATAAAATGGTTTTACATTTATTATCACGATTTCGCTATTTTAGCCCGTAAAATGGGATGTAAAGGCAGTTTCCGAAGCTTTTATTACCTTTGTTAAATTATTTTAAATGATTATAATGCAGGACGAAGGAAGAATTATTGGACAGCTACGTTGAAAAACAGGTTTGCCAGGTTATTTTTACGAGGGCTTATATAGAATAATATAGATGCAAGGAGAGCTTCAAAAAGCTTTGGAATCCTTGAACAGATCTTGAAAATTGTTATATGGGGCCAACTTGACACTATAAGGTTTTTTTTTAATTGGACCATCCCTCGTTGAGTAACCTGTGCAAATTATAGACCAGCAACTTTGTAAATTTTAAGCGCACACGATCCCCATGAGCCCAATGTGCTCTAAACGGTATATATACAAATATGAAGATGAAATCGATGTTAAAATATTTGCATAATCATAAAATTTTACTCCCGCCCGGTGACGCTGCAACGGCTACTCACAGCCAGCAACAAGTTGACCGTCAGAAAAATGATTTCTATACCTAAACTGTATATAAACTAGTCCTTCGCGTCGAACTGAGCTCTCGCGCCATTTTGCCTCATAGAGAAAAACTTTTGAGGTTACTTGCTTATAATTTTTTTTCTATATAATAATTGTTTGATTACTGTATATGTTGTTCAAGTACATGATATAACGGATATTATACGTAAGTTTCAGCGTTCAGTGTAAAGCCGTTTTTAGAGATAGATCCCGGGACAAAATAGGTCTAAAAACAGTGACTTTGGAGGCTTACAAAATTGTTATTTTAGAATGTTTTTAAACCGGTTTCGTATGCTACTTGTCAATCTCTTTTCAACGATATCCCACAAGGGTAGATAAAAATAAAAAATATTTTGCTCCTCACTTACTTGTAGGAGCCGCCTTAATATTTTCATTTAAATATTTTTAAATGTCATTTCTGGCATTGGGTCGTAGTTTTACATATTCTATAAGAATTTCAAATCATTCGCTTATATGGTTTAAACGCTAGATGCCTCTGACAGACGGATGGACGGACGTGCGGAATGACACACAAATTGCTAAAAGACCTAAGTCAACTTAGAGATCTCGCTTCGCTCGATCAATAATGAAATGTCAATTGTATGAGTGCATAAACGTTAGCTCTACTTAGGTAGCAGTAAATAATAGAAATACATAGTAAGTTAATAGTGGTACAGTTTTTAAGCCTTAAAAGAAAAACTATGTGCAACCAATATAAATAATAGCTATTGCCAATGATTCTTAGTAATCCAGATTATATACAATACAATACAATAATTCTTTATTGCACACCAAATAAAAGTAAAATTGTAGAACTTAAAATAATACAGTTATATGAGGTAGTACAATGGGCGGTCTTATCGCTTTAAGCGATTTCTGCCAGACAACCTTTGGATGGACAGAAAATGTGCAGGAAGATTTGGGCTGGTGTGGCGTTCTATACTAATATAATATATAAATAAATAAAAAAAAAACAGTATGTATTTTTTTTTATGTACACATATACATAATACATATTACAACATATACCTACATAAACAGCTAACAAAATAATATTACCTACGGATAGATGGACCGATAATGCTTAAAAACTAATGTTTTAAATATGGCAATAGATTTAGCTTGCCGGATGGGCACAGGCAGCGCATTCCACAGACGGACAGCTTGAATTGTGAAAGATCTGTCATAGGTATGTGATGTGTGAGCAGGCATTTTCAGTTGTAGGGTATATGAAAGTGTACAATTTCACGAAAGACACAAAAGGACAGATCCAACTTGAAATAGGTACTCGTATATCGATGACGCAAGGACCTCACTTTTCGAAGTTGAAGATTCCCTAAAGAGTAAAAGGTGAATTAGTCTGGATTTGAGAGTTTTCAAATTTACAAAACAAGGTACCGCTAAAAGCGAAACGTTTTAGGAGGGCTACATTTTAAAGCTCAAACGCTCGGGCTGATCGAAACCGTAATACATCGGAGGTGTAGAAATCATTGACTGTATTTGTTCCCCGACGATAAAATTATCTAGTTGACTTTAAAGTTTTAGACCTGTATTGTCTCGGGGTCTATCTCAAAAATGCTTTTACAAAGAACGGTGAAACTTACCGTATTATCGAATATTTTGTATTGACGTAGGAAATAAACTCATTCTGTGAACCAGTCATCTTGATGTTTACTTCACTTACGTTATAATATAAGTTATATCCTTTACTTGAACAACAAATACAGTAATCAAACTATTATTGTATAGAAAAAAAAGTTGTAAGCAATTAACTTAATTTTTTTTTCTCTATGAGGCAAAATGTAGGCGCGAGATGTCAGTTCGGCGCGTACGGCTAGTTATTACTTTTTACAACTTTAATGTTTATATTGTAAAACTTGAACTCTTTTAATATATAACTCTTTAAATACAGTTTAAATACTATACAAAACAAGATTTTTAAATGAGAAACGTGTCAATTAATTACTAGGCATACAATCGCTACAAAGATATTCTTTTTGTGCGTCTGCCAAAATATCTACAACGTTTTTATTGTTCATTTAAAAAAAAAATATTATTGGACAGGTTTTCGAGAATGAAATAAGTAATGCAGTAGGGGTTTAACTCGAAACATTTTTCTTAATTACTTAGTGAAATTTGCGTATTGAAACATTTATTTCTTAAAATATGTCTCTACATTCTAACCGACATCCATAAGACTCAAAATTAAAAAAACGCATAAGATGTCATGGTGCCTAACTACGGGTCAGTTGCCTATCTATATATATAAAAGAAAGTCGTGTTAGTTACTCCACTTATAACTCAAGAACGGCTGAACCGATTTAGCTGAAAATTGGCAGGGAGGTAGTTTAGAGCCAGGATAAGGACATAGGATACTTTTTAAGAACGTACATTTCTTTAATTTTTTTTTTACATTTCGGCATTCTTTCCATTTTCTCATACGTCACTCGGATTTGGTAAAGTACTGGGCAAACATAAACATGAAGGAGGTTATAATATAGTCACGTGGCATTGTAACGCATACCGGGCTTGGCTTCCTAATTATGCACATTCATTGACTGTATGGCGGAACGAAGGTCGCCGGGACAGCTAGTTTTTCCTAAAACTAAACTAAAACTATATACAGCAAAGACCTAAGTAACGTACAAGACATCGAGCATATATATAACTTAATAGCTCAAGCCCACTACCAGCGGGTAGCGTTCCCATCATGCTGGCGGCATTGCCTCTCTGAATTGCAATGCTAAGACGTTGAGACAAATAAGTAACAGCATTTTTATATAAAAAAATGTAACTTACTAAAATGTGACTCCGAGTTTCTTGCCAGGCTCTTTTCGATATGGCTGTAATTTTGCGAATCTATCAGTAGAATCATTAAATTTCATGAGTGCCTCTTTGGGGCCACTATGAATAAACGATTTTGATATGATTTGATTTAAATACATTCTTAAAAATTTCAATATTTATTTTATACACACTCCAATTCAATAATCTAATACAACAGTTGATCACACTAATAAATCCGTCAAAAATATGTTCTCGCAGCTACTCTTATAAACCAATCATTTAAGGTCTAACGTGTTTACCATCAGAAGAAGTAATAAGCTAAAAGTAAAACGAAAGTAAATCTAGCATAACATTTCAAGAGTGAATAGGTTTTTTTCCCAGATTATATCGTTCAGAAACAAAGGCTATTAATAAATACTCCAAGTACAAATAAATAAACCCCTTGACACTCACAGCCTCACACTAAGTCCAATGACTTGTGTCTCTGCCGAAACTTGTTTTTATGCCATTGAGAGAGGAGACGCGCTATTCACTCGCGTGATGATAAGCGTTGCGCTTGCGCTTACATTAACATCATACCCACAATCACACCCAGAACCAGAAACACAAATTTTCCTAAGGAAGAAATCTTGTTTCCTCCAGGAATCGAACCCGATACCTGCTACCCGATACGCACCCAACTAAGCAAACGAGCAGTTCAAAGTCATTAAGCCGTTTATTTTCGTCACAAAAGCAGTCATAAGTATCAAAGCAATAGAACCGTTCTTATCTCGGCTACACAAACAGTGGTGAAAGCAGGACCGTCTGACACTTTCACTCAGCCTTGGATTACGCCACGTTACCAGACCATGTGCTTATGTATTCGTTTCGTGTGTCGTAACGAATGATTTTAGTGATCTTGAGTTCTTGGAATTGTTTTTACGTTTCATAAGCCGCTTTTGTAGGCTGTAAGTTAAGTTAGCGGCGGCTTTTTGGTGTTTTTTAGCTCCTGACGAAAAATAGGGCTGTTGTAGCTGTGTATCTGTGGAATGTAGCTCTCAAGATCTGGACTGATTCTAATTTAATTTATGTTGTATAAGGCTTGAAACACGTTGACTCTGACTTATCCTGATGAAGGACAACAAATGTCCGAAACTAGTCGACTACAAAGTAAGTTGAAATTTTTTACGTGTTTCGAGCCTTATACAATATAAATAAATTATGAGTATCACGATAGTTTTAATTTTCATATTGATTCTAATTTAGTTTTGTTTTGTTTGAAAGAGTGTTTTTAGGTAGGTTTTTAGCTATGTTTCGCCGAATCAGTGCAGCCGTTTTCTAGATAGAGCGTCGTCGGCGGTATTGTCAAAATTTTGATATTGCCAATTGTATGATTATTGGGGGATGATGTCATGTTAAAGAATGATACTAAATGTGGTCGTTACTCTATTTGCTTACCTTACTGAATACCATTATCAGATTCTTACTTAATTATATTTATTCATCATTATTATTTTACTAAGAAGCAAACTAGTTGACATGGCTTCGATGATTCACAATAATAAATCAAACGCTGTAGCTTAAAAGTAAAGACTATAGTGAGGATAGCACATAATTAACCGAGTGAAGGTTACCGTTTCAGCTTGGCCAAAATTGCTTTCGCATATCCGGCAAATTTCCGGTTGTTCTCTACATGTCGCATTTCTCAACCGAATCTCATTAAATTTGTCAGCAAGTTTGATAATTACCTACATAGAATTTTTGTCGATTCAGTAATTGATTTTTTTTCAAAATGACGGAGTTATGGCGTTGAAAACTTTAAAAAAAACATATTTCAGCCATTCCGAAAAATACGCGAGGTCTTTAGACCACAGAGTCACAAGTTAATTAATGTTTTATACGGCTTGAACACGTAAAAATGTGGATTCATTTTCTGTAGTCTACAGTAACGCGGGCCGAGGCCCGAGCTTGCGTGTCGCGCGTCTGACTCATCTTATAGTCAACAAATTTATCCGAAACTAGTCGTCAACAATGTAAGTCGTTATTTTTACGCGATTCAAGCCGTATTAGACATCAAAACATTAGTCACTGACTATTCAGAAATGCAGCTCAAGATTTGAACTATTTCAAAACACAGCATTATCGGTGTCAAAGGCAAGTATCACGTGGCATTTACTACGTTGCGCTCAAAGCTTTGCATATTCGCACAAATCTACCAGACTTAAATGGAAGTGGTGAGACACGAGATGCGTCGATATTCCAAAGATAGAGATGCTAAAAATCATGCCTGAATAAGAACGACCAAATATGAAGAGGTCTTGGCGAGACGGCCTTATTGTGGCAGTATTGTGTTCGTTTATGTTTTCCTATAAAATAAAACAATCTTAGTTTAGTTGTTGTCACTAGTAAAAGGCTATCTTCTTAAGAGGCCCGGGAGTCTGAGTGAAACGAGTCTATAGGCTGTCTCTGTTTTACTGGCAAACTGTGCCCATGCTTGATGCGATAGCATTACCGACCTATAAATAATTTCGGTATTACGATTGTATGGGAAAATCAACTACCGGAGGCCCCTTAAGTATTTTTACAAAAGGTTACGTTTAGCCTCTAATTTAAATAATCTTTTTTTAGGAATAGGTATGTATACGCAGTGATGTCATGACCTTTCCGTTACCTTACCGGGACAAAATCCTACGAATATTGTAAATCCGGAATTTTGTGTGTAAGTATGTTTGTTCCCTCTGCACGCTATAACTGCTGAACGGATTTGGATGAAATTCGGAATGTGCATAAATCATACCTAGGATTATCACATAGGCTACTTTTTTACTCGATAATAGCAGCACGGCTAGTATGTATATAAATACTGCCCGGTTGGCTTAGTTGGGTGCGCGATCGCCTTATAAGCCGGGGTATTGGATTCTCGGTGGGAACACCAGTTTTCTCCCCAAGGAAAATTTGTGTTTCTGGTTCTGGGTGTGATTAAGTGCACCCACAAAACATGTCATGAAACTGAGTGTGAGTGTGAAAGCGTACATGTATGTTTTTATTTAGTTTACATTCACCATACAGTTCACTATAACGAATGTTTATTTTTTTACCACTTGAGTTATCTATAAGCTCGATGCTTCGTAGATAGTAAACCCATTTGCTGTATAGTTGTATCATTTTTGTTCAGTTTGAGGAAATATAGGCAATTGGCCCGTAGATGGAAGATTTATAACGATACATTATAAACAAAGACCCCGGTAGGCTACTGTAAAAGTTACATTACTACTTGTCTTAGAAACGTGACTTATGTAGACTTAGGTAGTTTACCCTAAAATTGAGCTGCGGAACTTATTTAACTTATATAAACTGTAAAAAAAATTTCTTATTATTTCAAAATAACGCTTGATTTAAATTTTATTTTGTCTTGTTTGTTAATCTAATTTTTCAATATTCGACCTAGATAAGAAGTACATAATAAAATGTTCACCTTATAGGAAGGAACTAATTACCAAGTTACGGGTGTTACTCACACCCAGTTTGGTAACTAGGGCCGCAATTTGTAAAATGAACAATAATTTATGAAATAAACATTTTTTACTTTTTACTTTACTTTATTACATATTCATTACTATTGGTAGTGATACAAAAGATAACAAAAAACTTTTAGGTACTTATGTTTTTAAACTTTTAATCTTAAAAACTTAATTTCTTATAATAGAATAATTGAAATATCATCTCCAAGCTCAAACTTCTTCAAACTGAAAATCAATATAAAATATGTAGTAACATATATACCTACTAGTGAACCTAATTTATGGAGTATAAATATTCTGTAATCCAAGGAGTGAAATTTATAAATGATATCGTGGATATTTAAAACTAATATTCGAAGTTCTGCGAACGTTTTGTCTAGGGAATGCCTTGATTTGTATTCTCAATTTTTTTGAAGACATTCTGTTATTATTCAACAAAATTAATTCTATTCAGAAGTAACAAGACAGATTACTTAACAATAATCATTTGCTAATGCTATCAAGTATCTAGCTTGTTCTTAGTTATCCTCCTAGACACTTTTATTTATTTTTTTATTTATTTTGTAGGAAGACTAACAACTATTGTAATACAATATGGCAATTATAGTATATAACAAAGAGTTAATTAAAAGTCTCCACTCATAGATATTAAATAACTTAAAAAACATGTAGGATATAACAGTTATATAAGTGTTTTTCCCTTTATTTAAATATTAATTAAATTACGTAGCTTTTTTTGTTTTTACAATAACCAGTGATGAATAATCAATGGGAACAAACAAAAATTAAGATGAACCGCACTCACTATCAATACAGTATAAGTATAATCCAAAGCACTAAATATATTGATTAAAAAAAGTATCGCCAATTATACGCCTCATTGTTGGTATACTAGTGTGGAAAAGGTCTAAATAGGTTAAACGAATGATTTACTTTTTTCGGGCTACGATAATTTTATAAAGATACTAACTGTACCCGGCATGCGTTGCAATGTCATGTTTAGAAAAAGTTTTACCTCTTTCGAGCTTATGGTCGCTATCATACTAAACTCTTTTTGGATATTTTTCATACAAAAATACTACAATTCTGCTTCACCTTTTTTCCCCTCACATCCAATCGCGTCATCCATTTATGGTTGAAAAACCGTTCATTCGCACGAAACGTTTCGCGTCTTTGTTCATTTATAGAACAGCAAAGGAATGGAACGCTTTGCCGTCATCTGTATTTCCCGAAAGGCACAAATTTACAAATAGAATTAGCCGTATTATAGGAGTTTGACCACAAACACCGTGTCGGATTTTTATAATTATATTAGATGAAAAAAGAAGAGATATTGCATAAATATAATTATAATCATTCATAATAAATTCTCACGGCAGCTGCTGAACGTTTTACGGGACATTAAAATTCCAACGAGAATTTCTTCCTGGTAGAAAAGCCTGGTAAAATATATTTTTGTACCAGTTAAATGATTTTCAGTACTTTTGTTTTCGATGAAAAATTATGCGTAAGGTTAAGAGGCCATTTCCGCCTAATATAATGCACTGAAGTGCTTAAAAGGATCGTTTTGTTTAAAATCGTTGTAATGATGCTAAATTTGGTATTCGGGTTACGTTCCGATGGTTATTTATAGATAAAAAAAATGAAAATTGTTTGTGTATTTCAGCACGAACTAGGACGGTTCGTTGAACGATTTATTTTATCTTTTCCACCGACTTCACAAAAAAGGAGGAGGTACTCAATTCGACTGTAGTATTTTTTATTTGTGTTACCTTATTACTTCTTTCCATGTAAACCGAATCGATATTTTTCTTTGTTTGAATGCTGTTGCTTACCCATTGTTCCCATTTAAATTTGATCAAGATCAGATCAGTAGTTTTTGAGTCAATAATGCGTGTTTAATACATTAATGATCAAGGTTCCGAAGATAAAGCGGTGAAGTTGGTTTTTGTAAGCTTTGCTTGCTTAATTATTATGAATATGATGATAAAACGTAACAAGAACCGTCTAAAAATTCATTCACTGTCTGTTACAGAGGTCTACTGATACATCGAAAGAGTCCCGAATAGCCGATTGTAATGAAACCAAACACTATCATTCAAAATCTATCAGAGTGCTTAGTTGAGGCGACGCGCGATCAAAATGCTGGTACTTATTTGGCTCATTAGCATCGGGGATATTTTCAAAATTTTAATTTTTGATCTCCTTATAAATAACTTTTTAACTATCTTGATTAGGCTCCATTTAACGCTGGTTGTATAAACATTTCGAATCGGAATTTCGTTCATAGTCTGCGCCTACTTGTAAATAAAACAAACGTTTGTTTTGATTTGCTTTGCAAAACATTCACGCATTATGAAAATATCAAGGTGAACAGGTATCTCGAGACATGTTGTCACGGCAAACCTGATCATCATTCTGACACCATTGAAATTAACATACGACATCTTCAACTGCTTACCGTTACATCTCAACACTTTGTCTCAATACGAATTTTCCATATCCATTTGAGTATTAAGTCTACGGTTTTATAAGTTTTATTGTGTTAGAGTTCTTGATTGAAGAAACGAGAATGCTGATTTTGTATAGATGATTCGGCCTTAGGTTTTACAGGAAAACCTTTCGATTATAGCCTCTATATCATTTTAATGACTATAATAATGTAATGTATAATACTGGAGCTGTCGTGGAGGTACTAACAATAAAGAAGGTAATACTTAGATGGACATCTTTGATTATTCATTTAAATCTGTGAAACTTTGATGAATATTATAGGACATAGGTGGGCGGGATATTTTTTGTTATAGTAGAGGAGTTTTAGGATTTTTTAATGTATTGAGAGCTGAATATGTTACATAAAAAATACGCCCCCACAATAATTTGCGAAAAAAATAAATTAATGTATGTAATGTGTGTAAATAAATAATGTCTAATCAAAAACTTAACAACCGCTCCAATAAATTAAAGAAAGTGATGGTGATAAAATCCGCTGAAACGAAGGTTTTGACAGAGAGGAAACGACGACAGCAGGATGGGAACGCAATCCAAAGATGGGCTTGAGCATTTGAGTCACCTAAAATCTCGGTATCTTAATAAAATAAATTTAAAATGGATCACAGTAATAGACAGCAAAGGACCAAGGACGACTTTGTCAACCCCTGGATTTGAAGTGGTTAATAGGTCAGAGGCCTCACAAGAGTGAAATTGGTCCGCTATTGTGCCGTTCACGGTGCCTTCGAATTTTACGGGCTTGAGCTACCGGTAAAGGTAGATAAAGAATAGGCGCGAAAGTAATGGATTTTGAAAAATATCGTTGTGGATTTTTTATTATTTTCCAAAACTTGTGATTCTTTGATTATTAATGTGTAATAAATAATTGCGGACAATTTTTAACCGTCATTAGTTCATGAACGCGAATTCAATGTTATTTCAAAACTATAATAGAAGTTCTAGTAAAGTTTCTAGTATTTTACTAGGGCGTGACTTGACTGAGACTGGAGCGTGACTCTCTTATTTGACTTTGAATGTGACTGGACTATGATTCTCCTAATTGACTGTAATGGTGCTATAGTCACCATTCATTGGTTTTATGAACCAGTTAACTAACTTGAAAAATATGTTTACTTGACACTGGCTATATGCACACATAGATTTGCGGAGCCAAAAAAATGTAAGTAGTAGAATATATTCACCCAGCACATGGTAGTTCGTCAGCTATATTCGAAGGTTAAGTCTTATTAATGTAGGCCTTTTTTGCCAATCTTTACCACAATATCACTTACCAATAGGCGAGATATTGGTACCAGACCAGGATATAAAATAGAACTATGCTTGATATGTTACCGGAATTTGTACAATAGAATAGGGCTTTGTTTTTTTCCATCAGGTGAGATAGTGGATAAATGCTTGCCTATTCAGTATAATAAAAAAAAAACATACCTACGTACAACGAGAAAAATGTCAAGCTTATTTCACATGTCTCTCATCATAACAGTCAATCACCCACGATGTTATTGAATATTGAATTTCATAACTTTCCCATAATTAAAAATCAAACAAACGTAAAATTAAAACAAAATTAAACTTGTTCAGATTGTCTGTTTTTACAATAATTAATGTTTTGATCGAGAAATATAACCAAATTTCTATCCTACGCAGTGTTTATATTATCTTACCAATTGCTTGACATCATAACATTTTTATATTATCATACGATGTGTTTTCTATGCCAGTCTCGAAAAGACTGGAGAATGTAGGAGTTAGTCTTGGAAAGGGCAATTATTAATGTCACTATTATTATTGTTCCATCTGTTACACAATGTGTTAGGGCGCAAACTACAGATATTAAAGGGGAACATTCATCGGTTTTTTTCTGTTGTCAAATAGAGCCCCTTACATAAAGCCGAAATAAACCGTCTAAGAAAAAACTTAAAACATAGTTGCCAATATTCTAATATTTCGAATTATTTTTAATAGTATCTCTTTTCTATTTAAGTAAAGAATAGTTTAAAATATTAAATTAAATATAATAAATTACGATGCTGCTTATATTTTTTATAATTTTTTTAAGGATTAGGTGTTCGTCATTTATGTATTTAGATAAATGTTATTATTATGAAAAGTAAGCCAGGCTGCCATTATAAGAGGGAATAAGGTGTGTTGGTTGTCATTTCGACCGCAAGAAATTCGACCTCGTGGTCGAGTTGCAACCTTTTATTTTTGTTTTTTTGTAGTAGCCAACTCGTCCTCTCAATACAAAGTACAGTCAGAGGAAAAAGTGGTGTAAATCAAAATATGTTTTATTCGTTTAAATATTGAAGGAATTATGTAAACGTCAAAAACTCCCTAACCTTTTTAGGTCATGTAAAGGTGTAGATTTGTCAATAATAATAAATAGCTACAAATGTCTCTGCCAAGAAATGAATCATATAGCTACAAGGCGGACGCGTAATCTGAGCCAACGTTCGATTAAACATATGTACCTACTAGCCGTGCCCCGCGGCTTCGCCCGCTATAATCAAGTTTAAAAGTAGCCTATGTGTTAATCCTATGCATTATCTATGTACATTCCAAATTTCATCCAAATCCGTTCAGCCATTAAGGCGTGAAGAGGGAACAAACATACTTACACACTTACACACAAACTTTCGGATTTATAATATTAGTAGGATTATGAAAATGAAAAAGGATTTATTTCTGTAACCAAGATTTGCTTGACTTAGGTAGGGACCTTCTATTAAGGATAAAAATACCTGTGTCAGAAGACCCCGCTCTTCCATATCCATTCCATAAAATATATTTAGGTTTCAGATAGGTAGATAATATTATTATTGCATTACAAGCATCTATGAAACTAAAAAAGGTTAATGTATCTATATGAATTAACTGTTCGCTATGTTTATCATAGTCTTTAGTTTATTGATCTCTTTTACATTCTCCAATGACATCACGGAAATAAAGACCAAAACGGCTGTTCGTGAAGCAATCTCTTCTGTTCACGAATCGCATTGCTTTTTTTGCCATTCGCCGTTTGAAAGACTATTATTGTTCAAGCTACGTTAGTTATATAACCATGCTATCAGTGGTTTAATATTATGACATGATGATGGATGGCCATAGTAATATTGTTTTGTTCTTGTTAGGTTGGGGTAAGACCGAATTTACTAGTTTTTTTTTTATGCCTATAGGCAAGCATTTGACTACAATCTCACCTGATGGCAAGTGATGATGCGGCCGAAGATGTAGCATGCTTGCCTAGAGGGTACCTATTCGTATACTCTTGACTTGAAGACTCCCAAATTGTACCGTTCGGGGAACAAGACGAAGGCAATAAGTTTCACTCCTTCGCAGTACGGAATATTTCTACTACAGTACGGATGATAAACGTAGAAGCGAAACGCTTCCAGTGAACTGGAGGTATGTCAACCATATATGGATGGCGTTTGACAGTTTGTCTTGTTGTTAGATGGTAAAATGGACAAGGTGGAATTAACTCGCATAATTATATTCTAAATGTAACATATCATAGATACGATTTATACATATAGGTACCCGTATATTGGTCTCCCCGGTGTCGTAATTTGTCTGCGCGTTTGCTTTCTAACCTGCGGGTTTCGGGTTCGATTCCCGATGGACACATTTTGTAACAAAGACAGATTTGTGTTTCTGGTTATATATGTGATTGTGGGTGTGATTGTTCTTACTGGTGGGCTGTGAGTGTGAACATGTTTATGTTATGTAAAGAGATCCCTAGGTTGACTTGGGAGGTTCAGCACTTCGTTCGTTCCTCTGTCTGTCCGTTTGTAAGAGGCATTTAGCGAATAACAAGCAAATAACTTCTCAGAGAATATGTAAAGTTGTGGCCCAAAGCCAGAAATGGCAATCAAATGCTATAAATTAAAAAATTAGGTACCTACCATACACGTACATACCTAAATGGAGATAAAATTATTATTCATAATTTTTTCTGCGTTTTATAAAGGATAGCCCAGCATTTTGAGTGATGATAATCGAGAATGGTAAACAATGTCTGTTATATTTTCCAGGTTGATATTTTTATTACATTTTAGTTTAGTTTCTGAAAATATAGTCAACCAACTTAATGGCGTAATCTAAACTAAGTAGCGTGCGTAAAGTCTAATTAAGTTACAAAAAATATTATTTTTTTTATTTCTAGTTTAAAATTACCTTGAACTCACGAAGATCAGCTTTGAATAATTTATCTTGTATTTGGCATATGTTGGGCTCAAAAAGTATATAGTCATTTTAAATTTGAAGCTGTGGTTTCACTCACAGTCTGTACACATCTGGGCATTCGATTAGATGACTTACGCATGACCAACCGTTTCGAAACACAATACAATTTATGGACATCGCACGTATAAGACACAAAATATATGAACAGGTTGACAGAATGACTTTGAGATACCAGCTGTGGATAAGCTCTATGAGAAAGGAAAATATATAGAGAGAGAAATATTTCTTTGTAAGGATAGATAAGCTCGAGTAACAATACGTCGCGTGTATAAAAAGATGGGTACCCATTTAAAAAAATGGTTATACCGCGCACTACTATTACAGATAGGTATTTATTTATCACACAATACGCTCCAACTCTAGTTCCGTACCATTATCTATAAAAAATCAAGTTTGTTGTATGGGAGCCCCCTTAAATATTTTTTTTTGGTATTTGTTATAGCAAAAGAAATACATCATCTGCGAAAATTTCAACTGTCTAGCTATCACCGTTCTTGAGATACAGCCTAGTGACAGACGGACAGACGGACGGACGGACAGCGAAGTCTCAGTAATAGGGTCCCGTTTTTACCCTTTGGGTACGGAACCCTAAAAACAAAGAGATTCGATAAAATAAATGAAAAGCAGTAAAAAGTTAAAATTTATTTCAAATTCAATACATTAAGTACAAAAGGATCTCCTGTCATATTAGTGTCATTAGCTGCACGCTATTATTATATTTTTTAGTGAAATTGGTACATATTATATTATCCTCCGTCTTATAACATTATGTATTGTTTGACTGACTGACTCTAATATAACTCCTCCGAAAAATTGGTTTAAACTTTTGCATTTCAGCGCGTCAATTATTGGCGTCGGAGTTTCGAATATTTTATTATTACAGCTTTTGGGCTTAGTTCATCAAACTATAAGGACTTTTTTTTTTTTTTTTTATTCTTGGTAGGCAAACTTTTGACCACTATCTCACCTGATGGTAAGCGATGATGTGGTCGACGATGGAGCAAGCTTGCCTAGAAGATACCTATTCACTCGTGACTTGAAGACTCCCATATTGTACTCATCAGGAAACACCGACTCGGGTAAGGAGTTCTATTCCTTTGCGGTTCGCACAATGAATGTAGAGGCAAAACGCTTAGTGCGCATTTGTGGAATGTCCACCATATAGCGGTGTCGCTTAGCAGTTTGTCTGCTTGTCCGATGATAGAACGGGGATGGGGGAACTAGATATGGGGATATGGGGGACTTAGTAGATTAATTAGGCGATTAACATGTAATTGGAAAAATTACAAAATCAAACGTCGTCAACGAAGCGTTTTGATTACCACTACGAACACTGCGAAATTGTTTTGATGAACATTATTTTCAACCGACTTCAATAAAGGAAGAGATTCGGTTGTTTTTTTATGATTGCTACTACTAACTTCCTCATTTATATATTTTTTTTAATGCCTTATTTGCAAGCTTTTGACCACAATCCCACCTGATGGAAAGTGATGATGCGGTCGAAGAAGTAGCTATTATATAATATTAACTATTATACAATATTATTAAATATGGCACATTTTTTTTTTTTTTTTAATTTTATATTTTTATTGTTTAAAAACAATTATTTATATTGATAAATTTAGAAAGGAAAAATTATCGCTTGAGGTGGGGTTCGAGCCGAATTATTTATAAACAAGTGGAAAAAAACAACCTTGGAATTTTATAAAGAACTTGATCGAATCGGATGAAATGTTAAAATAAACCACTTCGAAAATTTAACAACATTTTTTTTTTAACAGGATCATCACAAGGCTTACCACAGTTCCTTCCCTCGCTGATGCAAGTGGATCGGAACTGGTCGGTCATGCCCTCGGAATCAGTTGGGGCGTTTGTGACCAGAGTATTTCGGGAGCAGACGGGGAATGAACCGGTCAGATTCGGCCTGGAGACTACTGGACCACCCGTGCCGTTCAAGATAGACCCTGTCACTGGAGTTGTGACTGTTAATGATACCCTTATTGATAAGGTAGGAGTTAGCTAAAATTACTTGGGAAGATTATGTATTTTTCTTTTTTTTAATTATAAGCTTTTATTTAACTTGCAATGTATGTAAATGTTTGTCCGGGTGGAAATGGAATCTTGCAACTGAATTTTACATCAGTTATCTTTAAGCGATTGAGCTGAAATTTGGTATACACGTTTAGTTTGGATGACAATGTATGGTTAGCTGTGTGACGTCATTCTTAATCCAACATGGCGGAAGATCCTAAATGGCGGACAAGTTATTTTTAATGCAGTCCTACAATATGGGTATTCAATGAAAGGGCTTGCTCAGAATAACTCGAAAAATAAAGTAGCATCACTCTAAATCCAATATGGCGGACTTCTAAAAGCTTGATTGTAAAAAAGATTTTAACAAATAATTTATTGTTCTTGATAAAATACTCAGATTGAGTTGTGGTATCAAGTGACCGATACTCAAAGTTATTAAGTGAGGAAACAGCCAACATTCTGGGCGCTTACCTTTCATCCAGCGGCTCAGAAATAGTATATAGTTACATAGAATATAGTTTTAGGATATATAGGCAATACAAATAATAGATAATCAAATTTACATTAAGAAAAATGTTAATCATAAAGGTATAAAATAAATTATTCGTATTGCCTATATATCCTAACACTATACACATCTATACAGCAAAGACCTAAGTTACCTATAAGCAAAGCAGCGAGCTTTTAAGTAGCTCAAAAGCTCATACCCACTACCAGTGGGTAGCGTTCCCATCATGCTGGCGGCATTTCCTCTCTGAATTGCAATGCTAATACGTTGAGCCAAATAAGTGCTAGCTTTTTGATCACGCGTCGCCTCAACCAGGCGCTCTGATAGATTTTTGAAAATGTAATGTGCAAAGTTCGGTCTTTGTTTTGTTCATGTGTTTCTTTCCAAATTGTATAAAACAATGAGAATTATTTTTTTTGTTCATATTATTTCATTTTTAATTAAATATTTGCTTATTGCTTAAGAGCGTGGTCTAGTTTTCACTACCTTCCAAAATTAGATAGGGTTGGATTCATAGATGTCATGATAGAAATCATTGTGTTTTAGTCTAAAAACTGTAAGAATTCGGTTTGCATTGTTGCTTTGGCGTAAATTACGAGTTGCATTAATTGAAATTAAAGGTTTTACATGCACTATTTACGATATCATGTGGTTTACTGACCACATGATATCGTAAAAATGTCTACCTGTTCAAATCTAACGCAAAAATACTTTTTTGCGTTAGATTTGAAGAGGTACAAATGTTTTCCATCTTCCTCTGGAACATTTTGGTGGATTCCAAAATATAGTCTTGAAATCACCTCGTCCTTAACACAGGCAAACCACAAAGTGCAACTCGTATATAAATCTTTCATAATTATCTTTTCAGGAAAATAACTCCTACTCTCTTTGGGTAACAGCTCGTGACGGGTCCATTCCTCAACGGATAGAAGTCTACGCATCTATCACAGACAAATCTGGTCATCGCCGGAACCCACCTCATCCACCATCTTCAATACAACCGTTTCAACACATACAGTTCCCACCAAATCACTCCAAGCATCCATTCCCATTGTTCCCCAAATCACCAAAGCAAACAACAGTCACAACCACCAAAGTTATAGAAGATTACACAGAAGAAACAGTAACCGAAGTGACTACTACTTTAAGTCCACCTAAACCACCAGATGATATACCTAAAGTAGAGGTCCCAGTTGAAGAAAAGAACACTAGTGCAGTAAAAAACGAGGAAGCTGCAAGTAATGATGGTCCTCTCACTGTAATACCGTTAGTAGCGATTAGTGGGCTGGTGGTAATAGTAGCTGGAGTCATGTTTTTCATTTGGAGGAAGAGTCAAACGCCAAAGGCTAGCACCAAAAAGGAAGACATGGTAAGTGTTTCATAATGTTTGTTCAAAAACTTGTATCATGGGTGTCGGTAACATTTACTCTACACACAATCACACCAAGAACCATAAGTACAGTAAATGTCCTTTGGTAAAGAAAAAATGAGATCCTGTCGGGAATCGAGCCCAAGATTTGTAGCAGAGCAAAGCCACTGCGCCAACTGGGTCTTCAAATTAGTGTCCTGTGTAAATTACTGTTAAATAATTAATAATATATTTTATTGATGACAAACTAAATCCATTTTTTATTATTATTTCATGACCATGGATGCATAGTTCAGTCGAAATATTAAACAAAAATTACAAATTCTATATTTCATTATAGAAGCCCTAGTCAAAGTCAAGTAATCAGTCATGGTCCAGTCATGCCCGAGTAGTTTTTACTCTTTGTATGATTTGCCTACACTTATGCACGTTTATTAAGTATTAACGGTTAATAATCCACCATTATTACACATTAACACTTGAAAAGTCACAGGTTTGGAAAATTATACAAAACCAACAACGATATTTTTTCACCTTCGCGGCCAAAAAACCACTAAATCCATAATCGCAAAAGTATTGCCGCTCATTAAATTCAATCTTGATATACGGACAAGCGCTCGGGGCGCGCGCGTCCGTATATCAAGTCTATTAGACTTTATTTCCGGAAATCAAAATGTTGATGTGAAACGTCATCCATTTATGGTTGATCTACCTCCAATTTGTTAGCCATTTGATTTTACGTGTATCATTCAGACGGCGAAAGAGTGAACAACATTGCCCGCGTCTTTGTTTCCTGAACGGTATAATAGGTGTCTTCTAGGTTAACCATACAACATCTTCACTTTCAATCAGATGAGGTGGTGGCATTATAAAATATATAGTTATTAGTTGTTCTGAGGATCAAAAGCAATAATTTTGTCGTATTGTTTTGTTTTCTGGCTGTTATCCCATTATCTCATATTCATATCGCTTGAAATGCAAATAATAACTTTTACATCGTTTTCACTTCAATATCATATTGGTTGCATAAATAAACAACTCACATGAGCAATGTGATCCTGCTTTGAGAGTTGGCGCTATTGCTTCTTGCACCATCACCACTTTAACTGTTTCATTGACGCAAGCATTATTATACAAATAATTACATTCGATTACCAATAATTCAATGACTGCTGTTGTCCGCAGAGTAAAGAATCGAGTGGCATCGTCCTTCAAGACGCATCACTTAACATGTGGGAACGGCCTCGGGCCTACTCCAATCGTTACGAGTCCTGGGATAACAGCCATTTGCAGGTATATCTACTTTGATATTTTTGGGATTCAAATTCATAATCATTTATTCTAAAAAGAGGCACTAATGAAAGTTAATGACTCTACTGCCAGATTCGCAAAATAACATCCATCCCGAGAAGAACCTGGCTAGAAACTCGGGGCGCATTTTTTCACTCTTTTTTTTAACACTCTTAAACATGAATACAAGCATTATATTATTAACCTAGGTATATCTATATTATGTAGTCGCCAGAAAGCGCTTGTGCAGTTTATGTACCGCTACTGCATTCTTGTCAGTAATGCAGTCATTCGTTTTATTATAAGCTTTCACAATTAATGTCCGTTTTATTACTGATATACACTTTACCAGTGGTGAAATTTAGAAATTTAAGAGGATAATAGATATAATATCCACCGACTTATGTTTTTGAAGTAATATATCTATCAAAATGTATTATTTTTTTAACAAAATCGCTTTCTAAAGATAACCTTGTGGCAATATTTATAAAAACCTCAGGATATATCTACCAAAAAGGCAAAGCGAAAGCTTCATTAATTCTAGTTACCTTACCCTTTCTTACCCTTTCCTTGTGATAAAGTTACGAATAATATAAACTGGGCTTCGTGATTGTCCAATTTGTGTTCTGGTTCAGGTTTTTGAAGCCATCGATAATTATAAATGTAGTTGCACTAATAATGCCTATTTTTTTTGGGTTTTAATACCTATTTATGTGGTTTTATGCAGACTTTTATTATAACTGTTAACTTATTCAAGAAATAAAAGATATCCATGAAATGGTTCTCTGCCTTTTTCAATCCGCCATAAGATAGATTGAGAATGCACCTTGGTACATCCGAAATGACGATCTCCACCAGGACCTCAACATCGAGTTTGTTAACAAAATCATAAAAAAATACGCAGAAGCTCATGAATATAGACTTCACCATCATGTGAACGTCGAGGCCATCCAGCTCCTCGATCACACGTATATTAATAGTGAGACAACTCAAAAGAACAAAACCGTTTGAACTTGTTTAGTGTTAATGTATTAGTGTAATGTAGTGTTTTATAAGTGCTGCTCAAAAAGAACACATTAACCAAGTGTCTTTTGAAAAGTGTTAATGGACACATTCTTCGATGATTTAAATCTAGCAGAATAAGTTAAATTTAAGTTACTTATTAGCCCAATCTTGGCTAGATTGTAACAAAAATAGGGAACACACTATCGTGACCTATAATAGTAAAAAAAAAATTAAAAAAATTGCCCTGTTACATAATAATGGATTGTCGAATAACAAAGCAGATCCCAGGTGTTAAGAAACCAATTTGGCGGTCAATTAAATATTTACGTGTTTTTCACACATACGAATCCCACGGCACAGTATTTCGAATTCCCAGCTTCAAACCTCAAAAGGTCTATTTTGGCCGAAATACGTAGTAATATTTAACTTTCTCTGATGTGGAATTCGTTTTTAAAAGCATTTGTTTGAATTTGTGTAGGTACACACATACGCATATATAATATAACAGGCGTATAAAGCTTTGATGTTGGTGATAGAAATACTTTCTAGCATTTATGTATTTTCACATTTAGTATTCATGTTTGCACTCAATCTTTCAACATAATTATAATTCATTTAATCGATTAAGCTAAAATTCAACACACATTTGCGTTGATGATATTTGTTTTGAATTTGCTGTACTGCTGCATTGGACGCGTTTGGTTCCTATGGAAAGCGTACGGGGACACTAACACTGCTGCAAAGGAGAATACCGCGCGCGCGACCATGCACGTAGTCCATTCAAACCAAATAAGTCTAGTGTGAAGCAGCTATTTAGATCAACTATCTACGTAACTCAGCGAAGAATTTTTTTTATGCTCGATTTCACCAGTATCGGTCACCATGTAAGACATAGAACCATTAGTCTCAGGGAGAGAAGCAAAGGAATGGAACTCATTGCCTGCGTCTTTGTTCACTGAACGGTGCAATCTGAGGTTCTTCAAGTCTATAGTGAATAGGGAACCTTCTAGGCAAGCATGTTCCATCTTCGGCCGCATCGTCACTTTCCATCGGGTGAGATTGCGGTCAAATGCTTGCCTATCTAGCATAAAAAAAGCGTATTAGATTACCAAGCTGTACTTCAAAGTTCCGGGTAGAATTGTAGGTACTTGCTTTAGGCAGGCGTATGTTTATAAATGTAGGTACTAAAATTTTCGTTTACATAGTTGGTTGCGCGTCTGCCTTCTAAGTAGCAGTTTCTAAGTAGCAGCCGCTACCTGCGTAGCGGCTTCGATTCCTGATAAGATCAGATTTTCTCTCTAAGAGGAAAATGTGGATGTGATTGTGAATGTGAGATGTGATTGTTTCCGGCACTCAATCTTCGAACTAAGTGTCGGGGTGTGTGTGTAAAGAATTAAAATGCTAACGACTGCTACTATAATTATTTTTTTTCAATAAGTAACAAAAATACATAAATGCTTCAAATTAATAAAACAAAGCTTTTTAAAATACAAGTATAATAAAAATTTTAAACAAATTATGAATAGCCGTTTGAAGTGTTTGATTTTACATTATTTTTAATGAAATTAATTTTTTTCAAGTCACTTCAAAATATTAAATTCTAGTGAGTGTTAGCTAAAATTACTTTGAAATTTAATGAAAAGCCTCAATTTCACAGTAAATATCATAATACCAAAAAGTTCAAATACACTTTCAGACTGATAAGAATACTTTTTTAACATTTTGCAAGTAATCCTACTAATATTATAAATCCAAAAGTTTGAGTGTAAGTGTACAAATGTATAAGTGTGCAAATATGTTTGTTCCCTCTTCACGCTTCAACGGCTGGACGGATTTGGATGAAATTTGAATGTACATAGCTTATACCTAAGATTAACACATAGGCTACTTTTTAACTTGATAATAGCGGGCGAAGCCGCAGGGCACAGCTAGTAATGTAATAATTTAGTTATAAACAACTCTACATGTTAAAATTGAAATTATAAATTAAAAAAAAAATAGCAATGGACCAGTTTTACCATAAAGCTATAAGAATCCTAGTTTATCAATTGTCCCAGTTTAATATTAAATTGAAAAAGTGGTAGGTACCAATTAAATAGGAGTGTATGTTTTTTATCAGTCCGATTTTATCATTCATTTATTTGATTAGGGATTGACACAAAAGTTTTTTTAATGTTATTGAGAGACGAGACAAGCAAGTCGCTCGATTGATGGTAAGCGTCACGCCCATTACAGTTCTGTGACACCCAGAGTTTTGAACTTATATAAACATAACTCCTGCGCGGCGCCGCAATGTATTGCGCTCGTCACCCTGAGATGTTAAAACATAAACATAAAACATAAACGCTTTCACACTCACAGCCCCACACTTAGTTCAATGACTTGTGTCGTGGGTGCCGGAAACATTCACATCACACACACAATCACATCCAGAAACACAAATTTTCCTTGGGGAGAAAACTTGTGTTCCCGCCGGGAATCGAACCCGATAACTGCTTTGAAGGCGAATGTTTACCCAATTAAGCCAACTGGTAGTTCAAAATTCAATCTAATATATAAAATTCTCGTGTCGCGGTGTTTGTTACCAAACTCCTCCGAAACGGCTTGACTGATTTTTATGAAATTTTGTGGGCATATGGGGTAGGTCTGAAAATCGGCCAACATCTATTTTTCATACCTCTACATGTTAAGGGTGGTCCAAACCAAATTTTTTTTTTGACATAATTGTTAGTTTTTAGTATATTTATGATTCAGCATGAAATAATGTATATGGCAAAACAACGTTTGCTGGGTCAGCTAGTAAATTAATATAATTTATGTTATGTTATGTGTTATGTTGTGTTATTATTAATAGAATATAATAATAGAGGCCTTTTACAGCTTTCAGAAGAGACTTCAATAACAAAGGAGCAACCGCCGGACGAGTGGGAGTTCCCAAGGCACCGCCTCAGGATCTTCAACATTGTTGGGGAAGGTGCTTTCGGACAGGTGTGGCGCGCGCAGGCTATTGATATTGATGGTAAGCGCTAGTTTTGTTGCACCCAACTACGGCGTAACAAAAAGGAGGGTTCTGATTTTGACCGCTTTATATGTATGTATGTTCAACTGTGCCCTTATAATTTCTAAACTAATTATCTAAATTTGACAAAATTAAATGAGGTGTTGTAGGTCTTGGTTGCCCGATATCTTTTTCGCTTAACAATGTGCCTCTATAAAGCATCAATACAGTAGTTATGATCAACCGTTCCGCAACTGACACCGCGACGTATCTGTCGCTGCAACTGTCATCATAATTATTTTTCTACTTCCACTTGCCCTCTATGGCGTGGTGGGTGTAGGCCTTAGTCTTGTGACTGTTGCCTGGTCTGGGCTCTGGGTGCAGCTACATCCAGGGTGCGTTGTGAGCGCGCTGTGCGCGTTCTGGGGAGGTTGTTATGAGTGGCCCATTCTGGGCCACTGTGACTGTCGCATCCATATTAAAAGCGTACAACGACCAATAAAAAACCCACATTTACCTTGTCCTTTTCCCTTGCTGGTAAATTTATTTGATGGAATGGATTGATGGATACCTTATACGTTATTAATGAATTCCAAAATCTTTAGTAACATATTAGTTTTGTATTTCTGAGATATAAAACATGTTTTCCAAAGTGACTAAATATAATAATGAACAGGTTAACTGAACTAGCAGAATAAGTTAAATTTAAGTTACTTATTAGCCTAATCTTGGCTAGATTGTAACAATATATATATATATATATATATATATATATATATATATATACTAGCTGCGCCCCGCGGTTTCACCCGCGTTGATAATGATGAAAAGTGATGATGATGAAAAATAGATGTTGGCCGATTCTCATAGATACCGGATAAGCACAAAAAATTTCATCAAATCGGTCAAGCCGTTTCGGAGGAGTATAGCAACGAAAACTGTGACACGAGAATTTTATATATTAGATACACAGTCGACTTGAGTACCTCCTCCCTTTTTGGGAAGTCGGTAAAAATAGGGAACACGCTATCGTAACCTATAATAGTAAAAAAAAAAGGTTAACTGGAAGTGAATGCTTTGTAGCATTAAGTTCGAGTAGTACCTACAATATTGTTTGTGCAATAAAGAATGTTTACACTTGTAAATATTTCTATACAACAATCAAAATCGGCCATAATATCAGCTTCATCTATCTAACAATCAAAATAGGTCAAAACTCGTAAGGTTTGTTAATAGCCATTTAAGAGTTCCACTTGCCACCTCCCGGCTCTATCTTCAGACCCTCTTCACAAAGTTTGTGTAATTTATGTTACCCTTAAAAAACCAAATGAGCCCAATTTCGAGGGCTTTGCCATTGAAGAGTTTTAGAAGCTACGTGTAGGTACCTCCTAGTTTAATTATATTAGGAGCTATTTGGTCCGGGGGTTATCTCAAAAACGGCGATACATTTTTTTAAATTTATATATTTACTTATAATACCTGTACTTGCACAACAAATACAGAAATCAAATTATGTAAAATCAGTTCGAATGAAAAGATAATATCTTATGTATATGTAACACTTAGTTTGCAAATAAACGTACGAGTGTGAGTATTTAATAAAAGAATATAGATAAATCCAAATCACAATTATATGCAAAGTTTTAAATGGATACGGGAATTAGAACAACCTAAAAGATTTGTTGCAACTCCATTATTACCAATTACTTACCAAGATTGTTAGATTAGGTTAGGTTACATGAAATATATCAATATCAAACGTGACATGTAACCAAAACGGCAATAAAAACAAACAACACGATTTTGTGTCGGAATTACGTGTAACATTAAAACCTAATCAGATAATTAACATAAACGCTTTCACACTCACGGCCCCACGCTAAGTTCGTTGACTTGTGTCGTGGGTGCATGAAACATTCATATCACACACACAATCACAACCAGAACAAGACAAAGGGGACCATTGGGAAAGCATCAGCTTTCAAACAAAAATCTTGAAAATCGGTTCACGTGGAAAGAAGAAATGAGGTAACACATAAAAAATACAATGGAATTGAGTACCTACCTCCTCTTTTTTCTGAAGTCAGTAGAAAAACAATCGCACAAATCCATTCACGTACACCGGAGATTATGATGTACCCAAAAAATACCAAGAAAACACAGAAATACAAAACTTTCTGAGCAAAAATCTAAGCAATACTTGAAAACCAAATCATAAGAACTTTTATAACAGATAGAAAATCTCCAAAATGTCTCGGATAACCCGAATTTCTATCTGTTTCAATAGCCGTAAATGTACAAAAATGTAATCAAGTTCTATAATATTATTTTAATTGTAAGGGTTCTGTAATTACCACGTTGATTGCCACAGCTTCCCCAAACAAGAGAAAATTAGAAATAACCAACTGAATTTAATTGGATGGGCCAATTTTAGCATTGATATTTGATGTTAATTGTTTTTTCGTATCGATTGCGGCTTTTGTCACGATTTTTATAGCTAGCTAAAGACATCAGATATGAACAATACTTACTGAGCGTTACTATGGTTATATAGTGATCAAACGCCAGCTTATTACAGATAAGGAACTTAACGTTATCGTACCAATACTATAATTATGTTTAATTTAGGTAATATCTCGGGACTTAATCGCGCCAAAAATCTATTTTTATTTACTCAGTCTTCTCGAGACCATGGCCAATGCAACTTGGCCGAAACTCGAGGTAAATAAAAATAGTTTTTTTTATTACAGACTAAGCAAACGTTTAACGACAATCACACGATGAAAGTGACGATGTAGTCTAAGGTGGAGCACGTTTGCTTAGTAAATACCTATTCACTTTACTGTTGAACCTAAACTATGTGTTCGAATCGTGAAAGATTAAAAATTATAATCATGTTAATCTTTAGATTTTTTATTAAACTGCCCGTTTGCTTAGTTGTTTGTTAGATCACCTTCTAAGCAGGGGGTATCAGGTTCGATTCCTGGCGCGTACACACATTTTTCTCCCTAAACAAAATGTGTGTTTCTGGTTCTGGTTGTGTTTATGTAAATGGTTATGTGTATGGTGTAAATGTTTCCGGCACCCACGATACAAGTCAGCGAACTTAGTGTGTGTGAGTGTGAAAGCGTGTATGCTTTATTGATTTGAAATTCAATTTAAGGCGTTAGACATTGCATTTTAATCTTTGATGTTTTAATATTATTAAAACAATCTTATTTATGTATACTATTGCAACGGCCCAATACAGTGTTGCCACAGACTGTATTTTTAGCCGACTTTATTAACAGGAGGAAGTTTTCAACTCGATTTTTTTTAATGTGTGTTACCTAAGAACTTTTTTCTAGGTGAACCGATATTGATGATTCTTTTTATATTCGAAAGGCTGATGCTTTCCATGTGGTCCCATTTAAATTGAGCGTACGTTTAATACGCGTATTACATTCATTTAATCTGATCAAGGAATCCGAAGATAAAACGATGATGTCGGCTATTTAAGCTTCGCTTACGTTTAAATTATCTTTAAATTGTTTTAGTAAAAAAATACGAAAAAAAAATGGTTTCATTAAGGGACTTGATATACATAGCGCCCGAGGCGCGCGCCCCGTTTAAATACCATATGGGAGTCTTTAAGTGAGTGAATAGGCATCTTCAAGGCAAACATGCTCCAAACTAGTCAAACGTTTGCTTATTTTAAATAAAAAAATAAACAAATACCACATAAAAAAATAAACAAATACACATATTTCTCTGGTTGTATTGTTGCGGCGGATATTTTTTTGCCACCAACCTACCTGTCAGAATATACTTTATAGTCAATCTTCAGGCTATCCGGTATAAAATCCATTTCACGGCTTTTTATATAGCCTGACCGTAAATTTTAATAACTGCCGTAACAGGTTAGTACTTACAATCTAGTCTTTTACTATTCACGAAAGCACTATAGTATTTTTAATAGTTATAGAAGCATTTATCGTCAAAAGAACGGGAATAAAAAGTTGGGAAAGTTATGTTCACTTAAAAGTAAGGTTTTAAAAATCTAATAATTTCCAATTATTTCTCATATTAAAGTCACGTTTCGCTTGGGGTTGAAAAGCCCATTTAAAACCTTTAACAATATGTAGGTACCTAAGTACTACAACTCTAAAAACAATGATTATGTAACTAGTTGAGCTTACCAACTTCGACTTCAATTTTTAACCGACTTAAAAAAAGGAGGAGGTTCTAGATTCGGCTGTATTTTTTATGTGTGTTACCTCATTACTTCTTTTGTTGTGAGCCGATTTCGATGATATTTTTTTTAATTTGAAAGCTGGTGCTTTCCATTTCAATTTGATCAATTGCCTGATTAGTTGTTTTTGAGTTATCATCAATAATGCGTGTTTACTATGTTAAATCTGATTAAGACAGAATAAAAAGCAGTTCCGAAGGTAATGCGTCGAAGTCGGGTTTTTTTAAGCTTTGCTTGCGTTTAATTATGTTTACTTAGATAACATAATTTCAAAGACTTAATCAGCTAGACCCATGCCGCGTGGTTTTCGTCCTATTTTCACAATGCCGCCGGATAAATGGCATGATCACTTACCAACAAATTACCTTTTACATTTATAGTAATTTAGTTTACATTTGTCCTTATGAGTGTTTACTGTTCATCTTTTTTATATAAACACAATAAATATATATAGCTGTGACCCGAGATGCTTGATCACTATGCTTGATCTCCCAATCTCGGGACGGTTCAGGTCGGTTTAGATGACAATTGTCTAAAATTTGTTTCAATGTTTTTAATTTTGATAAAAAGATAATTTAAAGATATGCAAAATTATAATAATAATATTCCATTTTTTTTACCGGACTAAGTCTCCAAACTCTACCGAATTAGATACGAAATAAAGCCCTGTTGTTTTATTCAGTGCTATAAAGTACCTATTTAAATGGATTCCATAAATCCTGTTCCTACTCATAATTAATTCCGCTTAAATTACTAGAATGACGTGGGCGTAGTGTAAATTGCCAACTTGATACAAATTTAGCACTTGACGAGTGTCATTAACCTGTTAGAAGAATAATTATAATTTAATTTTTAAACTTTCGCGATTCGAACACATAGTTTAGGTAATATCTCGGGACTTAATCGCGCTAAAAAACTATTTTTATTTACCTCGACGTTTCGGCCAAGTTGCATTGGCCATGGTCTCGAGAAGACTTCAGACTTCAGACTTCAGAGTCAGTCTTCTCGAGACCATGGCCAATGCAACTTGGCCGAAACGTCGAGGTAAATAAAAATAGTTTTTTAGCGCGATTAAGTCCCGAGATATTACCTAAACTAATTATAATTTAAATGAGATAAAATGGTGGATAAATTAAACGCAAGATAAACTAACAAAAATTTACTTCACGGCTTTTTCTCCGGAATCCTTGATCAGATCTTAACAATTTTTATATAGCACCTTATCCTTGAGAGCCTGCGTATTCCAGGTCTAGTGTGTTTACCAGCTTCGATCACATCGTCACTTACCATCAGGTGAGATAGTGGTAAAACACTAGCCTGTCACAAATTAAAAAAAAAAAAAAAAAACCAACAACACTTTTCCAAATTGGTCCAAGCTTCTTTGAGTAATCGAAGAAACATGCAAGAAAAACTGATGAATTGAAAATCTCCTCTTTTTTAAAGTGGGTGAATAAATGCTTGTGTTTTTAGCATAAGAAATAATTAAACGCAAGCAAAGCTTAAAAAAAACGGACTTCACTGCTTTATCTTCGGAACTTTGATCAGATTAGATGTATTAAACGCGCATTATTGACGATAACTCAAAAACTACTAATCAGGATCTTGATCAAATTTCACTGGGACCACATGAAAAGCACCAGCTTTCAAATAAAAAATTATCATCAAAATCGGCTCACAACAAAAGAAGTTATGAGGTAACTTTTGAAGTCGGTTAAAAACGAGAACATCTTCAATGTAGTCCACAGAATACGCATTATTGAAGATATTTCAGATTTTTATTAAATTTATTTACAAGATCTACAAATAGCTCAAGAAAAATGTCTCCGCCTAGTAGACGCTTCTGGTCCAGTTTTTGTTCACTTGATGTTGTTCGTATCTTCCCAATTTTAATAACATCATTGCCAGAGACAAACAGTGCGACGTTTTTCTTTTCAACCGACTCCAAAAAATGAGGTTCTCAATTCGACTGTATTTTTTTGTATGTATGTTACGCGATATCTCCGCCAATTATTAATCGATTTTGATGTTGTTGTTTGTTTGGTAGAGTATGCTTCTGAAATGGTCCCATATAAATTCGAAAAATTCATATCGAAATCGGTCAAGCCAAAACCGAAAAGCTTTAAGCTTTGCTTCCGTTTTAATTATCAGTATTACTACTTAATTACCGGCAGTTATCCTTAAGAGCCTGCGTATTCCAGGTCTAGTGTGTTTACCAGCTTCGATTACATCGTCACTTACCATCAGGTGAGATAGTGGTCAAACACTAGCCTGTCACAAATAAAAAAAAAATAAAAAAAATAATGATATTCAATATAATAATAATAGATGATCTTTTACGATTGTGTAGGTAAATATAATTATAATACCCTACAGTTTTCCATCAAAGCTGTTAGGTACAAGTACATATTTTAAGCATTTCAGTTATTCGTTAATCTTATCTAGATTAAAGAGAAATTCTTCAAATTTTTATTAAGTTTTCAGCTAGGTGTAAGTTTTCTCCTAAATAAATATAACTTTTGCTTTTCACGGGCGTAAGCGTTTCTTCGCGCCTATTGACTTGAGAATACCTTGCCTTAAGCCTTTTTAAATTATGTTTGTCATGTTTATTTTGTGGGTTGCCTCGATACCAACCAAAGACAAGGGTTATTCGTATTCATTTGAGAGTTTAAATTACTTTCAATTAGCCCTCCAAAGCCACCGATTTAACAACAGATCAGCTAATGTGCTAACTTGTTATATCGTTTAGAAATAGTATGCGGGGCACTCCGGAGCCAATTGCGAACACTGAAAATGTCAAGCAAGAAGGCTCTCTCTCAAATATAAATTTGAATAAACAATAAAATAGTTTGTACCAAAGTACAATATCAATTTAGTTTTATTCTGTGATCATTCCACGTGATTCACGAAAGTACTGTACTGGTATTGTGCTTGTTTTGAGGATATAACATAAATCTTTTAATTTTTTTTTTTTTTTATTTATAATATTTATTTATTTAACTGTGTCTACTTGACATTATATTTCATTATTATTGACATGATTAGCTGACGTCAATTAATTATATTATGATTTGTACATATTTTTTCAGATTTTAATTTTGTGCATATTTGACATGTTTAAATTTTATTTTGTGATTTTTTTTCATTTATTTACCATTAAAAATGTATAGAATTTTTTTATAGTATAGTATTTAAAAACCAATAGATTTGTAATATAATACTACAACTAGTCTACATTATACCTAAATGATAAGAAGTTGGTAAGTGCACATGTACGTCATCATCAGCATTCAAGTTGTAGCAAATAATAAGACTTTAGATTAAATTTAATATGATGTGGAGTGATTTGTTTACACAAATCCGGTGGTAAGTCGTAAATTAGTCGAGAAACCAAATACAATGATGTGGGAATTAACATTGGGTATTTGAATGTTTATGTATGAGTAATGAAATTGCGATAAAGCTTACTAACAGAATAAGCTGTCCGTTTGCAGGATGTGTATCCCTCCACAGGCAAAAATATAAAAAAAATGTTTTCAAAAAGTTGTGTGTTTGTGTTACTGTACCTACTTACTTTGAGGCTTACCTACTTAACACGTCAGCAAGTCAGCAATTTGTCAGCAAGTCCGATAATAATTATATGGATATAGTTTTTGTCGATTCAATTTTTAGTATTTCAAAATGGCGGACTTTGCCTCCGACATTTTGAAAACGTAAAAAGAAATCCGACGGAACTGCGCTGTAATTTATAGCTGTAATTCAATTTGAGATTGTACAGAGATTTTGCTCCAAAACACAAAGTTGTAGTAAAGTTCTTACCACTTTACTAAAGTATGACTGATGTTGACAGTTACGTTTACCTAGCACAAACGGTCCAACTAGGTAGGTCCAACTTCGAGTAAGAGGTCAATCGTCGAATTCAACTCTGCTGGGCAGCGTTCGGGAATGTTCGCAACGTCTTTTCGTCCAAAATACCTCAATGCCTCAAGACAAAAGTCTTTGACCAGTCAAGTTTGTATTACCAGTGATGACATATGGTACTGAAACGTGGCCTCTTACTGTGGGCCTTATAAATAAGATCAAAGTCGCAGAACGAGCTATGGAAAGGGCTATGGTTGGGGTTTCTCTACGAGATCGAATCAGAAATGAGGAAATCCGTAGACGAACGAAAGTCACCGACATAGCCCGGCGGATTAGCAAGTTGAAGTGGCAATAGGCAGGGCATATAGTACGCAAAACTGATGGCCGATGGGGCCGAAAAGTTTTCGAATGAAGGCCACAAACTGGCAAGCGCAGTGTCGGAAGGCCACCCACAAGGTGGACGGACGTTATAATGAAAGTCGCAGGAAGACGCTGGATGCAGGCCGCTAGCAACCGTTCGTTTTGGAGATCTTTGGGGGAGGCCTATGTCAAACAGTGGACTTCTTTTTGCTGAGATGAGATCAGAAAATATGACTTGATTGCCTAGTATATTTCCTTGTCTTGGACTTTGACAAAAAAAAAATATGAATAAAGCTATTCCCAGTCACCCACTGGGAATAGCTTTATTCATATTTTTTTTTTTAGATCAGAACTGTCAACAAAGTATGCAAATACCATAAATATGAGGCGCTACGTACACCTAACGTCCCTCGCGTATTTCACACATCAAACTGGAATAGTAAACAGTCTGAAAGTTATATTAGAAACGAACTAATACAAATACCTAGTGGTAATACCAATGGATATTCTAGAACTTGGTATTAGAATTTGCTGGATAATCTAGGGATTGGGTTGATCTACATTTCAAGTTGAGTGAAGTTTACTTAGTCGTATTATGAACTTTAGAACTCTGATAGTTTCTGGTTTATTTATCAGACTTCATCCGTGGCGTAGTTTGTCGCTATGCTCCGGGTCGTTTCCCGGTTCAACGAACGTTGTTTGGAGTATCATTGAATAGGTATTTGAATTAATTAAACGTTAGCAAAGCTTAAAAAACCGACCTCACCGCTTTTTCTACGGAATCTTGATTAGATTTAATGTATTAAACACGCATTATTGACGATAACTCAAAAACTACTGACCAAATTTAAATGGGACAAGTAGAAACCACCAGCTTTCAAACAATTAAACTCAAGCAAGGCTTAAAAAAACCGACTTCACCGCTATATCTTCGGAACCTTGTTCAGATTTAATTATTTAAACACGCATTAATGTCGATAACTCGAAAATTAATGGAAATATAAGGCAAATGGAAATCAATGGGACCACATGAAAAGCACCAACTTTCAAATAAAAAAATAATCATCAAAATCAGCTCACAACGAAAGAAGTTATGAGGTAACTTTTGAAGTCGATTAAAAACGAGATCATCGTAAATGTAGTCCACAGAATACGCATTATTGACGATACTTCAAGAACTGCTGATCAGATCTTGATCAAATTTAAATGGGATCAATTTGAAAGCAAAATCGAGCAAAATAAAAAAAAATTGAAATCGGTTCACGTGGAAAGAAGTTATGATGCAACAAATATTTAAAAAAAACAATCGACTTGAGTACCTCCTCCTTATTTGTGAAGTCAGTAGCAAAAAACATCAAAATCGGTTCACGTCAAAAGAAGTTATGAGGTAACACATAAAAAAAATATAATAATACAGTAAAATTGAGTACCTACTCCTTATTTGTGAAATTGGTAAATAAGGACAAATCCTATATCACAAGCTTACATGCCAGTAGGTTTAATACCCAACACGCGTTGTAAATGTTTGCAAAAAATATATTTCGGAACGTAACGGGATCAAGTTTTTGTAAACGACATCACTAATATTTCCCAGTTCACCTGTCCTTTCAACCTTTTTCTGATAAAAAAAATCCATCACCAGCTTTGTGGATCGCGGAAGATATTTTATTTCTTTCATACACTTTGACGGTCTTGCTTCAGTACTTACTTTCTTGTAGATCGACCACAACTTCGCTTACGATCAAGTGAGATCATTTATTCCCGGTCGTCCCCACCCGGTCGTCCCCACTGGGTACGAGTGGGAAAAAAAAGTTTTGTTCGTCCCCAGTGGTGACGATTGGAACTTTTTATTTCCCACTCGTTCCGCTATAGACCGAGAGTCAAAATACATGGGGATTTTAGATGGTTCATGGTGGACAACAATTTGAATCGAAAAAAAATTATGAAAAAAAATGCGCCGCCGATCATTTCGCCAGGTTCTTCTCGAGATGGCTGTAATTTTGCGAATCTTGTAGTAGAGTCATTAACTTTCATGAGTGCTTCTTTGGGGCCCATGTGAATAAACGATTTTGATTTTGACTTTGAATTAAAAAAAATACAATGTCGTATATGTCCCTCTCTGATTTATTTTATGTAAGTAAATTAATGCTATGGTTGTTTTTTCAGGTAAGAAAGGCGACACAACTGTGGCTGTGAAGACTCTTAAAGAAAATGCTTCAGAGAAAGAAAAAACAGATCTGGTGCAAGAACTAACAGTTATGAAGAGTTTGGGAACGCATCCAAACGTTGTCAGGTTGATCGCTTGCTGTACTGAAAAGGTATTTAATCAATTAAGTGTTCCTAATTATGTAAACAATAAAGTTTTTCTCCACAGATTACAATCTTCACTTGCTGAATGCTTTTGTAAATGACACAGGCACTAATAATTATTTTTTGACACTTGAAACCAAAGAAAGAAAAACAGCAAATAATGAAACTCATAAATTAGTCACAATGAGCACTAATTTTCTATAGTGGTCGAGTTCATCGGTCATAGTTTTTTCCAGACTACCTTTAGAAAATAACACTGACAAATAAAAGTTTTAGATGAAAATAACCCCCTGTCATTTTAGCTAAATATTTATGCTTGCATATTGCTTAATTTCACTTTTTTTTTCTAAGTATTGTTCTTGGTTAGCTATGATTAGTGGAAACCACTATTTAAGCAAGATCCATATTATGACGTCATCTTTATGAGTATTTTTTAATTTTTGAAAGATTTACTATTATTTATGTGAAATGAAACACTGTACGTCCAATCTATTTGTAGTTTATTCTCCGACAAGCCAAAACTCAAAACTACCTACATTTTGCGCAGCAAAATGTTTAGCATACCTTACAATTTTTATCTTCGGACTGATGATGATGCCTTATATTTTTACAGGAGCCAACGTTAGTAATCATGGAGTTCGTCAGTCTTGGTAAACTACAGCAGTTCCTCAGAAACTCAAGAGCAGAACGGCATTACGGAAACACTCATGCGGGAAGCCAGTTCCTAACTTCCCGAGACCTTACACACTTTGCTTTCCAAGTCGCTAGAGGCATGGACTTCCTTAGCTCTAAAGGGGTAAGTTATATCGAAGAAAATGGACGGAGTTCTTAAAGGGGTAACACCAGAATGTTTCCTAAAACGCGTGTTTTTGTAACAGTTTTACTCGGCAATCATAACAAATTCTGATAAATAAAAATATTCGTCGGAATCTGTGTGATAAGATAATTATGAATCTTTCTTCTCAGAATATTCATAATATTTAGAAACGTGGGAGAAAAAAAAATCAAATCATGTACAAATCCTATGTTTTTAGGGTTCCGTACCTCAAAAGGAAAAAACGGCACCCTTATAGGATCACTTTGTTGTCCGTCTGTCTGCCAAGACCCTTTTTCTCAGGAACGCGTGGAGGTATCAAACTGAAATTTATACCAAATACTCAGGTCTAGTATCCATTGGAGCTGTGAAAAAATCAAACTGCTTAGCCAACACAATCAAAAGGTACAGCTGTTTTTGCTGCAAATTTTCGACACTCACGAGGGAATCAAAACCTACAGGGCACTTTCAGTGAATTCAGAATCTTAAAATTTGGTACGAAGCAAAGTCTTATAGCACATATAAAATAAAAATTGCGAAAGGCATTCATTTTTAGTTACATCATAAAATAATTTCATTTAGCAATAAAAATACCATAACTTTTACTTATATAGGTTTTTACAGAACCATCGGTGCGCTAGTCCGACTCGCACTTGGCCGGCTTTTTTCTTTTTTTTTGAAACCAATTCTGTCATTTTATATCAGAACACTGTGATAACTTAATCATATAGGTACCTATATTAACGAGATAAATTATTTCTTCGTTTTATTTTTGGATAAAAAATATATACATATTAAACCATAAATAATCAAAGATTGCCATGCGTGACCTTGCGTAACCGCCGTAATATTAATTACGAAACGTGCTCTTTTATATTATGGAAAAGTGCAACGGGGAACATTAGGTGTGGTTAAAAAAGGTGCTCGCATTGGCGATTATCTGCCCCTTAAGATTGTCTTTCTATAGAATTTCTTGCCTTTGGACACAAAATACCTAATAACTTTGAAGCATACATGTGATGAGTAAGTTTTTCGCTCTCAGAAACTCCTGAACTTCGGGTTTTGTTTCTATTATGCTTGGGATTCATTTGAAACTTGGGACCGAAAAGGGTTCAATGATACTAAATGTGGAAATAGGTTGCAATCTCACAAAAGTTTTATATACACACAAATACAAATTTTTGTTCCCAATTACCTAAATAATTAATTATAGGTTTACTATAACATATACAAAAAATATTAATGAACGAAATAGACGTACATTGTTTAGGAGATTTACTCTTTAAAATGTGAATGAGAAATAAGGCAAATGAAGTTTATTCCCAGGCAACTAATTATAGAGAGAAATTACAAATGAGACAACATTTTATATAACAGCAACAATGAAACCAGCGATCAGACTGCGATGAATCAATACGACAAAGTAAGCTAAAAAGTAGCTTGCTTTGCTACTAAAATAGACACTAAAATTGTACCTAGTAGAAATTAATTGAATCAGAAAAACCTCGCTAAAGTCTCAAAAAAATCCTTCATTAGATTAATCAATCACGTTCGATTGAAACAAAAGATATTTCTCGAAAGAATTTTAGATTAGACTAGCGATCCGCCCCGGCTTCGCCCGGGTGTGATAAATGAAGAACCGCTCGACCAATTTTGTGCAAACTTCATATAAACCTCACGGAGCCCGAGACCTTTCCAACGAATGCAAAACCGTGGAAATCGGTTCGTGCGTTCTGGAGTTATAGCGTCAGGAAGGAAAACCCGACTTATTTTTATATAGTAATAAAAAGAATAGGTCAATTTTTCAATGCTCGGATAAACGGGCAGTTAGTTATTAGT
The DNA here is from genome assembly GCA_948107665.1 of Lomographa bimaculata. Classification (NCBI taxonomy): domain Eukaryota; kingdom Metazoa; phylum Arthropoda; class Insecta; order Lepidoptera; family Geometridae; genus Lomographa; species Lomographa bimaculata. Next base: position 4,204,743 of record OX403592.1, on the reverse strand, counting down.
CAAATAAATTTGTCTAAAATTTACCGAATAAACTACTTTTACTTATAGATGGACAGATAATAATGCTTATATACCTACGATATTGCATACATAAACTTTCAGCTTTCATAAAATAATGAAGATCTTACCGTCCCTAACTCTTGGTCCATATGAAAGGATGTATATTTGTTTAACGTAATCCTACTTATATTATAAAGGCGAAAGTTTGTGTGGCTGTTACTTCTTCACGCTCAAACGGCGGAACCAATTTTGATGAAATGTGGTATGGAGGTAACTGACACCTTGGATTAAACTAAAGCCTACTTTTAAGCTATTGCATAGCTTCTATCGCGGGCCTTGAGCGTGGAGACCGAATCCAGAAATTCCGTAACGAAAATAACCTAACACACCCCACTACGACCGGCACAGCGGTGATACTTTTTAGTTTTGCCATTTATCGATGAATAGCAGAACTTTTGATGACTTTTTTTGAAATATCACGCTTGTCTCTTTAGTTCAGCAACTCGCCTCTAGGTGGCAGGAAAAAAAAACTGCATAAATAAAATAAATAAATAATTATAATTGCATAAGTTGATAAAAAATGCTATGCAATAGCTTTACCGCGGCAGTCCCCGAGTGACACACGTCTTTTTTTTATCCCTACATGGGAGGTAACATCGCGGGGCGCAGCTAGTAATTAATAAATGGGACTGTCTGCCCTCACCGCATCTATCTTATATATATATATAAATAAATTGACGTTTGTTAGTCTCACAAAAGCTCGAGAACGCTAAACCGACTTGCCTAATTTTGGTTTTGAAATATTTGTAGAAGAACAAGGAAGGTTTAAAAGGTGACAAAATATAAAGAAACTGCATGGAAAGTAGTAAACACAACTATTTTATTATCCCGTACAAAATGTTCGTACCTGTCAAACGTACAAACGTCAAACGTACAAGACAAATGTAACATAAATCTTTGTTGTCACCATCGAGATAGGAAACAAACCTACGGTTTGTTAGCTACAACATCCTTGGTTGTCACAGTTCAGATCACAGAAGAGGGAAAATTGTACGTACAATCTGTGGTTCAGATAACTTTTATTGTCAGTACGAAGTTCGCCGGGTCAGTTAATTTGGTAATAAATAGCCCTTAAATAGACTTGCCTTACTGCGAATACTGAGCCCTTTATTGTCAAACAAACTCATTGTACCTATTTTTTAACGAATTAAGTAAAGCTTTATCTCTACTATATAAAAAAGTTTTTGTTTGACTGTTTATTCACTAATCTTGAAGACCCAGTTAGTGCAATGGGCTAGTCTCTGCCCTCTGCGCCGTGGGTCTTGGCTTTGAGTCCCAGCAGGCGCAAATTTTTGGGTGTGATTGTGTGTGTGTGATATACAATACAAACATGATACTTTCATACAACTGTTCCTCTGGGATGAGTCAAAAGTGTTACGAGTTTTTTTTTCATTCAAATTAGGCAAACATTTGCTTACTCTATCACCTGATGGCGGCTGATAGCAAGCAACGATGAAGTCGACGTGGGAGCACGTTTGCCTAGAAGATGGCCGCCCATTCACTCGCGACTCTGGATTCCACGTTTAGAATAAGAATTGGGGAGAAAATCGAATATCGAGTGTGAATAGTAATCGATTCATTCGTGTTATCGGATGCCGTTTCGAAGTTTTCGTTTCGGTTCACCGATGCGGAAATATAATGGTGTTGATATCTTCTGTGTTATTTAAATATTTTATAGAAATTCTTACATAAAACGCCTTTTCTACAGACTTTACTAAAAAGGAAGAGGTATTGAATTCGACTGTATATATATATATTTTTATTAGTGTTACCTCATAACTTCTTTCCGCTTGAACAGATTTTGAGTTTTTGTTTGTTTGTATGCTGTTGCTCTCCCATTGGACCTATTTAAATTTGATCAAGATTTTTAATCAGTAGTTTTTGAATTATCGTCAATAATGCGTGTTTAATACATTAAATCTGGTCAAGGTTCCAAAGATAAAGCGGTGAAAACGGTGTTTTAAACTTTGCTTCCGTTTAATTATATTGGGAAATCTTTGGTACTGACAGTAGAGGCGCTGATTCAAAATGAATACGTACAAAAATTTCGCACGAGACTTCCATTTACTTTACTTATTAAAAACTCTGTTCGTCTGTATCTCGTTGTTTATTTAGTTAATTAAATCAACCAATCGCGATGCCTGAAGGTTCACGAAAAGGTAACTTACACCAAGAGATTTTGCCGCGAAAGTGAAAATAAATGCGTTGACGATTTTGTATTAAAATCCAAAACTTATAGATTCTTTGAGTGTTAATAAGTAATAATGGTGGATTATTAACCGTTAATACTTACTCATTAGTGAATTTTCATGAGTGTCAAATCATAGAAAGTTGAAAAACGTGATTTTCGCTTTCGCTCCAAAACTCTAATAGAAGTTCCACTAAAGTTTCTACCACGTTATTAGAGCATGATTTTATGAATGGACAATGACTCTTTTACTTGACTTTGACTGTGTCATGTGACTAAGACTTTATATTATGAACTATGTATGTACATGCACTTGAATTATTATGATACTTGACACTGGCTAAATGCACAAAGACGCGGTGCCAAACAAAAAAACAAAAATACCTACTCCTTGAATACTTACTCCTTACTTTTCTTGAACCCCAATATATACAAGGGCACTCACTGATCCTAACAGATCATTAGAATCTGCCGATTCAAACTACGGCAAGGCGGTAAAGCTTTCTTTAATAAGATTTTAATATATTTTGTTGTGTAATAAAAAAGGTTTAAAAAAAAGAGTATATTTTTTTGGAGTAAATGAACTTACTTTCATTATCTTAAATACACCTCCACAGATAATCCACCGCGACCTAGCAGCAAGGAATGTCCTCATTACAGAAGAGCGGACATGCAAAGTCGCGGACTTCGGGTTTGCGAGGGACGTCGCGGGCACTCACGTGTATGAAAGGAAGAGTGACGGGCGGCTGCCTATTAGGTAAGAGAGATAATCTTTGCTTCATTTTGAATGGAAAATGATATCTGAGGGTGAGGAAAACATCGTTTAACTTCATTCTAAAACCATTGGGACTGAATGAATGAATAAATGAATGAATGAATATTTATTTAATACACATTAATACACATTACAATGATAGTTTCAATGGGCCCCAAACTAGGCATGGCCTGTATCTTGGGTACCCAGATTGATCTGCTTACCTTCATTTGACCACTTATAGACGTTTCAATTGTTGGGAGACTACAATTTTCTTTGAATAACAGTTTCAAGTGGATCTTAGTTCCGTCCATTTAACCCTTTTTTGAGCTGGGTGATGTTCGCTGGGGGCCTTGCACAAACCCTAAGAAGACTTACGCCTCAGGGTTTGCCTGCGTAGGCTACTATAGACGATGACCGCTCTATGCAAGGTCTTCGAAATGAACTATATATTATGCGATCATCCTCTGTCACGTAGCCTTTAATGTAGAGGGAAGTCGAAGGGAGTGAGAGAAGTAACTAACTTTCCTCATTCTTTAACGTTAGAGAGGTATTCTCATATATATCAATATTATGGAGTGATTTCACACCCGATATATCTAGTAAAGATGGTGTCTTGAAACAAAAACAGGAATATATTTTAACATTATTTCACAGATGGATGGCACCGGAGTCACTCTATGACGACATATTCAGTGTAAAGTCTGACATCTGGAGTTTCGGCGTCCTTCTCTGGGAGATCGTGACATTGGGATCTACACCGTACCCTGGTCTATCAGCTGGGGATGTCATGAGAAAGGTAAGAATCATCATCTGGCTACATGTATGGAGTCTATACTTCTGAATTCGTGGCAGCAGCATGAATTTTGAGTTATGTTGAATTAAGTTTCTAAAAGACTATCTTATTTGCGACCCTATTCCATCAGCTACCATTCTACACCACAAATTATTTGGACCTAGACGTCTGACAGTGGTGGCAATAATAAAAAGGTCAAGGTCGCGCGCCACAGATTACACCGTAGGGTTGTTAAAAATATTTGGGAAAGGTAATTTTAATTTTTGTATGGAGAAAATTTCGATTCGATATTCGTTTTCTGGTAGACGATTCCTGGCACGATACACATACACACCACCAAGTACTACCACACCTTTCTGTTACGGGTTATATAATATATCGTTCGCGCCGAACTGAAATCTCGCGCCTAATTAAGAAAAACTTTTGAGGTTAATTGCTTATAACTTTTTTTTTGACAATAATTGTTTGATTACTTTTTGTGTTGTTCAAATATAGTATATAGTTGTAAGTTGTAAGTGTATAGTTTAGTTTTAGGAGCTATAAGCAATTTGCCCGTATATAGCTTAAAAGAGTTGGAGTAATATTATTAGTACAAGATATCATACGAAAGTATCAGATTTAAATGTGCAGCCGTTTTTGAGGTAGACCCGGGGCAAAATAGGTCTAAAAACAGCGAATTTTGTGGCCAATCAAATTATTATTTTCTAGCATAGATTGTTATAAAAACGGTTTCTTACTCTACTTCTAAAGCCTAATATTGTTCACTTTTATAATTTTAATTGCCATTTCTGGCTTTGGGCCATAGATTTACATATGCTCTGAGAATTTGAAATTGCTTGTATGGTTTAGACGCTAGATGCTTCTCACAGACGAACGAACGGACAAAGTGCTGAACCACCCAAGTCAAATAAGAGATCTCGCCTTGCTCGAACAAATATTAACTTTTTCTTGTGGAATAGACTGCATCGATATACATAACCCATAAGTTATCTCGACAGAGCGCCATGACATCCCAAGAATAGTTCCGAAAGCAATTGGAACTGCTAAGTGCAAAACTTTTAACAGTCATTATGGGATTTGATGGTTGAGAGCCTGGAATTTAGTGGTTTAACTTTTTAAACGTTGAATAACAGCTAATTGTGTGTCAAAATTGTGTACTGTGAGAATAATTTGTTAAGATTTTAAGGATCAACGCTGTCACAATCGCATTGCGCTAAGATAATATGATACGTTGTGCTACGATACTCAGTAGGTCATTCATTGAATTTTACGCTGACGACACCAAATTATTAAGAGAATTCGAAATGAAATGAAATATATACACTAAAATAGGGTCTTACACTGACTGATCTTAATATTTATATGTTGAGTTCTCCTATTTGCCGTTACTCGGCGTGTGAATTTGGTCAAACTCCTCCGAAACGGCTCGACCGATTTTTATGAAATTTTGTGTGCATATCGGGTAGGTCTGAGAATCGGTCAACATGTATTTTTCATACCTCTAAATGTTAAGGGAGGTCCAAACCAATTTTTTTTTTAATTTTTGGATTAAGATTTTTGTTTTTATTTTTTTATAATTCAGCTTGAAATAATGAATATGGCAAAAAAAAGGTTGCTGGGTCAGCAAATATAATAATATAGGCTAGTAAGTAATAAGTAAGTTTAATTCAACGAAATATATTATATATTTGGCGTAATTGTGGTGGCATTACCATTGAAAGTCACAAAAATAAGTAGAAAAGTTACGGTTGTACAGTACATAATAAAAATAAACATAAACACTTTCACAATCACAGCCTCACACTAAGTTCAATGACTTGTGTCGTGGGTGCCGGAAACATACACATCACACACACAATCACAACCAGAACCAGAAACACAAATTTTCCTTGGGGAGAAAACTTGTGTTCCCGCCGGGAATCGCACCCGATACCCCTGCTTAGAAGGCGAACGCTCACCCAACTTAGCCAACGGGCAGTTCCAAGTATTTATATATTACTAGCTGCGCCCCGCGGTTTCACCCGCGTTGATAATGATGAAAAGTGATGATGATGATGATGATGAAAAATAGATGTTGGCCGATTCTCATAGATATCGGATAAGCACAAAAAATTTCATCAAAATCGGTCAAGCCGTTTCGGAGGAGTATGGCAACGAAAACTGTGACACGAGAATTTTATATATTAGATTATTATAGGTCTAATGTATGATAGTTATATTAAATTAATTGATTTATCAAAGTATACAATTCAATTTGAAAGACTTAATACGTGTACGTATGTAAAGTTGTTTTACATCGAGGTTGGTTCTCTGCCCTTAAAGATTACCTTACTATATCTATAAGTATTATTGCATAAATAGTCTATGACTTAGGACCATAGACATCCACAAGGTACGTGCGCACATAGAATCATCAATAGCTGTGCCGTAGCAAAGCTATTGAATGTACTCTGTGGTACAATGCGGCACTCGCGCAAATAAACATCTGGATTCTTATAGTCCAATGATTTTGCCATTTGTATACAAGCTCAGTGCGCGAATTTTTCCCTCACTTGTTTTTTATATGACTTGTGTGGAAGCTTTTCGCTTTCTTCGAAATAAGGGTGAATTACATCTCAGCCAGACAACGTTCTGTGTAGTTAGTACCTAATTTAGACTGGTCTCGTCTGGGATTCAACATTTCGTATCATATTTTTACTTCTCTATATTTAACCTTAGATTTGATATAGCATTCTGAATAAACGCACACAACAACATACAAAAAAATTACAACTAGTAAGATGGGGAACCATGAAAAGCATTACGATAAAATGTCATTATGAGTCTTCTGTGATAGAAGGCACCATTCTATTTTACTAACGAGTTCAATAAATATTTTTGTCACGCACGATGTTACCTAAAATAAGTCTTCGACAACAACAAGAGTACAAGGGGTTATTATTGACTCGGACAAACTTTTATGACATAAGTTTGGGACTTTGTACATCGAGATCTATATTCTATGTTTTTTTTGCAAAATATTATGACGATAGTTATAAGGATATTGTAGCATAACACACACACACACACACACACATACAAACACACAAAACATACACAGATGTACACACACTCAGATACTTTAAGAAGCGATGACTGTATCTATAATATTTTAAATATATAATGTAAATCCATTTTTGGCTGTAGAAAATATTGTAAATTATAAACTATGTTAATTAAGAGCTGTGAATTTAATAAAATAGATAAAATGAAAATAAACTTCTTGTAAATATACTCTTTTCTTAAAAAGTATAGAGTCACGTCCGAATTTCACTTTACGTATTACTAAAATGTACCACGTAAAAAAACCTCTGTCTTGTGGGTAGCAATACAAAAGTAAGTCCTAATAAAGAAAGCTGATTAGTTTCTAGTGATTTGTCGATCTCTGGACCCCGGCAGCAAGACCTAAGCTTCTTTGTTACCCTCGATAGCAACTTATCTTTGGCTACCACCATTCACATTTTACTATTAAAGTTTCCGTGAGAATTAGACATTATAATATTATTAAAATACGGATCATCACTCACGTCATTTGATCGATATTGTCGACTTAGGTTTTGAGCATGTACGATGTTCTTCATCGGGATGAGTTTACGCTGCGAGATCTCAACGAACATGCACATGATTTCACGTGAAATAAGTAGTTTTGTTAAAATAAAACTATAAACAATATTATATTCTTCACAAGACACAGTACTACTGGTACTGCTGTTGACCAGCTCGGTCACCACAACCTCTCGTGCCAGAAAAGTACTGGCCGAATTTTCCGTCTTGCCAGCCTCAACGATATCATCCGCCGGGCTTTTATCAGTGCCAACTTTCCAGGCATTCTCGAACCGAATGGTCTGATGCGTGACGATGGTAAAAGACCCGACGGAATGACTTTAATTCCATGGAAGATGGGACGGCCTTTAGTGAGGGATGCAACTTGTGTCGATACTTTAGCTCCGTCACATCTCCTGAAACACAGAATGGGGTTGGCGTCGCGGCAACTTCGGCAGAGCAGCGTAAACGGCGAAAATATGGAAACCTCGGCAGTGATTACATATTTAAGCCGTTTGGTGTTGAGACACTGGGTCCGTGGGGACCGAAAGCTCATTCTATTTTCAAAATTCTATCAGAGCGCCTGGTTGAGGCGACGCGTGACCAAAATGCTGGCACTTATTTGTCTTAACGTATTAGCATTGCAATTCAGAGAGGCAATGCAGCCAGCATGATGGAAACGCTTCCCACTGGTAGTGGGCTTGAGCACTTGAGTTACCTATAGGCTCGATGTCTTGTAGATAACTTGGTTCTTTGCTGTATATAGTTTTAGTTTAGATTTAGGAAATATAGGCAATTGGCCCGTAGATAGATATCTATATGAAAAACAAAATGTATATAGAGATAATAAGTTACTTGTTAGACACAGTGGCAATTAAAATATTGCCATCCAAAAACTATAAAAATGAAATGTATATGCGAATACTAAAGTCGTATATATTTATGTTATGCCACATACTTTAGTAAAGTAGTACTGTTATACATTTTGACATTTTTTAAGCTCTATGTTGGTTAAGCCCATGAAAACAATCTAAAAGAATTAAAATAATTATTTTACATTGTTTATTAACTTTTCATATTATACTATACTAGCTGCGCCCCGCGGCTTTGCCCGCGTAAGTCCCGGACCAGCCAGAATTTCGGGGTTAAAAAGTAGCCTATGTCCTTTCTCAGGCTATCTGTGTACCAAATTTCGTTTAAATCGGTTCATTAGTTTTAGCGTGAAAGCGTAACAGACAGACAGACAGAGTTACTTTCGCATTTATAATGTTAGTAAGGATTAGAAAGGATAAGGATTTATGTAAATTTGTACTGTACACCTTTACCGACCTCAGTTGCTACGACAATTTCTGTCCATCCAAAGGTTGTCTTGTAGAAATCACTGAAAGCGATAAGACCGCCCATTGTACTGCCTTATAATATAAATTTCGTTGTTATAAGTTTGTATCTTTTTGTTTTTTGGAGTACAATAAAGAATTTTGTATTGTATTGTAATAATATAATTATGCTAAAGGAGTTTATGCAAAGCAAAGTTCACCTTCATAAAGGAATAAGTGGACGATGCCACAAATAAGTTACTTTACGAGTTTTATACCGTAACATTAACAATTAACGACAACCTTGAGACCTTGAGACGCTGGCTGCTTGTAAAGTGGTATAAATATTTCTTATATTTTTCACCATTTGAATCTTGTAGGTGATCGTATCGCATACTAAATATGATATTATTATCCTTGAAAATTTAAAATTTATAATATAATTAACAATATAATTAACATGGGTGATATATAAAAATATTGTTAAAGAACTGCCCGTAATATTTGCTTTGGAGCGCGGTCCCTTCTAAGCAGAGGTCGATTCCCGTCCGAAACTCAATACAATACAATACAATACAAAACTCTTTATTGTATAACCAGTTTTCAAAGTGTACAACTAAACAATTCTTAGAAATTATATATTTTTAGTGGTAATACAATCGGCGGTCTTATCGCGTATAGCAATTTACTCCCCAAGGAAACATTTTTGTTTTTGGTGTGTGTGTGTGTGTGATATGAATGTTTCCGGCACCTATGAGCACAAGTCATCGAACTTAGTGTGGTGCTGTAAGTGTGAAGGCGTTTATTTTTTGTTATATTTACCGTAAGAAAACGTAACTTATGTATTAAAAGTTCGGTATATGCTGTTTATATTAAATGTCATCCAAATCCGCTTTAGGATCATGGAGAAAAACACACATAAACACACAAACTTTCGTCATTAACAGTATTATTGCAATACGATAGTAGTGTAAGTTGAGTAATGTATAATAAATAAAACCATTCCTAATCAAATAATACTATAGTACCTGGATGACCGAACTTTGCTCGTTAAAACAACGTTTTCTAAAAATGAAACCTAGCTAGGTCGATTGATCAAACCCCCTGCATACAAAATTTCATGAAATCGTTAATTAATTCATTAATTATTTATTTCATTTAATTTCATTTCATGGAGCCGTTTCCGAGATTCAGATTATTTATATACAATAATTACTCGATCAAAGGTATTAGATAGATAAATAATATAATAAGTGTTATATACCAATATTTTTGATGGAAAAATAATGTCGCAGGGTGTGTGGTAAATTTATATTGAGCGTAACAGATAGCCTTAAAATATTATCTTTTAGTAAACCTTGTTAACAGGCCGCCGGATTAGGGTAGGATTCCTAAATACTAAAATTGCCTTTTTGAGACCTATCCTTAAAACCATGTGGTATGTTTTGTCTTTTTAAATTAATATGCTAAAAAGATTAAAAATTAACGCTTTCACACTCACAGTGTCACACTAAGTTCGATGAATTGGGTCGTGGAGGCCGGAAACATTCACAACAGAACCGGAAACATTTTTGGGGAGAAAAAATGTGTTATCACCGTGAATCGAACCCGATAACCCTGCTTAGAAAGCTGACGCTCACCTTACTAAGCCAATGGACAGTTCAGATTACGCGTTGATATTATTTTGTGTTTGGGTATCGTAGAATATTTCCACTGAAAATAGTTTATTTGATACGAATTGTTGTTTATTTAAAGATAATGTGCAAAAGATGACACTGGATGTTAAACTAAAAGAATTACAAGGAATATAATTAAAAAACATGAATCTGTCATCAATTTTCTCTATCAATAATCTCAATAAATATTGATTTTATTAATTTATCTAATTAAAAATTTGTTAATTAATTATCTCTCTTATTCTTAAGTCTGTTCTTCCTTTTTCTCGTGATTATGCCTGAGACAGTATCAACCCTTTGCTAAACAATTCCAGGTGAAAGAGCAAGTTGTTGTAACTATGATGGGCATAATAACATGCTTATAGATACCCAACATATTTTAAGTTTATGTTAGATTGGGAGAAGATAAATTGATAAAACACAAAGTTACGATACGAAATATAACTAAAAATAAATTAAATATTCCTAAAAAACGTACGAACTTTTGTTTTTCTTATACCTTCCCTAATAAACAATTTGCCTTAAAGTCTAAGAACAGAAATAAACACAAAAACTACAATCGAGTATATAAAAAATATTTTAAGCAAAGTTTGAAAAGTAGAATTCAAAATTATTAAAAAAAAACCAACAATAACACTAGAATGTTAAAACTTAAATTAAGAATATAAAATTACTTTGCATATCCAATTAAAAAAAATCTAAGTAAAAGTATTGAAACAACCTTTATAATGACTAAGTTGTTTACATTTGCAAGCAGACCAGTTTGCTTCTCGTGCCTGCGTTTAGAACTCACAACACTACCTACTGTAGGGATCTTTCTACCTACGTCCCGCAGCGGGCGGCGGCTTGAATGAGTGCTTATGACGATTGCCAAGAACATATGTATCAAAATTATGTGGTTACTTGTATGTTTATTGTGTATGTTAGTTCAAAGTTAAAAAGTTGATTAAAATCTAGTACTTGCTAAACAGTGTGAATCTATGCGAATTACTGTACCAACACTAACCTCTTTTGGTTTAATGGTACGGTATATAAACTATTTATCTAAATTTTAAATAAAATAAATAGAAATAAAAAAAAACATTATCTACAGAGCTTTGTTATTTGAAAAAGATGGGCGTCTACTTAGCCCCGAGTTGATGATAAAAAACAATAACATCTATCTATTAAACAGTAAAGCGTAGAAAATAGATTAAACGTAATTCATTAGCGTTGATATTTTTGCTTTGAAATGCTTTTCTTTAATGAGATGACTTCCCTCTTCTCATTTTCTTAAAAGGCTTTTGATTCACCCCTATGTAGAGCTCTGATGTAGAGCTATAATAAAACCAACACAACAGCACGCTTGCCCCTTTAATGTCATTTGAGCGGATCTCCGACTCTACACTTATAATTTTATCTCCTTTCTTTCATTAGTAGAATTAGGGAAAACTGTCTTGAAAAGTCCTTCAGAGATAGCTTCTAGGACCTTTCGTTTCCTGTCTGTTTACTGAATACAAATAAGCGTACATTTTGTTTTCATTAAGGAAAAGCCTTTAGAGAGGCTCTCGGGGCGTTTTATCGCGTCGATTTCCAGATGTCGGCCTAAACATAAACTTTTTATTTTGTGCTAGTTTTTACCTAAATTTTCTTTTGTTATCTACTTGTAGCGAGAAAACAAATAAACGTTGAATTTATTGTGCGTTACAAAAAGGAATGGACAATTCTGTGAATTACCAGAATAAAACATGACGAGCTTACCAACTACTTACTATAATTCTCTGGCTCATTAGGATTAGACATAGGTACCTAAAAAGCTTTCGGTAAGTTTTCTGAAGCAGGAAATATGCCAATATTTATGGTTTTTTATTAATTTTTTCTTATATATAACACCATAACAGTAAAAAAAACCAAAGCGATGCTATATTTACATATTACTTGATTTCCATATTCTAAATAAAATAAATAAATATTGGCATCTTGCCTGCTTCAGGTAACTTACCGATATATTAAAATACCGTTATTCCATACATTTCTTTGCTGCCTCTGTGAACTTCGACACACAAAAATATCAAATTCCTTGGATACCTCATTGACGATGCGAATGGTGCGTGACATCTTTATATTTTGTATTGTACACACGTTGATCAATTTTTTTTACAATAAGGCCATAACAAAATCTTTTGTTTAAGTAGGATATAATTTATAAGAATAAGTAGGTTGTTGTGTACAAAGAAATATAATAAAAATACAATATACTAATCATATGTTATATAATATACATTGAAATATATAAATAATAATAGATGTTAACCGATTACGTTTTTAATCTATCAAACTGGTTTAATTATGCACACATGAACTACGGGCCAATAGCCTATATTTCCTAAAACTATATACAGCAAAGATCTAAGTTACCTGTTTTTAATTGAAGCTCACCTTCATCTCAGTTGCAGTTTTGTTTAACAGAAGCGTTATGCTTCTTGATTCAAACTTCTTAGTCTCAGTCATAGATAAATAAAATATATACCTAAGGGTCACAGTCGGTTTTCTTTTTTATTATGTAATTTTAAGAATCCTTATACATTATGGAAGTAATAAAGAATTAGGTATTAAGAATTGAGAGAGCACAGAAATTATCTCATGTAAAAAATTATATGCTCATTTTACCATCGGACAACATAGTGGTTAAATCTGTCTAATGTTAACCATTTTTTATTAGTTAACTTATATCTATGAAACGTTTCGCTTCTACGTTCATCGTCCAAAGCGAAGGAGTGCAATACCCAAAAACTAATCTGTATTTGGGTATTTTGTAATTTATTTGAACTTCAATAAAACAAAGACGACAAAGAACAAATATCGAATGTACCCGAACAATATAACCTCTAGATCAAAACAGTCCCCCATTTTGATCTAGAGTGATAATAAGCATTTTCTAGACAAGCATACTGAATCTTTGGCAGCATTTCGCTTTACTTTATATATACACTAGCTTTTGCCCGCGGCTTCGCTCGCGTTTATAAGTATACATATATATAACTCAAAGGTGACTGACTGACTGACAAAAGCTAGTCGTCAAATATAATCCGCTAGATATATTATCTATGAACTATGCACAAAAATGGTTAATTCAAAGTTCTCTCCATAATAACTCAAAGTAGATGGCGCTAGCATACAGAAATTCGTATATTTTAAACTGAAAAGTTACTAATCTTATATAGCCTGCATCTCAAAATCCTTTCTTAGGGGATGCCTACGTCATAGTAGCTTTATGCATGCAAAGTCTCAGCCCGATCGGTTTAAAATTGACAAAGTTTCATACAAACTTTCATCCCCTATTTTATCCCCTTGGGGGTAGAATTAATCAAAATCCTTTCTTAACGGATGTCTACGTCATAACATCTACCTGCATGCCAAATTTCAGCCCGATCCGTCCAGTGGTTTGGGCTGTGCGTTGATAGATCACTATGTCAGTCAACTTTGAGTTATATATATTTAGATATATATATATTTAGATAGGCATAAAACATATTTACCATTCACACAGTGCATGAGTGGAACTGAGAGAACTCTGAGAACTGCCCTTGATGATTTAGTTGGTTGACCTTCTGTTATCTAGTTTTCTTATTTTTTGTATCAAGTTTTCCCTGAAAGGGAAATTCGTGTTGCTGGTTCTGAGTACAATTGTACATGTAATTTTAAAAATGAAAAAATATATCCCTACTTAAATTATGCTATAGAATTTAATTTATAATACCTTTTTTTGTTTGATTTCTTGAAATTAATATCACTTTTAAATAACAAATAAAAATGTTACTTGTAAAGCAAGTTAAAATCAAAAGTTTTCATTAACGTTCTTATATCTAGGTTAATTGAAAAATTAATAACGAAACCCCTTTAACATTGAGGTCAGCAATTTGTAAAGGTGAGGCTTTTTGTTAATATAATCAACTGAACAAACAAAATATTCATAACACTGAAAAAATCTTATAATGTGACGCTATCAAATTGAATCTGGAGTACGTATACAATTTTTCGGAGTTTCTCTACGAGAACTCTACTCTACTGGAATCAGAAATGAGGAGATCCGTAGACAAACGAAAGTCACCGACATAGCCCGGCGGATTAGCAAGTTGAAGTGGTAATGGGCAGGGCACATAGTACACAGAACTGATGGCCGATCGGGCCGAAAGATTCTCGAATGGAGGCCACGGACTGGCAGTGTCGGAAGACCGACCACAAGGTTGACGGACGACATAATGAAGGTCCCAGGACGACGCTGGATGCAGGCCGCTAACAAGCGTTCTTTTTGGAGATCCTTGGGGGTGGCCTATATCCAGCAATGGACTTCTTGTGGCTGAGATGATGTCATCATCAATATATGATACAATATTTTGATGATGACATCATATATACGATATATGATACAATTTTTATTTTGCACATTTCGCGGGACTGGTTTTTTAAAACCTGTCCCGCGGCCAAATGTGCATGTGTGATGGAAACCAACGATGCGGCTGAAGAAGCATTCTTCTTCTTCATAGTCGGGGACTGTTGTCAAGTAGAAGCATTGTAGCCTAGAAAATACCTGGTTACTCTAGGCTTAATGATTCTCAGATAATGCCGTTCGCGACTTCGAACAAAGATGCGGATACTAAAAAACAAAAACCATTGTCACATTTACAGCTCCACACTAAGTTCAAAAACTTGTATCGTGCCGGAAACATTGACATTACACACACCAAATCCACCCCCAATCCTAGAGTGGTACCAAGTGTAAGGGATGTTGGCTTGACCTGGGTATTATTCTCTATCTCCTTTATTGGGGTTGCGCCTCCCTTCGGTGTGTGTTGTTGCCATAAAAAGCTTACACAGACTTTAACAACGTGTAATGCCTACAAGCGAAATTCACTGATTTGACTAATCATGAAATTTAAAAAACGAAACATATATTTTTTTCTTTTAACTACCCGTTGGCTTAGTTGGGTGAGCGCTCGTCTTCTAAGCAAAGGTATCGGGTTCGATTCCCGGCGGGAACACAAGCTTTCTACCCAAGGAGAATTTATGTTTTTGGTTCTGTTTATGTGAGTAAAACCGGGTCTTTTCGCGCTTTTATTTTCTCACATAAACATGATTGAAGTTCGCGAAAGTTTAAAAATATTTTTTGGTTCTGGTGGTAATTATGTGTGTGATGTGAATGTTTTCGGCACCCACGACACAAGTCATCGTACTTAGTGTGAGGCTGTGAGTGTTAAAGCGTGTATTATGTTTATGTTTATAAAAACGGGATGTGACATAAAGACGCACGATAGATTTTTATTTTATTACGGGGACGTTAACGTTCAGATAGTCTTGTTGCTGACATCATGCTGACGTATCACAATTCTTCCATTCTTGAAAGATTGTTTCAATATTTTAACATTTTTTATATTCTTCTACAGGTTCGAGACGGTCATCGGCTAGAAAAACCTGAGCATTGTCGTCGTGAGCTCTACAACATCATGTACTACTGTTGGGAAGCGGACGCCACTTCTAGACCTGATTTCAAGGAAGTCGTATCCATGCTAGAGAGACTTCTTTGTACTGAAATGGATTATATCGAACTGGAAAGATTCCCGGATCACTCTTATTATAATGTACAGCATTTGGATGGAGAAAAGTTGTAAAAGAAGCGGATTAAATTAGAAAACCTTGTCAAGTGATAAAAAAAAAATTGTTTGCAAAATGGCGTCCGTCACGATTTGTCAATAAACAAAGTTGGGTGCATAAGAGAATTCCGTATAACACTCATTTTATAACATATAAGACTAATCAATTGAAATATGAGTAGATTTTGGGATGGATATCAATATCTTTTATTTTTAAAAAAGTATATTAAACGTGAACAGAAACAAGTCAAGTGTAAATCAGACCATTTTATGACACAACTAACTATTAAACTTTTTCGATATTTTCCTTTGGATTATAAAAATAATGCGATAAGGTGTGTACATAAAATAAAAATATAAGATCGAATGGGTTTAGTTTTTGAGATGAAAATGCCTTTTTCTTTTAATTGAAGGTAAAAAAAATTAAAATAGTGTACAATAAAATCAATGTCCGCAGACAATAATATTCAGAAAACCTCAAACGGCGTAAATATTCCAACCTTGATAAAGGTTATATGTTAGTACCATTTGGGGTAGAAAGTTTTGGTCCGTGGGGACCGGGTGCACACGAAATTATTGAATATTTATCCAAACGTTTAGTCGAAGCAACAAGTGACTGGAATGTTGGCTCTTATTTAGCACAAAAATTTTGAATCGCTATTCAACGTGGAAACGTAGCCAGTATTCTGGGCACTTATTCTTCGGCAAGCGGTTTACAAAATTTTTGAGGTCTATTTGTTTTATTCCCCTTTTTAAATCTTATCTGTCATTGTTATTAATATTTGAAATGCTAAGGTAAAAAATCACTGGCACCTATTTTATGTATGGTAAATCCACCTTAATTAGTAAACTAAATTGAATACTTGAATGTTTTTACGTCAGGTTTTATGTCGATGTTTTAGTTAGGTATTTTATCTACCTATTGGGTATTTATTATTATTTCAATCCATAGTTAGTAATTTTTACCTATTTGGTCTCCTTCTTCTTCGGCAATACCAGCGATCCCTGTCTACTCCAGAGATCGTGGACAGGAATCGCTGGTAACATCTACATGTTACACAGCTGCAGGTTTTTTCTTCGATCGGCTATCCTTTGTGTATGGGATCCTAAATGGGTACCTATATATGTTCTAACCAAACTTGTTTCTTTGGCTGTTTTCTCGCTTATTTCTACAATAAATCAACTGTACTATATTTCTATAGTACAGTTCATTTCTAAGTTTGAGGGAGTTTTCATAAAACGAACATGTAATAATATACAGTAATGACTATCTATACTGTTGTCGCCGCCAGAACTAATAACGAAATAACCGTTATAATACTTACGATTCCGTCCAAGTACTTGCAAACTTTTATTAAAATGTAATGCGTGTTTTTTATTTAAAATATTCTACGAAAAAACTAATATTCTCGAAGAAAAATTCTTTGGAAAATGTCGCATGAAAGTTTTATGTTTACTTGAGACATGCTGAGATTAATAATTATGTGTATGGCAATATTGTATATTGTTTTATTTTTATATATTTTTAGATATTTGTTAGTGTAGCACTAGTCTTCAATTAGTAATAAGAACACAGTTATTTCTTTCCAAATAATTATTTAATAGTACGTACGTTGTACATACTTTGTAACGTAATTAATCTGTAGCACTTATGTTTAGGTATAATATTAATGTAATGAAATAAAAAAGTTTTGTTAAAATTAAAAAAACATGTATTTTCTTTATTATAGATACCCGCTAGTATAGATACCCAAAGAAATTACTAGAAATTTGTAACTTCTATACTTGATATACCAGTATTCTAATATAGCAGTACCCGTAGATAAAAAAACCACACTATTTCCAGACATGTAACTGCCAAGCAGTAGTGTGCAAACATTACTATAACACATACACGTTACCAAATAACTATAAAAAGTAACGTTAATTACCGTTATTTTCACAATAATACCTGTATGATGGTAATGTAAATTATCGTTTCCTGGGTATCATAACAATAAAATAACGTTACGAAGTGAAAAGTATCGTTATCGCATCTTCCATCCAAAGGTTGTCTGGAAGAGATCGCTCTTAGCGATAAGACCGCCCATTGTACCTATTTATTAGTAATTTCTTTTATTGGTGTCAATAAAAAGTTATTGTATTGTATTGTTCTTTGCAGCGCAGGAGTTCGAATTATATAAGTTCAAAACTTTTGGGGCACTGAACTGTATGGTACTGATACTGAAGGAACGGTATGATCTAGAACCCCTATCCCCGTTCTATCATCTGACAAGGAGACAAACTGCTAAGCGACACCGCTATATGGACACATTCACAACTTCCACAAATGCGCACTAAGCGTTTTGCCTCCACATTCATTGTGCGAACCGCAAAGGAATGGAACTCCTTATCTGAGTCGATGTTTCCAGCTGAGTACAATATGGGCGTCTTCAAGTCGAGAATCAATAGGTATCTTCTGGGCAAGCTTGCTCCATCGTCGACCACATCGTCGCTTATCATCATGTGAGATAGTGGTCAAGAGTTTGCCATCAGGCGAACGACTTGCTCGTCTCTTTATAACATAATATAAAAATAAGAAAGATAAATTAATATGACATTTTATTGTTTTTTATATTAGTGTTCCCAATTATTCTTATATTAAATACTTTAGCGACCGAGATCTACCAACCTTTAAAATACTAATTACCTATTCAAACATAGTTGAGTAAGTGTTTAGTACATTAACCTATTGCTGCTAATGATTGTTCTTACCTCTACAACATCATGTTTTGCTACTGGAAATAACACAATACAATATTATAATAAATTTTAAAATAAAATTCCTCTGGCTTAGGCTTTCAATACCCAAGGGTATGATAGAAGATAGTAATATATTTTATTTAAATGTTCTATAGTATCTCCGTAATTAACGATGAAATACTTGGGACTCAGTATTTTTAATTAATATTTTCAGGTCGGGGTTTAGGGTTACGTTCTGTAGGTTTTTAAATATAGATATATATGTTGTACTTATTAATCAATAGTAACTTTTGACAGGAATAGTAAGTTGAGATTATGAGCCTTAATTAATAGCATTTAAGTCTTACATTCCTTCAAGACACAGCTCACTGGTTTGGATCGGGGATGAGGTAAAAATATGCTTGTACTTGGTCGACACACATAAAGCATTGAATAAATATTTAATTAAATAGTGATGTAGTACGACTCACAAATATACGACAGTGAATGAAAGGAGCAATGAAAAACGAAGGATTTAGGATCGGAGCCTGTGTAAAACTATATATGAACACTAGCTTTTGCCAGCGGCTTCGCTCGCGTTAAGAAGTATTATTATTTTGACGACCCAGTTGGCGCAGTGGACAGGTGTACGCCCTCTGCGCCGTGGGTCCTGGGTTCGATTCCCGGCAGGAGCACAAATTCCTTCCCAATGGATATTGTGCTTCTGGTTCTGGGTGTAATGTGTGTGTGATGTGAATGTTTCCGGCACCCACGATACAAGTCTTTGAACTTAGTGTGGGGTTGTGAGTGTGAATGCGTTTGTTTGTTTTGTTTTGTTTTGTTTGTTATTAATTAGGTATAGATCCCCTATTTTATCCTCTTGGGGGTAGAATTAATCAAAATCCTTTCTTAGCGGATGCCTACCTCATAACATCTACCTGTATGCCAAATTTCAGCCCAATCCGTCCAGTGGTTTGGGCTGTGCGTTGATAGATCACTATGTCAGTCAGTCAGTCAGTCACCTTTGAGTTATATATATTTAAGAACATGATGCAGAAAGTATTCAAAACAAATAAGTAGTATGATGTGGTAAAAATATTTGCAGTCAACATACTTTGATTTTTAAAATCTGGTTGATGATGGCTTAGTTGGCGCGGTGGGTAAGTCTACCGTGGGTCCCGGGTTCGATTGCCAGTAAGAGCAAAATTTTCTCAATCATCTCAATGGACGTTTGTGCTTCTGGTTTTAAGTATTATTATGTGTGTGACATGTACCTACAATTAAATGTTTTCGTCAGCCAAGATACTAAGTTCTTGATCTTAGTGTGGGGATGTTGGTATGAACGTTTGTTGTTCTATGATAAGCTAGTCGAGTCCAAGTTGCAGAGTCTCGGTCACCGAAGCGTTTTGCTTCTACGTTTATCATCCGTACAGCGAGGGAGTGGAATTCATGCCTGCGTCTTTGTTTCCCGAACGGTACAATCTATGTGTCTGGAAGTCTAGAGTGAATAGGTATCTTCTAGGCAAGCATGCTACATCTTCGGCCGCATCTTCACTTTCCATCAGGTGAGATAGTCGTTAAATGCTTGTCTATCTAGCATACAAACAAATATATACTTACTAGCTTCACTGGGTAGAATCTGTATTATTTTTACAATTTTCAAATTAGTTAAGTGTAAAGTCTTTTCAAAATCAGTGGAACCGTTTTAAATGAGAAAACAGACAACGTTTCACTATTGAATATTGGTACAGATATCGATGAATGAGGAATAGCAAAATGGGGAATTGAACAGAACTATTGGATAGTATTTTTTTTTTGTTAATTGTGATCAGTAAGAAATAAATTGCTTATTTTCCAAACGAAAAGTTGCTTATACATAACTCGTGAGCCTCAGCAATTTATAATTACTAAAATTAATAAAAGTGGTTCAACCATTTCGTCATGAGAAGGTACGAATGAACAAACATACTTACTTAAAAAGTATCATTTTTATTACTAATTAGTATGGATTTAATAGATTGTGTTAAACTAAATATTTAATCAAGAGAAGCTATTCGCTACGCAGCCTGGTGTTCAATAAATGTTCAACAGATATTCCGAGGATTGTATTTTCGCCGAATAAATTCAGTGTTAGAAACCATTTCCAGTACGAGCACGAACGTTCCGCTTGCATAACCCAGAGCTAGTATCAGAAATCCTCCCTGCAAATGCTGTAAGGAAAGGGAATTAATATCC
The DNA here is from genome assembly GCA_948107665.1 of Lomographa bimaculata. Lineage (NCBI taxonomy): Eukaryota > Metazoa > Arthropoda > Insecta > Lepidoptera > Geometridae > Lomographa > Lomographa bimaculata. The sequence continues at coordinate 4,183,785 of OX403592.1, read as the reverse complement.
GATTTCTCTTGTAGCAACGATCGCAACAGCTTTGCTCTCCGTCTAGTATTAAACGATCGAAATTGCTGTCTTACCCACTCGTTTATACCAGCCTGTTTGAATAGGGCCAACGTCTCGGATATTTTTCCCATCAATCCGAATCCTCGGATCGCAACCATCTCCATCGGTACTGAAAACGAACTGGTATCGAATGCGTAATATTTATAATTCCCTGAGCTATCACTCAAGTCCGGATATACAGCTGATAAGTGCGCCAGTTCCAAACGACTGCAAAGCAGCGAAAAGTTTCTATGTACAGACACATCTGATATTGCGATAGATATATCGTCTACGTCAATCCAGTTTTCGTAAAGAAATTCATCGAATGGATCTGAAGAATTCGAAAATATATCATGCAGTTCCTCGAAACCACCGAATTTTAATCCACTTTTGACTAATTCCTCGGTTGTGTGTATTTGATATTCAAACGTTGGGTTTGTTAGCACATCTATCAGCTTCGTTTGATAACCGGTTATTACCATTATGCAATAGATGTTGAAAAACACAAAGAATACTCGGAGACTTGCTGTAGTCGGTCGTAGATATGCGCAAAATCCTAAACAGCAAATCCATGCGTTTAAAAAACAGTGGTTCAAAGATCTATTAAATGGAGCATCTCTACTCAGCTGTCCTAGTATTCTCCAAAACAAAGCAGAAACAAAAAAAGCAGCTATCACTGTATACCATACAAAAGTATGGAAAATAATAACAAGCGCCATCCAGGGCGGTGACTTATGAGCTCTGGGGACTACCCATGTGTACGAGTCAGCTAGATACGTACTACTTGTTTCAAAATCTTCATTAATATCATAATCAGGAAAGATACCTCCTAACAGCAACTGTCCTTTCTTTATTATCAACTCGTTCAAAGCTCCGTTCCACTGTCCTTCTTCTCTCTCACCTCGAAAACCATTTATTATTTCATAACTTGTAGTCAACTTGTACCTCTTAACCAATTCATCTATAAGAATTTCTTCAATGTTGGGATCGGTTTCGTCTCTGCTTACAAATGGTTGTCTTTCCAAAGCTATTATGTATAGAACACAGCCACTCATGTCCATTGGAATTGTATGTCTGAACAAATCTTTTTCGTGTTTTAAAGAGCCTTTTTCACACTTGTTTTCGATTAGAAGTCTGTCTCTTGCCGTTTCGTTGAAATAGCCACAAAATTTGGGTGGGTCGTAGGGCCGCCAACTGTAGATAATCGCATTACGTATATTGTTGGCTTGGGGAACAACAACTGCGATGTTGATAACATTATATTTGAAAAGACAGCTTAGTATATTTTCCACATGTTGTTTGTTCGTTGTGTCTGCGGCGAAACTAAATAGCAAGATGATGAACTTTGCGCTTGGGTTCCAGCTCCCCGGTGACCTGATAAGTCTGCTAACCAAGTAAGAAAATTCATCGTAAGTATCAATAATGATTATGAAATAGCCACCTACTGGTCGAGCTTCATAGTTATTTCTGTGTAAGATCCCTAATTGATCATCATAGTTGTAGCAAATATTAACTTCATTTTGAGGACTCTTGACCTCTACAGAATATTTAACTTCGCTATGTATTTTGTTCAATAGTTCGGCTTTAATTTTAGATACTGAGGTGCTTGCATTGTTAACGTTAGCAAATATCAGCACGCCTGGTTCTTTGAAATTGTTTTGTACTAAGTGATTAATGCAGTTTGCGAAGTCCGAGACAACTGTAGGCCCGTGAGGGTTGATAGTACATTTCACCAATATAGGCATAAAAACTAACAGAACTATAGCTTCTGCTGCAGCCATTTTACTTGTGGCACTGAAATTAATTTACAATTTGCGGAAGAACGACACGAATGTGCAATTATTTCTAATGCACGTTATGTCGTATCTATCTACATAAATCTTTACTTAACTGTGACAAATCTATAAAATGGAAACATGCGATTTGTTTTTATATGTGAATATATTTTAATTTTGGTATAACAATCAGACTGTCTAGTGCATAATATAATATACTCTACCCAAGAAGAATACCAACTTAAAAGAAACGTCGGTGATCTACTTTTTGCGTATATAGGTCACGTGGTACAATGCTCAAAAAGCCATCTAAGTTTTGACTTTTGTAAATTAAAATAACTCGCCGTTCGCCGTAAGATCTTGCGTCTACATTTTGCCTAATGGAGGAAAACTTGAAGTTAATAGCTTTAACTTCCTTTCTTGATAATAATTGTTTGGATTTTGTATACTATTATGTAGTTCAAGTACAGAATATAACAAACTTTCCGCTTTAAATGTCATTGTGTGGTCTAACAGTGACGTTGGTACCATATTGTTATTTTCCAATATAGATTTTTATGAAAAACGTTTTTGTACTTACTTGCCAAGTTCTTTACAATAATACCCCACAAACTAAATAAACTCACCTCTATGTGTATGAGACTATGACCATATATGTATAGGATGGCAACTCGACCACGTGGTCGAATATTTCGCGGTCGAGATACTAAAAAACTACCAACTCTTTCCGTACAGTAATTTTACTGGAAATCCCAGGACTGGAATGTTAATTTAACAACTTTGTACGTTTGGTAACTTACGCCGAACCCGTCTAAGGTTAATCTTTGCTCCGGCCTTAGAATTTCTCATCAATTGTAAAAAGCATAAGAAGCACATAAGTATTGTAAATTTCCATTAAAACTTTGATCTTAAGAGTGCAGAACAACTTTCAAGTTAGTACATAGTTATTTGCAAGTTAGAGTGAAAGCATGAAATATTAAATTTGAATACTTTCAGTACAGTCAGTTCAAGGAAAATGTTAAAAATAAGATCCCATTTTCGTAACCCTCCGAAAATGAATAGTGTTATTGGTTTTTTATGTGTATCTGTGTGTTTGTTCTGTGGCGTTGTAGCTCCTAAACGGCTGTACCAATTTTGATGCTGTTTTTTTTGTTTGAAAGGTTACTTGATTGAGTGTTGTTACTTGATTCAGTGTAAAAATCGAGATCGTCGGGGTATTTTAATAATTAAACGCAAGCAAAGCTTAAAAAAACCGACTGCACCGCTTTATCATCGGAACCTTGATCAGATTCAACGTATCAAACACGCAATATTGACAATAAGTCGAAAACTAGTGATCAGATCTTGACTTAATTTAAATGGGACCACATGGAAATCACCAGCTTTGGAATAAAAAAATAATCATCAAAATCGGCTCACAACGAAAGAAGTTATGAGGTAACTTTAAAGTTGGGTAAACGAGAACATCGTCAAAGTACGCATTATTCGTCACAAAATATACATATACATTATTGACGATATTTCAAGAACTACTGATCAGATCTTGATCAAATTTAAATGGGACCAATAATAAAGCAACATCTTTCGAACTAAAAATAAATTTTAGAAATCGGCTCACGCGGAAAGAAGAATTGAAGTCGGTTAAAAATAACACAAGGTTATGTACCATAATCTTTAGTTTGTACCCCGTAACAAGCAGATTAAAGTGAGAGTGACCATTAAGTAGGAAAATCACTTAGACTTACTTTTCTCACACAAAAAAATTCGTACCTATGTTGATATTGTATTGAGGTTGACTGTACTTATAGTACGAATGCTTGCTCACAAGGTCTAGAGAGGAACTCATGGACATCTGAAAGCGGAGACGGCGCGCCTTTAATATTAAAACGCGAATACTTTCTTCGAAAACTTTGCGTTTTGAAGTATTTCATAACTCTCGTTACTTGCAAATACGCGAAGTACCTACATGAAAACCACGTACGATATGAAAAAAAAAGTATACAATTATTGATAATAAAAGTATACAATATAATTGGTGTGATTGTGTGTGATTTGTAAATGTTTCCGGCACCTACGATACAAGTCTTTGAACTTAGTGTGGGGCTGAGAGTAAAAAAAATACAACAAGCATTTGAATAACTATGTAATACTAATAGCCTTTGACCACTATCTAACCTGGTAAGCAACAAGACTAATGTACAAATACGATAAAAAATAGATACTTGATATTCCGCAAAATATATTCTTTAGTTTTGTTCCAAGACGTGAAAATAAAAAAAAAATTACGACTAACGTTTTAAATTTATTGACAACTGACAAACATTTCACGATTCTTTCTTTTGCCGCGAAAAAAGTATTTGTAATTTTGTATTTTTTGCAAATCTGCTGATTCTTCGAGTGTATAAATGTTAGTGTGTAATAATGTGTAATGATGAGCCATTCATAGTTTGTAAACGTGCATGAGTGTAGGCAAATCTTAAAAAGTTAAACGTGATTTTCGCTTTCGCTACAAAACTCCAATAGAAGTTTAAGTAAAGTTTCTACCACTTATACCATTAGATCATTATTTGACTATAACTGGACTTTGACTTCTTTACTTGACTCACAGTTTTTCAACTTTATATGATTTGCCTACACTTATGGACGTATCTCTAGCACATCATTAAGTTTTATTAATTCACCATGATAACACTAGCACTCGAAGAATTACACGTTTTAGAAAATAATCCAAATTCATTGACCCCATTTTTTCACTTTCGCAGTAAAACTCTCAAGAAGATCTTTGAAACCATACTTTTATAGATGCTTTTGTTGCAGTTAACACCACAACCTTTTCAACGTCACTCAAAAAAATTGCTGCAGTATTTCCAACAAAAATATTTTGTAAGATATTTACAATACCGTTTCTTCAGGGACGACCCGACGAGCGTGCTATTGTTCGGGCTCAGGTGGGTTCAGACGATACGTATAAAAATGACGGTGTGAACGAACTAGGATTTGTTCTACTTAGCTATATAAATCGATATAAACTTTAGACTGTTAGTTGACACCGCTATATATGCTATATATTCCACAAAACAAACGAAGCACAAAGCAACGTGATCTATCGTCGACCGCATCGTCACTTGTTTTGATAAATAAAACTAAAGATCATTATTAAAGCAATTTTATCGCAATGAAAGCGGTTGCAATCATCTTTATTTGTGAGAGATTAGAATTGAGCAGACATAACTTGAGTTTGCATCTCGAGTGCCTATATAGGTATAACCGAAACCTATAGCTTTGGCACACACAATCACACCCAGATACACAAATTTCCCTTGGGGAGAAAACTTGTGCTTAGAAGGCAAACGCGCACTGAACTAAGCCAGCGGGCGGTTTAAATATAATATTTCTAGACAGAATGAGTAACATCGAACGAGGCAAGTTACTGGCGAGAGAATTAGATAGTTTGGTCTCAAAAGAAAGTAGTGTTGCAACTGGAATAGTAGTGCCACTAGTTAAAAATAATATGTTATTTATTATATTAATATCAATAACAATATCCGGATGACCGAGCTTTGCTCGGTTTTTTGTTTTTGGTAGAATGTATTTGAATTTGTAGCCTCAGAAAGCTCCATCTAGTGTCGAGTAGAAACAGTTTTTTACATCGGTCATGGCGTAATAGATGGCGCTGATAGTTTCTTATACCCGGTTTTTCAAATGCAGTTTGGGAACCGAGCATTCCTCGGACCTGGAACGTTGATAAATCGATTTCTTGGGCCGAAAAACACCTAATCTGTAACTTTCATGAAAATCGTTGGAGCCGTTTCCGAGATCCAGATTACACATATATATATATACAAGAATTGCTCGTTTAAAGGTATAAGATAGATAGATATTACTTTTAACTAGTTCAACATTCATATTTCTAAAATATTAATGTTAAACCGGTGCGTGAAGACAAAATCCTACAACATGCAAAGTCGCGTCAAATGAAGCCGTCGCATAATTTATTAAGTGCGATCTAATTTCACTTACTAAGTTCGTTTGATCATTAATCATAGACCCTCAAACTTTGTATGTTAACTGAATTACATGTATCGCAGGTGCTATATGGACTTTTTAAGCAAGATGTTATATTTCAAAGTTGTGTGGCATATTTACTATCAAGTAACACACATGAAATAAAATACAGTCGAATTGAGTATCTCCTTTTTTGTAAAGTGGGTAAAAAACACATGTAATCTTCTGAATGCGCGACCTTGTTCCTATTTCCTAATTTACATTAGTAGCATCATCATCGCAGTACCACAGTAATCTTTTTCAACCGACTTAAAAAAAGGACTTTTTCGAAGTTTCAATTCGACTATGTTTTTTTTTGTATAAAATAAGATATCGATATCTCCGCCAATTATGAATCGCTTTTGATAATTTTTTGTTGTTTGATAGATTATACCTCAGAAGTGGTCGCATATAAATTTTATCGAAATCACTTCAGTCATAACCAAAATATAAGCGGTGAAGTCGATTTTTTAAGCTTCGCTTGCGCTTAATTATTAATATTCGTCAGCTAAAAGCGTGTTAGCATTTGCATAACAATTACTATAACTCGCATTGATCAAATTGAAATTAAATAAAGCTATGTGTTAATCGTATAGGTATAAGCTATGCACATTCCAAATCCGTTCAGCCGTTGCATTAGAATAAATTATGATTTTTTATTGTATATGTATATTATTATGGTTCACTATTTTGGCGATAATGGCTTACACGTAAAAGATAGATAGATGCTCTCGCGGGATTCTTTGTAGCACTATTTAAGGTAAATATTACATCATTCATTATATACGTGTAACTGTAACGGTTTTTGCAGCGCACGCCAGAATAGTTCTCAGATGGCAGAACTTTTTCCTACTTACTTGACACTTATCGTTATATTTTGGACAATTCACCCATTATCTTTATAAATTATAGCCTATTTGTTATTCTGATGTATAAGCTATATTATTATAAAATTTCATTTAAATCCATTCAGTAGCTATTTCGTGAAATAGTATCAAAAATCAATACATAAAAACGCTTTTATAATATAAGGAAGGATTATTATGTAAGCTCTTTTTTTTCTCTCTCTCTTTCTCGTGACCAAAATGCCGGTTTGTATTTACACAGCAATTAAGTCTTGCTGTACAACGAGGTAATGCAGCCAGTATTTCGGGCACACTGCCGACCAATGACTTTTTGTATTAGGTAAGTAGTTTAGCTTAATCTGTATTTTGATTAATCATGATTGTTATTATTTTAATATACTCTGAGATAAATAAATAGTAGCTCTTCGATGATTTTCTAGCATGACCATAACTTTTTCTTTGCTTTGAAGTTTTGCTATGCGGCATTCAAAGGGAAATATTGACACGTATTTGTTATTAGTAGGATGTATTAATTTATGTACCTTATGGATACCACTGAAAGTAAGTAGGTACTCATATTTTTTTTGTACTTTTCCATGACCTCCAACAATTAGTTACTCAGATAAAATATATCTCGCTCAATTGTGATTTGTTATTTTTTATAAGTTAGTTGAATCAACACCAGCACCGAGGCTCTTTTAAAACCACATTTTGAAAATAAGTTTTAGCTGTTTTTAACCATGTTCGCTAATAGGTTCAAGTAAGTTTAAAAGTATTATGCATTTACAAAACATTTAGTATAAAATATACACCAAAAACTTTCATTAAAAGAGCACAATATTCTGAATTAATTACAGTACTAAAGTGCTTTAGGTTGATTTACTAGCCGGCGCGAAGTTTATTACACTTTCCGTAATTGAGTTTTAAATCCCACTTTTTTTATAATCCTGTCGTGGAGGTCGCAACGTGAGCGTGTTTAATGTGATCTTATTTTGTACTAGCCGTACCCTGCGGCTTCACCCGCTATTTTCAAGTTAAAAAGTAGCCTATGTGTTGATCCTAGGTATAAGATATGTACATTCCAAATTTCATTCAAATCCGTTCAGCCGTTAAAGCATGAAGAGGGAATAATTATACATACTTACACACAAATTTACGGCCTTAGCCTATTGAAACAAAAACCTTTTATATTATAGTTATTGACAGTAAAATCATATGTTCCGGGGTAGAGTTTCAAACGAATTTATTTGTAACTTATTTAACCAGTCGTTCGCGCCGAACTGAGATCTCGCGCCTACATTTTGCCTCATAGAGATTTTTTTTTAGGTTAATTGCTTATAACTTTTTTCCTATATGATAATTGTTTGATTTCTGTGTTTGTTGTTCAAGTACAGGATATAACGGATATTATACGTAAGTTTCAGCATTCCGTGTAAAGCCGTTTTTGAGATAGACCCCGGAACAAAATAGGTCTAAAAACAGTGACTTTGGTGGCCTACCAAACCGTTATTTTCTAATATAGATTTATTTAAAACAGATTTTGTACTATACTTGTCAAGTCCTTTTCAACAATACCCCACAAGAGTATATAAACAAATAAAAATGATATCCTCCCCATTTTCATGTATGAGAGCCCCCTTAATATTTTTATTTATATATATAACTTTAAATGTAATTTCTGGCTCTGAGCCGTAGTTTTACATATTCTATTAGAATTTGAAGTCATTTGCTTATATGGTTTAGACGCTAGATGCCTCTGACAGACGGATGGACGGACAAAGTGCTGAACGACCAAGTCGACTTAGAGATATCACTTCGCTCGATCAATAAAAAACCTTTTTTAAAATCGATCATTATGTATTCCTACCTCCTTGCTCGAAATCGTTATCTTGATGCTTAAACAATATTGATACAAAGCTATAAAAGCAATCACATAAATGACAGTTACTGATGATTGATCAGTTGTCAATGTGGCATAAAAATTGTAAACATGAATTAAAAAAAACGTTTCATGTTTTTTCAATTTAACGTGACTAAAATTTTGTATAGGTATGTTTTATAAAAAAGTCAATTATATTTTGTGCTGGTATTTTATGTTCACGTGCGTCAAAGCCCTGCGATTTACAGGTAACGAGAAAATATAATTATGATATTATGGCACGTACGTCGAGAGCTTATACGGGAGCTAAAGTAATTTGTGATTTTTGGCGTAAATGGATATTCATCGACCAGCGCAGGGCTGCGTTCAGTGCCTATATACTGCAACCTTCACAGGGCTGGCTTCCACTCTAGCCTGTTCGGAGGCTTGATTAGAGCGTTCGATTTGTGCGAGATGAAACGCTTTAGCGCATTCAACGCTGCGGTTAAATACAATCAAACAACCGCCTATAGAGGTGCTTGTAAAACAACTCACTAAACAACTCTGATGGCGTCCAATGTCTTCCAGTTTCCATGAGAATTTCCGCAAAGAGCGCACAAACCACGCATATCATTCAACAGATACTGAATCAAGGTAGAGACTGTGTTTGTTTGCTCTGGCAACGCTGCTGCTAAACGATTTTAAAACCTTTATTAGGTACTCTATCAGCAATATACCGAGAGTGTTTACCTAATACGAGATCAACTTCTTACAAATTCCTTTACGGTTATGATGCCCAAAAAAAAAATATTTTAAGAAACATAAAAATGTATGTATTCTGTCAACCTTCTACTTTGAAGTCGGTCAGTAAATATAATCATAGGTAGTAATTTTTCTATAAGTACATCACTAAAATCCGATACTACACTAAAATGCAACGCAGATCATCGGTACCTACAGACTGAAATCTCTATTAACATAACATAAGATAAACGCTTTCACACTCACAGCCCCACACTAAGTTCAATGACTTGTGTCGTGGGTGCTGGAAACATTCACATCACACAGACAATCACAACCAGAACCAGAAACACAAATTTTCCTTGGGGAGAAAACTTGTGTTCCCGCCGGGAATCGAACCCGATACCCCAGCTTAGAAGGCGAACGCTCACCCAACTTAGCCAACGGGCAGTTCAACTATTTAATAATATTTACGAAGCAATATATCTAACCCTCTCATTTTACATGGTGTATTCCTTTATAATTTAACCGTACAGAAATGAACCTTATATAATGAGAGTTTTGTCAGTTTCAAATCTACAAATTTTGAATTATGATTCCGTGTATACTCAATGTTTACATACCACGCGCCACCCACCTCTTTTATCCTTTACAAATCAATCTACTGCTGAAATACAAAAGTATCCACGATTATATTACTACGTGTCCAGAATATCAGTACTCGTATATACAACAATAATTTCGTATTCAGGTCAGATATTACTACTCTTAATTGAAAAAATCTGATTGGTTACCTGAATAGAATGGAGCTACGGTGGAAACAGATGGAAAGTTACAAACAATATGTTTACATGTGCGAGATCCCGTATCCTAGGGTCCGAGGGGTATTTTTGGATTATGTTCACTCATTCCGTCATGCGTGCTTCCAATACTTATTTAGGTACTACCCGAAAACAACGTAATTCGAATAATCATATCTCTTGAATTATCATACTATTATATCACAGAGAAAAGCTTCGGAAGTGATTATACTAAGAAAAACGTAATTTTTTTTTTTTGTAATTACTAGCGATCCGCCCCGGCGTTGCGCGGCTGCAATTTCCGTTGGATTAAAAAATAATTACATACAAACCTTGCTCCGATGATTACGAACACAACAAAGACGAATCAGCCAAATCGGTCGAGCCGTTCTCGAGTATATGTGAGACTAACAACGTCAATTCATATTTATATAGAATATACTAGCGATCCGCCCCGGCTTCGCCCGGTGTGATAAATGAAGAACCGCTCGACCGATTTAGTGCAAACTTCACATAAACCATCTACTAAATAGTCCGAACAAAGCTTAAACATTTGGCTTGGATAGGCGAGCCCGTTCTTGAGTTATAAAATTAAAACGAAAAGTGGCATTGATTTTTATATATATAGATATAAATGAATTGAAGTTGTTAGTCACAGCTAGTCCATTTAAACTAGCTGTGCCCAATGCGTAAAGAAAAATATCTTACCTTTTTTGAGTGAATAAGTATCTGCTAGGCAAGCATATCACATCTTCGGCATCTTTTCATCAGGTGAGATAGTGGTCAAATGCTTGCCTACTCTGCATAAAAAAAAGTTTATGGTTGCTTTAAAACCGTTCTCGCGATATGAAAAATATTTTTTCAATACTAATGTGATATTAATTATTGTCTGTCTGGTTATAACACCGAATTGTTTTACAGCTACTACATCTCAAGACCTAGTCACGACTAGAGCCAACACTCTCAGTGATGATGCCGACGACATCCAGAAGCAACTTGACAACGAGGCAAACGACAGATTTAAGTTTGCAAAGGTTGTCAGCGGTGAATTAGTGATTTATTTTAAGACAGATATTTAGCATTTTTTACTTCGAAAGGGAAACCATTTTTAACCTACTTCAAAAAAGGGGGAGGAGGTTCTCAATTCGACTATATGTTTTTTTTACGTATGCCATGCGATCATTCCGATTCAGTTGTTTATGTTTTTGTTTGGTAGTTCATGCTTCAGAGGTGTTCCCATATGAATTATATTGAAATTGATAATGCGCTTTTTGAGAAAATCGACAAAAAACAAAATATAAGCTGTGAATTTGATTTTTTTAAGCTTTGCTTGCGTCTTAATGATTACTCTGTTATTTTCGTGTTATAATATTTTTATCATAGTACGAAAATGACAATAACTTAATACATAAGAGATCTACCAAAAACCCGCCCTACCAAAGCGTTTGTTTGTGTGATGTCACCTTTTTTGGTACTCACGATACCAGTTACCGAACTTAGTGAGGTGCTGTGCTGTGAGTGTAAAATGCGTTTATAGCGTTTATAATCTTTTAATTTCAACTTGTGTTGCAAGTGCAATACGTTAGTTACTTATTATGCAGAAAATAAAAAGTAAATAAAAAGCAAGCTATGACATATTCTCACAATATATAAAAGTTCTTGCTATACTAAATAATTTAAGTTATTTTCGTAGTTGGGTTTTGTTTGTAGTTGCTTGCGAACAAACCTATAACAAGATCCAAAACAAATTTGAAAACATAAAACTGCTATTAAATTGTGGTAATGAGAGTCTGTTATATATGTATAATGAAACTTTACCCCCAAAGTTAGCTTTTTTTACATAAACACAGCTTCACTGGCAGTAGGCCAGTTTCTCTTTGGGGCCCATGTGAAGAAACTATTTCGATTTTAATTTGATTTTGATAATCAAGTAATGCCCTATTAAAATGTTGGAAAATACCTATACTAGAACTTCTATTGAAGTTTTGGAGCGAAAGCGAAAATCACGTTTTTGAACTTGAATATCGCATTCATTAAGTATCAATCATTAATAATCCACCATTCATCACGCACACATTAACGCTCAAAGAAACACAAAATATTTAAAAATAATACAAAAGCAACAATGTAATTTTTTCCCTTTCGGCAAATTTCACCGAGTTAATTTCAACTGTTTTTTTTTTGTTCTAGCCAAAGACAATATGGGTGTTTCATTTCCCATCTAAAATCACTGGAATTAGCACAACAGAAAATACTTTTTACACGCACAGATACCGAAGATTCGTAAGTTTCCTTATAATATTTAGATCACGCGTCAGACGAGTGGCTCGTAGTATTTTTTTATCCTTAAAGGATAGCGACCACTATCTGATCTGATGCTAAATAATGGTGTGGCGGTGGTAAACGGCTAAACCTTTATTGACCTTAATTATATTAAATAAGAATGTCATTGAGATCATTGGCACTATTTTAAACGTATGGTCTACCCATCATAGTAGTATTCGTTTTTTAAGGTTCTGTACCCAAAGGAAAAACAGGACCCTATTACTAAGACTCCGCTGTTCTTCCGTCTGTCACCAGGCTGTCTCATGAACCGTGATAGTTAGACAGTATACATTTTCACAGATTATGTATTTCTGTTGCCGCTATGACAACAAATACTAAAAACCGGAATAAAACAAATATGTCTTCGCGTAGATGCATCTGGTTCAGTTTTTATTTCCTTGATGTTAGAGCATACTGCATCTAACCACTTTTAATAACATCGTCGGTATAAGTTTAACGAGTACTAACCAGAATGCATTATTAACATCTAAAGAACCGTTTAGTTAGTTTGACGTTACTTTCTCGACGATATTTTCATTTTTTTCCGATTACTATTCTGTCAAACTTAAATGTCATCTTTAATCAACTTGTCATCTAACTTGAAAAGCTATTAAAGTTTTAAAAGTACCGTTTATTAACATGGTATAATTAATAATGATAATAGCATTTTGTTGCAAAACTTTTATAAACATTTCGCGAGAGTTAAACGATGTTTCTAGTAAAATACCATAGCTTAAACGCGAACGTAATGCCGCAAATAAAACTGATGAAGCACCCTAGGTCCTACAAATTTCGCTTGTCATAACGCAAGCTACAAACCGCCCAAGGCCGCACTCCGATATATAAAGGAGCTGGGGTGGCTGGGCTAACTGCTGGCAGGGGGAAAAGCACAATACAGCGGGACGTCAGATTATCGCTCCTAGTTAGAATTAGAACGCAAGCTACACGCACACAAATTCACTAAAGGTCCGACAATCAGCTCCAATACACAAAGTAACTATTTAGTTGTCTATGCCAGTTTGCAGCGAGACGCACGCAGGCATGGACATTGGCATGCTTCACCCATGATTGGATGAGGTTACGTCCGTATTTCTTACTAGTAGTTGGCTTAAATTATATAATAGCTTTCCAGAAGTGTACCTTACATCTATCAAATAAATTTATTATGCTTATTTAATCTGTTTAGTCCGTGATATTGTTTGGTAGCGCAATAAGTTAATTTCTGGTAAGCTATAATATATAATTTTTCCTTTAATATAAGTTAAATGCCTTAACAAGGCATTTAACTTATATTAAAGGACCTAACTACTCTATAGTAATACCGACTAGGTCATATATCGTTATACTGTAACGGGTTCTTTGTTAATGTGAATTAATAATTTGCGATGAATTCCTGCCGTATGCTAATTATAAACTTACTTATAATTATTATATTTACTTATTAATTATAAAAAAAAACATTCTACCACTAAAAATATATAAAGTCTATTTCATCGTGTTCATATTTTCATCCGGTTTGTAGCCAATACAAGACATTTAAATAGTCATTCCCTCATTTTATTTTACAGAAATTTACCAAATCGAGAAAAAAACGTTCAAATGGATCAATTGGAAAAAATAAATTGTTTGGTGCAGTATATACCTATCTTTACTTTTTTTTAAGCAAGCCATCTAGTATTTTGTCCGTGCCCCACTTGGTGGAACGCGATGATGCGGCCAAAGATGCCTCAAAGGTGCGTATTCGCTCTAGATTCGAAGACGCCTAGATTTTGTTCTTCAAGTTCCGCTTGTTTTTTGTACGGTTTGCATTTGCATATGGATAATACATGAGGAACGTTTGTCAGGTCTTGTTCTTAGATGCAAATAAAACTTCGTTTAATTTTTTTTTTTAATAAGCTTTTAGTTCACCCTTGAGTGCAGTAGCCATGTCATAGTGATACTTAGAATGGGTTATCTTAATTTTATAGCACATTTCTTGCGCTAAACATTAAGGAATTCCCTAGTGTCAGGACTCAATGTAGAGTGCAGTAACCATGTGTTTAAGTACTAATTCGTTTTTTTATCGAAATCTTCACATCACACACCACACGTTTGTGGAGCTAATGTCTCTCGGAAAGAAAAATTGTGCTCCTGAATAGAACCCACGTTCAGTTGTACTGACATAGTTTTGTATTTAATAGTCTCTTTTTTTATAAGTTGAACGTAGCTATTGGATTTAGATTGGATATAAACATAAACGCTTTCTCACTCACAGTCCCACACTAAGTTCGATGACTTGTGTCGTGGGTGCTGGAAAGATTCACACCACACACAAAATCACAACCATATGACCACTTAAAGTCTATATAGTACCTATGTTAATTGTATGAATTACCTATACTTTGATTCCACCTAAATAAATCAAACTCAAATTGAATCGTTTTATTTTTGTCTATCGGCAAGCATTAGACCAGTATGTCATCTGATGGGAAGCGATGATGCGGCCGAAGATGTAGCATGCTGTACAAGATACCTATTCATTCATGATTTGATTTTACCAACAGATAAAATACAAGGACACAAACTACTAGGTGGAATGCGAAAGTCAACCATGAATGAATTTAGCGCTAAGGGTATCCTCTGTTATATGACATCAACAGAACCCGTCTCTGTTTTCGCTTTTGGTATGTATTTATTCAATTAAAAAATAAACATATATACAATGTGTAACAGAAAGGTGTAATACTCAAGTTACTCATCTAGCTAAATGTATGGAGTCTAACAGGAACTTCTGCATTCGCGGCAGCACCACATTGAGTTATGATGAATTAATGTGTCTAAAAAAATTATGTCATTTGCAACCCTATTTCATCAGCTACCGTTCTACACCACAAAGTCTTTGGACCTAGACATCTGACAGTAGTGGCCATAACAAAGGTCAAGGTCACGCGCCACAGATGTAATCGTAGGGTTGTCAAAAGTATTTTAAAAATAAAATTTTTAATTTTTGTATGGATTTTTTTTATACCGATATACGTATATACATTTTAAATAGAAATATGTTAATATAATAAAGAAAATTTCACTATAAATTAGTTAAGAGAATGTTATAAAATAATAATACCTCGAGTTGTGAAGTGTTTTTCTGCAATTTTTTATTGTTTTTATTGTATATGTATTTTCTATTATGCAATGCGTATGTATTATAATTGTTAAACAGAGTGCATGTTGATTACGTTTTTCTTAACAAATTGTTCTGTTTTCAGATGTGGACTCTCAAGACTTTACAATACATTCTAAATTAGCCACTAATATTTTCCCCAATTATTTTAATGACGACAGTTCAAAAACTTCCAACCATGTAGTTCCTAAAATGCCCCTGCTTTCTAACCCAATAAGTCATGAACATACAACGAGTTCAAGCTTTAAGATACCAGAAGTTGAAACTCCAAAGAAAAGCTTAACAGAATGTATTAAAAATCCCCTTGGAATATCTTTGAAACATATACTTCCGGAAAGTCATACTTATTCCTACGAAAATCCACAAAATATTCAAGATTCGCACCAGGATACCTCAGTAGAAACTAAAAAAACATTAGCTGCATCTCACATATCACATGACGCGGTACCCGTGTCTCCCATAGACGAATACAAGAAAAATGAAACTGAAACTTATAAAGATATCATGGATATTATAGCAAAAAGTAATAAAAATTGTGATGAAAATAAAGAAGCTGCCACTCCAAACACTGAAACTGCTGTTAGCAGTAAAAACGAAAATTTTAAAAAGGACATTCCCAAAACTACTTCTTATGCGGAAAAAGCTATCTCAGCCAATACCAGCCCTGAAAAGCAGTTTATAGATTGGAATTATAAGAGTAAGCTCCACTAATATTATTAATAAGGCAATTTGAACTCAAAACCCCGAAATCAACCTTGAATTAGTTTCGCTACCTTGCGACGTGGTTAGCATTATGATGTCTGTATTATAATGTAATTTTAATTTACAACCAATATAGATGAATGAGATATAATCAAGATCTTAACAAGAAGGTAAAATAGAGTACTGATTACGGAATCTAATTGCGCTGAATATTTAATTACACGACTACGGCGAAGCAAGGGTTTTTGACCAGTATGTGTGTTTGTATGTTCATCTGACCTCTCATCATTCTAAACTACATAATAATTGGAAAAACGAGATGTCGTTGGAAGAGTCTCGCTTGTCCGCTGGTCCATAGGCTTTGTAACGTAACATTACATTGAATATGGCGCCCTCTAGAGGGCACGAAGTCATGAACAAAAAAATTTTTTACGCCCCACCTCATGTGTGGTATCATTGAACAGGGATTTTAAAATTAAGGTACGGTTTCGTACATCATATTTTTATAACGTACCGTTTGCGAGAGATATATATATATGTATATATATATATATATATATATATATATATATATATATACATATATATTTAAATTCTCGATAGGCAAGCATTTGACCACTATCTCACCTGATAAAAAGTGACGATGTGGTATGCATATGTCTATGTTCCGTCAAAGTCATGAAGATATTTTTTTCTAAGTATAGGAAGCCATTTAGGGCTAGTGTAGTTTAGTTTTAAAACTTTTGTTTCTTATTTATCTTCAAGGTTTTGGCCAAGTAAATGTTGGCAACCAACCACCATTGGCCATGGTTGCGAACATACTCAACGAGAATAATAATTTGATATTTATGTTGTCGAATTAAGAAAGTTTTAAAGTGACAAGGACAGAGAGGTAGTTGAAGGATTATTCCAATACACGATTGTCAAAGAACTCTGTTTTATTCCAGATCAGCAATTATGGCAAGTAACATATCCAGCGTGTGGAGGACTTTTTCAATCTCCAGTAAATCTGCC
The DNA here is from genome assembly GCA_948107665.1 of Lomographa bimaculata. Lineage (NCBI taxonomy): Eukaryota > Metazoa > Arthropoda > Insecta > Lepidoptera > Geometridae > Lomographa > Lomographa bimaculata. The sequence continues at coordinate 4,166,482 of OX403592.1, read as the reverse complement.
ATTTGCTGGTTTCACGCGCGCCAAAGGTGCAAGGCGGATGATTTTTGGTCACTACTATACTACGCCGAAGACTATGGCTATGGTGCACGATGGGAAGACTGGTTAGTAAGCGTAATTTGGTCATAACTACGACACTTATCTATATAATAATCAAACTATCTTCTATGGTGCCCGGAGCATGCGATGCCTGTAAAACTTTAATAAAAAAATATTTAAGTTTATTTTAAATGCTTTAATTAGCTTTATTGTTCTTGTCATAAATAAAGATACAATATTATATTTGTTAACGTGGTGCTGAGGCCCCTACGAGATAGACTTGCCCTCGTATGGAGACCACTTGTAAACTTGTATGTAATAAGTTAAGTCTTAAAAGTTGTACACGATAGTACAACTTTTAAGAAATAAAATGGTTTTATCTTGTATTCTTCATTGTACTACTGTAACAGCATCAAAGAAAAAGATTAACAATATAGCCATTTGAAAATTGCGTCTTCATGTGAAGCGCGAACATAAATATTTAAAAGATCTACACAATTTACTGGACTTCAATACAAGCGCTCCTTACTCGTACAAACCAAACAACGTAACCGCCAAAGTATCAACATTTTCTAATCCCGGTGACGCTACTGACCTAACTGGTGACGCTGCAGGCCTCTGCACCGGTGAGCAGCGTTACTCACAATCAGAGACATGTAGTATCTTAAAAAAAAAACATGCGGGGCAGTCTTTGAGGACTGCCGATAGAATTGAAAACTAAGTAACCTGTGAATAGTATCGTCGAGCTATTCAAAAGTGTTCGGTGACAATGACGCCGGTTCCATGCTTTTTGTTCACCTTTAAAGTGCCCAAGGCAACTAAAAAGATTTCACTTCAAAAATGTTTGTTATAAGGTAAATCACGGTAAAACTACTATACCGATTTGTCAGAAATTTGGAACGTAGGTAGTTATCTCAAATAGCACATATACTACATTGAAATATTGCGAGAGTGTAAGTGTGAAAGCGTTTTTTTTTAATTAGCTAACATTCAGCCTAACAAATATAAGTAGCTAATCATTGTAGCGCATATTATGATGCATAGGGGATGCAATACTCTGCACTTTAAAAACAGTATCCTAAGAAAAAAATAAGGTCATACTCTGAAACAAGTTTATAGGATAAGGAAGGTCGACTATAGCACAGTAAACATGCCAAAGCGACAATTGCGACCCAGTGCTGTAGAGCCTTGAACAACTCCTCATTCGTATACGTATATCCTCATACACGCAGTTCCATTGTTGTGACCTCTATATGACAATATAGGTCAAAGCCATAAATAAGTCGCACAAAGTATATAGGAGTGTCTTTACATAGAAAGAATTGGATTGTGTTGAGATAATGCTCGGTATAAGGGAATTTCATAAATGAGATGCGGCCTCCTTGATATGAGCAAATGCTGTCGCAGTTCTTCTTTCGCTACTATACTGGTAGCTAGTAAATTTGATCGTACTTCCGTACCAATTCCGTACATATCTTCTGACTGAAGTAAATATTTTCGACTTATGATCGTCGCGGCATGCAGGTGGTTACGCGCGATACATAGGTAACCATAGTATTTCGAACTGCTAATAATCCTCTGTGGTTCACACCTTACACAATAGACAACCTATTTTGTTTTTTGAAGTTAATACCGGAAAAAGCCGGCCGGGCGACGCGGACGGGCGGCGGGTAAACTATGTAGTTGAATACTAAATCACATTCCAGCGCCGCCTATTACGCTAGCGTATTTTTCTTCATTGGCCTCTATTTTCCTCTAGTTTCATGAAAAGATATACTAAAATCTTTATAGAAGCTTATATCCGCTTGGTTAGCAGGAGCTGTCGTTGGGCTAAACGAGTTTAATATAACGTAGACTCGATGAAACCTCGTTTCCAATTTGATGTCATGTTGTCGCATAAAATTATGATAATAACATGCTTCGAGTGGTTTACTGGCTGATACAATCTTTGGGTAATCTTGAGTTACTTAAGAGGCTTTGTACTAAAAATAATTTCTATGAGAATATGTTTAGACACCTAAACATACTATGCCGAAATTACGCGACCGAACTTCGGCGTGATTACGCCTGTAATGCTATTTCAATTAGTAGCAACACATTTGCCGAAATTACGTAACGTTTTGGCGTACTACCGAACTTCGGTCAGGCGTTAGTTCGGCGGGAACGTATTCTACTATATAGGAAATATAACAACACATCATACGCGACGGAAGTTCGGTTCGGTTGGCGAAATGAACGGGAGACGGAGGGAAGTATCTTTTCTTAAACTGTTGTTACTAATGAGAAATAACAGTTAATCGAATGACTGTATTGTCATGCGAAAATATATTTAAAAAAATACAGGAAGTAAAATACAGTTTGTGACAACATCATGCAAAGTATAGATCATACTATATGTCGTATACTTCGCATGCTGTTGAAACAGGCCATCTTTTAGAACTCAATAGGTGCACCCCAAAATTCTTTTTTGTATTTGTCCTCTTCTAAAGCCTCTGCAATCGTTATTACTGCAAAATGATCTATTGTTTAGACAACACGACACGACACCACGACAGCGCTCGGGACACTGAATTCACACAACGTTGGGCAACCGAAACGTAAAATCAGCCGCGAAACTTCGGTCGCGTTTCTTCGTAGTCAGTTTACACACTAAGTATATCTTGAAAGTTATCACAATAATATTATAAATCCGAAAGTTTGTGTGTAAGTATGTAATTGGGAAAACGTGTTAGTATATTTGTTTTATTTTACACTGTAACGGCTGATACTCTAAATATAACATATACCTAGGATTAGCACATACTACATTTTAACTAACTTGACAGAAGCAGGTGAAACTGCGGGGCACGTCGAGTTGTTTATAAAGCAGAAAACTCACTAGAAAAACGTGTTTTAATCTGACATTAATACTTTGTTTTGTGCGTAGTTGATTAAATTAAAGTGACGCCCATTGGCTTAGTTGAATGAGCGTTCGCCTTCTAAGCAGCGGATATCGCGTTCGATTCTTGGTGAATACACAAGTTTTCTCTGCAAGGGAAATTTGTTTCCGAGTCTGTGGTTGTGTGTGTGTGATGCTAATGTTTCCAGCACGCACGACACAAGTCATCGAGCTTAGTGTTGTGTTAGTGTAACTTAGTTTTTTAAGTATTAGTATTTAATTACGGTATAAAGCTGAAGCCAATTTAACATAAAGTACAAAATAAATTCAAGATATAAAATATATCGACGAAAAAACTGACGAGTGAAATTCTCATTCAATCGTTTATATATATATATATAACTGGCTAAAAAAAGATAAGCGAGCTTCTCAGAATACCTATAATTGTGAAATATTATATTTTTTAGAGAGCCTGCACTTAACTAAGATAGTTAACTTAAATAATATATACGCAAAATTATGATTAATATTAGATACAATATTTTAATTTAGAATCAACTAGAAGGAAACCTGAGATGTTTTATTTTTGCATACCGGAATAATAACATATTTTTTAAAATAAGTAAGCAAAAGGTACTTTCATCTATACAGCAAAATATTTCATATTGTATTATAATAAAAAGAAATCAAAGGTAAAATTATTATGGTAGGTACTGTTATATTCGCAATTCTAAAAGGCTTATTCTCAACTCAGTACCGCATAATAATATTAATTTAAGCTTAATATCCATGCAAAATGAAATTATCACAAAGAAACATTTCAAGAAAATTCTCTTTACAAATACAGCTATAAAGATGTTAATTTGCTATTCTATTTACTTTACAACACCTGTAGTACAGACGATACTCTACCTTAACATTCAAAGAATTAAGAGCATAATTTAATAAAAAGTTGTGTCTTCTCTAGCAAAGCTCAAGTGATGATTTTTAATTGCGAGCGGCAACAGACTCCTCAAAGTGCGGAAACCAGGTAGTTATACAAGCAATTATAAAGTTGAATGTTAAATTAAGTTACAATAGAATAATAATAATAGTTTAATAATTTATTCATCATCAAAAACTTAAGCTTAATTAAACAGATTAATTACAAAACATGTTAGGTATGTATGCATGTGCAAGGCCTTTCTGTTTATAAAAGGTGACCACTGTCTCCCACACTAAGAAAACCTGTGTTGTGGGATTCAGTCTCTTCCTAACTGTTATTACAGTACAATGAGAGTAGCTTAACTAAAAATTAGCATAAAAAAAATAATACAGTATTTAAAACTATAACATGATTATCATGATAGGCAGGTACTTGTAGATAGTTTAATTATAATTATGACTACTACTTTATGTAACAATACTTTTGCACATACCTACTTGACACATAAACCAAAAATAAAATATAAGCTAATGTCAAAAATAGCGGGTAGTTTCGGCATACCTATCCATCACAAGGTTAACAAACAATAATTTGGAGTATAACTACTGTTATCCTAATATACTAATATTTAAAGGCATATACATACGGCTAGTTTCTGTTTATTAAAATCATTAGGCTAGCCAGGTAATCTAGATTAAATATTATCTTAATATCGATAATAAGCCAACAACCAGAACACAAAAATTAAATAAAAGAAAATTGATACAGATAGAATACGTGAGATAGCCATTGATTTTATGGCAATTTTATTAACAGATCAAGCAAAACGAGATCTCTATGTTGACTTGGGTGGTTCAATACTTTGTGCATCCGTCCGTCCGTCTGTAAAAGGCATTTTATGTCTAAACTATACAGGCGAATAACCAAAAGTTATCAGAGAATATGTAAACCTATAGCTTAAAGCCAAACATTGTGATTAAAATGATAAAAATGAAAATATTAAGGAGGCACTCGTGGGAGTTGCAAAAATATTTTTTGTTCTGCCATTGTGGGGTATCTTAAAAAAGAGCTTTCCGAATAGAGTAAAAAAACCGGTGTTAGAAAATTACTATTTGGTAGGTCACCAATGTCACTTTTTTCGTATACACATTTCAAGTTGAAACTTACGTATAATAGTTTACGTTACTTGTACAGCAAAAACAAAAATCAATAAATTATTATCAACATAAAACTTATCAGCAATTAATCACGAAAGTATATTTTTATTTGGCAGAATAAAGGCGCGAGATCTTAGTTTGGGGCGAAAGACTAGTAATTAGTAATACTGGTAGTAACACGGGCAATAATGGAATTAATATGAATATGGTGGATAGCTAAGACAAATGTTTTGCTATCCACCATATTCATATTTGAGGTGTCTCGTTACTGTCACATATTGTCATCGCTTATGTAAGCAGGCATGATATTAAAAAAAAAAGCAAGACAATATTTTATCGCGCGGTACACATTATGTTTCAATGTTATATTCGGACAACTAATTTGTCCGAAACTAGTTGACTACAAAGTAAGTCGAAAATTTTCGTGTTTTAAGCCGAATATAACATTGAAACATAATATTTATTTGCTCCTTGCTTACAACTCTTTCATGGTCAAAAACTAAATTCTGTAGTAGTGTATGATTGATTTTAGTGTCCCTAATAGTCACCGAAATCTAGATTGCGTTTTGCATTCTTCAACTGTTGTATAAGGTCGAAGAAAACAAATGTTTCCCTTTGGTATAATGCCTTCACATTTTACCACGTTTATACTATCATTTATTTACAAAACCGGCAATTTGCTTATGGAACTCCCTTCTTGATATAATAAGACGTATTCAGGGGGTCTATTCCGGGCGTCACATCAACGTCGAAATCGAACGGTTTTCTTTTATTATGAACATCGAATCAACTTAAATTTCAACCAATCGACTGTCGTATCGACGTCGCATCAATTCGAACAATCGTATTTTGACGACCAGAATAGACCTACTGACTGTGCATATAAATTATTTAAAGATCAAGATACAAAATGTATTTCTTTCCCAATATATTTTCCTGTGCCATATTGTTCTGTTATAACTCACATATTATATCGTTTATTTATTTATTTAATACTTTTGCATAAAAAACAGTAAAAGGAGGACTTAATGCTAGAATAGCATTTTCTGCCAGTCATCCTGGAGGTGCAGAGAAAAAGGTGGCGGTGCAGTATTTATAATATTTGATCAATAAAAGTATAATAAATGTGTAAATATAGGAATATACGTAAATTATATACACAATAATAATATATATTTATAAACATATTATTAAATACTATATAACAATATTCTTACACAAATACTAATATATAAAGCTAAGCTATAAGCTGTTACAAATATCCTTATCTAATTATATGAACTTTATTACATCGCCGATTGTTCACTTTAATATTATTAGTTACTAATATTCATTAATTTAAGTGATTATGTAAGTGTAACAATAAAGCGTTATCTATCATCTCTCAATTAAGGCGGAATAGCTAACAGACGTCGCTAATTATTCGACTCTCTCGCCTTTCGATGTCCAGCAGAAAACACGATACAAGACACAGGTCTTGTATCATGTTTTCTTAGGTACAGACCTACTTCTCGTTGGAAGGCTAGACGTTTCACTACTCAGTGGATTGTAGGATAAGAGTTATACCGCCCTTTTTCCTAACGATAGAAACAGCACAACGTAGCTATATTCTTACTACAACCTTATTTTAGTGCCCTTAGCCGTCGAATATCGGCTTTTATCAGAGTCCTTTCATTCAAGAGTAGATGAGCTACTCTCTGAAATATAAGAAGCTGTAGGTTGAACACTGACTTTATTCCTATCTTCGAAGGTAGACTACATATTAACAATTACCCACATAACTCAATATTAAATCTACTACATCTTTCTGCTTATAACAGAAAGCAAAACACACCTGAAGTTAGTCCTAATTTATTCCACTCTCTCACTTTCTGATGGCAGGCAGAATGTACAAATGATGGACTGTACTACCTACTGAAAAGTTAGGCGTATGTTTACTCAGCGCTTTATGGGATAAGAGTAATAAAATTGTATCTCCCTTTTCCCCAACTAAAGAAACAGTATGCTGTAAGCAGCCAGTACAACGAAATTCTTGTCTTTATCAGGAATATTGATATTTCCTACCTCAATTTGAGTCAATTTCGGAGGCAAATAAATGAAATCCTTTTTACGTCAAATCTCCACGTATGAATATTTTTTTTTTTTTTTTTATTTGTGACAGGCTTGTGTTTGACCACTATCTCACCTGATGGTAAGTGACGATGTGATCGAAGCTGGTAAACACACTAGACCTGGAATACGCAGGCTCTCAAGGATAACTGCCGGAACACCGTATTTGGCTTGGCGGCAGACTTTCAACTTGATGGTGGTAAGCTACTTTGGTAGCAAGCCAGGCGAGCAACTCATAAAATGCTCTACCACCTCTCAAATGTCACCTGATTAGCACCACCCGGGGACCACGTGTAGGGAGTCAGACTTAAGGGGTATCCTCCTACGGACGTGGGTGACTCAGCCCCCCATAATAATAATAATGAGTTTATGTATAAGATAATTGTTATATGAAAATATAACTTTTCTAGCGATTTATGAAAATTATTAGATTGTTGTTTTTAGGCATACATGGTTAAGGAATGCAATTTAGATCAACCCCATATTTCTATAATTTGTTCCTATTACGATTGTATTCTGTTATGTTTGTTAATAAATAAATAAAGCAAATTCTTACTAGAGACCTTGATTCTAGTGTCCCTAGTCGCCGAATACTTGCCGTCCGAGCGTCCGTTCATCTACGGTGGAGCAGCTCACAGTCGTCGCTACTTATTCCACTCTCTCACCTTCCGATGGCCGGCAGAACATACGATAGGTGGACTGTTCTACCCGCTGGAAAGCCAGGCGTTTCATTACTCAATCGAATATGAGAGCTTAGAGGATGCATCTAAGGCCGCGGCAAGAGATAAACTCGCCGTGCTAGCAGTGTCAAATATTTACAAGGTGGGTGAATTGTTAGTTTGCAAACCATTTCCGGATTGTTTTCAGGCTTACCTTTTTGTATACTTTATGCAATTTAAATGGTATTAAAATCTACTTATGTTAACAGACTTAAAAAAAAAAAGAAGGCTATGCGGTCATTCCGCCAATTATAAATCGATTTTGATAATTTTTATGTTTGGTAGATTTTTAAATTTGTTTTTATGCTGGATAGGCAAGTATTTGACCACTATCTCACCTGATGGAAAGTGATGATGCGGCCGAAGGTGGGACATGTTTGCCAAGAAGGTACCTATTCACTCTAGACTTGAAGACACCCAGATTGCACCGTTCAGATATATTTAATTATACTTTAGAGGTCCCATATAAATTTTGTCGAAATTGGGTAAAGCGGTTTTTGAGAAAATCCACAAAAAACAAAATATAAGCGTTGAAGTCGGTTCTTTTAAGCTTTTCTTGCGTAGAACAATTTGTGATTGTAACAAGACTTACCCTTTTTCGCTGAACGTTTCCATTAACAATTTGGCTAAGTTTGCGTGATCTACATTTCTTAAATTTTGACGAAAAATTTCAATGAATTGAATAACTTTAAACTAATTTTATCGCGTACTTGTACATTGCTTTTATATCTGACTTTTCAAAAACAGCGAAGTGTTCGAAACAATGTATTATTAGAAATATCAATTGATTTAAAATACTTTTCAGTGTGGCTTTAAAAAAGATGCATCGAAAAGTGATTAGTTTTTTTATTGAATAAAAATAATTCATTCAATGAAACATTCCGATCATGGTAATTGACCGACTTAAAACTTTTAATTCTGCCAATGTTGACATAGCTAAATATACAAAGTACATACAGACTAACCCTCATCAACCTTCCCTAAATTGTTACCACCTAATTTACCTTAAGAAAATACTGTATAATAAATTGTAACTCAAGGAAAATTGAAAGGCTATCGCAATATTCAGGATAATAACGTAGGTGAAGGTATCAGAATTCTAATTAATTCGTATTTCTGAAACGACGCTATTATAGGTGTATGAGAAAGACAGCAGCAGATATGTACTTATTTTTTAACCGACTTCACAAAAAGGAAAATGTTCTCAATTTGACTGTATTTATTTTTTACTAGACGTGCCCCGCGGCTTTGCGTGTGTTTAAAAATTTAAAATGCCTATGTTTAATTCCAGAACCTCAACTACCTACATTCTAAGATTCCTTAAAATCGGTTTATTCGTTACGGAGATACGTGGTAACAAATACTCTCACACACACACATACTTACGCATTTATAATATTAGTAGGATGTGCGTTACCTCATAACTTCTTTCTAGGTGCACCGATTTTGATAATTCTTTTTTATTTGAAAGTCCCACTCATCATCGCTTACCATCAGGTGAGATAGTGATCAAGAGTTTGCCGATACAGAATTAAAAAAAAAATTATCTAGATCTGACCAGAAGTTTGTTGAAATTATCCTCAATAATGCGTATTTAATGTATTTAATCTGATCAAGGGTTCCGAAGATAAAGCGGTGAAGTAGGATTTTTCAAGCATTGCTTGCGTGTTAATTATATTTTAATTTAATTGTAACTAATCCAGCGTTTGACTAAAATCTCATTTGATGGACTGGATGGAATGGATATGTTACTAATTAGGTTAAAAAGACTTTATTACATTTTTAGGTTAGATACCTAGGTTTTATATTTTTTTCAGGTATCTTTGATCCACGATGTTATAAATTAATTAATGACAATGAGATTAATGCTAGGTCCTTTTGATACAGCTCTTTTGATCCCACTGCTCAGCCTCTCATATTCTGCCATTCGCCGCGGACCCTTGTCTTCTTGTCCAGGTTCGACTCGCAATGTTAACTATATCGTCAACCCATCTTGCCGCTGGACATCCGACGCGACGACGCGACGCTGCGTTTGCCTTGTCTTGACCACCATTTTGTTAACACCTTGTTCCTCCTATCGCCACCTCGCCTAGCCATGGGTTTCCGACTGACTTCATTTAATTTGTAATTGCTACTTAATAATAATAGTTGTCATAAATAACACAATAATGTTAGTAACATCAACGAGAGATTTTTCCCAATGTAGTCAGGTTTTAGTAGGTATCTCAATTTTGTATTGTTTTACCCTAGTAGTGATTCTGTAACGTTACCGAGTTATTTTTACCGACTTCAAAAAGGAGAAGGTACTATGTTCGACTGTATTTTTTTTTAAGTATTTTTACCGATAAGTATAATTTAGGAGTTTTCAAGTCAAGAGTGAATAGGTACCTTCTAGGCAAGTGTGCTACATCTTCGGCCGCATCATCGCTTTCCATCAGGTGAGATTGTGGTTAGACGCTTGCCTATCGTACATAAATAACAAAAGATTTCTCCCCATTTGTGAACCGATTCTCAATATTTTTTTGTTTGGTAGATACTTCAGAGCTGGTCCCATATAAATTTTATCGAAATCGATCAAGCCAAAACCAAAATATAAGCGATGAAGTCGGTTTTTTTAAGCTTTGCTTACATTTAAATTATCTTTTGAAGGCTGTAACACGCTGCAGATTGCTATTTTACGTAATAGCTACTACAGTGTCACTTTCCATTAGGTGTGATTATGGAAAAACGTTTGTTAAGTCTGTTTAAAAAAAAGACATCCATTCTCACATTTTTATGAGTATCATTAATTAGTTGCATAATTAAATAACATTGTAATTAACAGTTTGAATTTGTTTCCGAGTCCAGGTATGAAAATATTAATTAAACCATAATCCAACAGCCTACGTTCTTAAAGTCGTCAAGCTATTAATAATTGTAGGACAACTTGATATAAATTAGATAAGTTTTGAAGTCTCGGTTTTATCTGATAAATTTTTGTCATAATTTATATAATAAGGTCGTAGCGATACTGAAGCAAACACATAAAATCAAGTATTATTTGAAAATTTACTTGAGTAAACGATTAATTTGTCCTTGATTTACCCGCTTTAATTAATTTACAGCAGTTCATCAGTTATTCCAGGTATCTATCTACCCGCCCGTTGGCTAAGTTGGGTGAGCGTTCGCCTTCTAAGCAGGGGTATCGGGTTCGATTCCCGGCAGGAACACAAGTTTCTCCTAAGGAAAATTTGTGTTTCTGGTTCCGGTTGTGATTGTGTGTGTGATGTGTATGTTTCCGGCACCCACGACACAAGTCATTGAACTTAGTGTGGGGCTGTGAGTGTGAAAGCGTTTATATTTATGTGATCCAAATTTTAGCCAAATTGGTTCTGTAGTTACGGCATGATTGAGTACAAGAAACCCAAAAAGACATTGTCACTTTTTGATAGACATATATCTAAAAGTTTTAGATATAGATATCAATCTCAAAGTTTCTCAGTTAAGTCATTTTAGATTTTTGTTACTCAATCACGCCGAAACTACAGAACCGATTTGGCAAAACTTTGGATATAGTAGATGGTTGAGTTGGGATCTTTATCATTTTATTACGGATTTCATAAATTTGTAACCAACTTCAAAAAGAAGGAGGCTATTGACTGTATTTTTTTTGTGTGTTACCTCACAACGTTTTTTTTGGATTTTGATGATTGTTTTTTATTTAAAAGCTGGTGGATCCCATGCGGTCCCATTAAAATTTGACTAATGATAAAATTAAAAATTTAAGATCTGGCCAGTAGTTATGGAGTTATCCTCATTAATGCGTATTTAATTAATTTAATCTGATGAAGGGTTCTGATGATAAAGCGGTGAAGTGGGTTTTTTTAACTTTGCTTGCTTTTGAATTATTTAGCCCTCGTAACGTAGTCCACTCGATTATTTCTTTAAAATATAGCAACAATCATGTATGCTCAAAACAGACGACCTTCTTTTAGTAGTACCGCGTTGGGTAAAATACTTAATACAAAAAGATAACAAAAACGATATAATTATTGCAGTCTTTGCTTTGTGTGGCAGACACCTAAAATTGGTTTAACTTAACTTTTTATTAAGTTGTCAACGTTATGCCTTATAATAACAAAAAGTAATTTATTTCCTTCAATCATAGACTTAATCATGAAAAGGATTTCATCTGTGGCAACTTTTAAATTGCAGAGAGTTACTGTTTTATCGGTTTGACGACGTTTTATTACCGTAATCATGATGGTTGATAAAATAGACGCTAAAAAACATAGTCGTTAAAAAATCGCATAAATAGTTTACGTTTTACTAAGAATCCTTTAGTCGAGACTCAACGAATGTTTATTTATTTGGTTTACCAACTGAAGATTTAAAAAAAAAAAATACTTTAATAATTAAAAAAAAAAACTATGTGCTCAACCAATTATGAGTAAACACAGTATGCACTACCTTAACTATATCATCACACTAATTGACTATTACTATTATAAATCTTTTGTAAGCTTGTGTATTAATGAGTTAATGTGCAGTATGAAAGAAAGAAAGAAAGAAATATATTTATTGCTACTATAAAAACAAAAATACATCAAATTAAACTAAAATTCTTTGCTGTATACTTTTTATAGAGCAATCGGAGTAAATTTAGCTTTGTACTGCGTGTTCATTTACAGGAGCACATAGTGCTGGTTTTCAATTTACCCCGATCCTCTATGTATGTTTGTTTCCTCTTCACGCTGTAACTGCTGAACGGATTTGGATGAAATTTAGAATGTAGATAGTTTAGGTTCCGTAATAATACAAACGCTACTTTTTAACTTTATTAACGCGGGCGAGGTCGCGGGGCACAACTAGTAACAGATAAAGAAAATAAAATGTAAAGAATGGCTACAATCCTTGTCATATCAAGACACAGAAGACCTTATAACAATTACTAAATAAACACACACATGTAGCGTCCTGCGGTGTCTCGTCTGACATTTCCAGAATCTGACATTAGTCGACTAATTCTATTTACGCCCCGTCCCACTTTATTTTAAGTCCGTTTCGTGAGGCATTATTTACCTAGTTAGGCATTGTTTAGACAGCTTAAACTGAAACCACGCAAATCGAAGCGGCATATAATATACTTAGTTTTATTATTTCTTTCTTTTCCAGTACGCAAACAGCAATCATAAGGGGTTGCAGGAGTTTGTTAAGGCGTTTGGTTCTACGACGTATGGTAGCAAGTCCCTTAAGCCCCTGCCTTTGAAAGTGTTCAGTCCTCCTATGAAGGAATACGCTGCTTACCAGGGGTCTTTTACGACCCCTCCTTGTTCTGAAAATGTTTTGTGGCTTGTAAGAGCAAGAGCTTTGCCTATAACAAGGGTTAGTAAAACTTATCTTTAAAATAAATTAACGTATATTTACATTAGTTAAGTACATATTGGTGCTAATTCTGTTGAGCACCGAACTAACCTAAACTAAACTAAAAATAAACTAATTTTAGTCAAAGAATACCTAAACGCTATTCTGATTTTACGTTAAACTTAATTTAAAAGTTGAAATGACAGGACTAAAATTGATTTTGACAGCAACCAAATTGAATTGTGTTCACAAGAGCCGCAATCACATATTCCTCCATTATAGACTTTATAGGTCAGGATTTGCTTCATTAATTGCACGTGTTATTCTTTCAAGTATAAGATCACATTAAAAATAATCCAGACCTTTTTCATACAGACTAATATGAGTTTAAAATTTCTATTTTTAGTCTTAATTTGACGTAAAACATGTACATCAGAATAAGAATTTGGTCATTTTCACTAAATAGAGTAACTAAACTAACTTAGTCCTGTCACACTTAATTTTAGTCTAATCTTGCATTTTCTGAATAGGTTTTGGACTAAAGCAAGACTAAAACTAATTTTAGGCTAGTTTAGTCTAATTCTGGATAACAGAATCGGCACCTATGCATATATATTCGGTCCAAATAAAAAAAATATAAATTAATTCATCTGACATCGACATATCTGATTTCAGCTCCACCCGCGTTTTTCAAGCTTAAAAGTAATCTATGTGTAAATCTTAGGAAAGCATAAGCAGTCTAAATTTCATCTAAATCCGTTCAGCCGTCACAGCTTGAATAGAATACAAACATACTTATACACTTACACACAAACTTTCGGATTTATATTATTAGTGGGATTAAAATGTCGTACCTAATTATGTATTATTATTTTTGTTTTTTGTATTTAGTGTTGTTATTAATTAGAAGGTAATTGTCCAGTATTTCATAATTCGTTTTAACGTTGATTACTATGTAAATATATAAGAAACAATTGTGTAGTAATTTGTCTGACAAATAGTAAAATTCTTATTTACTATAAAAAAAGTATCACACTAACAAACAATTTAAGCGTTTTTCTTTCTTTAGATATGTTATTCTCCTGACAAATAAAATGGGCTATTTTATCCTAATTTAGGCGTTTTATCACTGAAACTGAAAAAAAGAGATAGCAGCATGTGTTCCCGCGTAGAGACATTAATAAACAGCTGTCTCATTAAAACCTACTCTGGTACGAGCAAGTACTTAAGTAATTACGTTGTTTTAAATAACAATAGAGAATATACGCGAGATTTAAATACATTACAAAATTATTTGCTTGCCTTTTAATGAGGTATAATACGTAATAAAAAGAAATTCCAAATAGCAAAATGCGCGCTATTGGCTAGACTGATTTGTGACGGCAGTGGACGCGTTTTTGATGTCAACTTCACGACAATCATTAGGTCGTGGACTGTGCTGTCACAGAATACGCGACAAAATGTAGCGTTGAAAATTTCCTGAACCTGTAAGCACCGATTTTGTTCAAAATTAAGCTAAAACCATTCTAAATCAAATAACCTTCCGAATATAAAAAAAACGTAAATATTTGGTCAAATCGTTTTGGAAATAAATAAGAACTTTCGTATTGCGCACATCCTCTCACCATAAACGTATACTTATATATAACTAGCTGCGCCCCGCGGTTCTACCCGTGTAAGTCCCGTACCCGCGGGAATTCCGGAATAAAATGTTCTTTCATAAGAACCTTCTGCTGACAATAATTAACACAACAAAAAATAATTTGCGAAATTGTTCCATACGTTTATCCGTGATGCGATGACCAAGGGTAATAGAGGTTAATCATTACTATCCTTATCCTTACTAATATTATAAATGCGAAAGTAACTCTGTCTGTCGGTCTGTTACGCTTTCACGCCAAAACTGCTGAACCGATTTGAATGAAATTTGGTACACAGATAGTCCAGAGCTTGGGAAAGAATATAGGCTTCTTTTTATCCCGGAATTCCCGCGGGTCCGGAACTTACGCGGGTGAAACCGCGGGGCGCAGCTAGTTTTTATATATATCGATTTCTCCGTCCCGTAATGGGTAAAAAATCTTCAATCATCACCACAAACTTCCACTAATGTATTTAGGTCTCCGATTACTAAAATTACAACCAGATAGATGACCGCAATGCTGAACCTATTTATCTTAGAAGATTAAAAATGTACTAAAACCAACGCTAATTTTATATTTATAGGTACGAGATATATCTTTTGGCATCCAAAACCAATTATAGAATGAATTATGTAATTCGGTCTATAAATCCGATATTAACAATTAAACATACTCGTACATAGAAGAAAACTAATCGAATCTAATAATTACTTATTGGGTTAGATTTTTGTAAGGAATGTGTGTTAGGCTCATAGTAATTTGACCAATATTTCATTAAAAAAAACTACAATAACAATAAGAATTTAATTTATCGTATGACTGTGTAGGTAAAACGAGATCTTAAAATATTTACATTGTTCCAACAGTCTATTCGTTTCGAACATACTGTATTAACGTTTGGAGGTATATATTAGAATAGAATAGAATATATATTTATTTGTATAAGTCACTTCAATAACTAATACAGTTATATATGTATAAAAATTTATCTTAAAATTTGTTTACATACTTGTTAATAATTTAATTTTAGATATGACATTTACTTTTGAAAATATTTTTATGTAATTTTGCAATACTTATTTATTATTTATTTTGTTTTAATGTACCTACTATAAAATGTATGTACCATTTAATGTATTCTTTAATTAACTAATGTAATATCTTTGACGCTCACAAGTGTACCTACATGAAAAATAAACGAATTAAATTGAAGTGAATATCTATAATATACACAATAATTACAATAAATGCATTCGCACTCACAGCCCCACACTAGTTCAAAGACTTGTATGGTGTATATATTAACATTTACATCACATACAGAAGCAAGCATAGGAATTGGCAAGCATGCCATCTTCGGTCGCATCACTTTCCTTCAGGTGAGATAGTGGGCATGCTTGACATGCATTCTATCCCAGAACCACAAGCATTACAAGTTTCTTGGGAAGGAAAATTGAGCTCCCGCTGGGAATCAAACCGGCTCTAAAAAGTAGCCTATTATATGGCAGGGTCTAGATCACAACTCGCAATAAATCTCTCAAACGAAATGAACGTTTAATATCAAAAATTGCGAATGAAATAAATTATTTTCACTGCACAATATAAACGGGCAAACAATTGGAATGCGAGGCATTGTTTTAAATGACATTATTCAAAATAAATCTATCAAGTTTAAATTAAATTATCAAAACGAATCATTTAAGAATTTCTTTGTTCTTAGAATATTTAAAAATGCACGATCATTTTCTATAGATAACTGTGCAGTGTAAGTTAAAATCTCTCAATACTCGAAATCGGACTAGTAAAATCAATATTGATAAAATGATATAGTTTTTTTTGTTAACACTCACAGCCCCACACTTAGCTCGATGGTTTGTTTCGTGAGTACCGGAAACATTCACATTACACACACGATCACACCCAGAACCAGAAACACAAATTTTCCTAGGCTTGTGTTCTCGCCGGGAATTGAACCCTGCTTTGAAGACCAATTCAACCCAACTTCGCAAGTTCAAGTTTTATTGCAGTGCATTTTTATTTGGTGATATAAAATGAAGTTGCGGCCAAAGGTGTAGCTTGCTTGCTTAGTAGACCTTTTCATTGTAGAATGGAAGACTGGTGAGATAGTGGTCAAATACCTACTTGCCTATGGAGCATAGATAAAAATCGAGTTTGTGATCAAACTCCTCCAAAACAGCATGACCGATTTTATCAAATATTTTTATGCATGTTTGGTAGGTATAGGAATAGGTCGTAAAGAATTGTTCCCTTCTTACCCCCAATACCCATTTTTAAACGCGATTTTTGTATGAACAATATAATTTTAAGTTTTGACTATGGTTTTTTTTTTTTTTCGTGTTTGGCAAACTTTTGACCACTATCTCACCTGATGGTAACCGACGATGTGGTCGACGATGGAGCAAGCTTGCCTAGAAGATACCTATTCACTCGTGACTTGAAGACTCCCATATCGTACTCATCAGGAAACACCGACTCGGGTAAGGAGTTCCATTCCTTTGTGGTTCGCACAATAAATGAGGAGGCAAAACGCTTAGTGCGCATTTGTGGAATGTCCATCATATAGCGGTGTCGCTTGGCAGTTTGTCCGCTTGTCCGATGATAGAACGGGGATGGGGGAACTAGATCGTACAGTTCCTTAGCACACTCTCCGAAATGTATCCGATAAAAAACCGAGAGACTGGCTACCATGCGGCGATGACCCAAGCTCTGAAGCTTTCAACTAGTCTGCTCGCTACCAATAAGTCTCTTCTACGCTCAATGGTATTCAAGTACTAGGCGACCATAAACGTGAAAGAGGTAAAACACTTTTTCTAAACGTGGTATTGCAACGCATGCCGGGTACAAGTAGTAAGCTATATATTGGAGTTTGGATTACATTTTGATTTTGTTTTAAAGGCAGTAAAAAATTGGTATCCTTATTGTCTTATTTTGAATTGTAACCTAATTTAGTCGTTTATTTTTAGGAACTGGCGAACTGTTTCGAAGATAATCCACTATACAACGTGCTAGGGCAGGCGTATTCCCGTTTTGTACACCCCATGAACGACAGACACGTGTATTTATTTAACTGAACAATTAATTGTGTAATAAAGTTGTAAGTAATGTATATAGCTAATTATTATAATTTATTTGAGTAACCAAGAGATCCCTTTGTTTTTTTTAACTTATAGACATGTAAGTATTCAGGTTTGGAAAACATTACGTCAAGGACGTTTGTCTTCTTGACGTTATGTTTCAAACAAATAATTAGAATTTAAATGCAAGCAAAGCTTAAAATACCTTTTTCACCGCTTTATTTTTAGAACTCTAGATCAGATTAATTTACTTGCATTATTGATGATAACTCAGAATGTACTGGTCAGATCTTGATCAAATTTAAATGGGACCACGTGGCAAACAGCAATAAAAATCGCTTAGCCTAGAAAAAAAAAATTCGAAGAAACAAACATAAAAAGAACAGGTGATTTGAGAACCTCCTCCTTTTTATGAAGTCGGTTAAAAGGTAGTTAACGTATTTTTTGTTTCGCCGTTTTTCCTTTTTGTTGGCATAATATTTGATTGTTCTTGAATCCTGGGTAAGATGCCCGGTAAAGCAAATTTCACACTCACAACCCCCTCACTAAGTTCGAAGAATTGTGCTATGGGAGCCTAAAACATTAACATCAGACACAATCACGCCCAGAACCAGAAGCACATTTTCTTTGGGTAGAAAACTTTTCCCGTCGGGAATCGAAACCGTTGCCCGCTGACGCTCAGCCATCTACGCCAACGGGCAGTTTTTCATTAATACATTAAGAAATTAATATGATCGATAAGGTCACTCTCCCTAATAAAATCGTTATGCTATTGCTATGCTTTCGCAGAAATGGAAGTGCTTACTATCGATTCTCGATTAATTATTAAAGTCGCATGCTGCATTGAAAATTCACATGACGTGGCTTTAAAGTGCGGTTTCACTAATGCGACTGTGACGAGCAATTTAACCACTCATGTTGCGGTTTATTGCGTCAAATGCAATACTCTACTAGACTCCAGCTGTTCGTGCACTTTTATTAAATTTAAATGTAGAATTATTTTGCAATATTATTTTTTGCGATACACACGGACTGAAAATAATATATTTGCGTGTATCAGTGAGCTCTTTTTAAGTTTATTAATATTATTATATGTATGATTTTCAGAATTTGGTCGTACATAACTTGTTTGGTTTAGAAGCAAATCAAATTGATATATTTATTGACATAAATAAAGAGGATACAATTTAGATTCTGAAGCCTCTGGTTCCCGATATAGTTTGCACTGTGTTTCGACAGACGGACAGATGAACAAACTTCTGAAACTGAGTTAGCTTGGCCCTTGCTTCAATAAAATATGCAATTGGCTACAATAATGTTAAATAGTTTTGAAAATGTATGTTACATAATTAATCTTTTGACATTTCTAACACATTACAAACAGTTTCACACTCACAGCCCCATTTTATTAAGTTCGATAACTTGCGTCGTTTGTGCCGAAAACATTTACATATATTCACGCCAGTAACAAAAATGTCCTTTAGGGAGAAAACCTATGTTATTATCTACGTCGACTTACTGAAGCAAAAAAGAAGAATTACATTTAAGATCGACCTTAAGTAATCAAATATTTCATGTAATAAATACTAAGAAAAAGAAAAGTAAATAAATTTTACTAGTTTAATACAAGCCCTAAACAAAATTCTATGAAAAAATGTTAAAAAACTTTTGAAACAAAATTAAGAAAAAAATGTTGTCTGTGAAAGAGCACCCTTTCTTTCATGAAATGCAAGATATGTTAAAGTTGTTTGTTTGTAATAAATATGTGTAAGTATAACAAAACAGTTTTGATTGAACTGCCCGTTTGCTTAGTTACGTGCGCGTCCGCGTTCTAAGCATCGGGTTCGATACCTGGTGGAACCCAAGTTTTCTCCCCGAAGAAATTTTTTGTCTTTGTGGTTCTGGGTGTGACCGTATGTGAAATGAGGTTTCCGGCACCCACGACACACTTCTTTTAGTTTATGATTTAGTTTTCCCTGAATTCTGTTCATTCATAAACAAGACTAGCCAAGTGCGAGTTAAACTCGCTCACCAAGAGTGCCGTTAGTATAGTGCCGTTGCTTTTATTATTTGTTGTTTTATTATTGAACGCTATAACAACTTCCATTTCGAAGCTTGAATGGTCCACATTTTTGAGGGTAGAGGAAAATCAAATAACTTGTTGCTTGTAGTCTTCGGTCATATATTCGAAGCTTGTAACCCGAGGTATACTACCTTATTTTTGGTTCTTTAAATTATCTTTTTAGTAGAACTAGCGACCCGCCCCGGCAGTTTTTCTCCCTTGATAAATTTGTGTTTCTAGTTCTAGGTGTGATGTGAATGTTTCCGGTACCCACGATACAAGTTATCGGCAGCTTAGTGTGAGGCTGTGAATGTGAAATTGTTTATATAAAACAAAAAAGTGAAAATTATTTTTTTAATAAAACGGTGCAATGAAAACATTCTCTACAAATTATCCTATTTTATGGCTAAGGCGTATAATCATACTTACTGGATGTACCTATTCAAATCAGTTGTGCCTTTTCTACGCATACAAGGGGTACTTTCAAAAGCCGCGAGTGTATATTCGAATTTAAATCACAAATAATAATAATATGATATGAATATTTCGACAAAAAACATACAGTCGAATTGAGAACCTCCTCCCGTTTTGTGAAGTCGGCTAAAAATACGTGTCCAATATTTTTTGATAATGCTAATGACGAATAACCTATTCGTGAACCCTACACTATCATGGTTTACTCTACTGCAGGCATAGCATGGCAGGTGGATACTTTCCCTGGGGAGTAGATCTTTTCCCTCTGTCAGTTTTTATCCTCGCTCCGAGCATGGACGCACAGGTGATTATGCTAGTCGATCGCGCCGAACTGAGATCTCGCGCCTACATTTTGCCTCATAGAGAAAAACTTTTGAGGTTAATCTAAATATATATAACTCAAAGGTGACTGACATAGTGATCTATCAACGCACAGCCCAAACCACTGGACGGATCGGGCTGAAATTTGGCATACAGGTAGATTTTATGACGTAGGCATCCGCTAAGAAAGGATTTTGATTAATTCTACCCCCAAGGGGATAAAATAGGGGATCTATACCTAATTAATAATAATACTTCTTAACGCGAGCGAAGTCGCGGGCAAAAGCTAGTTGCTTATATTATTTTTTTATATAATTATATTAATTGTTTGATTTCTGTATTTGTTGTACAAGTATAGGATATAACGGATTAAGTATCAGCGTTCAGTGTGAAGCCTTTTTTTAACGATGCCCAACAAGGGTAGACAAAAAAAAATGTTTTTTCTCCCACTTAGATCTATGGGAGCTCCGCAAATATTTTGATTTTTATCATTTTATAGATCATTTCTGGCTTTGGGCCGTATTAATTTTACTTATTCTATGAGAATTTGAAGTCATTCGCTTATATGGTTTAGACGCTAGATGGCTCTGTCAGACTGACGGACTAAGTGCTGAACGATCCAAGTCACCTTAGAGATCTCATTTCGCTCGATTAATTATCCGCGGCGGATAAGGAGGACAAAGCCATGTCCCGTTGCTACGTCAAAATTAACCCCACGTCCTATGAACGAGGATAATGGGCCGAGTCACCCACGTCCGTAGGAGGATACCCCTTAAGTCTGACTCCCTACACGTGGTCCCCGGGTGGTGCTAAACATTTGAGAGGTGGTAGAGCATTTTGTGAGTTGCTCGCCTGGCTTGCTACCAAAGTAGCTTACCACCATCAAGTTGAAAGTCTGCCGCCAAGCCAAATACGGTGTTCCGGCAGTTATCCTTGAGAGCCTGCGTATTCCTAGTCTAGTGTGTTTACCAGCTTCAATCAGTTCTTCACTTACCATCAGGTGAGATAGTGGTCAAACATTAGCCTGTCACAAATAAAAAAAAAATAAAAAAATGTCTCTGTACGAAACGTTTCTCAGAGCAGTTTTATCCGCTTTTCGTTGTGACCATGTTATGAAGGGAGAAATATATATGTCTACGCCAAATGTCAAACAGGGATATACTTTCCCTTTCCACTGCTGCCATGCTGTGTATGGTGGAGAGGACAATCGTGTCCCTTGTCAGTGGATAATACAGGGGATACATTTTATATCCCTACGCCATGCTAGGCCTGCAGAAGTGTATTGCAATCCGTACAACTGGTTTGGTGTCACTTTGACATAAGTGAGGCGTGGACAGATGCGAAGTGATTTTGCTTATACAGATGCATAAGGCCCGTTCTGCTAGCCCCTACAAATCTCCTGGTGGGTAAGAGTGCGTATCATCATCTCCTTGTCACACTTACATTATAAAAGTGAAAGTTTGTGAGTGTGTTTGTTACTCCTTCACGCTCAAATCCAATTGGTCCTTCACGGACCAATTTTGATGAAATTTGGTGTGGAGGTAGCTGACACCCTGGATCACCTTCTAAGCACCCCTGCTTAGATCGGGTTCGATTCCTGGCGGGAACACAAGTTTTCTCCCCAAGGAAAATTCGTGTTTCTGTTTCTGGTTGTGATTGTGTGTGATGTGAATGTTTTCGCACCCACGATACAAGATATCGAACTTAGTGTGGGGCTGTGAGTGTGAAAGCATTTATGATTATGATTTACAATATTTTTTTTCGATTGTTGGAGTTTCTAAAATTTCGTCATTGTTGCAAGTGCTATAACCAGGGAGTAACTGGAGTAGTGCGGGTGGAGAAGATATAGTTTTACGAGCAAACGAAGCGGTCTTCTCGCTTTCGTATTCGTTTATTGCATTAGGCACCACTACCTATATAACTAGGTGATAACGCATGAGGCCATTTTGGCAAGCATTTGAACACTATCTCACCTGATGGAAAGTGATGATGCGGCCGAAGATGTAGCACGCTTGCCTAGAAGATACCTATTCACTCTTGACTTTTCGATTCAACGCTTTATTTACGCTTGTGGAAGAAGCAGCTGATGCAAGTCGAAGCGAGCCGATGCGGCCCGAAGCGAGCGGTAGCAAATATATGTAAATGCCAATTATCGTATATCTTATTGATCATAATATCTGTATACCCGTATATAAAAATCAGCATTTCTTTTTAATCCACTATAAATGGCACCCGGGCAAAGCCGGGGCGGATAAGTAGTACTGTAATAATAAATTTGAAATAGTTCAAACTACTAGGCTCCTGGCCTATGGATTCAACATTAATGATGTATTTACTAATTATGTCAATTAAGTTATTTTTTTTATTTGTAAGACTTGTATCGTGGGTGCCGGAAACATTCACATCACACACACATTACACCCAGAACCAGAAGCACAAATATCCCTTGGGAAGGAATTTGTGCTCCTGCCGGGAATCGAATTCAGGACCCAACGCGCAACGGGCGGACACCTGTCCACTACGCCAACTCGTCGTCAAATCAAATACTTACTATATGGTCCCTTAAAACTGCGAAATAAAAACAAGTTTCTAAATCAACGAAATTAAATATACGAGCATTTGTGCATTTCAATGCATTTTGCATTAAAATTAATTAGAACCTAAAAGGTCCCGCCTAAGGGGCCCGTCACATCTACAATTATGATAATTTGGTAACACGCAAAAAAATCATAGCACTTGTAAAGAAAATCTAAAGAAAATTGTTAATTTGTAATGATTAAAAAATCTTAACATGAAAATTTTCTTTTTCGTTTCTACTAAGAACTACCAGCTCTTTTAACCTACCTACCTATAAACAAATGAAGGGTTTAGTGTATTAATATAATACACACACTTGGTCATAATAGTGGCATGAAAATATCTATTTGAGGACTACTTAGTTAGTTATCTTGAAAGCGTCATAATAATAATGTTGATTATTATTATTATTACTTATTGTGTCTCACTGCTGGGAAAAGGACTACCAGTTTTTTAGCCGCTCAAACAAATTACATTTTGAATAATTCATAGTATGCAAGCTAAATTCCTACCAAGTTCTATCAGTGTCGATTTAACCCTGAAAAGATAACAAAGAGATAGAGTTTCACTATTTAATATTAGTGTGGATTATATTGTTTGCCATTTGGTGATATCTGAATTGTTATCCACGTTTTAGAAATGTTAATCCTAGCGGATAAGTATGATAGATCTAAATAGTTAAGCGATTGGAAGTGTTGTTATTGTGTCATGACAAAAGGTATATCATATGTAAATACAAGCTGTCCCGGCGACCTTCGTTCCGCCTAACAGTCAATGAATGTGCACGTTTAGGAAGCCATACCCGGCATGCGTTACAATGCCACGTGAATATATTATTACCTCCTTCATGTTTATGTTTGCCTAGTACTTTACCAAATCCGAGTGACGTATACAACATTTAAAAAAAAATTGACATTCCTAAAACGTATCCTATGTCCATCTGTTGGTTCTAAGCTACCTCCCCACCAATTTTCAGCCAAATCGGTTCAGCCGTTCTTGAGTTGTGAATAGTGTAACCAATACGGCTTTCTTATAAAATATATATATATATATATATATATATATATATATATATATATATATATATATAGATATAGATAGATTATAATGGATATGTCGCTGTATAATTGTTAAACAAGCCACTCTTCTATTGTGTAGAGGAATGTTCCTGGATATGTTCCTGTTGCGTTTATATTTGTAAAATATAAAATATCTTAAGTTCTGTGTTTCCCCTCCCTACATTTTACTCGGTTTCTAGATCATAGGCAAACAATAATGCCGGGTCATCGGGACTCGAGTTATAACTCGAGACTAGTCCTATGTTTAGGCAATGTCGTGGTGGTAAAGTCATTTTTTTATTTTTATTTTTTTAAATACATTGGGTCTGGCAAACACACATCAGGCGAGCTAAGCAAGCGAAGCGAGCGAGCCACATCTGCGGCCGGCGAAGCGACAATACCAATATAATATTTTATTCAATTTCTATTATTTAGTTTGATTAAATTGATTATGATCAGCCATTTGAAAATATCTAGTTTTGAAGTTCAACTAGGCGTCTAATTGACCGCCGCCTAGACATTCAGATGAGTGCCTATCTTAAATATTTGACTGCGACAGATAGGTCATGACAACGAAATAAAAATTTTTGTGCCTAACTTCATAACTTTCTATTAGGTGAGAAAGTGGTCAATCAGACTTAACAGAGAAGATAAATAATACATTTTAAAATTGATAATGTTTTTTCTTTTATAATTTTGACTATTTTATTACTCTATAAAAAAATTTAAAATGACAAAGCATTGGTTAAAATTATGTGTTTAGAAGTTTCTGGAATTTTACAAATAACTGTTATTATTAAAGTACATTATTTAATTAATTGTAATAACTCATTACACATATTAAAAGATCATAAAAGCCTTTTCAAACTGTGTTACAATGTTGCCTTTTACAATATTGTACGCGGTGGGCATTATGAACACAAAAACGAATTTTTGGAGAGTAATTAAAAAATTCCAGTAGCCGAAGTGTGTTTGCACTGTATGATAATATTCTACCTGGAATGTTAGCCAGGTCAGTGGAGCATAGGGAGTAGGTAAGTAGATTGAAACGGCTCAAAATATGACCGAGAGAATTGCATTAAGACCGGTTAACGTTGGAGCAAAAAAATGCGGCATTTTTTAGTATTTTGTTTAGTAGATGCCAAGTATTTATACATCACAGAGCACAGAACATAGAAGTTAAGAGTATCATGGTGTAATTAAGAGCAATCAATTACTTATATTCCAAACATAAACGTTGCACACTGATTTTAAAGTGACGTGGCTTGGTGCGTGACACCATGAGTTACGAGGCAGACGTTTTTTATGACATGATAACATTTGACCACTATCTCACCTTATGGAAAGTGAAGATGCGTCCGAAGATGTAATATGCTTGCCTAGAAGATACCTACTCACTCTTGACTTCTCTGCCTTTATCCACATTAGGTGGGATCGGCTTACTCTCGTGCACCAAGTAGTTCTATCCAGGGCAGTTATCTTCGTTCTTCAGTCTAATTGGCCTTTTCTGATATACTTGGGTTATATGTAATGGTAGTAGGTATAAGTACACTGCTGATTAAGTTTATTAATAAGCTGTTATCTGACTGGATTGAAATCTATAATTTAATTAATAATTATAAACCAAATATATATATATATTCAAATTCTACAGTACAATGTTGCCTCGGCATAAAATCAATGACTAGAAGGCTATATTATCTTTGCGTAAAATTGACTCCTACATGGTTCACATAGATAATACCACTTTACAGTCATTGATGGTACAGGCTGCCGCAAAAGTTTTCATTTGTAGCACACTACAAGTCTACGCTATAAAAATGTAGCATGCCGCAATGTCGCACTGTTTCTCTGTCGTACACCAAGCTTTCTATTTAAACAATTATGCATACTTTCCTAGTATGTGGTTTTTGGAAACATTTTCCTTTGAGCAGGTTTTGCCAACATAATGAAAAATTTTATTTTTGCTATTTTTAGTCACACATTTCTTATTTTTTTTTTCTATTATTGGTCACGATATCGTGTTCACTTTTTTTTGTTACAATCTAGCCGAGATTAGGCTAATAAGTAACTTAAATTTAACGTATTCTGCCTTCTCACTCTGCTTAAAGATAGATTATGTATTAGAAGTAAGGTAATAAGGTAATGCGTTTCAAATATCGATATAATGATTATAAATCACGTATAATTATTCTGAATGTTTGCATATATAGATCCTTTCTTCACCTATTCCGTAACGACAATACTGGTTTGGTTAATATTTTGAATGGACCTAATCAATAATAACAGACTTTGTAATCTCATTCATAATCATCATAAACACGGACGAAACCTTGTAACACAGCTATATAAAACAAATGTTGGCAATCTTATGCATTTATAGATACCTACTAGATCACAAAACGTCATATCAATGGACGAAATATCGAGCGACCTAAGCCGCCTAATGTAAAAATATGATAAAAAATATGTTACTATCTAATCTGAATTCGACAAGACATCGAATCCAATTGTTTTCGAAGCGAACTTAATCAGTGTCCAGACGGATTCCGCGTGATAATATATATCAAAAATTAGTTAGATTGCGCTGTAAAAATGGAAAATAGAATTGTGAAAATTGATCCGAAAATGATGAGCGTTACGCCGAAGAAAACCGTTTCAGATGGTAACGTATACATCTCTATAAATCATAGATACATAACTATAGAAACTGTCAAACGTCATCCATTTATGGTTGACATACCTCCAGTTCGCTCCAAGCATTCGCTGTACGGATGATGAACGTAGAAGCAAAAACGTATACCTTCATCATCCGTACAGCAAAGGAATGGAACTCATTGCCTGCGTCATTGTTCCCCGAGGGTTATAATCTGGAAGTCTTCAAATCAAGAGTGATATATAAGTGTGATAAATAGAGTTTAAGTACAGGTTTAATTTTTCAACGTATTTTTTATTCGCATCTGTTTATGTTTATGGTTCTACGACACTTACTACGAACTACTATGAACTCTACGAAGTAGTTCAACCAGTGCGTACTCTACCAGAACAAACTGGTAAACCTCAAAGGCTTCCGTAGCATCCTTATCAAACAACACTATAATCTTATTCCCATTATGTAACAGGAACCAGACTTCCTCTTGATTGGCAAGCCATAATAATAGGCTATAATTAAGCAATTTTCTTTGAGGAAACCTTTCTCGTGATCGGGTCAAGGATCTGACTTAATTAAATTAGATTCAAACAAAAAAGGAGCTTCTCAATTAAACTGTATGTCTTTTTTTTGTATGTATGTTACGCGATATTTCCGCCAAATATGAATCGATTTTTATGTTTTTTTTGTTCAGTAGAGTATAAAATATAAGCAATGAAGTCGGTTTCTTTCCGAAATATAAGCAATGAAGTCGGTTTTTTCCGACTTCCCAAAAAAGGAGGAGGTATTCAAGTAGACTATATATTTATTTTTTTTTATCTTTTAACTTTTCTCCACGTGAGCCGATTTCTAAAATTTTTTTTTAGGTTTTAAAGATGTGGTTTTCTAATTGGTCCTGTTCAAATTTGATCAAGATCTGATCAGTAGTTTTTGAGTTATAGTCAATAATGCGTGTTTAATACATTAAATCTGATCAAGGATCCGAAGATAAAGTGGTGAAGTCGGTTTTATTAAGCTTTGCTTGCGTTTCAGTTATATTTATCCGTAGTTGCGAATATCGAAGATTGCTTATAATATTTTTCTGTAACTTGAAAACTTAATAATAAATTATAATATCTTTCTTTCCGGTTGTAATTTAGCATCGATTTGAAGCCGAGACTACGCTATCGTCGTCGATTACCCGCTTTCTAATCGGGATCTCGGTTTTCAGGGTCAAGACTATCTAGAATCTAGATACTAAATTAATTGCCTAATTGGCAAACACGTCACTCACACCATCGCACCCAGAACCAGAAAAATCTAAACCAGCTCGAATCTTTTCAACGGAGTCGCTAAAAATGTTCAGCTTTAAATAAGACTTTTTATTTGTTTAACAATCATGTAACAAATTCAATAGTGAAGTTATTCGATATACTTATCCCTACTAATATTATAAACGCGAAAGTTGTAGTAAGGATGCATGGATGTTTGTTACTCTTTCTCGTAAAAATAACTGAATGGATTTTAATAAAACTTTACAATAATATAGCTTATACATCAGAATAATACATAGGTCATAATTTATAATTATTAAGATATTGTGTGAATTGACCAAAATATAACGATATGGTTATCTTAAATAGTCCTACAAAAAAGCCAAACAGCATATATCTATATTTTACTATCCGACTTCATAAAAGGAGGAGGTTCTATGTTCGACTGTATATATATATTTTATGTATGTTCACCGATTTCTCCGCATTTGTGGACCGATTCTCAAAATTATTTTTTCGTTTGGTACTTAAAAGGTGGTCCTATATAAATTTTATCGAAATCGATCAAGCCAAAACCAAAATATAAGCGGTGAAGACCGTTATTTACCGACTTCCCAAAAAAGGAGGAGGTACTCAAGTCGACTGTATTTTTTTTTTAATGTGTGTTACCTCGTAACTTCTCTCCACACGAGCCGATTTCGAAATTTTTTTTTAGTTTGATAAATGTTGCTTTCTTATTGGTCCCATTTAAATTTGATCAAGATTTGATTTTGAAATATCGTCAATAATGCCTATTTTGTGACGAATAATGCGTACTTTGACGATGTTCTCGTTTACCCGACTTCAAAAGTTACCGCATAACTTCTTTCATTGTGAACCGATTTTGATGATTATTTTTTTATTTGAAAGCTGGTGCTTTTCGTGTGGTCCCATTGAAATTTGATCAAGATTTTACCTCTAGTTTTAGAGTTATCGTCAATAATGCGTGTGCAATACATTAAATCTGATCAAGGTTCCGAAGATAAAGCGGTGAAGTCGGTTTGTTTAAGCTTTGCTTGCGTTTAATTATTTAAAGCTTTTTTTACGTTTAAATTATGTGTAAGCTATTATTACCAAAATAGTAAACCATAAATACAATAAAAATTGATAATTTATTTCTAATGCAACGGTTGAATGGATTTGGATTGTGCATAACTTTTACATGTAGGATTAACACATACATTTTTCAAATTTTAACTTGATCAATGCAAGCGAAGCCGCGGCACACAGCTTGTTACTTAATAAAATATTAGTGGTCAAGTGCTTGCCTAACTTAAATAAAAAAAAATGTAGAGTAATGGCTTATGACAGTTTAAAGACTTATTAAAATAAAGTGAAAAAGGCGGGTTTTTTGTATCTTAAAATTAATTGAAGTGCCTAAGTTAATGTTCAGAGACTTCGCAAATAAGAAACATAAACCTATCAAACAGTTTTTTTGTGAGGGGGAAAATGCCTTGCACTTCCCTTCCTTCCCAGGGGTGAAGGAAAGGGGTATGTGGGGCTCGAACCCACTAAAAACCCCCCCGTGAGCAGTCCCTCGCCGAGGTGGGGCAAGAAAGGGTCGCGTTAGCAGTCACTATCATGCCCCGCCGGTAGTCCCGGGTGCAAAATCGGGTCACTGCGCCCAAGGAGGGGTGACCCTGCTTACCAAGGCCACCCCCCAGACGTGTTGGGCCATGCAAGCCGGTGGTGAGCCCCTTGGCTCTCCACCAGTGGTCCCACTACAGAGGATGAGAGAGGAGGCGGGTGAACTGCCTCCTTCTCCCTCCTGTACATCTGCGCCGGATCGGGTCAGACTGAGGGTCGACCTCTCTGGCCCGCTCCGCGGCCTCCTTCTGCGCCATCACCGCTTCGCAGAAGCAGCCACAATCTCTCGCTGCCAACCTATCAAGCAGCTATACTAACACAGTTAACTAACTTTTACGTACAGCGTAATACTTACTGCAGTCAAAGCATCATCAAACTGTCAAATCAAAACCATTTGAGAAATCTATTATTTACTTTTATTTAAAAACTTGACAACCCAGTTGGTGCGGTGGATTTGTGCTTCTGGTTCTGGATATGATTGTGTGTGTGATATGTGAATTTATTCAGCATATGTGTATCGTGGATACAAGCCATTGAACTTAGTGTGGGGCTGTGAGTGTGAATATGTTTGTTGTTTATTTGAGAAGTAGAGGAATGAATTCAAAATGATTGGGTATTTTTACTTTTTCTATAAATCATCAGCCGCATTACTGGTAGCCTTTCTAGTGAGTTTGATAAAACTCGATGCTCGCCTTGGGACTACGCGGCCCAAGTCGAAATTTTGCGTTCCAAATTCGAACTACTAATGTATAATGTCGTAAAATCACATTAATTGTGACAATTCAGGGAGTTTATTTTACTAAAATTTCAAGTAAAATATTTTAAGCTATTGCATAGCTTCAATCGCGGGCCTTGAGCGTGGAGACCGAATCCAGAAATTACGTAACGAAAATAACCTTACACCCCCCACTCCGACCGGCACAGCGGTGATACTTTTTAGTTTTGCCATCTATCGATAAATAGCAGAACTTTAAATGACTTTTTTGAAATATCACATATTGAAATATCAATATTGTAATTGCATAAGTTGTTAAAAAATGCTATGCAATAGCTTTACCGCGGCAGTCCCCGAGTGCCACACGTCTTTTTTATTTTTATCTGTGAAAACATCAGACAATTCAAGATTATTATTTTCCTTGTAGAGACTGCTTTGTTGAAAGCTAAATCTAGTTATTCATACAATTTAAAACGATCGTCTTATTAACATAAAAAGCGAATGAGATGTTTTGTTCTTGTTTCTTCTCGTTTATTAAAATTGTGCTCAAGAACTGCACTCCACAAAAGCGAAAATAAATCGAAACTTATAAACATATATTAATATATAATTAGGAGGCAGTTCGCCCACCTCCTCTCTCCTCTGTAGTGGAGTCACATGCACGGCCCCACACGTCTGGAGGGTGGCCTTGGTAAGCAAGGTCACCTCTCCATGGGCGCAGTAGCCTGGTTTGTATTCGGGCCTACCGCCGGGGTGAGATAGTCACTGCTAGCGCGTTCCTATCTTGCCCCACCTCGGCGAGGGACTGCTCACTGGGGGGTTTTAGTGGGTTCGAGCCCCTGGAAAGGAAAGGAAGTGGTAGGCATTTTCCCAACCACAAAAAATGAAGTAGTGATTCTGTAACGATACTGTTTTTTTATTGCATGTAGCATACTACAAACTGCTATTTAACTAATTACCCACCTTTTTTTCAATTTCCCCTGATGAAAAGTGATGATGCGGCTGAAAAAGTAGCATGCTTGCCTAGAAGGTACCTATTCACTCTTGACTTGAAGACTCCCAGATTATAACGTTTGGGGAACAAAGACGAGGGTAATGAGTTCCACAAATGGATGGCGTTTGATAGTGTGTCTTGTTATTAGACAGTAAACGATTTTACCTTAGTAGTGATTCTGTATCCGAATTATTTTCTTTTGACGACTGTAACACGCAGACTGCTATTTAACTAATTACCTGCTGTTGCACCCACAGGTAGCGAGTTAGATACAAAAAAAAACCCGATCTCGTGTTGGCTAATCTGATTTGATGTCAACGACCTTAAGTTCAAGACCTCCGAACTTCATCGCACAAGTCAAACTTTTATGGGTTATTGATAGTTTTTCGCTTTATTGTGTCTGAACTAAATTCTATTGGCAAAAGGTCCGTAAACATTATGAGTTTTAGTGCGTCCAGAGATTTAGAAAATGGAATTAGTCGTAAAGTCGGGTTCTATAGTAAAATATCTGTTATAGCAATATTATAAACCTACATACATGAACTGCCCGCTAGCGCTGGGTTACATGTCTGCTTTCTACATTGCGGGTGCCGGATTCGACTCCCAGTGGCAACACACATTTTCTCCCTGAGGAAAATGTATGATTTTAAACGCTATGTTGAAGGGAACAAATGAATATAATATTCATCTGTTCCCTCATCCTATCCTACAAATATTATAAATGCGAAAGATTGTGTGTAAGTGTGCAAGTGTGTAAGTATGTTTGTTTCCTCTTCACGCTTTGACGGCTAAACGGATTTGGGTGAAATTTGGTATATACATAGCTTATACCTAGGATTAACACATAGGCTACTTTTTAACTTGATAATAGCGGGCAAAGCCGCGGGGTACGGCTAGTTACTTCTAAGGTAATAACAATTAGACAAAAGCGGTATTGTTGGAAGCGTCTTAATCATCCGCTAGTAATGAGTTACGTGACGTCACATTCAATGAAATATGGCGCCATTTAAGGACAAAGTCATGAATAAAATAATTAAACGAAAGCAAAGCTTAAAAAAACCGACTTTACCGCTTTATCTTCGGAACTTTGATCAGGTTAGATGTACCAAACACGCATTATTGACGATATTTCAAGAACTACTGATTAGATCTTGATCAAATTTAAATGGGACCAATTAGAAAGCAACATCTTACAATCAAAAAAATTTAGTCGACTTGAGTACCACCTCCTTTTTTGTGAAGTCGGTAGAAAAAATTAAGAACTGTGTTGGGTATCAAATTAGTACATTTCAACGATTTTTAGCTGTTGCTCGCGGCTTTACTTGCATGGTATAATTTCGAAACCATTTTCTTAGAAATATAGTACATAGTTGTATTTTAGTGGAACGTGATGATGAGAAGAGCACATAATGGAACGTGATGGTGAGAAGATATAGAATGCTTGGCTAGAAGATACCTATTCATTCTAGACTTGAAGACGCCCAGATTATACTGTTCAGGAAACAAAGACGCGGGCTATGAGTTTTACTCCTTCTCTATCTTGTCATAATCATTGACATCGAAAAAACAATAGATGACGTATCGATTACTACTAGCGTAGAGCGTAGTAAGATTCGCGGGCGATGTGAATGACATGGAACCTTGTCAAAGTAAATTGAAAATAACAGTTTTCAAGTAGCGTTAACAAAAAAGATCTGAATATTTATTTATAAATAATTATTTCTACGATCTATCATAGAGTTATGAAAATACACAAAAATGTTTCATGGTAGTGATGCTTTTAGTATTACTTTTTTGTATTTTTGAGCAAACCCATACCTTCGTCAACAAGATCTCTTGACAATATAATTCCTGAATCACTAGATATTTTATCCATAGCCAACTGTGTCATCATTTTCAACGCGTTCTAAAGCGTGTTGTCGTTGTTCTTACAACGACAACACAACTTGCATATGCGAACTTCGACGCGAGTTTGCTGTAACGGCTGGCCGGCGAACCGCAAGCTTCTCAGTTCCAAAAGGTCCCATCCCATTCTCATCGCGCGCGGATTATCTGTCCTTGTAGCCTAGTAACTTAGACAAAGGCTCTTATCTCGATATATCAGATCACGCAACTCGTATCATTCTTTCTAGATGTGTTCAAGCTCGAAAGATATCGAAGATACGTCAGTCAAATGCTTTATTCTTATTATATTTCGTGCCGTACGTAGTTGTAAAACGTCTAGCTAATAATGGACCAGTCAAAGATCTCACGTAAGTAATATTATTGAATATTCGAGCAGTTACTTGGTTTCTGTCAGTAATGTTAGTGTTAAAGGGTGAAGTCAAACGAGCGTTATTTTGCGAGTTGGGAATACTTGAGTGGTTTTTTGAGTCGCGTAATTTACGTGATCGCATCGGTTTTACATGAAAGTCGAATTTGTGCCACGTAACGACTCAAAATGAGTTGTCTGATTAAACTTAAATTGAATTTCGTGACTCAAAAAACGCTACTCACCAAAAAATTAAGTCTTTAAGCCCGGGGCAAACATACAAGAAAAAGATTTGAAAACAAATTGGTACCTATTCTTATGTGAAAAAAATTCTGGAGTTTATAGTTACTCCAGTAAAAAGGTATCAGGGTTTTTGCTTTTCATAATAATTTTTTTTTTACAATTTGAATATATTTATTATTATTAAGTTTATCATAAAAAATATATATTTATTAAAGGTTTTCCCCCCTTTTTTATCTAACTACATCTATCAAAAGTAGTATATATTATGTCTATCTAAACTGTCTACATTTATTATGTGCGTGTCTATAAAATCCATCAGAGTTCAACTGTCTCATTTGTCTATCACGCTATTCGTCGACCTTTAAATCACTTGTATAATTAAGATCCATAATACTTTATCGTTAAGACGATACAAAATTGTATTTGAGCAGGAGGTGTAAAACATCGGTTTGCCTTACATTAAAAAAGATACACATATAGATCAGAGTAACGTCCCATTATCGCGGCTAAGTAATAAATCATGAAAACGTGTTTTGTGTGAGAACCATACCATTTAATGTAAAAATAGTTTTTGTATATTTAGGTAAATAATAATAAGTAATAACGGAAAAAGAACACCAAAACTGTAGGACAAGAGGACGGACAGCAAACACACAAAAGCCACCTTTCCGTCTCTAAACAGGAAAATTACAAACAATTTGTTAAAGTTACAACGACAAGATGTTTGTCTAAAAGTATGCCTTATAGCAGGTCACTGTAATCTCAACTACCACCTACACAAAATAGGTGTCACAGATAGCTCTTTTTGTAGAGGATGTATGGAGGAAAACGAAACCGTAGAACACATAATAGTGTGTTGTTTGAACACATAATAGTTGTATTCTTCAGTGTGTTGTCACTGAAGAATTTAGAGCCACCACTGTTATGCTAGAGCAATATTCCACAAAACCTAAAGACTCACAGAAATCAAACACAACAACTTCATCACTGGATCAGTTATGCCAGCACCCAAAAACCACAATCAGCTATCTTAAGAAGCACAATACACCCCAAGCGGGACGTCA
The DNA here is from genome assembly GCA_948107665.1 of Lomographa bimaculata. NCBI lineage: Eukaryota > Metazoa > Arthropoda > Insecta > Lepidoptera > Geometridae > Lomographa > Lomographa bimaculata. Next base: position 4,131,292 of record OX403592.1, on the reverse strand, counting down.
GTGCAGGCTTTGCCGCCCCAATTTTTAATAAGATGAATGTAAATAATTTTATGTAATTTTTTTATTATTTGTAGAGTCAGAGAATTATTGATATTAGGGTTTCACAAAACTTTGAAAAATTATTGTTACAATCAGAATAGTCTTTATTGTATAACTGTGTTGTAAACAAGGTATAAAAAAACATATTTGGTATTACAATAACAATAACATTACAAGTACTTAAACAAAAATACTTTGCATACTTCTTGAATGTATCAATAATATACTTACATATTTTTTTTAAGTATTAACAATATTATAATATAAAGTAAAACATTTTTTTAGACTCTAATTGACTATATTAATATATATTAATATATATACCTAATACAATTTATAAATAAAAGTGTTCCCTAAGATTATAATGGTTATCCTACTAATATTATAAATCCGAAAGTTAGTGTGTAAGTATATTTGTTCCCTCTTCACGCTTTAACGGCTGTACGGATTTGGATGAAATTTGGACTATACATAGCTTACACCTAGGATTAACACATAGACTACTTTTAAAATTGATGATATCGGGCGAAGCTGCTAGTGAGAAATCTTTTAGTTAGGTGACATCCTCTTTCCACTTCAAACTTTATGTATTGTTTTTACTGAATACGACTATTTTTTAGCAACAAAATTTACATAGCGTCTTAAGGGGCTGGTATACGTCAATGCGAGCACCTTTTTTAACCACAGCCAATTATCCCCCTTACACTTTTGCAAGTAAAGGTGTATATTGCGTGAATTACATCGTGGTGGTTACGCTAGGTCGCGCGTCGCGATCTTTGTTTTTTAATGGTTTTATTCAAATTTCGTGAAAATGCGCCTTAAATAAAAAAAAATAAGCTGAAGACATTATTCGTCTAGTAAATATACGTATATGAAATAACTTTCACCGTGTTTTAATATAAAATAACGGAACGAAATGGTTACAAAAACATAAATTGATGTTATTAGCATGAGATTTGATATTTATTTCCTTTATATTTACGAACGTTATGAATATTATAAGAAGAAGGCGTCATTCATCGTATCTCACAGATTACGACAAATATTTTTATTTATCTGGTTTTATTATGAATGCCGAGTAAAACGGTTACAAAAACACGCATTATAATTGAAATTCTGGTATCGCCACCTTAAGGGTTTTGAAGATAATTGCTAGGTTCAACTTAACGGAAATGTCCTACATGTTGTTATAGAGGTTGTTACGCTATTCCTGTTATTAAGCCTTGATACAATTTTCCATAAAAGTATACTATCATGACCATGAACCTTAGTAGGTTCGTGGTTTTCATGTAACGTTCACGATGATGTTGACACATTATATTTTGCGTTTCTATTGGATGTTAAAAACAGTGGTAAAGTTTTACAGTTCAGTTCCTCTATCCTTATTAAGTGAACAGGATAGAGGGAATTGAATTGAATAATTTGTACCTACATAAATTTTAATACTTGCGGTATGCAATATTAAAATATTCAAAGGCAAAACACGGACAAAGACTGTTTTTATCTTGTTGTATTTTTAACTTTATGCCTGTATTTTATTAAAATAAATTATCTGAATCTGAATCTGAGGGGTATCCTGTTCACTTGTATGCTACGTATAGTTACGTCATAAATCAGATATTTTACTAGCCCCCGACGAAAAAGAGGTGTGTTATAAGTTTGTAGTAGGTATGTCTCTGACTGTTTGTGCCGGTCTTGATTAAATTATTTAATTTTAATAGTGAGTTGTTTGGGACCATTGGCTATTTTTAATGTGCGATAGGCAAGTAATTGACCACAATCTCACCTGAAGGAAAGTGATGATACGGCCGAAGATGTAAAATGCTTTCCTAGAAGGTACCTATTCACTCTTGATCTGAAGACTCCTAGATTATACCGTTCGGGGAACAAAGACGAGGGCAATGAGTTCCACTCCTTCGCTCTACGGATAGCTTTATTTGGTGAAAATTGGTGCAACCATTTTCCAGATAGAGCGTCGGGGGTATTTAAACAAACCACTTTACTTTAGTGGCAATGAGCTACACTCGTCTGGTACGTACAATAGAAGTGAAGGTTTTAAAACGAAACTTTATGCATGGATTGATGGAACATACAACGTCGGAATTGGTTTTTCTCTTATCTATTAAATTAAAAGTACCCGGATGTTTTTTTTGATAAACGACGTTTTCTAAAAATGAAGCCTAGGTAGATCGATTTATCGCCCCGAAACCCCCTGCATACTAAAATTCTTTAAAATCGTTGGAGCCGTTTCCGAGATTCAGATTATATATACAAGAATTTCTCGTTTAAAGGTATTAGATTAGGAAGATTGTATGCCTAATTCCTTAGCTAATACGTGACTTATGATATAACTTTAGGCCTCAGGCGAGGAGCTTTTGCTAATTACAACAATGAGATTTATAATAGTAAAACTCAATTTCTTCAGTACTCATTGCCAGGAAATTTTTACTTTCCAAATTTTCTTGTGATTTACACAAGATTTCGTTATGTAATGGCAAAACGCTAAAAGGTAATTACTGAAGATAATTAAAAATTCATTTTATTGTACCTATAGTGTTTTGAACACTAATTTTGATACGGACGGTAGATTTTGAACACTGATTTTGATACGGACGACCGTTTTATGTTGTAATCGCTTATCTGTGACGCATTATCTTATTTGTATTGAAGAAGCTATGATTTATTACCAGTGTATATAGGCATATTATTTACCTCATTGTTAAGATATAGGTATTAAAGATGTAATGTATTTACCATCAGGCGAGCGAATTGCTCGTCTCGTCTCTCATAACATTAAAAAAAATCACCTGGCGGAAAGCGAAGATGCGGCCGAAGATGTAACATACTTGTCTTTTTGCTTGCATGAAATTAATTTCAAGTATTAAATTATTTGCTTGGATTATTTGAACTGCCCGTTGGCATAGTTGGGTTGCGCGTTCATCTTTAAAACAGCTATTATAGGGTTCCATTCCAGTTGGAAACACAAGTTTTCTCCCTAAGGGAAATTTATGTTCCTAACTTAATATTTTTTCTCTATTTTACCATCAGGTGAAATAGTAGTAAAGGTAGCGAATAACCTTGACTACTATTTCACCTGATGGTAAGTGATTGTTGCCGTCGAGCATATTTAACATGTCAAGCTTTGAATGAGCAAGGAATATCTTCTTATGATTTTTTCTTTCTTTTCAGCCGAACAAATATCCAAACTAAGACCTTCGCAGTCTCCGATCGCCATCTCCCTGCAACGATGCCCCACTTGGACTTCCCTGGATGTTCTCAAGTTTAAAGGATACTGGGACAACACGGCTAATGGAATCCTCTTGAATAATGGATCTACGGGTACGTATTTTTATGGCTGATATTAGCTTGACTCATACCTCAATCAATGGTGCCTGGTGGTGATGACGGATGTTGTGCCATTACAGTAGAGCGTTTACTGGAGACGCGTTAGTTGTTATCAGCGATCGGGGGTGATAAACGAGCGCGATACACGCGCTTTGAAAGTAGCTAGTAATGTTGGCTTTTTTCCCCTCTCTTTTATGATGAGGTGACTGATAATCCATCAAACGTAAAAGTTAATGATATACCGACTTTTCAAATAATCGGTTATCGGAAGCCGGTAATATTTGACGGTAATTTATCAAGCCATGTGCACTAGTCTAAGTGTCTGTCGTCCGTCACTATCCAGACAAACTGGTGCTAATTCTGTTGAGCACCGAACTAACCTAAACTAAACTAAAAATAAACTAATTTTAGGCAAAGAATACCTAAACGCTATTCTGATTTTACGTTGAACTTAATTTAAAAGTTGAAATGACAGGACTAAAATTGATTTTGACTGCAACCAAATTGAATTGTATTCACAAGAGCCGCAATCTTCCATATTCCTCCATTATAGATTTTGTAGGTCAGTATTTGCTTCATTCATTGCACGTATTATTATTTCAAGTATAAGATCACATTAAAAATAATCCAGACCTTTTTCATACAGACTAATTTGAGTTTAAAATTTCTATTTTTAGTCTTATTTTGACGTAAAACATGTACATCAGAATAAGAATTTGGTCATTTTCACTAAATAGAGTAACTAAACTAACTTAGTCCTGTCAAACTTAATTTTAGTCTAATCTTACATTTTCTGAATAGGTTTTGGACTAAAGCAGGACTAAAACTAATTTTAGGCTAGTTTAGTCTCATTCTGGACAACAGAATCGGCATCACTGTGTTTCATTCTCTTTTACAAGTTCTGTACTTAAAAATAAAAACATGTTTAACCCCCGTCACGAAAAAAGGTGGGCTATAAGTTTAACGGGTGTTGCTATTATGGTATTGTTATTTTTTACCGACTTTAAAAAGGAGGAGGAACTATCTTCGACTGTATGTATTTTTTTTATGTATTTTCACCGATTTCTCCCCCATTTGTGGACCGATTTTCAAAATATTTTTTTTGTTTGTTAGATTATACTTCAAAGGTGTTCCCATATACTTTTTATCAAGCTAAAACCAAAATATAAGCGGTGAAGTCGGTTTCTTTAAGCTTTGCTTACGTTTATATGGTTTTGTAGTTCCCAAACAGCTGGACCAATTATGATTTAGTTTATTTTTGTTTGTAAAATGACTTGATAGGAATGTTCTCGTTCTTAGCTTTGTTGAGATAAATAGAGCGTCTGGGTATTTTAAAAATATTGATTTTGCCACTTGTTATCGTGTAAATTTTAGTAGTAAAATTCACAATACAAGGGTACTTGATTTACGCGTGCCTTGGGCGCTTTGTACATTTTGTTCTGCCGTAATAAGAAAAAAAATTCGTTTGTGACACATTTGACAAAATTGAGTTATATACACCAGAAATGTTCTACTATTTAGTATTTGTTATGACTTGGAGCAGATGCGTCTAAATTAAAAGTAAAATTAAGTAGGTTGCGTTTGAATATTTAAAAATAAAAAACACTAGTAGATGCGCCTATTTTTCCTGTTTCCGATGATTTACAATACTAGACAAAATTTTGACAAAAATGCAGATACGTCTTTTTTCCTTATGACAGCATTATACAAAATAGCAGCGCGGGGCGAAGCATCGCGGCCTTTATAATGTATTTCAAAGTCCCTTAGGCACCATACATTTTACCTTCACAGCGCGAGGGACGCGCGTCTCGGGCATTTTGTATATCATGTTCCATACAATGCTATTCAATATTAAGAGTCAAATTATATAACAGTTGTTTGATGTAGGGACTAGTTGGCGGTTCTATCAGATTATTATTATTTTGTTTTTTTTATTTCCGATAGGCAAGCTTTTGACCACTATCTCATCTGATGGAAAGTGACGATGTGATCGAAGATGGAGTATGCTTGCCTAGAAGATAACTGTTTACTTGAGATTTAAAGACTCTTAGATTGTACTTAACGGGAAACACAGACTCGGGCAAAGATTCCATTCTTTAGCACGTGTACGTATAATAAATGTGGAAGCAAGACGCTTCGTACGCACCCTTGGAATATCAACCATAAACCGATGTCGCGTGGCTGATTGTCTGGTTGTCCGATGGTAAAATGAGGATGGGGGAATCAGATCATGCAATTCCGTGGCACACTTTCCGAAATGTATCCTGTAAAAGACCGATAGACTTGCGACCCTACGACGATGTTCTAGGCTTTTAAACTTCGCATCCATTAGTTAGTTAGTTAGTTGAACCGCCTAAAGTCATCCGACATGGCTTAATGATTATTGTCCTACAACTAACAACCAGGACCGGCAACTTATGTGCTTGTATATTAATTACATAATATTAATATAGGCATACTTACAATATGTAACAAAATCCACGTGTTTATCAAAAATCAAAATTCAATGTCACATACGCCTTATCGTCCAGATAAGATTAGTCACAAATATGTTTGTGTAGTACGTAAACACACCTCAATTATGTTTATCTGAATTATATAATACGGATTACGCTCAGTCAGACGTATAAGTAGCTTTTTGGCATAAAACTCATATCTCTCTAGTTTACTTATTTTAATTCCTAGCTGCTCCTGACATGCATAGCAATATCAGATACAGAAAAAAGTTTTTTACCTCTCTCACAATTATGGTTGCCTAGTACGTCATTACCATGATATGAACGTAGCAACTTAATTGTTACTTCTTTCATGTTTATGTTTGCCTAATACTTTACCAATTCGTCGGTTAAAAACATTACATTTCATAATATAAAAAGTTCAATTTTAATCGCGGCCATTTTGACGTGACTTCCATTTAGTCATGGTTGCCGAAAAGGAGAGTGACGTCACGAATCAGTCTGCTTTAATTATTTAAAAAGAAACTTATAAATAGTGAAGTCTCTTGTAAATCTGCCTTTAAATATGTACTATCCCATTTACACCCTGTTTTATATTACTATATTTGTACAAACCTACAGTTCCACGAGCACCGCCGGGTCACCACAAAGTCACTTTACAGAATGGGGCTCCTTCATTAATTATTTATTTACGGCAATGGCAAAAGCACCGCAGCATCAAGGGCTTTTAATTAATCCACGAGCCACAGTTCTGATGGAGTTTTAAAAATATAACTAAAGGATAATTAAGGCTCCTATTTAATCAAGGGAAATGTCCTGGGCCACAACAAAATACAGGCATATTTTACATTATTTGTGTTTATTATGGTTGACATACCTCCAGTTCGCTCAATGCGTTTTGCTTCTACGTTCATCGTCCGTACAGCGAAGGAGTGGAATTCATTGCCTGCGTCATTGTTCCCCGAGGGGTATAATCTGGGAGTCTTCAAGTCAAGAGTGATTAGGTATCTTCTAGGCAAGCATGTCACATCTTCGGCCACATCGTCACTTTCCATCAGGTGAGATAGTGGTCACATGATTGCATATTTTACATAAAAAAATAATTATAAACATAAACGCTTTCACACTCACAGCCCCAAACCCAGTTCGTTGACTTGTGTCGTGGGTGCTGGAATATTCACATCACACACACAATCACAACCAGAACCAGAAACACAAATTTTCCTTGGGGAGAAAACTTATGTTCCAGGAATCGAACCCGATACCCCTGCTTAGAAGGCGAAGGTTTACCCACCCAACCAAGCCAAAGGGCAGTTCAACTATTCGTAGTATTTAGCTAGAACCTATATTCGAAGAATATAGGTTCTGGCTCAATCTTCCTCTTGATAAAATCCTTTTTGAACGGTTGAATTAGCCATACCACTCAACTTCGTAGTTTACCACCTTTACGTACAAAATGCCTCCAAGTGCCTGTGTCATGGCTGCTATACTTAAGAGCGGAGTTTGTTTACCACCCTCAGCCATAATATCAGTTGAGCATAACCTATTAGACATTGTCATCTCTTTTTCCTATATATGGAGTCGGCTATACTTGTATTCCCCTGGGAGTAACGCTGATCTGTTCAAACCAAATGCGTCCTGTGTGAAGGAAAAAAAATATTATATATGGATTTTGGTCCAATTTATTCCCTCGGGATAAAGCCACTTTCATAGACTTGTATCGTGAGTGCCGGGAACATTTACATCACACTATTAACTATACACAGAACCAGTAGCACAAAATGGTCCGAATAAAACTATGCTTGAGTCGGAAAACGAATATAGGACCCGTGGCGTAAAACAAAGTCCAATGCGCCAACAGAGTCAGGGTCGGATTTGATAATAAGTAAGCTTTTCTTAACAAGACCGTCTACAAGGTGGATTGACGACATAAAGAAGGTGGCATGGGCACAGACCGCTTTCGGGCAAAATCTTTGGGGGAGGCCTATATCCAGAGCTCTTTTTTTAGCTGAGATAATGATGATAATCACCTTTTCTATTATACTTTCAGCATACTTCGCATTTGAGACGCCAGTACGGCCGACTCTCAGCGGTGGACCCCTGATCGGAGAGTACATCTTTGAGCAAATGCATTTCCACTGGTCTGTCGATGACTTCACTGGCTGCGAACACGTTTTGGATGGACATGGGTGAGTCTTAAATCGATCAATACATCGATAAATAATCTAGTTGTTACTTAGTTTGTACCTACTAAATGCAGTATATACTTAATAATATACTTCATTCTGGATTTTTTATATCACGCTGTATTAAAAATTTAAATTCTATAGAAACAATTGAAAACACCGACGAACTTAAATCGACATCATGGAAACAAAGACTATTATTTGATTCAAAGCAAAATAACCCCTTATATTATAAGTACGATTTTTTTTCGGGACATACTATCCTTACTAATATTATAAATGCGAAAGTAACTCTGTCTGTCTGTCTGTTACGCTTTCACGCTAAAACTACTAAACCGATTTAAACGAAATTTGGTACACAGATAGTCTAGAGCTTGAGAAAGGACATAGGCTACTTTTTAACCCCGAATTCTGGCTGGTCCGGGACTTACGCGGGCAAAGCCGCCGGGCGCAGCTAGTAAACTATAAAACCTCTATACATTTTTCTCTATTAGGCAAAATGAAGGAGTGAGATCGTGAGTGAATTGTTTGCCTCGAACGTGAGATCCCAGTTCGAAGCAAATAACTAGGCTAAAAAGGTACATTAATAGTAATAGTCATCACCTCCTACATTTCATCACACACCTGTGTAGCCGTTACAGAAATACCTTGTTTTTCATCTATACGCAAACTTTCGGAGTTATAATTTATGTGTGATTACGACATATCACGCAGATAGGTTGACATAATTGTATGATGATTAGTAGATAAAATATTACAGAATGTATTTGCAATGCAAGTGATAAAACCCAGTATTACATAAACATAATTTAATAAAATTAAAGTTATACTGCGTGTTTCGTAGGTAATATTAAGTTAAAACGAGGGTAAACAAATGGTCAAACTGGTTTACTTGTTATAACAAGTTCTCACATACTCTTAACACTCGTGGCATGATCGGCCTAGAGCAATGTTCAGTCAGGCCACTGCTTTTATTGGTGACCGTTTTATGGGACTTTCAACCGAGTGTTACCGTGCTTCGGAGGGCATGGTAAGCTGTTGGTCCCGGTTGTTAATTAAGTAAACAACAATCGTTAAGCCTTGTCGGATACCTTCAAGCGGCCTGAAAATCCTGACAGCCATCCACTAGTCCGTCTTTATTACAAGAACCATACAACATCATAAAATGCCAACTCTTTGTAAAATGGGTACTTGTAATTCAAAGAGCGTTCATGATATACTTGTAACATCAATAAAGACCCTATCTGTAATTCGGATCTAAAATTACGTTTCTTCTTGGTGCGAAAATAACGTTTGGCATAGTAACAGAATGATTTCCCTTAGGAAACCTAGCTTACGGGGTCTAGACTTACAAAGTTGGACTGCTATTACAGTATCCTCGTAATAATATATTTGCCAATTAACCACTTACCCAGTGTCTCTATGTTAAATTACGTAAGTTTTGTCGCAAATATGAAACGATTTAGAACGAACAATTCCGGTTACCCTGTAACATTACTTGTGATGTCCACTGTCCACCAGGACTTTTCGTGTCACCTGAATGGACACGGTTTTACAACTGTTGTTTTGCTACTAACCACAGGGATGGAGAATTTAATGTGCCATCCGAAACACTCAGTTGAAAATCACACAGCGTTCACAATGCATTGCCGCGTTGTATTGCAATAATCCGCTGTGCGAAGTATCTGATTCTAATTAGTGATGGGGGTGATAACGCCCTGACTGACAGTGCTGTCAGTGACGTCCCGTTTTGGGATATATTGTGCGCCTCTTCCTGGCGCCAATTATTCAAGCCATCCCAGCTCTTTTATGTAGCATAGATGGCTGGACCGACTAAGCTGTTCCAAAGTAGTTGTTTTAGATGTTAAATGCAATAGTTATCGAATATGTATAAGTAGTAGAAGCTGATGCATACGTTTTTGGTGTGGATGGCTGTGAGAAGTCTGGCTTTATAATATATGTTTTTGAGTGTGCGAGTCCCGTTCTCTATCACATTATAAAAGAATTTGTGTCCTAATTTATTTTTTATTTATTACATGCTCTACAGTTTCGTCTCGCGATGTATATAGGTCATTATAGGTACTAGCATTTTTGCCTCAACCAGACCGAAATATGACTAGACGCTACAAATCTATATACTCGTTATTTTACTCCTATATACAATTTGGGTCTCCGAGCTTTAAACCTCAAAACTGTTATAAATTTCCACTGTTTATGAGCAGGCTGCGTTTCAATGTAAGTGCGTTTGTTATAGTTAACGTTCATATTTCGTATACCGTTGTACATAGGGGCACATTCAGTGAAATGAAATAAAGAGTTTACGTAAGGTCACTTGTGTCAAATGGATTTCAAGGTTCGGAAAATCCCGAATAATAAGAAATATATCAAAATAATAAGCTCAACAATGCTCAACAACTGGTATCAAAAAGTACCCTAAAATTTTACGCGACATTTATACGTTGCAGGTATGCAGCAGAATGCCATTTCGTCCACTACAACAGCAAATACGAATCTATGGAGGCGGCAGTGGGACACCCTGATGGTTTAGCAGTGGTTGGATTCATGCTGGAAGCTGTGCATGCACCGAACCCAAGATTTGACAAGCTGGTCCAAGGACTAGATGGAATTAAGAAGAGAGAGTCTGTTGTGCATGTGACTGCAGGTAAGTGAAGCTTAAAGATTTTCTAGCTTTAAAATAATTTAACACAAAAAAAAATCGGTTCTCTATTCAACTGGGTGTATGTAAAAATATTTCCTCTTTACATGACTGCGCGATTCAATGTGGAGATCAGCCTATTTATGTATGTTTATTCCTTTGTGGCGTTCTAGAGACCAAACACGTGGGCTGATTTTGATGATTTTTACGTTTATCTGGTTTTTTGACTTGTTACCTTTAATGGGTGTAATTAATGAATTCAGATTAGATTAATGTAGTCACAAATCATTAATAATGATCATAATCATTTATAGCTAATGATGTACATATTGAACATAAATATTCGTAAATTAGCCATGCGATGGTGTTGCAAATAATATCTTTTATCATATAAAATGATTACGATAAAATTATACGTGTAAATATTTTCATTCAATCATACCTACGTTGGCCGAATTGAACAATTCTTTGATTTTATATTTAAGATCAATTCATCCAGCCTTCATAGAGATAGTATATTCCGTGTTTGCCTACTTTACTAGTTTCTTGAATTTTTAAAACGGACACACAAGCCGTATTTGTTTGTAGAATTTAAATTCTATATAAATCAAACAGACCCAATATATGTAATATTGGGTCTTCACGATACAGACTTGCCTAGTGTGAAGGCCATAGATGCCTCATGGTTGTAAACTATCATCAGCGATTAGTAAAATTTATTATTATTGTGCATAAACTTACTTTAATTTATTTTTTTGAGAACATTAGCCACTAACCGCTCCAAAATAAACATGTTTCAATTTGATGTTTTTTATTTTCATACTAATAAAAACCAACTTTCAGTTTTATATTATAAATCAATTTTGAATAAGGCAAACATTTTTATACAACTGTAGGCATTCTGTAAATTTATTTCTCTTTTAATTTAAGTTTGTATAAACCGCTGTAAGCATTTTTAACCGACTTCAAAAAAAGGAGGAGGTTCTATGTTCAACTTTTTTTTATGTAATTCACCAATTTCGCCCCCTTTTGTGGACCGATTCTTAAAATTCTTTTTTGTTTGGTAGATTATCTTAGAGGTGGTCTCATATACATTTTATCGAAATCGATCAAGATAAATCCAAAATATAAGTTTTTTTTTGTAGCTACAAAAGGGACATAATTCAGCATAAAATGGTGACCAGTATTAGAGGTTTTTGAAAAAACCTACATCAGGCACCAGGCTCTCACAACACGGATATAACCATTGTATACCTACTAACTATATTATACTTTTGTGTTAGTTTAGTTTATACCTGTTGTGAGAGAAAAAATAAACGATTTATTTATTATTATTTAATATTAATGTAATACCTGAAATGCTGCACTGATTTTCCCTTTGGGTACCACTTTTTGGATGCCAAAACGTAGTTTATTCTACGTTCCCTACATTTTATCCTTAACTTTTATTTTGAACATATAGAATATATATTTTATCAAAATCTGACATCAAAACAGATTTTATCAGGTCTGGTAACTTCACCACCTCTGGCGTTTCTTAATTTCCTTTAGTATTCATGCGTCAATACATTTCTTCGAACTTAAGATCTTTACATGAAGCGCTGAACTTTGTTACCAACATTTCAGCCTTCTGAAATTTCGGTAACAAAGTCATGTCAGATATTTTGGAGGATAATAATATTATAATAAATATTTTTTTACGACCTCACAAATAGGTAGAGATGTAGAGTAAAGTCTTGAAAATGCTTGTTCAACACGTTATGTAAGTAACTTTTTTACCCGTATTTCTTTATTTTTAACCAACTTAAAAATAATTTAAATAGCAAAGTATAGTTTAGATAATTAAACGCAAGAAAAGCTTCAAAAAACACTTTCTTCGGAACTTTGATCAGATTAAATCTATTAAACACGCATCATTGACGACAACTCAAAAACTACTGTTCAGACCTTGATCAAAATTAAATAAGACCAAAGGAAAAGCAACAGCTTTCAAGCAAAAAAAGAATTCAAAGTCAGTTCACGTGAAAAGAAGTTATGATACAACACACATAAAAAAACAGTCGAATTGAGTACCTCCTCCTTTTTTGTGAAGTTATTTTCGATAACCAAAAATCTCTTTTGAAAAGCTAATTATTCTCTATCTTTGATAGAATTTTATCAAAGACAATTTTACAGTTATTTAAGCTTAAATATTATAATAGACGAGAAAAACTTCGTTCTACCTTGTCTTAACCAAACTAAATGCTAAGTGTTGATGCGGCCAACGATAAAGCACGTTTGCCTAAAATCAACATTTATTTTCACTCGTGACTTGAATGCTCTCTGTACTTACTTAACGGGAAATTCAAACTCAGGTTAGGAGTTTCTTATTTTTACGTAAAATTAATGTTGAAGAAAAACGCTTTCGAAGAATATATCTGATACTTGCCATATTATTAATATTATTATTCGCTCGTTGTATCAGTATATGTTAATGTTACGGTACAATGTATTTAGAACTAAGTATTATTTATTCGGCTGAACCCAAATACATAAAGCAAACTCTACTATTGCTTGGTATGTAAAAATGTTGCTTGATGGGAAATTTGAACCCGCGGTGTTAATAAGTCATGCCCTATTGCTCTTACCGCTGAGCTAACCAAACCCTGCTTTAAGTGACGAATTTTTATCCTCTTCTTATTTTAAACGTCTAATCGCCGCGTGACGCTATCTAATGAAATAGGTTGTAGAATGGAAGTCGGTAACACTTTAAAAATATTTTAGATACATTATCCTGGATGGACAGAGATGATCTCCACGAAGGCAGCTATGTAACGTACAAGGGGTCTCTGACCACGCCGCCTTATACCGAGTGTGTCACCTGGATTATCTACGAGAAACCTGTACAAGTTGGTGCTGAACAGGTATGTTTTTAGCTCTATTTAAATATTATGTACTATTGTGACCAGCGTTTGCTTCGCATGGATGCAATTTGCAGTGGATTAAAAAAAAAACCTTGTCATGATAATTACGAATACCTACGACAAAAAATATAACATAATATATTCTAGACAACCATGTTACATCTTCGGCCGCATCTTCACTTTACTTCACAAATGCTTGTTTTATTAGTACATTTGGCAAATGATAGGCACGCCGAAATTGTCATGCATATCGGAAAAATTCCTTGTTGTACTTTTCATTTTAATATGTATGATGTGGCAGTGCTATATAAAAAAAAATGCTTGCCACATTTGATCACTATCTTGCCTGATGGATCTAGCATAAAAAATATCGGTCTAGCCATTCTCTATTAGCGATGATCTTTTATATCTACATGTAAAAACTGATTCTTATTTATATAGATTACTGTAGTATGCGCTGGAGACTATTTAAAAATTATTTAAATTTGTTGTCTCTGTTTTTTTTTGTGTAATTCTAGTATTTGTGTCTGTATGTATGGGTGTGATGTTACTAGTTTTATGTTGGATGTCGCCACAGATCATGGGTTCATAGCCTTTGGATGTCGCCATACAGTTTTTACAAACAGACGCATTGGCGTAGATTATTTTTTATGTTCCCCGCGGCTTTATTCGCGTATTTATCGGATCGAATAGTAAATCTAAACCATTCTTGAATCCATCTGAACACACACAAAAAAATTCATCAAAATCGGTCCAGCTGTTTAGGAGGATTTCGGTCACATACACACATACAGAAAAATTATATATATAAAAAGATATTAATAGAATATATTATTTATAAAGATATGTATTGTATTGATATCACGGGATTAATTTCACCTACAAGCTACGCAATCACATATCTACCGTAGCTGTAGTACTAAAATCCGAAACCGATTTAATATAATATATTTTATGAGTCAATCCCTGAATTTAATGTAGGTTCATAAACGTAATACGTCTTTGAGTTAATGTATAACCAAGTTGAATAAGAAAATTTAATTTTCTGATATCGAAATTTTGTTTTTGAAACTTGGATTAGTGTTTTTGTGTAAGTGACCCAACGTACCTACCCTTTACTTGATTCAGTCATATAGCAATCTTCTAATATATGTAAATGTATATAATATCTATGTACAAAAATGTCGTAAAATCAAACAAAAAAAATCTGTAAGAGAATTAACTTTCGCTTCCGTGGCAGATAAGGCGGATAGGGTATCGCTTTAAATTAAAATGGGAATAAAATACCTCCAATACAGAGAAAAATGTTCGTTATTTGTCTAGCTGTCCCAATTTTTTTCTCCGCAATGCTGGAGAGATAAATCTCAGTCAAGAAACGTGGTTCAAGAATATCTTGTAAATTCTATTCTTGGGCAGTACCAATATTCAAGCGAACAGTCGAATAGCAGGATGGCGCCAGAAGGACTACTTAGTTTCGGCTAAAATAGCAAATAGCCAATATGATTACTAGGCATATTATTATGATATCTATGTACGTAGGTATATGTAAATGTACATATCTTCTGCACTAGGCTCGGTTCTAATCAAAACTTTTATTAACGGAGAACGTTCAGTTACGTTGCGCTATTTCTCTCCATCCAAGGGTTGTCTCGAAGAGATCGCTCTCAGCGATAAAACCGTTCTTAGTTATTTTAAGGTGATCAATAAAGAGTAGATATATCTATGAGCCATTTTAGGCAGCGCATCGTAGTCCCATGTGGAATTTTCTATTTCAAATCTCTAGGTGGCACTGCTTTTGCATTTAACTACAGGCATCAGGTGCCATCAGGCAAGCGTCTTGATTGTCTCCTTTTCAACTAGTAGTAAAGTTTATAGAGAAAGCTGCGTTCAACCACATCCTCACTTAAAAACTACCCGCCACCAATAAACCGATCTATCAGCAATAACGGCGATCGCTAAGGAACAAGATTTGATATCGTGATAGAATTTTTTTATCAATTCGACACGAAGCGTTTAGGTTTTTGGCTAGGCTGGTGAAGTGGTACTTGTTAGTCAAACGATAGACTATCAAAGATATAAAAAAGCTTGTTATGGTTTGAGCCTTTAGTTTCTCTGAATCAAATTAATTGAAACTTTATACGTTCTCAGCTGGGCTTGCTTCGAGACTTGGAAGGACCCGAGGACATCCCGATAGAGAGAAACGTGAGGCCAACCCAGAGGCATCCACCAGGTCACTCCGTCATCTACGTCAAGCAACTCAAGTCAAAACTGTGAAAGGAACATCATTGTTTAAAAGTTATACGATACCGGACCAGTGTTTGTAAACAATATAAATATATTGATTTAAAGTGATGCTAGATATTATTAAAGTATAGTTTTGTAAGTACTAGGTGGAGTTATAATTGAACATCATCTATATATATAAAAGAAGGTCGTGTTAGTTACACTATTTATTACTCAAGAACGGTTGAACCGATTTGGCTGAAAATTGGTGGAGAGGTAGTTTAAAAGCAGGAGACGGACATAGGATACTTTTTAGGAACGTCACTTTTTTTTTAATTGTCTTATACTAATCATTTTCTCATAAGTCACTCAGATTAGGTAAAGTACTAGGCAAACATAAACATGAAGGAGGTAATAATATAGTCACGTAGCATTGTAACGCATGCCGGGTATGGCTTCCTAAACATGCACATTCATTGACTGTTAGGCGGAACGAAGGTGTCCGAGACAGCTAGTTATTATTATTATTTTTTTAAATAGGATGTCTGGACTATCAATGCAAAGCCAGGTGGCAGTTCACTTTGTTAGGCAGAAATGAAATTATTTCGCCCTTTTGAGCAAATTACCTGAGTACTACAAGTATCCTCTTTTATTTAGGGTATGTTCATGAATATCAATATCATCGTTATGGTTATTGTATGTACTCTAGTTCTGAGAATTAAGCAGGATTCTATGATATAATATCAATATGTGCTTTTAATGCTAGACTATAATGCCTATAATCTGTTCGAAACTTTGGGGTTGACCTTTTCACAGAATTTTCAACAATTTTTTACCGTGCTTCGGAAACGTTAAGCCGTTCGGTCCAGTGTTAGTCGTAAATCAACAGGCACTAAGCCATGTCAGGTGCATTCAGGCGGCTTGAGATATGTTAACAAGTACTCTGCCCTCTAATCCACAGGACCGGTAAACGCACCGTGTCGATAGAGACGCAAGGAGAGGTCACGAGAGGTCACAGCTGTTTATGAATTACGACAATGCTAGATACTTACCAGCTCCCAATAAATGTTGATTCTACTGCTAAACAAATGTATTAATTAAATTTACCTTCATTTTTTTTATGCTATACCTATAGGTAAGCATTTGGCCGCTATCTCACCGGATGGAAAGTGATGATGCGGCCGAAGATATTGCTAATACCTGTTTAAGTGACGACCCAGTTGGCGCAGTGGACAGGTGTCCGCCCTCTGCGCCGTGGGTCCTGGGTTCGATTCCCGGCAGGAGCACAAATTCCTTCTCATGGGATATTTGTACTTCTGGTTCTGGGTGTAATGTGTGTGTGATGTAAATGTTGCTGGCACCCACGATACAAATTATTGAACTTAGTGTAAAGCTGTGGTGTGAATGTGTTTAAAAAAAAAATCATTAAAAAAAATCTAACACCTACACCAACATAGGTAGGTAAGTAACTAACATTCTCGTAATTCATGAACAGCTGTGACCTGTCGTCACATGTTAGTTCAATGATTCCGTAGCACTTAGCACTCGTAGCAGTCATAAGCTATTATTTTAGCAGCTGTCTAGGAGCTGCCATAGTTTACTTGACAGTTACCTCTAAGCTGTCTGCGCCACAATTTCCTGACCGGTAAATAACAAAAAAAAAACTTTTTTGATAAAAAAATAAAATTGGGTTGATAAAAAAGATATATTTTTATTTTTATTCTGCTCAGTTGACTGCACTACTTACCAATGACAATAGTATTCTCCAATGAAAAAATATAGACACATGAATTGTTTTTTTATAAGTGTAAATTAGGGTGCATTTAGCCAGTGTCAAGTAAGAAATATTTTGCAAGCTTATTTAATTTTTTTATTTTAAAACTAGTCACCAGTCACAGCCAATTAAGAATAAGGGTCCAGCCATAGCCTTGTCAAGCCCTAGTAAGTTGTTAGAAACTGTACTGGAACTTTTAAAGGAGTTACGTAGCGAAACAAAAATCACGTTTTTAAGCTTTGCCTACTGTCATGCACGTTCACGAACTATTATAACAGTTAATAATCCATTTATTACAAATTACACGCGTAGAAAGTTTTGGAAAACAATACCAAATCGCTAACGGTTTTTTTTTCTCTTTCGCACCAAAACTCCGATTACGAAGTGTTAAATGTATAAAAGAAAAATTTAAGTTTTTTAGACAAACTATCACAGAAAAACAACGCGTGTGTGTATTTTATATTTTACAATATTATTGTACGATTAAAATCTAGCGTCACTTTAAATTCTTCATAATTAATTACATAATAATATGATTTTGTTTAGATATTTGGGACACTATTTATTTATACATAATATTTATGTATACTTATATATGACGACGAATATTTTTCGAGTGTCAAACACATTTACCATATTGTTTGTTGTTGTTATAGTTATAATGGATGATTATTATACAAAATGGTATTTGATTTGTATTTTTATTTAAATAATACAAAGATTTCTAAGTCGAGTGGGAACAAAAAAATCATCTACTTATATGCTGTCTACACTTTGTGCATACTTTGCCACTGTTTAGTTTTTGTTTATGTTGACCACCATCTCACCTGATGGAAAGTGATGATGCGGCCGAAGATGTGATATGCTTGCCTAGAAGATACCTATTCACTCGAGACTTGAAGACTCCCAGATTATACCGTTCGGGGTACAAAGACGCAGGCAATGAGTTCCACTCCTTTGCTGTACGGATTAGGCCACTTTCTGACTTGTCGGTGCGGCAGCGGCGCGGATCTGTAAGCTCTGTGCCTAGACGATACCGCGTGCCTTCAGCTACTCACTCATCGGTATATCCTCGGTATAGATTTTAATTTATAGTAGGTACTAAAACATATCTCACTCCGCCATCTTGTTTGCACGACCGTGAGTGGTATAATTAAACGCAAGCAAAGTTTAAATAAACCGACTTCACCGCTTTATCTTCGAAACTTTGGTCAAATTAGATGTACTAAACACGCATTATTGAAGATATTTCATTATCTACTGATTAGATTATGATCAAATTTAAATGGGACCAATTGGAAAACAATATCTTTCAAACAAAAAAAATCAAAATCGGTTCACGTGGAACGAAGTCATGAGGTAAAACACATAAAAAAAAATCATTCGACTTGCATTCCTCCTCCTCTTTTGTTAAGTCGGTAAAAAATATAATTATTAAGCAGAGTGTGACAGAAGTCAAATCCTAGCAATAGGTAAGCTGGCGTTTAAAATCATACAATAAATAGGTACATGTGCTTGAATTTGACCAACCTAAGTATTGTTAATTATCATACTCAGTAGATAATAGGTACTTGATGGATGATACGCGGTAAAACGAAACGAGCCGCTCTCGCACATACCGCGCCAATCAGAAAACGCATATTATTGAAATAGAGGCGTTCCACAAACTTTCGGCACCGCGTATTACGCGTATACCGAGCAACGCACCGCCATGTCTGCGAAAGCCCTTAATGTTTTTCTAGATACTATGACATTGAAAATGTTCGTCTTTCTGTATTTCCTGATTATTCATATTAAACAATCGACGTTTTCCCCGAAGTGAATCAAAGCTCTTTGTTTCACCAAAAGCCGAAGAAAAAGGCAATATTTGTATTTTCACTTTCCCTAAACAAAAAAGCAGTCGCATATATAAATGTTTGCCCAAATCAATATATTATTTGAATAGGACAGTCCACTAAGGCCTTCACTATCAATTTACTGTAGAGTATCTTTCTTTTGCTTACAAAGAGAATAATGTTTAACAACAAATATGTTATATTTATATTTTTCTTTACTCCAGAGGCACAACGATTTGCTCTCTATAGCAAATCGTTGACAAAGCTGACAATTTTCTTTTCTAATACGGAAATGGATATATAAGCCAACAAACTAAACAAAGGCATTCACACTCACAGCCCCACACTAAGTTCAAAGACTTGTATCGTGGGTGCCGGAAATATTTACATATCACACACGAATACACCCAGAACCAGAAGCAAAAATATCCCTTGAGAAGGAATTTGGGTTCCTGCCGGGAATCGAACCTAGAACCCACGGCGCAGAGGGCGGAGACCTGTCCAGTCCGCCAACTGGGTCGTCGTATATTTGCAGTTTATTTGATTTTGGGAATTATAATTTCAATTTTTATCTGAAGATAGATTACAGTGTGAATATTGAATTAGTTCTTAATCATCACATCAGGGTGAGATCAGTGTTAAAGTTAGTCAGTCGTGGTAAGTCTTTAGTGTAAACATGAGAAAAGACTACGCATCGGTGTTGAGGTCAGGAAAGCGAATTCCTATCCTTAATACCAGTATGAAGGTTAGGTAAATGTCTTCCTAACCTTCACACCAGTGTGACACACCAGTATAAACGTTAGTCGGACGTGGGTTATGTGCTTTGGAAGAATGTGAGCGAAGTGGCTCATGCATCTTTAAAATTTACGCATCCTGACACAAATCTCGCTCGGCTCCTCACTGAGAGCCGACCGCTTATCTCTGTTGCGGGTAGTTTATATTTTGAAGTAATCAACAAGTCATACAATAAAATAAAAAAAAACACCGATTGCGTATATAGGCAATTTTCCTTCTTTTTTACACATTTTCGTTAATAAGACCTATGCTGTGATTAAAGAACTTTGTCACAGAACACAGATTGGGTGCGTCATGCACCACAAAAAAATTGTCGTATTGGTGGGTAGAACCTAAAATTTTCTTTTCTTGGAATAAGGTAGCTTTATCATTATTAATATATTTAATAATAAAAACATAAATAAATTAAATGTTCTAACTATAGAAAAAAAAATACTCAATTTGTCAGTTAAGTATAACGATTAATCTAGTCGATATACATACCAACTGAATTCGACCTCTATCCACCTATTTCAATATAAGCTGCTCAGCATTCCAGCGCAAATTTCTATGGTCATCGGCATACTCGTAAGTAAGAAAATCGGTAATAATTATCATTGATATCGATCGATTATAATTATTACAAATTTTCTGCTGCATCGAAAGATCCAGAGCGAAGAAAAGTATAACTGCCAGATTTTGTCGACAATACCTTCTTCTTGATTTCTAGTTTCTAGATTTCTATCGCTTGTAGAGTTTTCAATATTCAGCAAGTGGGTAGTATATACATTGAATATTTAATAATTACAGAAATCGAACTGTATCCACCGGTTCAAATCTAAGCTGCTCAGCACTCCAGCGCACATTTCAATGGTTGTAGCAACATACTCGTAGGCATATATATAAAAAATATTACTGATTTTCTGCTGTGTCAAAGGATCCAAACCAAAAGATTGTAATGACTTCCTGATTTTGTCACCAGCTCCATCTTCTTGAATTTTATCGTCGGTAGTGTGATAAATCAATACGAGGTGGATGTATTTCTTGTCAAAATTATCAGCCATGAGTGACAGCAAACATTTTACTGCTTTATACTTTTGCTGCAGCAAGTCATCGCCTTCGTGCCAAGGCTTCAAAAACTCCGCATGAGATTTCTTTAACAGATCGAAATACATCATCCTTTCTTCATATTGTTTCGCCATCATCGCTTCACGCCAAGCTGTTATAGAAAGGTCCCAAGATTTTCCAGGTAACATCTCTGCATATAAAAGATTCATGTTTGAGACCTCCGTTTGATGGTAGTAGCAAACTGGATTCATCATGACAAACATTTCAGCTTCTAAAAATAATTTTCTATATGGATATTCTACAGGTTCGATAACAGTCGCTTTATTGATCGCGTCAACCAAAATATCAGTGACGATATTGACAATCATTTTTTTGTTGATTTTAACTTTTAATAACTCAAGCTGATTTTGCATAGAATCGACATCTTCAATACTATCTGCAAATAACTTCACGCAAAGTTTGTCGGTCAATGAATCAAAAAAACAGATATTACAGAAACTGATTTCCCAAAACTCGTTATATATTCCGGGTTCATTCGAAAGAAAAGTAAAACATATTTCCTTTCTCTGACCTGGGTATAGAAGTTCTTCATTTTTATTAAAGAAGAATACTTGTTCATACATCTCTTCAGGGATGAATGGAATTGATCGTTTTATTTTCTTCCAGCAATATCGCAACGTGACCGTTCCGAGATTATGGAGATAAACTTTGCACCTCCCTGCTCTTTTAGCAGGCGTATTAAAATAATATGACCACGAAGTACAAGGTTCGTGCCACTCTTCGTTTTTTAATTTTTCTAAATGACTTAAATTTTGACCAGGAATATCTTTCAAAATTACAGTATTATTGATTCGTACAGCATAAACTGTACACAGGGTATTATCACCAATACTTTCTACTGAATTAATAGTAATTTCAGGCAAAACTGGCATTGGTATCGGGGGTGGTTTAGGTTTGTAACCTATCACCAACAGATTATCAGCATCAGGCCTGTAAGAATAAAATCCGAATAAAACCGAAATAATTCTATTGATAACAAAATTTTGAGCTTTATTAGGTTCTACTTACTTGAAAGGATAAATTTTTTGTATATTATATTCCAAGGTGTCTTCACGCTTAAGCCTGTAACTTTCAAAATCTGCATCCAACATCGGATATTTTTCCCTTTTTTTGGTTCCACTAAGGCCTTTTTCGACTTGTTGAATATACAGAGGAACTTGAATGTGCTCAATTACATTTGGTGACCCTTTTTCTGCCGCAGTTCTTTGTACTTCGTAAATTGGCTTGCAGTAGCATCCCTGTTTAAGTCTTAGCGGCTGCTCCCACGTACCACCTCTAATTGAAGCCTTCTCTTCTATGCTTGCATGTTCAATTGCAGTTTTCCATTCTTTTTCTTCCCTCACATCCTCCAATAAATTCATCGTAAGGTCAACTGGTTGTACTTCAAGCCTATGGGCAAGTTTAGTTATATCTTTTTGACGGATTTGTATCCATTTTTCCCAAAGCAGCAGTTCATGATCAGGTTTTACATCATTTTCTCTAACGTCATAATCTTTTTTTCGTTGCATATTTGCTACCTATGGCTAAACTTTGTAGCTAGTATAATTTGCTATTGATAATATTATCAAAACTCAGTTTAAAATTGGTTTAAAATCATATATTCAGTGGATTATATTTTGTTGATATCATAGACACAGACAAAGATAATTTACAAAGATAATGTTATCACTCCGTTTTATACTCCGTTTACACAGAATCATAAGAATACGAATAATCCCCACTGGAAAGATCACAGATGAAGCAGATGGAAGTAACTATTTACTGAGAGCAAATATCACAGAATACCACTTCTCATACCGGGAGGCAGAGATAGAAATTATAATGTAGGTATGTATTTTTTTTTATGTCCGATAGCTAAGCATTTGACCACAATCTCACCTGATGGAAAGCGATGTTTGTCTTATATCTCGATGGAGTAGAATGTGCACCATGTATATCTTGTACGTAGTAAATAGGTACAAAGGTAGGAGACAAACCCATGAAATACCTACGGGGTAATATATTTTTATATAGGTAGGTACGATAAGAACAGTGATCATATTATCATAGGGTATGATATCAGTTTTATTCTCTATGAACATTAATCAAAATCAAAGAGAATGTAAATACTCAATTAAAATATGACAGATATATCAAAATAACAAGTTGTATTAAGTTATTATGAATGCTACAAAAATAAAATAAAATTTTGTATTACTTTTTATTATGAATTAAACAACTTATTCTGCTATATGTATTTATCTAAATTGTTTTGTGAAGATACATAAAATATGCCCATTATTGTGCCACCCCCAGTTGAAGGTAAGACCAAATATAATTATATAAATAGTGGACAGTAACATGGTATTTCTATTAGAGGTAGCGACACGAGTATAGTTACGTAATTATTATTATGACATAGAGAACGGTGTGATTACTAGGTATTGTATTATATTAAATACATATACATACATAAAAGTGATGAAAGTAGACACAATTAGTAGTGACAGGATGGACTCTTTTGTTGAGTCCGCTTAGGGCAGTAACACACCATTGCCAGACATTCAACCGTCAAGCAGTAGTGAGCAAATTTTTTTTTTTTGTGTGCTATTGATAGATAGGTAAATTCTTTATTTGCACACCAAAAAATATATTCCTATTTACTCGAGACTTGAAGACTCCCAGATTATACCGTTCGGGGAACATTACTGTATTCCGGATAAATTTCGAGTTGAAGGGCAATGTTTCCAGTATAATTACTTTACAGCGTTTTGCTTGAGTGGAACTCACTGCCCGCTTCTTTGTTTCCCAAACATTATCATTTCAGAGTCTTCAAGTCAAGAGTGAATATTTTAGGTAAGCGTACGGCCGCATCGTCATTTTCCCTCAGTTGAGATAGCGGCCTAATGCTTACCTATAGGTGTACACAGCATAAAAAAAATACAGGGATTAAAGAGATTTAACATCTAAAATCTCAGGGTCACGAGCGCATTGCGTTGCCGCGCAAAATTTTGAGTTTGGGTGGCACTGTACTAGTGGGCAAGCGTGACGCTTACCACCAGGTGATTGAATTGCTTTCGTCTCTCAAAATATACAATCTTCATTGTAGCTGTCACCAAATACACTTTAATCATAAACTTATAGAAGAAGAAGAGGCTCTGCCCAAGGATGAACCTAAATACATACCTAAACAAGGAACAGTCGAATGGATTCAATACTGTAGTGAGACTGAAGGCCACCTTCCGTCACCGATAGACGTGTCTATTACTGGGTCTATGCCGTATAATTGCCCGCCGTTGAATTGGTACAATTTCGACATCTACCCTCACAAAATAAAAATGACAAATACAGGATACACCTGTAAGTATTTATGAAATTCGCTTATGTTTTAATTACCTGCTGATTTGCTCGATGATAAACAAACTCTTTTTAACTAATGTTAGTGTAAGTAATCGAAATAAGTGTGGGGTTGTCCCCACACTAACTTCGATTACTGGTGCCGTGGGTGCTTGAAACATTCACATCGCACACACAATCACGCTCAAACGAGAAACAAACGAGAATCGACCCCAATACGAGCTGTTTTGAAGTGAACGCGCGACCAACTACGCCAGCGGGTAGTTCACTACTAGATGATGATTATAAAAATAAGTCCATATCCACCTCTTCACTGCCTCTGTCAAGAATTTCATCAAGATCGGTTTAGCTGTAACACTTTTATACCGGGATGTAATGACCATTTTGATGTTGCGGGTTAGATTGACTGGACAATGCTTTTTATCTCTGTTTAGTCCGTCTATGATCCTAAACAATCAATTTTCAGGGTAAGAAAATCCCTAAAATTATATTCCAAACTAAACTGCTGTAGAATTTTTTGTGACACAATTTTGGTAAGTAAATACTGGAGAATTACTTTTACCAACTTCCCAAAAAAGGAGGAGGTACTCAAGTCGACTGTATTTTTTATGTGTGTGACCTCATAATTATCTTCTCTCCACGTGATATAATTTCGAAAAAAATTTTTTAGTCCGAAAGATGTTGCTTTCTAATTGTTCCCATTTTAATTTGATCTAGATCGGATAAGTAGTTCTTAAAATATCGCCAATAATGCCTATTTTGTGGACTACTTTGACGATGTTCTCGTTTACCCGACTTCAAAAGTTACCTCATAACTTCTTGTTGTGAGCCGTTTTTGACTATTTATTTTTTTATTTAATAGCTGGTGCAGTGAAGTCGAGTTTTTTAAGCTTTGCTTGCGTTTAATTATTTATTTAACATGTTATATTTCTATGTATTTGCAGAAATCTTGCAACCTTTTAGCGAAATTCAGTGTCTATCTCGTAATCGTTTCTTAATTTAGATATACCCTACTCGATAGGTTTGGTTATTTTTTATTAATGTAAGTATTACTATTTCGCGCCAAAAATCCGCCATTTTGTTTTTTTTCAAACGCCTATACCTACATGAGTTTCAAAGACAAATATAACGATACCTTAACTGTAATCCATACAGTCGTTTAGAAGATACGAGGTAATAAAGAAATTGACAATTATTATCTAATATATAAAATTCTCGTGTCACAGTTTTCGTTGCCATACTCCTCCGAAACGGCTTGACCGATTTTGATGAAATTTTTTGTGCTTATCCGGTATCTATGAGAATCGGCCAACATCTATTTTTCATCATCATCATCATCATCACTTTTCATCATTATCAACGCGGGTGAAACCCGGCGGGCGCAGCTAGTTATACATAAATACAAGATACGCGCGAAAAACGTAACCCTTCCCTGGCAGTCAAGTAGTAATTATATCGAGAAAACTTTCAGTAATAATTAATCCTTTCACTAATGATAACATCCTCTAATATATATTTTCAGAATATAAAAGCGTTATATCCATATATACATAAAAATCAATGCCACTTTTCGTTGTTATTTTATAACTGAAGAACGGGCTCACCTCTCCAATCCAAATGTTTAGGCTTTGTCGGACTATTTAGTTGATGGTTTATGTGAAGTTTGCACAAAATCGGTCTAGCGGTTCTTCATTTATCACACCCGGGCGAAGCCGGGGCGGATCGCTAGTATATTATAGAATACAACTTATTCTTAACTGCTCGAAAATTTGCATAGCATCTGATTTACCTTACTTACCCCAAGTAGAACCACACAATTAATCGTGCCACCTATGACGACGACCAATTTGTACTCATTTCTTCTATACACCTTTACAAGCCAATTTTGGATTTGCCGATTTCCACCAACTTCCAAACTTTAACGCAATCGTAAATTTAATCGTAAAAAATATCGTTAACTTAGGTGACAAAATGTGGACGGAAAAAATTATACGGTGTATCACAAAAGGAGGTAGCATTTATAAAAGTTTACCGTCTTATTTAAAATCCATCAACGGTAATAAATGTAAGAGTAGTCTTAAAGAATGGCTAGTTAGTTAATGGCATTAGGTATACTTCATATTATTGTTTCTTTTATTTAACTGTTTTTCAAAACTACTTAAACACTCTTTTTATTAAAATCATTTGTTGTTTTTATCGTTAGTTTAGTATTGGCTTGTATTACAAATTATAAAATATTGAACGTCCGAAATGGACAAACTGTTGGTACAAAATAACTATTGTAACATCCACTATGTACACAGTTATATATATTGAAAATTAAATTATTCTTATTCATGGTGTGATCAAATTGTTTCACAATGTACCACAATACTGGATACACATTACTGTATACCTATGTAAGATATATTTTGCCGTATACTTCTCATCAAGGAAGCGTGTGAAATGTTCCGTAACACTGTCTCCGCAACATTTTAATTAAATTTCCCTAAACTTCACCCGATCCGTATTGTATTACGTGTATTTATGATTAAAAAAGTCATTGTTTAACAGCTGTTTAAGCACACTGCACGCTGTTCCGCGCGAAACCAAATGGTGGTGTACCGTAAATAATGAGCTAGCGATAGTTAAATACTACTCTACTAGAATGTACGAAGATCATTATGATAATAATAGTCTAACATTTCGACGGCTTCACCTTAAGACGTAACACAAATTTATTCTAGCCGGAGATGAAAACACTTGGACGAGCTATTTACTTGTCATACATTAAAAATAAATAAACATATTGTTGTATGTAAGATAAATATCTTATGTATTACATTTCTATTGTGGGTATGCCAAATAAACAGTTGTTTCTTAGAACCTATGTGAACTAGTGGATTGATTTGATTGAACTATATTACCGATTACCAGTAATATTATTATAGATCAGAGCCATGTCTCATTATCTCGGTTAAGAGATAAATTTTGCGTAAAAGCTAGATAAAATATACCAGTTAAAATAAAAATGTGTTATATTAATTGAGGTTTTTTAATTATCAAAATCTATATATATAAAAGAAAGTCGTGTTAGTTACTCCACTTATAACTCAAGAACGGCTGAACCGATTTAGCTGAAAATTGGCAGGGAGGTAGTTTAGAGCCAGGAGAAGGACATAGGATACTTTTTAAGAACATACATTTCTTTAAATTTTTTTTTACATTTCGACATGCTTTCCATTTTCTCATACGTCACTCGGATTTGGTAAAGTACTAGGCAAACATAAACATGAAGGTTGTAATAATATAGTCACGTGACACTGTAACGCATGCCGGGTATGGCTTCCTAAATATGCACATTCATTGACTGTTAGGCGGAACGAAGGTCGCCGGGACAGCTAGTTATGTAATAAAATTAAAATGTAGTTTATTATATAATTATTATAATGATATATATTTATTACATTTATTCTTTCCTTTTAGATGTAAGATTTAATTTTTATAATTATATACACATATTTATTATATATTTTCTTTTTTAGAGCCGATGTAAAATCTATCTATAAGTTTCAAAGAACCCAAATAAAAAAAATATATATCGAGAAACCTTTCACCAATCATGTTTTTGGATTCCTTTTACTTAGGTGGGTTCGATTCCCGGTGGGAACACAAGTTTTCTCCCCAAGGAAAATTTGTGTTTCTGTTTCTTGTGTGTTTGATGTGAATGTTTCCGGCACCCACGACACAAGTCATCGAACTAAGTGTGGGTCTGTAAATGTGGAAGCGGTTTTTTTAATAATATCCATCCAAGTATAATAATTACATAATTATAGTCCAAATATTAAAGCTTAATATTTGGTCGATACTTAACACGAATAATTCTAAGTGTCTCAAAAAGATTGCATAGCGTCTTAATGAAATACGTAACATTGCTAGGCTCTGATGACATTGTTAAACTGAGTGGTCAATTATCCAACTCACGAAGCTTTCAACTCATTAGGGTGCTAGATGGGATGTACTGATGACAGAGAAGCTTGGAGCATATTAAACAATGTTTACGTGGATTAACGTAGCCAAGGTTATGTACTCAAGTAATTTTTAACCGACTTTCAAAGAGGAGGCGGTTTTCAATTCAACTTAATGTTTTTTTGATTTTTTTTGTATATATGTGTTCTTCCCAATTATGAAACGATTTTAATGATTATTTTTTTGTTTGGTAGATAATACTTTAGAGGTGGTCTCATATACCTAAATGTTATCGAAATTCGAGTGTACTTACATAGATTATACCCAGGATTAACACATATATTAATTTAGGTTCGACCGATTTTAATGTTTTTTTTGTATATTTAGTAGGTATGGAATAGGTCGTAAAGTATTTTTGACCCTCCTACCTCCCATTTGTTTATCGCGTTTTTAATATTTTTGTATGGACAATATCCAAAAAGTTTTTAGTACCTATCTATGGTATTAAAGTACTAGGCAACCATAAACGTGAAAGAGGTGAAACACTTTTTCTTACGTTTTCAGTACTTATTGGAGCAAAATGGAAAGCAGAGCGGCCATACCTAGAAGGCGGTCCTTTGCTTGAAAAGCATATATTCTCCCAAATACATTTCCATTGGGGTTCGAATATGATGGAAGGCAGTGACCATACCGTCGACAAGAGGAGATATCCCGGTGAAATGCAGGTTTCTTATGATGAAATAACCTTATACAAGATAATTAGCTGTTCCACGCGTCTTCGCCCGTGTTGATCAGTATTAAGATTAGATAGCCTATGAGTTATACCTGGCTATAATCTATACATGTTCCAAATTTCAGCTAACTCCGTTCAGCCAGTAAGGAGTGAAGTGTAAACAAACATAAACACACAAATTTGCTTCGCATTTATAACATTAGTATGATGAGCTATTTTTTGTGGGGGGAAAATGCTAACTACTTCCGATCCTTCCCAAGGGTGAAGGAAAGGGGTGTGTGGGCCTCGAACCCACTATAAACCCTTCGTGAGCAGCCCTCGCCGAGTTGGGGTAAGATAGGGTCGCGCTAGCAATCATTAGTATGATAACCTTATCTTATATTAAGTTACCACTAGGTAGATATTAACTAATTCATAAAAACTTGCCCAGAGCCAATGCTTGGATGGGTAACTGTTTAGTGGAATTACAACTGAGTGTTACCGTGTTTTGAATGACATTGCACGTTACCCCGTTCTGCCCGGCTGTTAATCGTAAGACGACAGTCATCGATCCACGTCGGATGCCAACAAGCGGCCTGAAAAATTCAGACACAAGGACTGTCCAGTAGTCCATAGGACAAGCTAGCTGTAACAAATGCCAGTTTAGTCCGAGTAACCCATTTGGCTGGTGAGTCTGTTAAGTTATACAAATTCCTACACTAAGTTTGATGACTTGTGTCGTGGGTGCCGGGAACATTCACATCACTTACAATCACACCCACCAACAGAAAAACAATTTTCCCTTGGGGAGAAAACTTGTGTTCCTGCTGGTAATCGTATCCGACACTCCTGCTTAGAAGGCGGACGTGCACATGACTAAACCAACAGTCAGTTACCTCGAGAAATCATTGAAAATCTTATAAATTGTAGTTTCGTATTAACCCACCCACTTTCGGGTGGAAAAATAAAATCCCGTCAGAATAAAAAAAGGGTAGTCCTTTTTCCCAGGAGTTTCATGATACTCTTTACATATGTCTTTACGTACCCAAAAACATTTAGAATTTTGTCAAATGTTTTCCAAAATTTTATAAATATTCAATAAATATATTTTTGCAAAGCAATTAAGGAAAAAACGCAATGCGGTGATGCGTACCTATATGGCGATAAAAAAGGAAGTAATTTTTTTACACAGTCTGGGTTTCTTATTTTCTAGTATATTAACTTGTTCCTTTCAAGGTACGAACCCATAAAAAGAGGAGGGGATAATGCCTAATTTGTTATCCGTAGGTTACATTCTTTCGAAAAGAATACATGACGCAGGAGGAAGCATTCAAGCATCCCGATGGCGTGATGATGGTTTGCTACATGATCAAGGTTAAAATATCCAATTCACAATTTAACTTTATTTACTTAATATCTATAGGTATACATATAGAGGGTAATAAGTAAAATGACAAAAACGTCTTAAGACATAATTTCAAAAAACAACGTTTTTCGTGCTAACCAGGTTGTCAAAAATTCCATTTTAGCAGTTGGATTTGAGATTGAATTATATTCTATATTATTATATTTTTTTTGTTATAAGTGACTGAACGAGCAAGTCACTTGCCTGATGGTAAGCGTCCCGCTTGCCTATTATATAGTTCAGAGCCACATAGTTTTGAACTTCTGTGCGTCAAAGAACTACGCTCGTCACTCCTCAGAGTGAATATTTTAATATTAGAGTTAAATCTCTTTAAACCCTGTAATATCACTAGAAACACTGCCCTTCAATCCAAAACACAGTAATGTATGCACACTACTCTTGGTGGTAGGTACATAATTTTTCTTATTATTTACAGTACGGGGTAAATCCTGACCCACGGCTTAGTTGGGTCGTCGAAGGAATGCCGCGGGTCCAAGAAGCCCGAAATCACACCCGAATCGGGCCCTATCCCATGTCCCACCTCTTGCCGATGTTCTTTGAAGACTACTTCCTCTATTGGGGCACCTTGACTACTGCGAGAGGGGAGAATCATGTAGTCAGATGGGTTGTGCCGAGGATTACCCTGTTTGCTTCTTTCGAACAGGTTATTATAACAAAATATAAACGCTTTCACACTCACAGCCTCATATTAAGTTCGATGACTGGATAAATCGACCTTCAGAAATAAAAATAGCAAATTGTTTTACAAATTGTTTTGCTAAAAAAAGTCTCCGACCTTTGTCGGAGGATAAAACGGCGGAACAAAAAAAAAAAAGTTCGACGACTGAGTCGTAGGTGCCGGAAACATTCACATTACACACACAATCACAACCAGAACCAGAAACAAAAATTTCCCTTAGGGAGAAGAACTTGTGATACCGATATCCCTGCTTACAAGGCGAACGCGTATCACCCAACTTAGCCAACAGGCAGTGCGCAATATAAGTACCTATATCTCATTTTTGAAGTTTTATTCCGTGGTCAACAGATGGGTGAATTTCGAAAGCTATGGGACCCATGGGACAAGCCAAACGTTCATAACTTCAGAGAGCTCAGAGAAAAAGAAGATAGGACTGTGCTCTTCATTAGCCCGCATTGGGCACAGTACAATTCGTTGCTGCCAATCCCTAGGATACCTGAGCCTTCAATATCAAAGATATCGGATTGCTATATAAATAATGAACACTTGCTGCCGCCGCAAAATGTTGTGAATGTGCCGACAAGTAATCAAGGTAACAAGCGTTTTATTGAGATTCAACAGTCCCGGCATCTGGCTATCTTAGTCAAATCTTGCAAGCTTGCAAGTTGAATTTGATCCATTTTCCGGTTTCCGATTAAGTTGAAATTTAGCATCCATATGTACATTGGATGTAAATTGGATATTTTCTACCGAATTAACAAAAAAGGAGGAGGTACTCAAGTCGACTGTATTTTTTTATGTGTGTTACCTCATAACTTCTTTCATTGAACCGATTTCGAAAATTTTGTTTTAGTTTGAAAAATGTTGCTTTTTAATTGTCCCATTTAAGTCTGATCAAGATCTGATCAGTACTTCTTGAAATATCGTCAATAATGCGTATTCTGTGGACTACATTGACGATGTTTTCGTTTTTAACCGACTTTGAAAAGTTACCTCATAACTTCTTTCGTTGTGAGCCAATTTTGATGATTATTTCTTTTATTTGAAAGCTGGTGCTTTTCATGTGGTCCCATTGAAATTTGATCAAGATCTGATCTCTAGTTTTTGAGTTATCGTCAATAATGCGTGTTTAATACATTAAATCTGATCAAGGTTCCGAAGATAAGGCGGTGAAGTCGAATTTTTAAGCTTTGCTTGCGTTTAATATTTTATCATTGTCTCTATTTACACTACTTTTGCAGCTCTCTCACTATATATTACACTGATATATACTAACTGATATTAGACTTATTCAAATGGTTTAGTTCTAGGTGTTAAGTCTTCTTACTAAGAGACAGAGACACTAGTACGTCTAATAATCCTTTCTATCCCTATTTATACTTACTATAATTACGAAAGCTTGTGAGTTTTTTTTCGTGGTTTATCTATATATAAATATACCTACATAATATAATGTCTTTATTTTTATATTGGAATATTAATGTTTAATGTGATAAGTATTCCATTTCAATGAAGTCTTACTCCACTGTCAACAGAAAAGAAAGCTTCATAAACTCTGGGACCTATGGGACAAGTGAAACTTCGTGCCTTAAGAAAGCTCAAAGAGAAAGAAGACAGAACTGTTAACCTTCATCGGCATTGGTTTTAGAACACATCATTGTTGCCAATCCCTAGAGTACCTGAACTTTCAATAGCAAAGTTTTCACCGTGCTTTGAAGCTAATAAAAACTTAATATCACCGCAATATACTTTTAAAATGATGCCAGGTTATAATTTAGTCATTAAGTTTATAATATTATGGCTATAAAGTACAAGGCAAGCCTAAGCATAACTAAGTACTAACATATTATTTTTAGCTCCTCAAACTATGTGTACCTAGTCCAGTTACTTAAATTAGTCAAATTACGGCAAGAATCTCGGAATGAGAGATAGTCAGCTATAAAGTTGTATGTGAGCTCTGCCTTCTATCTCGAAAATGGTTCAAGGTGTAAAAAAATGTTAAAACAAAAGTTGTAAAAAAATGTAACTAATCCTCTACAATATATATTACAAATAGAATAAAACCCATAGGAACCCATAGGTTAAAAAATCGATTTGTTGACCGTTGACCTTGGAATATCTGTAGTCGTGGACACCCTACAATAAGTAGGTTTTGAGACAAGCTTTAGGGTGTCAAAATAAAGGTTTATACAAGTTTACAGCTGACTATCTCTTATTCCGAGGAGAAACCCCTAATTTTCCCGGATAAGTGTATTATTTAAGTTTATTAACTGAGCGAAGCAAGGTCTCTGTACAAGCGAATAATGAATACTGAGCCTGTCAAGTTTATGAAATATTTTCAAGTGCATTGTTTCAATGTAGGTCTACTTGCCTATCCAGCAGTCACAATCAAGTAGAAAAGCCAAGGTCAAGGCATAATCTAGTCACGGCCTAGTGAAATGGTTGTTTAACAGGACTTTTAGTGGAGTTCTGGAGTGCAAAAGAATATGACGTCCTTCGACTTTGTAGGATTTGCCTACATTCGTGCACGTTCATGAACACATTGACACTCGATTCTTCACATAATATTTTGGAAAACAATACATAAGCAACAATGGCCGTTTTTTCATTTTCGCGGCAAAACTCCTATTCTTACTAGACTACGTTCCGCTCAGCGTCTACATATCGTTGCGATATCGTTGTTGGTAGTGTACCACAGTTGTGATCGCGCAAACGCTGAACTCAGCGAATTATGCCCTAAGATATAAAAACGGCGAGCTAGTGTTCAAGTCTAACGAATATTATATTCACATTCGAACAAGAAACAGCAGAACAAGGTGTTCCAATCGGCCATATTGATCTGTTAAGATATTGTCATGATAGTCATAGGTGTGAGCTGTCTATAAAGTAATTAAATCACACTTCACACTAATATTATAAAGGTGAAAGTTTGTGAGTGTGTATGTTTGTAACTTCTTCACGCTTAAACGGCGCGGTGGGACCAATTTTGATGAAATTTGGTATGGAGGTAGCTGACACCCTGGATTAACACATAGGTTAATGTTATCCCGGAATTCTCGCGGGTCCGGGACTAACGTGGGTGTACCTAGGTGTATTATATCAGATTTACTGCTCAATTTTGCCCTGCAAAAAGCGGTATAACCAAAAATGTCGTTGCAGCGTGAGTTAAATCATCTTTTCTAATAGTGGAAAGTAACTAACTTCAACTTCTTCTTTAAATGGCGACTATAGGGCTGTCGTACCATAATTCTGCCAATATCGCGTATAGGTAGGAGCGCAGTTTAAAACAAATTGAAAAATTATTTATAAAATATGCCCGGTAACTTCAAGTGACTAATTCTACTTCTAGTACCTATCGACTCAACTGAACGCGGTGCCGAGAGGCACCGATTTCTGCCAAGCCCAATTGAACACGGTTCCAATTGGAACCAAAACGGTGTGGTCGGTCCGTATCTCTGATTTTTCGTCATAATTTAGGTTTGGCCGTGTGTGCACTCCCTTAAGTTATGGAGAAATTAAGATTAATAATGTACCAATATTTGAGTCATTTTCAAAAAAAATGTACTTTCTCTCACAATACCCTGTCCTCACTCAAAAATAACTTAGCATTAAGATACTATTGTCAATATCATAATTTTTTTGTTCTAAAAATTTAATATACAATCTTGCCTTATCAATTTAAACCTTATTACCTCTCAAATAACATTTTTATTACAAAAAAAAAAAACAAAAAAAAACGAGAACTTATTACTTTATTAACAAAGTATGTATGTCTCACTTATGCTCACGACAAAATAAAAATTAACTGATGCATATTTCAATTAATTATTATGAAATCTCGTATAAGGTACATTAACTGATATACTGTTCTACCGAAAAAAAATAAAACTACCGTAAAACGTAAAACTAAAGCAAAGCAAAATAGAATCTAAATACATGTCCACTTTTGTGATACTTTGTGTAACACCTCTGTGTAACGAGGATATCACAGATTATTTGATTTATTTTGAACGCGTCCTTAATTTATTTAACACTAGCAGCACTGTAAACAACTGCCAACCTAACAAAATAACAACATCGCCATATTGTTTTTGACATTTGGACTCAAAACTGTGATCGTTGGTTTTTGTCGCTGAACATTTTCTTTCGTATAACGTGGATTTAATTGGTAAGTACCTATAAATTACTTAAAAACTGTATGTTATCATGTGAGTCCATATACTAACGAGATAATTCAGACGAAGTTAACTCGTTCCAGCACGATTATTTCGTATTATTTGTGTGACCCTGTGTTGACGCCATGCTATTTTGTTCATTTGTGTAACATTGTGTAACGTTACACAAAGGATAAGGTATAAAGCTGTGATCATACGGCTCGAGTTTGTGTTTAATAGATAACTTTATAAAAGAAGGTTTTCAATTCGACTATCCATCCCACTGTACGTTAATTTTATAAATTTGTGAGTGCGTGTGTAAGTTAGTATGTTTGTTACTTCTTCACGACATGGATGGATTGGGATGAAATTTGGAATGAAGATATAGCTTATGATATACCCTGAATTTATAGCAAAATTTTATCCCAGTCTACGAGGGTAAAACCACGGGGCCCAACTTGAATTTTTATCCGTTAAAAGATATTTCTCTATCAATTATAATTCAATTTTAATCATTCGTTTTTATTCAATGAGGTTTACCGCAAAGTTTAACAAGATTAATGCAGTTTATCAACTTTTTTTTAGATCTTTTTACTCAAGAATTAATTAATAATTAATGTGTTTGTGTCTAGAAAATGAAAAATGGCACCAATGACTTCAGCAGAACGTCAACGAAAGTACAGGGAAAAATTAAAAGAAGAAGATCCTGCAAAACTTGAAAAGTTGAAAAAAGAGAATGCTGAAAGAACTAAGAAAAAATATAAAAATATTAAACAATTACCAGAATTCAAGCAAAAAGAACAGCGCAAAAAATGGCGACAGGCGAAAAAGAAACAAAAAAAAGAACCAAATAATAACCAAACCGAAGAACCTAAAATTGACCAAAAACAAACACGCAAGGTTCGGTACCTTTTGTCAAAAGAAAATTTGAAACTAAAATTAACAATAGAAAGAATGTCAAAAATTATAAGAGCTCAAAATAAAACCTTATATCGCTACAAAAAACAAATAGAAAATTTAAAAGTATCATTAAATAAGACTGAAAATGAATTTGAAAACCTCCGAACTTTAGGTGAAAACTTGAATTCAGTAACCGAAGAAGCAACAACACCGTTTTCAAAGACAGAAAAGTTCATACAAGAAACCATCCCAAATATTCCTAGTCCTGATAAAGAAAGGGTAAAAAAGGCGATATTCGAAAACTACGTTTTAAAGCAATCATTGTCAGACCAATACTCTAAAGCTGAATCTAAATCTGAAAAAGATGTTTTGAAGACTGTAGTAAACAATGATATTGTGAGAAAATATAAATTAAAGACTAATCTTGGTTTCTCTTGCTTGGGACTTAAGGGCAGACTGAGGGGAAAACAAAGAACAGTAGAAAAGAAAAGGATAAAAAGGATCAAAGAGATAAAAGCTTTTCTCGATAGAGATGATAACAGCAGGCTTACAGCAGGAAAAAGAGAAACTAAAACATTCAAAAAAGATAAAAGACAAGTCAGATATCTACAAGATTCTTTAGAAAAATTGCATAAAAAATATATTGACGAAGGTGGCTCGGCATCGTACACAACATTTACCAGATATAAGCCGTTTTATATTTTAGACCCTATAGTGACCCAAAGAAACACATGTGCCTGTGTCAAACATGCGAATATGACGTTCGTAGCCCAAAAGTTAAAAATACTTGGAGTTCTAGAAACTAATGATCTTGATAAATTGGTTTCGGCTATTGTTTGTGACAAGTTTAATGAAAAATGTATGTATGATGAATGTAAAAGTTGTGAAAATAAGACAGTACCTTTAGATTTGACACACAAAAATCAAGATGAGATGGTGTTTTGGTATGCATGGGTAACAAAGAAATATGAATATGTGAAAAAGAACGCAAATGAAGAAAATGTTAAAAAAATCACAAAAAGAACTACTAAGGACATAATACGAGGAACATTAACAGATCTGATAAAGTCTTTTACCGATCAGCTTCAAAAATTTAAAAAACACTATTATAATATTTACCATGCATACCAAATGTACAAGAAATGTAAAGAGACACTATCTGCTACTGAATGCATCATTCATTGCGATTTTTCGGAAAATTATCTTGCCAAAATGAGTGAAGAAGTACAAGCAACACATTTTGGCTCGTCCAAACAGCAGTTTACATTACACACTGGAGTAATTTATTATAAAAACGAACAAGACCTTCAAGAGAAATCTTTCTGCACTATTTCACCCAATAACAATCACAACCCAATAGCCATATGGGCACATTTGACACCTATTTTAGAACACATAAAAAATATATCACCAAATGTCACTACACTACATTTCTTTTCCGACGGCCCCACCACCCAGTATAGGCAAAAAGGAAATTTTTACCTATTGACGGAAATCATTAAAAAACTGGGTTTTGAGAAATCAACTTGGTCATTTTTTGAATCCGCTCACGGAAAAGAGGCTGCAGATGGAATAGGCGGAGCAGTAAAGCGAACATTGGACAAAAAAGTTACTTACGGTGAAGACATCGTCGATGCACGAACTGCGTATGACATTCTGGTAAAATGTAAGTCTAAAATTGTTTATTTTTACGTATCAGATGAAAACATAAATACTATAGAGCAAGAAGTAGACTTAAAGAGGCTGATTCCTGTACCAAATACTATGGCTATCCATCAAGTTCTTACTACGGATCAAGCGAACGTCATAAAATTTAGAAAATTGGCTTGTTTTTGCAAAGAACCTACGTGTGATTGTTTTGGTTTGAAAGGGCATAACCTAAAGATGAAAAAACAGAAGCGAAAATGTAATGAAGAGTTAAAAGACATAAAAAAGAAGTCAAATAAGAGAACACGCTTTGAAAACTCTAGGAAGAAATCATTGCAACCAGATGACAGTGATACTAGTGTACATTCGGAGGTGACTTACGCCGAATCTGATGACAGTATTTGGAATGCTGATGATGAATTTAACAGTGAATTTGAAAATGATGAAAGTATGGTAATTGGCAGTAAAGAAAATAATGTTGAGATTATAAATAAAACAAAAAAATCAGCAAATTACAAAAATAAAACAATAACTGTTTTATCAGATATAAAAAATACCCCGGAAAATCAGCGATATTTCGATTTGACTAAGTACGGACCTTTTAATCTTCAAGCAGTAAATATCGTTCAAACACATAAAAAACATGATACAAGAAATATTTATGATAATCCAACTCCATCTACATCAGGCGTGAAACAAGAAAGTATTATTAAAGAGACTGCTATGGAAAGAAAGAAAGTTGCGAAAGAAGAATATAATATTACGACTAAGCAAAAGGAAATAGATGGATACTTAAGACTGAAGACAACTAAAAATAATGAACCTCAAACAGAACATGCCAACTATTCTAATAGAGAAACTGAAGAACCGACTAAATTACAACAAGAAATTAACAAGTTTGTAGATAATCCAAAGGCGCCTATTTTAGGTGTGACACAAGAAAGTATTATTACAGGAGCTCTTATAAAAGACAAAAAAATTACGATGGAAGAAAACAATATTAATACAAAACAATTGAAGATTGATGAATCCTTAAGACAAAACGTAACAGAAAATAACGACTACACTAATAGAGAAAATGAAACTGGAGAACCAGATAAAGTACAAAAAAAAATTAACGATCTTAATTTATATAATATAAATGATAGTGTCTTAGTAAGATATTATGAGAAAAGGACATGGGTGTATTATGTTGGATTTATAGAAAACATCCAATTTAAAGCCGACGTAACTTATTACACTGTAAGATTTTTAAAATCTGTTAAAAAACCACAGTTGAAATTTATAACTCCCAAAAAAATTGACCGAGACACAGTTCCTGCCGA
Organism: Lomographa bimaculata; assembly: GCA_948107665.1. Taxonomy (NCBI): domain Eukaryota; kingdom Metazoa; phylum Arthropoda; class Insecta; order Lepidoptera; family Geometridae; genus Lomographa; species Lomographa bimaculata. Next base: position 4,091,846 of record OX403592.1, on the reverse strand, counting down.
ATGTGTCGTAAAAAATGTGATTTTAAAATATTTTTCAAATGAGTATAAGTTAAAAGACTCTTGCGATCACATTTATTTTGAGTGAAATTTTCAGTATGATTTTAACTAGCAGTTGCTTCTATTGCAACTATATTTTACATTTTTGAAAGTTTTTAGTTTCACCCAAACCAAATTTTGTTTATTTTTCGGTTTTATAATACTTTTTGCTAATCTTTAGTTTCCGAGATGCAAAAAATTTGATTATGATTATTAATTATAAAATTTGAAAAGTTACTGGATAGTTTACCTTTATCTATTTTTTTTATTACAAAAATATGTTTTGTAACTTAGTTTAGGAGTAATCGTATATTAAGAGTACAAAATAGCGCTAGTGGATTCCCGTAGACCTACCAACCTTGTGATTATTGTTTGATCTCTTTAATTAGCATATTGGAGTAAGTTTATTAAATTTATTTAACAACACAATTTATTGTTTTATTTTACTTCTTTTTGTCTAAAAAGCGGCAATGTGAACTTTACTTTATAAATTCTATTGTGTAACGTTATATTCCATTGTGTAACAAAATAAGTAAAATCCTTTGTGTTTCTTTTGTGTTACGTACATTTTTTTTGAAAATGACTCATTTTCCATCGCTAAAATGTCAAAGTAAAATGAAACTATTAGACAGTTTCAAACAATGAAAATGCGAAAGTCGTTTGAGTGCAAGGGAAGTGGAGTGTTTTAAAAATAAATCACAAAATTGCCGTAAGAAGTTATTTTATTTATTCCTTGTTTTAAGCTGTATCTATTTACGTAATAGGTTTTTATGAAAAACGCATGAAAAGTAATAAATATCTTCTTCGAGTAACAACACTGACGAAAATAGCGTGAGTTATGATTTTTTGTCAAGTAATAACTATCGTATTTTTTTATATTTGCTCTAACTGTTACTGAAATACGACGTGGTAGGTATTAATCATTAGATTTATGTGCATATTGCTATACTTAATTATTTGCGTTTACGCGTTATCACCGTTTTATTCCGGCGCGGCAGAATCCTTTGCTGCCGCCAAAATGGACTCGCCCGGCTCTCGTTGCGCTGCTATCTATTCTATCCCATTACTATGTTATGATATATATTTTATACATTGGAAAAATCATTGTTTTAGCATTTATGTCATATAAACAATTTCGTTATTTGTGAAATATGTAGAATGATGGTTTTGCCTATTATATAAATAATGGACTCGCCCGACGACGGGGCGACGGTACTTTCGCGCGCTAATTCAGTCATTTGTTTTGTGTAAATATTATGACAGTGTTATTATTTGGCGCACTTTTCTGACAACAAGAGGATCTTTTCTCTATGTTCATTTTGTTTCTTTACTGAGAAAGTCAAAAGGCAAATAACAATTGTCACTCAAAAGTGACTATGGTAACGAGGCGTATTTTTCTCTTTCCGATCAGAGTTTCCGATATTACAACAAGTTTTTCTGAGAAAGGTGTTTATTTTTTTATGAAATTGTGAAGGTAAGGAACGGCTTATTATAGCAATACTTTTGTTTATCAGCTGCATTTTATAAATGACTTACAATGAACGCATATTTACAGCGCGCGTTTTGACAAATTAATGCGCCGCGCGGGAAATTTATTCAATCGTTCCTTAATTTTTTAAGGTAATGAATCAATTGAACAATGACATAAATTAATATTTAATCAAAAGTATAGTTAAAATACATCATTTTAAAAACAAAAAAAATATATGTTATCGATCGCTATTTACGACAAAAAATAAAGATATCTGAAGAACTCCTCATTTTTCCCTGTGACAAACTTTTAACGTGTTTCATTCAATCAATTACTTTGTACACACTTAAAATAATCACTTGAGATGAAGCGGTAATCTTTTACGAGCCCATAATGGTCATTTGTTTAGCAAACAAACCATTCTAAGTGGTCCTAACACTCGAATTTCTGCCGACGGGCGCGCGCTCGGAGAGGTCCGCCATGGTTTGTCGATTCCGTGTTCAGTTTCGCGCGATTTTCCTAAAATCGTATTCAAGCCACTGGCTATAGTGGAAAGTAGCCAAATACATCTTGATTGTCACGTTATGCCAAGCGTCAAAATGTCCAAATGTCAAATAATGTCAACAAAAACACAACCTCAAAATTTAAGAAAATATCAGTCCGTTTTGTAAAATGCTGAGAAACATTCTCCGTACCAGCCGGGGGCTGGCACGAAGGCAAATCGATAGTTTTACCCCAGTTGTTTGTCTACAGTTACCGCGAATTCACTCTGAGAAGTATTGTGTTAACTTACTGAACAATCGCCAATTTTCTTCCAATGTTAATACTACTCAGATAGAAAACATTGATCAGGCTGTCTTTGAGGATATATGCAACGAAACTCTGGAATCTCTATGTGATTACTTCGAGGAGTTAATCGACAATGCCCCCAACTTGAAGGGCGCTGACGTAACATTCAGCGTAAGTTTCTAGAATTTTTTTGCATTCGCCTTCTATCTACACATCATTTTAATGTACCTAAAGTAGACTCAATGGGTCTGTGACTCGAATCACTTATCAGTCTTAGTTTGTCACCTGTGCCTCATTTGGTGCATACACCTTCGGTTGTTTTTTATCCAAACTTGAAGGCTTGGTATGAAGTGCCATGGATTGTAAATAGGTAGGATAGTAATCCTTGTATAGTCAATTAAATTCAACACTATTCAACTTTCAGTTTCACTTCACATACAACTTTATGCAGGAATTCTCATATACACTTGACGACAGACACCTAAGTATTTAACAATCGTCTCTCATGACAGTTTTTTTTGGTTATGCTTAACTGAGGCAGTGAACACTCAAGTGTTTCAAATTGGTGCGAGTTAAAACCAAATGCACTAACCGTGCCTCCAAACTGGCAAGAGTGAAATGTTGCACCCAAAGTGTAGGCACCAAATGCAGAAAGCAAGTAGCTATCTACCATTAAAAAAAATGTATCCCAGCATGAAAACACTTGCTGTTCTTGAGAGCTAGTTCCTAATTTATACCTAGTTTGTTTATTAAATGATAGCTCAGTAATAGTGAAGGTGTGACTTGGTAGTTCTGGCCACCATTATGAATGTAGAAGCTCAACTTCTGATAAATGTATTGTGGTAAAATATTTGGTTGTATAACACTAATTATTAACCTAGCTAACATTATCCACCAAAATACAGTCATAAATGGTATTGAAACACTTGGTGTTTGGCAACAATTCTTGAAAATCACATTTTAGACACAGCAAGTTGATCACTATTGCCCGTAAACAGGTGAGAAAGTGAGCAAAAGCATGTTTAGTCAAATAAAAGAGATATTGCAAAGAATCATTTCATTTGAAGACACTCAAGCAACCATGGTCACTTTCACTATAAATGTTTGTATCAATAACGGGATATATACCATGTATTTCGTTTGTTTTGAGTTTCCGATACCATGGTACCATGGTAAATATCCCATTATTGATACAAACATTTATAGTGAAAGTGACCATGGTTGCTTGAAAACTAAGTAAATGCACTATAATGTTAATTGTAATAATAACATAACAACTGACCATAACTACTGAATTGATACTTCAACAAGCACATTGTTTTCATCTTGTCAGTGGTATACATACAAGTATTCAACTGGTAATTTTGTGTGTCACACAGCTCAGCAAGAAGTTATTCTAATACAATTAAAAGTGATCGAAATAAAAACAAAATCAATTCTTATTTCAGGATGGAGTGCTAACAGTTTCACTAGGCTCGAAGTACGGTACTTACGTAATAAATAGACAAACACCCAACAAACAAATCTGGCTGAGTTCACCAGTTTCCGGACCAAAGCGATACGACCTTATACTAAAGAATGGAGGATATTGGACTTATAAACACGACGGGGTTACCCTGCATCGCTTGTTACAACAAGAATTATCAAAAATAGTCACAAACCAAGTAGAATTCAACAAGTGTGCTCATAGTTTAGTTTGAAAATTGTTTTGTTTAGTTTTATTTGTAAGTAAATAAGTGTTAGTATTTTTGAGTTTTATTTTTTCTGATTCAAAATGGAGGTTATTGAAGATGGAAATATTATGGACAGGATCCCTATCCTATTGCAGCGGGATCTGGAATATTATCAGGTATGTGTTTATAATATTGGCTAATGGTCCTGATACAGTATGTATTTGATATAGTGGTGGGACGTAGATACAATCCATTGTTGCGACTATATCGATTGTTGCACCAGATAATAAAAAAATTATCTCGACTCCGTAACTTATGTGTGGTGCCGTCGGTCAGAGTGAGCTGGGTTGTCTGGTCCCATTCTACTGGGTGCACAGCATCTCCTCAATGCTGTGGTTCGCCAAAACCAGCTCAATTTGTGTCATTGCACAAACCTAGAGTTTCACAAGACGGCACATTACAAACTTAGCAAAAAAAAAAGTTTTATTTAATATTTTTTTGTGTTGTATTTTCGATACCCGATCTCCCTGTGGAGTATGGAGCGCTAATTCAAAGTAACCGTGTATACATAAAATATGTTTGTACATCTCATGTTTCCTATTAGCAAACATAAATATAAACACTTGAACACTAAGTTCGATGTCTGGAAACATTCACGTCGAACACAATCACACCCAGAACACAGAATATTTCTGACCCGAAACACATATTCTAACATGTGTTTCCGCCAGGAATCAAACCCGATAACCCAAACTAAGCAAATGAGAAGTTCAATTAAAAAAAAAGAATTTACCTAAAGTTTTATTTTATTTTCAGAAAAACCAAACAGTTCTTTCTGAGACAATTTGCCGGTGTGTGGTTGGGGGCCGGCTTGATTTTCCCAGAAATGCATCTTTTGCCTCAGTCAAGATTGTTTTGTGGCTTGAAGAAGAATTTTCTATTGCTTTCAAGTATGTGTCCCATTTAAATCTTGGTAATTTTATGTTAACTACCTTAGACCTCAAGTATTGTTATATAATAAATACTAAAGTTTGTGTATGTGAGTGTCTTTGAACAATATTTGCGCCAGATGAAAGAAGAAAAAGAAAGAAAATTTGATTTATTCAACACATTTGTTATTATTTACTACTAACTAATAACTTAATTTAAGGTTGGTATATGAAATGAAAAAAAGAGATTAAAAACTAAATACAAATTTAAAAGAGTGTTTGCACATCTCCTTCTAAAAAGTTGGTATCGGTTCTGAAAACAGATGAATTTTACACTAGGGATATTTGTGTTCGCTACTTCTGTGTGTGTGTGTGTGTTGTGAATGTTTTCGATACATATCCAAATACAACTCTTCGAATTTAGTATGGCAGTGAGAGACAAACCGGAAACCGCCCGGAAGACCCACAAGGTGGACGGACGACAATGAAGGTGCAGACGCTGGATGCTGGCTCTAACAACTATTCTTTTTGGAAATCCTTGGAGGCCTATATCCAGCATTTCTTGCGGCTTAGATAATGATGAGTGACAAACCTTTATTAACATGTTTGCAGACAAGGATCAGGCATGTTCGTGTTAACAGAGGAAGATGACAATAGCGACGGTGGTGTGGCGAAGACGTCCGACCCAGATAAGTTTGTTCAATTGGTTATAAAGTCCAGTGACGCTCTATTAGGTTTGTATAACTTAATGTTATTAAGATTCTACAGAACACATTGATTGTCACTTACCATTACCCAATTTTGCGAGCTAGACACTTGATTGACACGAAGTTCGATGACTTGAGTCGTGGGTGCCGGAAACACTAACAACACAGAGACAATCACACCTAGAATCAGAATCACAAATTTTCCTTGAGGAGAAAACTTGTTTCCCCGGGAATCGAACCCGATACCCGCTTCTAAGAGGCGAACGCGCACTGTTCACTAAGTCAACTAAGTGTTGTGGGTGAAAATGCTTCTCAGACCGTGGACTATTAGACGTACAATATAAGGGCTCTAAATTAACGCGATAGAGCATAGAAATAAATGATGCCAAACGATGTGAGTTAAGGGGATTTCGAAGCAGAACAACAATTTCTATAAAATAATTACGAGATATATAGTTTCAGACAGAATGGACATAGAGCAAAATACGTACGGAATCCTTCTTGGCACGTTTCACCTGTTCTCGTCACACTTTCTTGTTATTGCTTTTTTTTTCCATTTATGTACGACTCTTACGCTGATATAGAAGCCAGTTCACTACAACCATATCTAACAAAGGTGGCAAAATAAAAAGACACTCTTATCTGGAAACTAAATCAAAATCGGTCCAGCAGTTTGGGAGCTGCCACATACAGATACACATACAAACTTAACATCTCGATAGAAAAGAGGTATATATATATATATGTGGGTCTGGTCTTAATTTTATAAGGACGAGCTTACTCCTAACCCATAAAGATGACTTATAAAACTAATGACGTGATTTTAGAGCACCTCCACATGCTGGCACAAGAGGCTCTTGATCACGCTGACCTACCAGTGTTAACGGCAACTCTAGGTGCCGCTGCCTTATTGAAGAACAGCCTGTTCTGCTATGTCCAACACGTGGAAGACATGGGCAATGCTGAAAGACACTCTTTACTGCAGGTACATTTCATGTAGTGAATCTTAAATAACGAATCTTCGATCACGTTTGCATACCAGGGAATCTAATGTGACACTTAACATTTGATACGTTGGCCTTATACCATAAAATATAATGCAACTGATTGACAATGTTCAGTCAGACCAGTGCTTGGATGGTCCGTTGTAACCGTTTAGCGAGATTTTTAACTTCAAAAAGAGTGTCACCGTGCTTCGGGCACGCTAAGCTGTCGGTCCCGGTTGCTAGTTGTAAGAAAACAATCGTTCAGCCATGTCGGATACCTTCAGGCGGCCTGGAAAGTCGTGACACTAGGACTGTCCACTATACTACAAGCAAGTAATTACATAAAATGTTGCCTTTGATACACACATATCCATAGAGATATCAATACCCAAAATCCCATATTCCAGGCTTGCTACAAACGCTATGTGACCATGTCTGAGGCGGTGGGCGAAAGGGTACTTGACTTGCACAAATTTTCTCATCAATTACATAAAATGTTGCCTTTGATACACACATATCCATAGAGATATCAATACCCAAAATCCCATATTCCAGGCTTGCTACAAACGCTATGTGACCATGTCTGAGGCGGTGGGCGAGAGGGTACTTGACTTGCACAATCGAGTGCTCTCTCTATACATACTCCAAGACTCGGGGGGAAGACCGATGGAGGGGGAAAAGGCATTGCACGACGCTGGCACTCCATCTGTCCAGGGATGGTGGCTTTATATGAACGGTGGGTTCAATCATAACATCACATAAAAGCTTTCACACTGACAGCCCTTCACTAAGTTCAACACTGTTTATGTATGAACGCTTTCACACTCACAGCCCCACACAAGTTCAATGACTTGTGTCGTGGGTGCCGGAAACAGTCACATTACCCACACAATCACAACTAGAACACAAACTTGCTATGTAGAGAGAACGTGCATTCTTGCTGGAAATTGAACCCAATCAGCCCGGAAGTATTTTCTTCTCACATTTTTACCCGCGTCGGAACGAAGAAGCTATAATCTATAAAGCATCATGCTTGCCTAGAATATACCTATTCAATCTAGATTTAAAGATGCGGGCAATGAGTTCCACTCTTTCGCATTACGGATGATAAACATAGAATTCAGACGCTTCAAGCAAACTGGAGGCATGACAACCATAAATGGGTGAAGTTTGTCTTTGTACGGTTTGCATAAACCGTACAGTCTTGTTGTTAGATTGTAAAACGGGCACGGGGGAATGTAATTCCTGTGCACACTCTCCAAAATATAAATGGTGAATACCGATAGATTTGCGACCATTCGTTTTATGCGACTGCGTCGGTTTTTAGTTTCCCAAATATGTATACTTTGCAGGTAGTAGAAAGGACTTGTGGGACACAGTGCCACCGAGAATGGCGCAAAGAATCTTCGCTGGGATGCTGAATGAGACTCTTACCATATTGACTGTCAGATATTGTCAGGTATGTTTGCAATACATACAAAATTGCTTGCTTGCGTAGTTGATTGTGCGTCTGCCTTCTAAGCAGCGGAAATCGGGTTCGATTCCTGGTGGAAACACAAGTTTTCTCCTCAAGTTAAATTTGTGTGTTCTGGCTCAGGATGTGATTGTGTGTGATGTGAATGTATTCGGCATCCAATATACAAGCTATTGTGTGTGATATATAAAGTTTTACGTAAAATTCTCGAAACGTAACATATATATGAAAGTTTAGCTTAGTAAAGGATAACTGTTAGTATATATTTCAACGAAAAATAAAGCTAAAAAATACACAAAATGCATAATATTTGATGAAAAAATCTAAAACTCATTTTATCTTGAAACTGACTAAATAGAAGAAAAATAAAGTCTGAATAATTATATATTCAATAGTGATTCGCCCCGGCTTCGCCCGTGTGCAATTTCCGCTACCGGACCCCTGCAGCGCCATCTGCCGAACTGATTTGTGAATCTAAACCATCCCGGGCGCCACCCAAACGCATACAAAAAAAACATTCAAATCGGTCCAGCCGTTTAGGAGGAGTTCAGTGACATACACACGTTCAGTAGAATTATATATATAAAGATGTTTGTTACATATTGATAGAATATGTGATCGACGCAGGATAATAATATAATTGCATAATATCAATAACTGTTAACGAAACCCCGAAACTTCCAGACCAAAACCACCGCATCAACTACACCGCTATTACTAAACGACATCCTCAATATCCTGTTGTGCGCCGCCGAACTGTTGCCATCGATTTGTAGCTCTGGCGCCGACCTTGCGGGCTTGGACGTTAAGCAACAAACGCGGGATGTGAGAGATGTTCACGCCAAGTGCAATGAGCTGTTCAAATGTGCCGTTTACAGGGGCGCCGAGCCGCATTTTATTGTACAGGTAATTGTGTGTCTTCAGTTATTTTTAGTCTCTCACCATAGGCTATGAAAAACAAGCGCGATATGTGGACGCCAAGTGTAACGAGCTGTTTAAATGTAGACGTGAAGCAACAATCGCAATGTGAGAGATGTTCAGGCCAAGTGCAATGAGCTGTTCAAATGTGCCGTTTATAGGGGAGCCGAGCCGCATTTTATTGTACAGGTAATTGTGTGTCTTCAGATATTTTTAGTCTCTCACCATAGGCTATGAGAAACAGGCGCGATATGTGCACGCCAAGTGTAACGAGATGTTTAAATGTGGACTTTAAGCAACAATCGAGGGATGTGAGAGATGTTCACGCCAAGTGCAATGAGCTGTTCAAATGTGCCGTTCACAGGGGCGCCGAGCCGCACTTTATTACCGGTAATTGTGTATCTTCAGTTATTTTTAGTCTCTCACCGTAGGCTATGAAAAACAAGCGCGATATGTGGACGCCAAGTGTAACGAGCTGTTTAAATGTGGACGTCAGGCAACAATCGAGGGATGTTAGAGATGGTCACGCCAAGTGCAATGAGCTGTTCAAATGTGCCGTTTACAGGGGCGCCGAGCCGCATTTTATTGTACAAGTAATTGTGTGTCTTCAGTGATTTTAAGTCTCTCACCATAGGCTATGAGAAATAGGCGCGATATGTGCACGCTAAGTGTAACGAGCTGTTTAAATGTGCACGTAAAGCAACAATCGAGGGATGTCAGAGATGTTCACGCCAAGTGCAAAGAGCTGTTCAAATGTGCCGTTTACAGGGGAGCCGAGCCGCATTTTATTGTACAGGTAACTGTATGACTTCAGTGATTTTAAATCTCCCACCATGGGCTATGAGAAACAGGCGCGATATGTGGACGCCAAGTGTAACGAGCTGTTTAAATGTGGACGTTAAGCAACAATCGAGGGATGTGAGAGATGGTCACGCCAAGTGCAATGAGCTGTTCAAATGTGCCGTTTACAGGGGCGCCGAGCCGCATTTTATTGTACAAGTAATTGTGTGTCTTCAGTGATTTTAAGTCTCTCACCATAGGCTATGAGAAATAGGCGCGATATGTGCACGCTAAGTGTAACGAGCTGTTTAAATGTGGACGTAAAGCAACAATCGAGGGATGTCAGAGATGTTCACGCCAAGTGCAAAGAGCTGTTCAAATGTGCCGTTTACAGGGGAGCCGAGCCGCATTTTATTGTACAGGTAACTGTATGACTTCAGTGATTTTAAATCTCCCACCATAGGCTATGAGAAACAGGCGCGATATGTGGACGCCAAGTGTAACGAGCTGTTTAAATGTGGACGTTAAGCAACAATCGAGGGATGTCAGAGATGTTCACGCCAAGTGCAAAGAGCTGTTCAAATGTGCCGTTTACAGGGGAGCCGAGCCGCATTTTATTGTACAGGTAACTGTATGACTTCAGTGATTTTAAATCTCCCACCATAGGCTATGAGAAACAGGCGCGATATGTGGACGCCAAGTGTAACGTGCTGTTTAAATGTGGACGTTAAGCAACAATCGAGGGATGTCAGAGATGTTCACGCCAAGTGCAAAGAGCTGTTCAAATGTGCCGTTTACAGGGGAGCCGAGCCGCATTTTATTGTACAGGTAACTGTATGACTTCAGTGATTTTAAATCTCCCACCATGGGCTATGAGAAACAGGCGCGATATGTGGACGCCAAGTGTAACGAGCTGTTTAAATGTGGACGTTAAGCAACAATCGAGGGATGTCAGAGATGTTCAGGCCAAGTGCAATGAGCTGTTCAAATGTGCCGTTTACAGGGGAGCCGAGCCGCATTTTATTGTACAGGTAACTGTATGACTTCAGTGATTTTAAATCTCCCACCATGGGCTATGAGAAACAGGCGCGATATGTGGACGCCAAGTGTAACGAGCTGTTTAAATGTGGACGTTAAGCAACAATCGAGGGATGTCAGAGATGTTCAGGCCAAGTGCAATGAGCTGTTCAAATGTGCCGTTTACAGGGGAGCCGAGCCGCATTTTATTGTACAGGTAATTGTGTCTTCAGTGATTTTTAGTCTCTCACACCTAACTCTCGTGACTAACCATCATTCGGGACAAAATATTATTAGAGAATGATTGTATTTTCAATGGCTCTTTCTCCAATAGGCATTCAAAGACCACAACGACTCGACCTACGCGGCGAAGGATTCTCCTTATCCGTGGTACACATTTGTATCGCCCAAGCTGTTCGACAACAAGTTTGATGACGTCACAGTGAAGAGCACTCAAGACCTGCAAGTCAAAACTGCTCTGGGGCTGGAGTTGATTGTGATGCTGGCACAGCCGCAACCCTCATGGCCTTTGTTGGTTAAGGTATTTATATTTGTAAATTTTTTTTTTCCTTTGCTATTTCCTTTCATAGTGTAAGGCAAGACCTGCAAGTCAACACTGCTTTTAAAATGAATGTGACGCATATGAATAAGAAAATATTCAGCCACATATTGAAAGGATATAAACAAAAAATGAAGCTTTTGAAACTGACAAAGCATGTGAAAAAACCTTATTACGATGTCATAGGCCTTAAATTAAAAACCTATTGTTCATAAACAAACAAATGTCTATATCAATAACACGCAAAACCAGAAACATTCACGTCCCTTCAGAAGGAAAATTATGTTCTTGCTAGGAATCGAACCCAAGACCCACAGCGTAGAGGGCACAGACCTACCCACTTTGCCAACTGTGTCGTTAACAAGCGTTACCTACGCTTTCCTTAGATTTCTAGAGCGTAAAATGATAAACTTTTTGATTCATTTATTTGTACTTAATTATTTTGCATGATAAACATTTTCTTTATTACGTTCCAGGTACTCATGATGCGAGACTGCCACTTGGCCCGTATGCTCCTTATTCGCGCCATTCGTACCATGTCCAAAGACAATTCAAGATGGCCGGCTAACGGACTGTGGTACTCAGTTGAGAAGGAAAGAAAATGCGGCGGGTTTCTGTGTACAGCGGATGGGTACTGCAAGTTTAAAGGAGATGTTGATGGTAATAAAGTAAATTGGGTTCTGTAAGCAGGGTGTTAAGGTCTTAATTGGATTTAAAACGTTTTGCGATTTCTAAATCCGAACGCTTGCGTTACATTCTGAATGTTCAGAGATAATTCAAGGTGGTCGGACTACAATTTTCTGTTATGATTTTTTATTTTATGTTTTGTTATATATATTTCCAGTGGATTAAAAAAAATTTTTAGTTTGTTTCAAACATACAAACCTTGCCCTGATAATTACGAACACAATAGAAAAGAATCAGCCAAACAGGTCGAGCCGTTCTCGAGTCTAACTAACTACTATTATTAAAGATAATTTAACTCAGTTTTTTTTGTGCCAGAATCTTTTTTGGACCTTACAACTCTAAAGTTTTATCACAATCGGATGGATGGTTTAGGATCGCGTAGACTGTATGTTTGCTACACAATAATCATTAATCTCTATTTATGCATACGTATAGTGTTATTTGTAACATGAAAGCTCTTAGACCCTAATTCTTATCTTAACCCTTAGCTCATTTAGTTCTACGGATTTGTTCTGAGTGCTATATTTTCCGTAATTATTAAGATGATGTATACCGCGCTTCATCTCGTAATATGATCTCCAATGCCATTTGACACTTGGCATCTTGACTTAGATGATGAATAATATATTTCAAAAATCATTAAAACATTGCAATACTTAATTGGTAAGGCACCAAGAAAAAATATTTATATATGTCATAAATTGTCATAAATATTTTTATATGTGTATATAACAAGTATTCCTGTATGTATTATAGTTATTTTTTATGTAAGTATATTATATGTTATAGGTATTATCGTTTTTGTTTTATGTATTTAGATTTATTATTGGATAAATATTTTATATTTATATTTGTTTAATAAGTTTACTCACATTTACATATCACCCGCAGGTTTGCCTGAAAATCAGCGTCGAGTTTTGTGCTTGACTTTTGTGCTGAGGCAAACCCATTTCGGCATGCATAATATATGTATAATATATAAATATTATATCATTAATTATTAGTTCATAAGTGTTTCACTGTTATTGTTATTTGTAATATTATTATTTTTTGCTACGTGTCGAAATAAATTATTTTTCTTTCTTTCTTTTCTTTCTAAAAATGTTGGTCTCTATGATTGGAATCATATTATTTTTTTTTTTATTATTTGTGACAGGCTAGTGTCTAACCACTATCTCACCTGATGGTAAGTGACGATGTGATCGAAGCTGGTAAACACACTAGACCTGGAATACGCAGGCTCTCTTCTATATATCTTAAGAGGTTTCTGGTATTTTACTAATTACCCTATAAGTATGTTTAAAGTTTGATTGTATCTATAGCGGGCGAAGAATTCGCGAGAGCAGCAGGGGCGATAACGTATATTCTGGCGACAATCGGAAGCAAGGCAGAGTTGAAATCTACGCTCTGCTATGCGCTTGAAATATCCGGCCGGGAGTGGGCCGCTTGTTTGGATAAGCGACAGGTTAGGACCAGGACCCTTTCTTATACAGAAATCTTAGTATAGTTTTTCGTCTAGCGCGGTATTAAATAATTAAAAAAATAATTTATTTCACCAAAAACACATTATAAAAACATAAAATAATAATAAACAAGAAGAACAAGATAGACCGCTTTAGTCCAACAAGGCTTTAAGAGGGTTTTATTCCTTTTGTCTTCTATCTCGCTCGCACAATTCGATATTTTTAATAAATATAATTATGCACGAGGGTTTTTGAAAAAGTTTTTAACTAACTATATAGACATTAATACAAAGATGTTTCAAACTTCTTTTCGCTATCATATCCTTCAATAAGATGATAAAAACAGAGTTCCCAAATTTCAATCTGATTTTCACGCTTATTCCGTTTACCTTAAAGATATGAACACCGAAAAGTAGAATAAGACCTTCATTGTATTAATGTCTACATAGTTGGTTGAAAACATTTTCAAAAACACACGTAGCTCACAGTCACACACTAAGTTCAAGGACTTGTATCGTGGGTGCCGGAAACATTCACATCACACACACATTACACCCAGAACTAGAAGCACAAATATCCCTTGGGAAGGAATTAGTGCTCCTGCCGGGAATCGAACCCAAGACCCACGGCGCAGAGGGCGGACACCTGTCCACTGCGCCAACTGGGTCGTCAAACGTAGACACTTATATATGTGAAATATATTAAAGGTGTGGTGTGACCGTCGGCCTCCCTGGCTAGCTGGCCTGTTGGCTATCGTCGGTACAGTGTTGCAGTTCATTCCGCCGATACTTGTAAACGCTGTACAAAGTGGTGCTTCTATGTATCAGGTTAGTAACACCTAATATCCTATATAACCACCATCTTTAAACCGACTTTAAAAAAAGGAGGAGGTTCTTAATTCGACTGTATTTTTTTTACTTAAACTTACTTTTTTTACAGCTCGTTGGCTTAGTTGGGAGGGCGTCCTCCTTCTAAGCGGAGGCATCGGGTTCGATTCCCAGCGGGAACACAAGTTTTCTCCCCAAGGAAAAAATGTGTTTCTGGTTGTGGTTGTGATTGTGTGTGCGATGTGAATGTTTCCGGCACTTTACTAAGTCATTGAACTTAGTGTGGAGTCGGAAATCGAACCCGATACACCTGCTTTAGAAGGCGAACACCAACCAACTAAGCCAATGAGCGTGAACTGTCATCTCTTTAGTGACACTCGCAAGATTAACACAAATCGATTGATGATGATGATGATTGATATTCAAAATCGGCCCACGCGTTTCGTCTCTACAACTCTACACAAAGGAACATGCAAACAAAGGCAGATAAAAACTTACTGATTAAAATAGATGGATAGATATATTCTTTATTTGCACACCAAAATGCAGTACTTACAAAGAAATCTTAAATATAACAGGACCACAAAAGGCGGTCTTATCGCTTAAAGATTAAGTTTTTTCTTATGCTCGATAAGCAAGCATTTGGCCACAATCTCATCTGAAGGAAAGCGATGATGTAGCATGCTTGCCTAGAAGATACCCATTCACTCTTGACTTGAAGACTCCCAGATTATACCGTTCGGGGAACGAGCTCCACTCCTTCGCTGTACGGATGATAAACGTAGAAACGAAACGCTTCGAGTGAACTGGAGGTATGTCAATCTTTTTACCGATGTTGTGCACTACCATATCGAAATATCCTCGATACACCCAGGTTAACTGGAAGAAAATGCTTTGTAGCACTAAGTTCGCCTATGTACCTATAATACTGTTTGTGCAATAAAGAATTTTCTATCTATCTATCTATAAATATATTTGATTGTTCTGTGTTACCTATTTACAGACAATGTCCCTCTGCCTAACCTGCATATCGCGATCTCTCGACTGCGTACCCCGATCGTTCACAAACGCTTGCGGCGTGATAGAGTGCAGCGTGCCGAGCCATATAACACCAGTTGGAGGATCGGTACTGCTTCAACTGTTGGTCACAGTCGCGTATGAGGAGATACAGAAGTGGGCCAGCAAGGAAGCCGCTAAGGAGAAACACGGTAATTCAAATCAAATCAAATCACTTTATTGACATCTTATAACATATAACTTACAGATACCTAATATTACATTCTATATTCATTTCATTATATTTTATATTACAATTATATCTTTATATTATATTAATTTAAATTCATTATTTCAAGGTCTTATAATTATTTATTTACATATTGTGGTAAGGTGAGACTTTTGACGCCCGAACTAGTAATAAAACTGTGTTTCGGGTGCCGTAGCCCTCCGTTTATTAGTGACATTAAGAGATAAATTTTGTATAGTTTGTTTAAATTATGACATGACATTTTATATAATATAGTAACATGGAATTATGTTTCATTATATGTTTCATTATAATTACAGTCTTACTTATAAAAATGTCGCTAAGCAATGCTTAGCCGCCTTTTAGTTAAGCAGCTCTTAAGCCCATAATCAATGATCAACCCTTTTTCACTCATAAACATTAGTTAGGCGCTGCTTAGCTGAACGCACAGAGAATTGAAAATAGTCGAAATTTACACGATCGCCACAGATTATAACCAAAATAGTCGACTATAATTGAAATTATACGAATAGTCTAACTCATGAAAGTTAATGATACTATTGCCAGATTCGCAAAATTACATCCATCTCGAGAAGATAAGGTAATTAATAAGGTAAAGTTAAAATTCATTCAAATGTATATAATTAATTTAATAATAAATCGTTAAATTTTTGCATGCCAGTCTATGGTGAATAATGTTGTTCCAACATTATAAAAACACCCAATTGTACCATGTTTCAAGCAAATAAATATTTTCAATTCATTTCATTTCAAAAGTACCTGGCATGAAACTCGGCGGCGCATTTTTTTCATTTATTTTTTTTCAAACATTCTTAATCTCTAATACATAATTTTATTAACCTAGGTGTTATTATGGTAGTGGCTAGAAAGCGTTTGTGCAATTTGCCTCCATCTTTTTTTCTCTCCATCAGTTTCGATCAATCGAGCATCCTACTAATATTATAAATCCCAAAGTTTGTGTGTAAGTGTGTAAGTGTGTAAGTATGTTTGTTCTCTCTTCACGCTTTAACGGCTGAACGGATTTAGATGAAATTTGGAATGTACATAGCTTATACCTAGGATTAACACATAGGCTACTTTTTAACTTGATAATAGCGGGCGAAGCCGCGGGGCACGGCTAGTAAAATATATTTATAGGCCCGGTTTACATCCGGGCTTAACCTCGCCGACGAAGGGAAGTGAACGGCTTTTACCCCTCAAAAAGTGTGATTTGATTGAATGTTTATTTCTGGCTATAGGTTCCACTGCAAACGGAGAACCGCACACAATGAATACAAGATCCAGGCCTCGATCGAAGCAAGTTCGAATTCAGACAAGTGAGTGAACTAAATAGAATTTTATCCACTTTATTATTAATATGCTGAGTAATACCCCAGAATCACTTATCATCAGATGACATAATAGTCAAATACCTTAATTCATATTAAATCTCAGGTCTACTGTCCCTCGGAGCTGAGAAAACTTCTAAGCCAACGCAATCAAAAGATACAGCCGTTTATGCTGCAAATTTTCGACACTCGCAAGGGAATCAAAACCTAGAGGGTACTTCCCGTGAACTCAGAATCTTGAAATTTGGTACGAAGCAACGTCTTATAGCACAGATAAAGAAAAAATTTTGAAAAGCATACATTTTTAGTTACATCATATAATAAAAATATTGTTTGTAATTTTAAACTTATCCATTTCCTCATGAACGCTTAGAGGTATTAAATTTTAAATTCATATCAAATACTCAGGTCTAAAATACCTTTAAGCTACAGGTCTGTACGGAACCCTCGGTGCGCGAGTCGGACTCGCACTTGGCCGGTTTTTTACCGACTTCCCAAAAAGGGAAGATTTTTGTTGTTACCTCATAACTTGAACGTGAACCGATTTCGAAATTTTTTTTTGGTTTGAAAGATGTTGCTTTCCAATTGGTCCCATATAAAGTTGATCAAGATCTGATTAGTAGTTCTTGAGATATCGTCTATAATGCGTTTTCTGTGGACTACATTGACGATGTTCTCGTTTTTGACCGACTTCAAAAGTTTTTTTTTTTTTTTTTGTGACAGGCTTGTGTTTGACCACTATCTCACCTGATGGTAAGTGACGATCTGATCGAAGCTGGTAAACACACTAGACCTGGAATACGCAGGCTCTCAAAAAGTTACCTCATAACTTTTTTTTTTTTTTTTTTATGCCTGATAGGCAAGCATTTGACCACAATCTCACCTGATGGAAAGTGATGATGCGGCCGAAGATGTAGCACGCTTGCCTAGAAGGTACCTATTCACTCTTGACTTGAAGACTCCTAGATTGTACCGTTCGGGGAACAAAGACGATGGCAATGAGTTCCACTCCTTCGCAGTACGGATGATAAACGTAGAAGCGAAACGCTTCGAGCGAACTGGAGGTATGTCAACCATATATGGATGACGTTTGACAGTTTGTCTTGTTGTTAGATGGTAAAATGGACTAGTTGGAATTAACTCGTATTACTTATTATTATTACTTCTTTCGTTGTGAACCGATTTTGATGATTTTTTTGAAAGCTGATGCTTTTCATGTGGTCCCGTTGAAATTTGATAAATATCTGATATCGAGCTATCGTCAATAATGTGTGTATGTGTGCAATACATTAAATCTGATCAAGGTTGCTAAGATAAAGCGGTGAAGTCGGTTTTAAAGTTTTGCTTGCGTTTAATTATTTTATGTTTATATTAGTTGTGATTGATTTGTTACAGCCACCTCAACCTCCCTAAGTTTCGACGGGTCTCACAGCTCCCCTTCGTCGATAGCGCTTGCCATTGCAGAAGCGCTCTGCTCGATAGACGAAGATGACAAACACACTCAAGAAATACAGAAAGTTATAAACCAGGCGAAGAAAGAAGTTAAACTGTCCACTCAGTTCGGCTTGGAGGACTTTCCGGAGTTTGCCGAGCTTTTTGAAGAGGTAAGTAGATGTCATTGAAAAATGATACTAATGTAATAGAGAATAAGCATGAGATTTAAATATAGGTTAACTTTTATTTTTTTGAAATTTAGAATATAGGATTAGGTATTTATATCATAGATTTTCATCTCATTACTATTGAAGACCAATTACAGTAAATAATGCTTGCTTGCTTGTCGTATAGACTTTTGGGCACTAGTGGGCAGTCATAGTCATCCTACTAATGCCAACTAATATTATAAATTCGAAAATTTGTGTGTAAATATGTTTGTTCCCTCTTCACGCTTTAATGGCTGAACGGATTTGGATGAAATTTGGAATGTACATAGATTATGCCTAGGATTAACACATAGGCTACTTTTTAACTTTATAATAGCGGGCGAAGCCGCGGGGCACGGCTAGTTATACTTATTTTTTTGAAATGTAGTATTAGGAATTTATATTATAGATTTTCATCTCAATCCTATTGAAGACCAATTACAGTAAATAATGCTTGCTTGCTTGTCGTATTGACTATTGGGCACTAGTGGGCAGTCATAGTCATCCTTATTATCCTACTAATATTATAAATTTGAAAGTTTGTAAGTGTGTTTGTTCCCTCTTCAAGCTTTAATGGCTGAACGGATTTGGATCAAATTTGGAATGTACATAGATTATACCTAGGATTAACACATAGGCTTTTTAACTTGATAATAGCGGGCGAAGCCGCAGGGCACGGCTAGTATATAATAATATAATAATAATTTATTTCATTTACAAAAAATATATTACACAGACTAACATTATATGTAGGTACACATAATGTTACAATTAGTGAGCCCTGTATCCCACACTAGGATAAGTCCTGTGTCGTGGGATTCAGTCTCTTTCAGTATTGATTGGTGCACTTTATTTTGAGAATTTATACATTATAAAATTATATAATAATATATTAGATATGGACATTATAGAACTATTTATATTATTGGGATTATTGACAAGAATACGAAATAACATCTAAAATTTAAATTATTAATTAAATTTACAAATAAATAATTTTAAGTAACACAAATAACAAATAAAAGTTTTAGAAATGAGAAATTTTGAGAAATACGTGTTCTCGTGGTTTCCAAACCATAAAATTAGTAAATCTACACTGGATGCACTGGTGCTACATGGATGGATAGTAGATAATATGTAATGATCATTGCCGCACCAACGAACACATTTTATTCTCTCTATCCTAAGGTTGTCTGGAAGAGATCGCTGCTTAGCGATAAGGTCGCCGATTGTACTGTTATATTGTTACTATTTTCTGTTTTTTAAGAGTACTTTCATTGTAGTGCCAGGATTTTTGTACTGAATTGTCACCTGTATAGTATAAGGCGTTGATACAATACAATACAAAATTCTTTATTGTACACCGAAAAACAAAAAGATACAAACATATAACTACGAAATAAATATTATAAGGCAGTACAATGGGCGGTCTTAACGCTTTCAACGATTTCTACCAGACAACCCTTGGATGGACAGAAATTGTAGTAGCAACTGAGGTCGGTGTAGGTAATACGGTTCTATGTAGGTAATAGTCGGTAAAAACCGACCTCAGTTGCTACTACAATTTCTGTCCATCCAAGGGTTGTCTGGTAGAAATCGCTGAAAGCGTTAAGACCGCCCATTGTACTGCCTTGTAATATTAATTTCGTAGTTGATACATTTTGGTATAACTATGGGATCTACTTAATATAAAAGAAGGATAAAACAAACAATAAACTCATTTAAAAGACATTGGTCTTGCATTCTGATCCATAAACCATGTTTCAGGGCGACGTCCCGGGCTCTAACGCGGAGCGAGCGAGCGACGCCGCGGCTTTGACTAGTCAAATACTGATGAACTCCGCTGGAAGAGACAGTTTGAGAGCAATTTATGAACACATCAAACTACACGCTGATTGGATATACAAAGAGCTTGGTGTACAAGACAGCTCTGATGTTGGAGTACCGCTGGATAAGGCGCCACTTCTGTATACCATGTTCCATATTGGACGAAGGCCGTTTGATCAGGTAAGATCTGATTTTTATTCTTACAAATAGCATGTAACCGCAGTGGACATGTGCCCGCCCTTTGCGCCGTCCTGACTCCTGGGTTCGATTCTCGGCAGAAGCACAAATTCCTTCCCAAGAGATATTTGTGCTTCTGGTTCTGGGTGTAATGTGTGATGTGAATGTTTCCGGCACCCACGATACAAGTCTGAACTTAGTGTGGTGCTGTGAGTGTGAAAGCGTTTAGCGTTTAAAATCAGACCATGAAGCATGATGCTGATTTCCCTTCATTACAATACTCACCAGTAAAAGCAGGAGATGAAATAATAATGATGTTGTGCCTGTGATTGGCCGATTGGATTGACTTGTTATACATCGACCAATCACAACTCTACAGAAAGTAGTAAGTTTAGAAAGGAAATTTTATTGCTTGGAGCGGGGATTGAACACGCGGCCATAGGGTTTCATGCCCTATTGCATTGTGTAGTAGTTTCAAACTATTTCGGTAGATGGCGTCACACGTCCCTTTAAGACTTTAATAATAAGGAAAGGATAACTTCGTCGCTTCAGGCTTGAGTAGCTCAGCGGTTAGAGTAATAAGGCATGACATCTTATGGCCGCGGATTCAGTGCCTCCACCTCAAGCGATTTTTTTTAAATTTACTACTTTCAATGATATATCTTTTTTAGTGTACTAGCAAAGCAAGAGTTATCGCAGATCGAGGTTTTGACTTTTTTGGCAAATATGTCTGGTATTTTTTTCACAGTTCCTTCGCAACGAATGGGTAACCCCTTGGAGCTCGCTAGTTCGCTGCGCGGTGCAGTGGTGGGGCAAATGCGGGGCACGGGCACATATCACGAGACGGCGGGATGTGTGTGGCACACGGTGCACGAATAACAAGCACACGCTGTGCAGACTGTTTACTAAACACAAGCAGAACGTACTATAGTAAACGTAGTGAGGCAAATGCGGGGCACGGGCACATATCACGAGACGGCGGGATGTGTGTGGCACACGGTGCACGAATAACAAGCACACGCTGTGCAGACTGTTTACTAAACACAAGCAGAACGTACTATAGTAAACGTAGTGAGGCAAATGCGGGGCACGGGCACATATCACGAGACGGCGGGACGTGTGAGGCACACGGTGGACCAATAACAAGCACACGCTGTGCAGACTATTTACTAAACATAAGCAGAACGTAGTATAGTAAACTTAGTGGGGCAAATGCGGGGCACGGGCACATATCACGAGATAATGTGCCTAATTAAATATTGGCATCACGAAGATTTCAGAATCTAAAATAACGAAAGAGAAATGAGAAGTTGGACTCGGCACCTGTGAAGACAACAAAATATGTTAACTAAACCTTAGCATACTTTCTGACCATCTTTTATGTTATGTATTCCTAGTACTTCAGAGGTGCATGCTTCTAGTATTCTACCGACTTCACAAAAAAGGATGAGGTACTCAAGTCGACTGTATTTTTTTTATGTGTTACCTCATATCTTTGTCCCACGTGAAACGACTTTAATTTTTTTTTGTTTGAAAGATTTTGCTTTACAATTGGGTTCATATAAATTTGATCAACATCTGAGCAGTACTTGAAATATCTTCAATAATGCGTGTTTAGTACATCTAATCTGATCAAAATTCCGTAGATAAAGCGGTGAAGTCGGTTTTTTTTAAGCTTTGCTTGCGTTTAATTATCTAATATATATACTGCTATACTACTGGTATACCCGTAAATAAATAATATATATAAAATTGTATGTGCACAGTATCAAAGTATTGGTTTGAGTCAGTTCCATGTTTGTAAAAATCATAAATTGACATACTTTTGTATAATATAAAAACATTAAGAGCTTTATAATAAAATGTTGCCTTGTAAATACACTGTCTTTTTGTTGCAAACCTACAATAAGATTGGCGCACACATGCTGACACGCACGACGGTCTAACGAGATACTCTCTCTCTCTCTCTCTTTCTTTCGCTCTGTGAACTGAAGACCTCGCGTATGAAATGCGCTTAAATGTTTTTATACATTTTCAACATCGTATGTCCATAATTTTGAAAAAAATAAAAAAAAAAAACCATATATTTATCAAACTTCCTCACAAAATTTGTACGAGTGGAAGAGAACAGCCGGTCATCCCCGGATATCGAGACAATGTGTATTCATATTCATTTATTGCAATCAATAATAGTAGAGATCTTTCATTCTAAATATGCACGCCCCTCCATAAACATTTTCATACATTTGACACTCCATAGTTTGACAAATTTGGTAGAGGGGCGTGCACATTTAGAATGAAAGATCTCTAGCATACAGGTTTTTTAGAGTACAGTTTCTATAGACCCAGTGGGGCACTGCAAAAATATTAGAAGAGAGGAGGACTGCTAGGTTTTGTTTACAAATAAGAAAGAAAGATAAATTCTTGACAAGAATTATTATATAATTGTTGCGTTTGATTTTGGTATAGTATTCCATTTAAAATTATCAGAGAAAATATTTATTATTATAACTTTGATTATTTATCATTATTACTTATTCATGTAAAAAAAGATAATATTAAAATATATAAGTATCTCAAATTTCGTGTAATATGATTTTAAGGTCACTAGCTCTTAATTGTTTTGAAAATATTTTATCATTGCTTTCATTTTTAATTATTTTTGGTAACTTATTATATTTTTTTATAGAAATATCAAGAGGGCCAGAGGAATGCATTTGAATGCGAGGTAGCATTAAACGTCTGCTATGTCGTACAGTCGTTTGTCTAGATTTTTTTTTTATACTCGATAGGCAAGCAATTGACCACTATCTCACCTGATGGAAAGTGGTGATGCGGCCGAAGATGTAGCACGCTTGCCTAGAAGATACCTATTCACTCTTGACTTGAAGACTCCCAGATTATACCGTTCAGGGAACAAAGACGCGGGCAATGAATTCCACTCCTTCGCAGTAAGGATGACAAATGTAGAAGCAAAACGCTTTGAGCGAACCGGAGGAATGTCTAATCGCTATTGTATATGTATATTCGATATTGTATACTTATGAAAAAAATATTACAATAATATCTCCCGAAATAAGCTGCGCCACTTAGGACGCATTTGGTTCGAACAGATCGGGGTGCGTAGCACTACGGTGTAAGGGCCCGCGTCCCCACACTCCATCCATTTGAGCCAGGTGTGTTCTGTAAGGCGAAACTATATTTTTAACAATTAACAATTATCTTAGCGAGGTCTAGCGCGTTTACCACCCTCGACCACCTAACCTACCGTCAGGTCAGTTCAAGTTCCGACTCAAAATCTTTAGATAGGCTATCGCTTGACCTCTAACTAAGTGACAACGTTGTCGAAGATAATAAACAATAAATTATCGAGGTCTAGAATCGGAACTGGTTCTTAAATATAGCAACTTTAACACCGTTTATTGCTTGGCGAGATAGAGTAGGTATACTGTGGTAGCTAGATAGGATTAGATAATAATTATGTTATGTTATATTCGGCTTAAAACACGAAAATTTTGACTTACTTTGTAGTCAACTAGTTTCGGACAAATTTGTTGTCCTTCATCAGGATGAGTCAGACGCGCGATACGCAGAGGCGTGCGACTCGGGCCTCGGCGCGTGCGTATCGCGCGTCTGACTCATCCTGATGAAGGACAACTAATTTGTCCGAAACTAGTTGACTACAAAGTAAGTCAAAATTTTCGTGTTTTAAGCCGAATATAACATAACATAATGTGTAATACTCACGATAGTTTTAAAATTAAAAAGGATTAGATAATTTAATTAGGTTTAAGCAATCACCAGATATAATGAAATATAACGCCCAAAAAATCGTAAGTACTTTCCAGAATTTAATCCCCATTTTAATATGAAATTATCAACAATAAACGTAAAGTCTGCTAACCTAAAAAAGGCAAGTATCTTCAGAATAATCGCTGAGCTACCCAAAAAGGCCACGCGTGAACCAAATATGTACACGCATTTTATTAAAAAATTTCATTCAAATATGTTAATATAAATATTTTTTTTCGTATTATAAATATTTTTGTATTAATTATAAAAAAAAACCCTTACCTCGTTTTTCAACTTTGTATGCTTTGCCCACACATGTGTTTGTGTGTGCAAAGCATACGAACGAACTATTTATACGGTTGATAATCCACCATGAATACACATAACACTCGAAGAATCACTAGTTTTGTTTATCATTACGCCATTCCACAAATGCAGACGAAGCGATTTGCTTCCACATTCATTGTGCGAACCGAGAAATGGAATTCCTTGCCGGTGTTTCCCGATGAGTACAATAATATGGAAGTCTTAAAGTCGCGAGCGATTAGGCATCTTCTAGGCAAGCTTGCTCCATAGTCGACCACCATGGTCGGTGTGGTCGTCTTACGGTGATCAAAAGTTTGCCTACCTTGAATAAAAAAAAAACAAATATTAATCGACGGAAGTATAGAACTTTTTGCACCCAATCGTAAACAAAACTACCAAACATAATAGTACCTACTTAGGTACCCCATCAAAGTTGCATCGTCTCAAGGCGCTACAAAACTTCACCGGTGATCTCTAACAAAAAACCGCGTCTCTAAACCGGCAAATTCAATTTAAGTCCAGCCAAGTCCGGCGTCCCTCCACTTAAACTACAAACTTTTAAAATGAAATCTAAAGAGTTAAACCCACCGACGATGTCAATGTCCATACTGCGGAACTTTTATAAATTCTTGTAAAACTTGTGACACTTCGGAAGTTGCTTTAGTAAGAGCTTGCGAGAAAAATGTTTCCCTGCAGCTTGAATATTTATTGGAGATATTGTTTTGAGATTTTGTCTACTTTGTTGTGGCCGTGATAAATCTTGCGCCTTGTTTTATTGTAGGTTTAGCTGTGCCCTGTGGCTTCGGCCGCTATTATCAAGTTAAAAAGTAGCCTGTGTTAATCCTAGGTATAAGCTATGTACATTCCAAATTTCATACAAATCCGTTCAGCCGTTAAAGTGTGAAGAGGGAACCAGCATACCTGCTCACTTACACAAATAATAATCAATCAGAAAGTTTGTGTGTAAACATGTATGTTTATTTTCTCTTCAAACTGTACGGATTTGAATGAAATTATTAGGAATTAACATAGCGTATACCCATTATTATTATTTTTTGTGTCGGGGAAAATGCCTAGCCCTTCCCAGGCTTGAAGGAAAGGGGTGTATGGGGGTCGAACCCACTAAAAACCTCCCCGTGAGCAGTCCCTCGGCGAGGTAGGTCAAGATAGGGTCGCGCTAGAAGTCACTATCTTAATATAGCATATACCCATGATTAACACAAATGCTACTTTTCAGCCGACTGTATGACCGAAAAAGGAGGTTCTCAATTCGACTATGTTTTTTTTGTATGTATGTTACGCGATAATTCCGCCAATTATGAATCGATTTTCATGATTTTTAAGCTATTGCAAAGCTTCTATCGCGGGCCTTGAGCGTGGAGACCGAATCCAGAAATTCAGTAACGAAAATAACCTAACACCTCCCACTCCGACCGGCACAGCGGTAATACTTTTTAGTTTTGCCATCTATCGATGAATAGCAGAACTTTTAATGACTTTTTTAAAATATCACGCTTGTCTCTTAAGTTCAGCAACTCGCCTCTAGGTGGCAGGAAAAAAAATACTGCATAAATAAAATAAATAAATAATTATAATTGCATAAGTTGATAAAAAGTGCTATGCAATAGCTTTACCGCGGCAGTCCCCGAGTGCCACATGTCTTTTTTTTCTATTTGGTACCTTCATGGGTGGTCCCATATAAATTTTGTCAAAAATTTATTTAGCGTTTTTGAAAAAATCGAAAGAAACCAAAATATAATCGGTGAAGTCGGTTTTTTAAGCCTTGCTTGCGTTTAAATTGTGGTATTTACAACTTGTATTTAAATCTTTTGTTTTTTCGTTCTGCAAAATAATCTATGCTATCAGTACAACGTTCCCTCTTCAAAAAAGCACAGGTCAAAAGTACCCGCAACCAACGAGCATGTACGAAAAGACTCATGTATGTAGGAGAAGCAAAAAATGTGTGTCAGGATCGTAGCAGGTGGAGAGAAGTGGTCTCTGCCTACCCCAATGGGAAAGAGGCGTGACTATACATTTTTTTTTATGATGAATAGGCAAGCATGTAGGCAAGCATGTATGTATGCATGTATGTATGCATGTATCTACATATAACGTTTCCTCTAAGCTATCGACACTGTCTGTATGTAGGTACATCTAATGCTCGTTGAACAAGCTTGACCGCGCCCGAGACATGCAGCAAACATTCGGTCGTACTCGATGGTTTAGTCGTAAATTGAGAAGGGCGTTACTAGGGTTTCGTTCCTCGAAGGTATTTGTTTTAAAGAAGCCACTAGACATAAGCAACAACCTACAAATTGAATTCGGGTCTAACACAAACTTGACGAAATAACATAAACGCTTTTACACTCACAGCCCCACACTAAGTTCGAATTCTTGTGTCGTGGGTGCCGGAAACATTCACATCACACACAATCACAACCAGAACCAGAAACATAAATTTTCCTTGGGGCGAAAACTTTTGTTTCCGCCAGGAATTGAACCCGATAGCCAAACTTAGGCGACCGCTAAGTCAACCAACAGTCAGTCAACTGAGTCTACGGACAGTTCCAAATAAGAGAACCGAATAAAATATTAACAAACGCGGATACATTTTTATGATTACCTACTAACAAATTAATACAACTTATGTATGCAGTACGCACCGATATAAGTTTGCAGTATGCTCCTTTATGCACAAATATATAAGGGGCATGATTGGCCGTGGTTAACAAGTGAATATACATAGGTACCTAAAAAGATTTAAAAATTCGAGACTGTAAAAAGTAACTTACTTTTTTATTCTACACTGTTTGTTTAAAATAGCTATGATATAGACTCAATATAGAGTCTATATTATAGACGATTGTATGAAAAGTTTATTACTGCTTTATTAATGTACGATATTGAAAATTACTTATTTTTTTTATCTTTGTGCATATGGCGCCTGGCAGTAGCCATATTGAATTTTGATAACTGTCATATCTTTAGTGATACTCGCACGATGAAGACGAATCGAGTGACGTAGGAATCATCAAAATCGGCCTAGGCGTTTGGTCTCTAGAATGACACAAAGGAACAAACATACGTACTTAGACTGATAAACGCATTACCCTTCTTTGCATCGCGCAGTCGGGTAAAAAGGTGCTCGCAATAAGATAATATTTATTGCCAGAAAAGCTTAAAATATAGTTACAGACAGTTTGTGCTGTATTAGAAATCCTACTAATATTATTTGTGTGTAAGTATGTTTGTTCCCTCTTCAAGCTATATCGGCTGAACAGATTTGGATGAAATTTGGAATATATATAGATTATACCTAGGATTAACACATAAGCTACTTTTTAACTTGATAATAGCGGGCGGAGCCGCGAGGCACGGCTAGTGCATAATAAATTTGAAAATTTAAACTCCAAACTGCCCCAAAACTAAGCACTAGGCTTGTATCTCGCTCTATTTTGGGTCAATGTACTTATATTTCTATACTAGCTGCGCCCCGCGGTTTCACCCGCGTTGATAATGATGAAAAGTGATGATGATGATGATGATGAAAAATAGATGTTGGCCGATTCTCATAGATACCGGATAAGTACAAAAAATTTCATCAAAATCGGTCAAGCCGTTTCGGAGGAGTATGGCAACGAAAACTGTGACACGAGAATTTTATATATTACATTATGTAGGCATTGACGTATATACCTGTCTGACCCAAAATATGTTCTACTGGTTTCGACAACACATAGTAGCAGCCAGGGATCATCAAACTTGGACCGTGATTGTTTATTCAAAGCGCGGGCTGTACGTGATGCGATTGTTAGTATCCCGGCTATTCCAATCAAAATTTGATTTATTTCTGTTGTTCGATTTAGGATTTGCTCTAATGGCCGGCTGATTCGATTGTCCCTTTTCGGGTAGAAGATTGAGTCGGCTTTGATTTGGATCGGCGCCGGTGATTTGGACGCGTTTTGTGTGTGTAAGAGCGATAAAGTGGGGCTTTTTGCTCTCCTAATAAGTAGGTATAGCTACAGATAACTAACGAAATTGTCTCGGTTTGGAGTCTTACGCGGGCTTTTTTTTTTTTTTTTTTTTTTTTTATTCGTGATAGTCAAACTTTTGACCACTATTTCACCTGATGGTAAGCGACGATGTGGTCGACGTAGGTTCAAGCTTGCCTAGAAGATACCTATTCACTCGTGACTTGAAAACTCCCATATTGTACTCATCAGGAAACACCGACTCGGGTAAGGAGTTCCATTACTTTGCGGTTCTCACAATGAATGTGGAGGCAAAACGCCTTACCTACCTTGTAAAATGATTTATGACGACGTTATATGATGAAAATAATTCTTTGGGCATTTTCATATTTACATAAATAATAATTTAAGCATGTTGTAATTATATGTTTCATGTATGCGCCGATAAAAAAGAGGAGGTTCTCAATTAGTCACATTTTTTAAATTAGAAAATCCTTTTTTATTAAAACTAGGATATAGTGTCAACTTGGTTTCATATAAAAATTGTCAAGATCTGATCAAGGGTTCCGGAGATAAAGTAAGGTGAAGTAAATTAAGAATATATTTTACTTTTTGTGTTCTAAAAACTTTTGTGTTCTGTGTTATCATTTTTTTTATTCCAGGTATGCAAACATTTACCTGATAGTAAGCGACGATATTGAGGATGGAGCAAACTTGGCTAGAAGATTCACTAACACCGATTCAGGCACCGAAAAGGAGTTCCACTCCGTTGCGGTTCGCACAATGAATGTGGAAAACGCTTCGTCCACATTTGTGGAATGTCTATTATATAATTCCAGTAATGAAGCTATGGCTTCGTTTTTCTCCATTCATCCCCTATATATTATGCATAGTCTAAGTCTGGTTGCTGCGGGTACATTATTAGCGAAGTCCCGGCCGGTTGGTATCCGAAACACATAAACAATGAGCCCCAATTTCCCGAGGAGTCTAAACCCATCTGGAGTACAATCTTAGAAACGTAGGGTGTCGTAGGGATGAGGCTTCCGGTATGAAAGGTAAAATTAGTGAGGGGAAAATGGTGACTGTTTAGTTATCAGGCTTAATCTTGCCCATAAAGTTATCTGTGTGAGTGATAGGTATAAGACCCCATATTACCATTATTACTCCCTATTACCGATCTCCGTTGTAGTTTCAATAAGGTGAAATGTTGCTTAATTACTCAACATAATAAGGGGTCCATATTTATAGTAACATTTAGTTATTTCATATATATATATTGTGTTTGTTCTTGGTCGACCGCCTTGAGGGAAGCCAAAAACCGAACGAAATGGAGGAGCACAATTAATTAAGCTACTAATGCCTTTCATGGAAACGACCTTCAGTAATGAACTATGCGACCAAGAAGAAGTTTTTGGAGATAACAAATTGCATTCTGCATAAATAGGAGAAGGGCATTCACATAAATAGAAGAATAGAGAGCACAGGATTTATATTAATAATAACATATAATAATAAACGTAATATAAGTCTCGTATGATAATATAAAGTATCACGATGCATCCTACTGTAGCCTGCGAGGGTGAATAAATAAGCCTAGCATGAGGAGAAATCTTTGCGTTAATGTTATTTGAGAAAACACAAAATGTACGTTCTCGTCTAGTAAAGTGTGTATGTATTGCTATTACCTATCGTATTTGTGCATAAATCATTAAACAATATTTAGAATAATTTGAGCACACGAAATTTAAAAGGCTTTAATAGAGTTGCGCACGAGATATTGTTTAAAATTTTCCTTCTCTATCTTAAATTGTAATTGTACATATTATTATTTAGTTTTAAAAGTATATTAAGATATAATATTGTATGTCCGGAAAGGACAAACTGTTGATACGTTTGTTAACGGTTTACAATCTTGTTATACAGTTATATCTACACAATAAAGTTTTCTAATCCTATTTCAAAAATAATGACTATGTATTTAAAAATACAAAATAGTGCAATAACTAGACAATCATATAAAAATCACAAAAATGACAAATTCGAAATCAAAGTACTTTTGCATGTAGATATTTTCTGCTTATCATCATGTAGGTTCAAAGATAAAGTTGGCTGTATATTAAACATACAAAACATATTTCAATGATAAGTAAAATAAATGGTAATATACTTTGTATAATTACACTGATTATTTCAGTAATAGAGCGGAATACGATCATCCTACCTTATGCTACTGACAAACAAAATAATAACATTATATTATAATAGAAATGTCCAAGAGGCGGTAACTTGTTTCTGTCAGGTTGTTTGGTTGCCATTTGCTACCAATCGTGAACCCTGCCGATATCTGAGACACATAAACAATGAGTCCCAATTTCCCACGGAGTCTGAATCGATCTCGAGTACAATATTAGGCAACGTAGGGAGAGTAGACGTAGAGGCGGAACATCCGGCCACATTGTCGACAAAATCGAATTTAAATCACGTTATATATGTGAAAGTAAAACTGTATTGACTGTATTAACTTGGATAAGTGGCTGCCCTACACCTTACACTAAAATTCTCACACACACACACACACATACACACACTTACATAAACACACACACACACACACACACACAAACAATCTTACTTAGTTACACAAGCATTAAGTATATTATACTATAGGTACCTTGGATATTCTCCAACGTTTAATGTATTAAGTTATGTTTCTTAATAATAGTTGCCAAACTGTAAATGTACTAGCAGGAGTCCTGGTGACCTGTAATACAGGTTGTTATCAACCTACTTCAGGCACCAGTCCCTCTATATCTAAGTCCTAGACTCGGCAAAAAAATGTTTACTTAAGAGAGAGAATAAAAAATTTGACTGATTGATTGATTGACGCATGTGAGTGCGAAAATGTTTCTGTTTTCTAATTTTATACACAGGATCTTTTTTTTTTGTTGTACTTCTCAAATTGGTGGGTAATTTTTTTAACACGCCTACTTATCGAACTGCCCTTTGGCTTAGTTGGGTGGCGTACGCCTTCTAAGCAGGGGTATCGGGTTCGATTCCCGACGGGAACACAAGTTTTCTCCTCATAGACAATTTATGTTTCTGGTTCTGGTTGTAATTGTGTGTGTGATGTGAATGTTTCCGGCACCCACGACACAAATCATCGAACTTAGTGTGGGGCTGTGAGTGTGAAAGCGTTTATGTGTATGTTTTTGTTGCTTTTGCATTTTTTTTCTTGATTGACCTAAAGTTTCTTTGTTCCTTATCACGCTAATATTATAAATACAAAAGAGTGTGTAATTATCATTGTTTTCTCTTTACGCTGTAACCGCTGCACAATTTGGAGGATGGAATGTACACAACTTATAACAGGCATTAACACATAGGCTTCTTTTAACTTGATTAACGCGGGCAAAGCCGTGAGGCATGGCTAGTCACTTATATAATTCTTTAAAAAAATAGGATACTTTATCATGGTAGCAAATTTTTTACTTGAAAAAAATTAAATAAATTTAATGAATTTAATAAGTATATCTATTGAGTACGTAGCTAATATTGCTTAGGAATGTTGAGTTACTGTTTACTTTATTAGAAATTCATCAATAATAATTGATTGTTTAAGTAGGTACTAACCGTTAAATAAGGTTTTCAAGAGCTAAACAGTGATGATAATTTTTTATCTCTGATAGGCTAGCGTTTGGTCCATTAACCCAAAGGTTTGACTACTATATCTATATGTGTATGAGTGAAGAAGGGTATATGAAGTGCGTGTGTGTATATATACCGTCATTGGTAAGTAGTGTACAATCCTGTAGGGGGTAGTTTAGAATTGACAACTGAATATGAATATGAATATGACAATAAAAAAATAAAAATAATTGTTATCACAAAAAAAAAATCTTCCTTACTAACTAACATGTGACGAGAGGTCATGAGAGGTCACAGCTGTTCTTGATAATGAAAAAATGCCATAATTTATGAACAGCAGAGCCGTGTCCTCTCATGACCTCTCGTCACATGTTAGTTCAATGATTCCGTAGCACTTGTAGCAATCATAAGCTATTATTGTAACTGCTGTCTAAGAGTTGCCTAGTTTA
This sequence comes from Lomographa bimaculata, assembly GCA_948107665.1. Taxonomy (NCBI): domain Eukaryota; kingdom Metazoa; phylum Arthropoda; class Insecta; order Lepidoptera; family Geometridae; genus Lomographa; species Lomographa bimaculata. The sequence continues at coordinate 4,059,125 of OX403592.1, read as the reverse complement.
ATTGAAAGTTACTACTAAGCTGTTTTTATTATTATCCTTTAAAAAAGTACAAAACCTGAAAAAAGGCAAAGCCTCATTCGAATCCTACACAGTAAAATTAATTTAATAAAAGTAAGTCTTACGCCGGCTATATGACCATTTCCGGCATAAAATAAATTTTCCTTTCAACATCCCTAGATTTAAACTATTGACGAAGTTGCGGAGCGAGCATAAATTGTGTCTCCCGCCAATAGTTGTGGAACTAATGTCCGCTTTGTGAGCTATCTCAGGACGTAGTGCAATCATGGAGTAAGGAATCTGTATCTAAAAACAATCAGTACCTACCTACACAATCAAAGCATATAACATAAAAAATATAAAACCTATCTATATATTTACTGCACGCCATCCTTCCTCTCCACCTCCAAGGTTACTGACAGAAAATGCTATTCTAGTATTAAGTCATCCATGTACTGATTTTTGTGCAAAAGTATTAAATAAATAAAATAAAATGTTTCGGACTTTTGACCTATTTATTACAAACTTTTAATTAGTTTCACCTGTCCCGTAATCTGTAAATTAAAACCACTTCCCGACGTCCGATTGAAATCAAATTTGGTGTTCTTATGTATCTTCGGTGATAATGATATGGTACCATGGAGTTGGTCTGATGATGGACACGGAAGATGGCCATAGGAACTTCTAAACTAAACCAAATAAATCCATCGAGCTTGGGCTCGTTTGATTTGTCTTGGCAAGTTCTCTGGTTATATAACTTTTAGTCGTTTATTAAAAACTGGTAAAAGCTTGATTATAGAAATATTTTAAAAGTATTACGTGTTTAAAATAATGACATTCATCGCTTAATTATTTAAGCTAACTTGATTTAAGTAGAACCGGAGAAATTCTGCACCTATCTTGAAAAAACATTGGGGCGGGGCTGAAAGGATTCAAATATGGATACGTAGGGCTGAAAGTCACAGGATCGCCGTTGGGCTATAAGATTGCCGCTGGGCTATAATAGCTTCAAATAAATGTAGGTTCTTAAATATTTTTTATACACAAGGATTTATGAGTACTTTCAATCATATTCATATCAAAAACCCTAGCTAGTTTGTCATTATTGGTACGTTCGATTTGATTTACTTTATATTATTATTTTTCCTTGAACAACATCCCTGTTTTCGTTTTTAATAATATACATTCCTGTAAGCTATCAGATAACGAGCTAATCTTGCTGTAAAATACGGAACATTATCTACTTCCATTTTACCCTCTAATTTCCTAAGAATTTCCTCATAATTATCATTTAATAGAACAAAATAGTATTGAATACCTATTTTATTTTTCTTTGAGACAATAAAGGCTTGGGCACTTTAGTCACTTTAGTTACCAATAAGCTCGTTGACTTGTATTGAGATTATATATTATGTAAGTAGGATACCGCGACCCGACTTCCATATCTATATATTTGTAGCTGTCATCTATGATCTTTGTTATATATGCCGCAAATATACATACATACTCAACTACCTACTTCTTAACTTATTGGATTGGATTCCTGTCAAGATTACAATTTTCCTCACGAAGAATCGAAATATTAAGATATAATATTTCGATTCACACCCACAGCCCCACATTAAGTCCATATAACTTGTGTCGTGCATAGGTGTCAGAAACATTAACATCACACACACACAATCAGAGAACCAGAAACACACCGGGAAAAGAACACAGTACCCCTATTTAGAAGGCGCGTATAAATCCTACTAATATTATAAATCCGAAAGTTTGTGTGTTTTTGACGGCTGATTGGACCCGGGTGAAATTTGTAATGTACATAGCTTATACCTAGGATTAACACATAGGCTACTTTATAACTTGATAATAGCGGGCGAAGCCGCGGGGCACGGCTAGTAAGCCAATAACGGACGGCTCAATCATAATAATTATACAAGATATTTATGCTTCGAGTGTGAGTATGTGTGAAGAGTAGAAAATGTTTCCGGCACCTACGACACAAGTGTTCAAACTTAGGTTATTATTGTGACATCCTACTCCTACTAATATTATAAATCCGAAAGTTTGTGTGTAAGTGTGTGTGCAAGTGTGTAAGTGTGTAAGTATGTTTGTTCCCTCTTCACGCTTTAACCGCTGAACGGATTTGGATACAATTTGGAATGTACATCGCTTAGGTATACCTAGGATTAACACATAGGCTACTTTTTAACTTGATAATAGCGGGCGAAGCGAGGCACTGCTAGTTTACGATAATGTTTAGTATATCAAATTTCCCTACTCCTCGGATCGAACCGGAACTGTGACTAGTGCATAGTTAGTTTCGTGTTTACCAAGCAAATTGGAGCCGTCTTTAGTTCTTGCAGTTCAGAACTAATAGGTGCACAACACAAACTGTTGGTCCCATCCTTTAGGGATCTTTAATGAGCATACCTTATTGTGCAGTGCAAGATGCATTGCGACTCCGAGCTTAGTGCTTTGTTAAGTATTTGCTTTAAGTAATCAGCTTGAAGTAATTACCTAAGCTTTGAATAACTTCGACTCCAATGGAAGAACGGTATTAAGAAAAGATTAAAGAAAACGTAATGTGTTTCCGCATAGTTGTTTATCTTATATTGGATTTTATTTGGTCACTCTCATCTAATGACATACATTTTATATTTATATATACCTACGGGAACTTAATGTTATTAAATGATGGTTTATAATTTCATCATTATGTAAGTGTGACCAAATTTTTAGGCGCCAACCTTTTGCAGTAGCCATTGCAAAATGTTGGCTCATAAAAATTTGGTCATAAAAATGTTTAGTTTTTACTATAAATTTGATTTGATATATAATATTGATATTTAATATATAATATATATTACTATAAGATTGATTCTAAATAATATATCAATAAAAATTTTAATTAATTATTATTGACATATTATTCTTACTTTTTTATTGATACTACTATTGAAAAATAAATTATCAAGATACTCCTTTGTGCAAGATGAATCTGATGGCATTTGCAATTATGCAATACTTATACTTTGATATTATTTTGATTAATGCTTTTCTTACCAGCAATATATAAACATAATCGAATATAAACATTAACAAGTCAAGGTACTAAAAAAACAGAAAACCCGACTGCAAAAAATGTGAAGCAAATTTTTATGCAATATGTAATTTTATGTAATCCCCTCCTCGATAGGTTTGATTTTTTATACATACATTGTATTGCTATTTCATGCCAAAATTCTTAATTTTTTTCTCCTATTGAACACACTTGAATTTTTAAGACGAATATAACGATACCCTAACCATTTGGAAGATACGAGGTAAGTGATAAAGAAATTTACAAATATACATACATACAAGATACGCGATTATACGAGTTAATTCCAATTTGTCCATTTTACCATCTAACAACAAGACAAACTGTCAAACGTCATCCATATATGGTTGACATACCTCCAGTTCGCTCGAAGCGTTTCGCTTCTACGTTTATCATTCGTACTGCGAAGGAGTGGAACTCATTGCCTTCGTCTTTGTTACCCGAACGGTACAATCTGGGAGTCTTCAAGTCAAGAGTGAATAGGTACCTTCTAGGCAAGCATGCTACATCTTCGGCCACATCATCACTTTCCATCAGGTGAGATTGTGGTCAAATGCTTGCCTATCAGGCATAATAAAAAAAAAATACGCGCGAAAAACATATCCTTTCTTGGCAGTCGGGTAAAAACAAAATGCTTGTATATTGGGTACCATGCCACTTTAGATACTGAGAAATCATCTGCAACAGACGCTATGACGATGATGAATAAATACGGTAGTTAAAGTAAATAAATATTTACGGAGGTAAATAAACTCCTTGTCTCGATAATCGAAATCTACGCAACAGGTTTCAAAGGAAATCATTATACAGGGTGTTCGTATTACAAGACGGAGGGAGATCAAAGAACCACGTATGAATGTTTCATGGGAAAATAAGGTGTGTCGTGTCTTTGTGATCGTTATTTCTATTTTGTACATATGTTACTACTAGATATTGCTGTCTTTGAAAGTTCAGTCAAAGTGCACGCTGTTTAGGTCCCGAAATTCACTCTTTCTAACCCTCGACGCAAAATGAGGGTATTTTTTGACTGTACCTACAGTCTAGTTTAAGATTTAATTATTGACATAGGTATTTTATAAATAAAAGAGGGATGATAATAATATTAAATAAAAACTGGTCAAAACTAGAGTAAAATCTTGGACTATTGTATTGTATGTTTGTTTGCTTATAAATATAAATATGCGTGAGAATCCGGCATGTCAATTCTGCCTCATTTAAATCATTATTATTATTATATCTATAAGTAACATAATCAAAATATAGAAAATTGTATACGTTCTATTAAAAAACGGCTGAAGCTGTTAAACTTATAACAGCCCCTTCAATTTTAAAACTCACGCACACTTAGAACTATCTATATTTTTAGAAGCTATTACATTAAAATTAGCACGGAAATTAGCTTGACTTGGCATTGTTGATGTCTAGATCGACAATTTTACTGTAATATATGCTTTTTGGAAAGCACCAGCTTTAAAATAAAATAATAATCATTAAAATCGACTCACAACGAAAGAAGTTATGAGATAACACACATATTTTACTGTGCGAGTTGGGACACGACGGCGAGCGCTCCGCAATCATCCTTAAGACACAATAATTATTTGAATTAATTAAATATTTATTTCATTCAACATACTTACACTAACATTTATAAGTATTTATAAGTATTCACATGTTTAAGCAATTCTGTACAATATTTCAGGTTTGTAGACATTTATACTCAAACTAGGAAATTCCTGTGCATATAAATGCCCTCCGCCTGCCATACTTTTACTTTAATAATAAAAAAAAAGTCTCCACCTTGTCTCCAGTCTAAACTTTTATAATGTTCGCGGTTCGAATCCCCAACCACGTTCTAAAGTCATATTTCCATTGTCATAACATTTCCGGCTTCGGATAAGGAATCGAACTTTAAACTAGGAATCCTCGCGCCTCGAATCCGAATCGACTTCAAATAACTAACCCATTGTCCAACTTGTCCGTAGACTGTGTTGCCACATTGAAGATTTTGGAATAGCTCGATTGTTTTATATAGTAAACATAAAATTTAATTACAATAATTAGGTAAACTTACCGACTCACATTAACGGCAAAATTTATTGTGGATACCCGAAACATCCATAGACAATCAATACCAGAAACACAAATAACTCGAATAACATTCCACCATTTTTACAAATAAACACACTAAAAATCACAAGTTTTCGAATAACACAGATACACGGTTAATAATCCACTTTTGTTACATAATTATAAATATTCAAAAAATTACAAGTTTTGTAAAACAAAACGAAATCGACACCGCCATTTTTTCACATCGGCGGCAAACTCATAGTTATAGTTTTTTTTTAAGTTTTGGCACCGCATTCTATGTGCATTTGCCGTAAGAATATAACTCTTTAACCCTATGAATTAAAGCAAAAACTGAACCCATTTCGCGTACTACACTATTAAGTGGCAACACTAGCCACCAATAAATCCAGTCCCCAGCCAATAGTGGTTCGCCATCGATTTTCTTACGTCGAGACCGCAAATTGTGAAACTTGCTCCCATTGTGTCCAGGCGCGATATGAACCCGATTGCAGGCAGATTGCAATGACTTGCCCAACTTTTGTCACTATTGTATGGATGGCCTCTCGATTCCACAATAGACTATCCATTTTGTGCGGAATTTCGAATGGATGCGGATATTCCACTATGAACTGCGAATCAGTTATGCGTTTTATGGTACGAAAGCTTTTGAGGTTTCTGGAGCTCGCAGGAGCAATGCCTCGGATCGACTTTTAGAACGAAACAAGTTTATATTTCTGATATCGGCTATCGTTTGACTACTACAAGTACTCGTTATTTATACAGCATTCAGCTTGCATAAATGAAATAAAACGAACCGAAATCAAGTAAGATGAAATTACTTTCTTGAAACGGGGTACAATTTGACCCGTTGGCTGAGTTAATTTGCGATTGCCTTCTCTTTTGGGTTCGAATCCCACCACAGGAGCACAAGTGGCTGGAACACAAGGTTCCCAAATTCCCAATTCCCAAAGAAAATATGAGTTTCTGGTTCTGGTTGTGATTGTGTGTGTTATGAGAATATTTCCGGAACCCACGATACAAGTCATCGTACTTAGGGTAGGGCTGCTAGTGTGAAAGCATAAAAAATTTTTGATTGAAAGTTTCGTAAATATGACATAATTATATTTATATTTAACAATTTCACTCTAAATGTATTGAATTGACGCCGCCGTGATGTCGGACGGTCTATTCGCGCACTCGTCTAATGAAGGGGCACCGACTGCTCCGAAAGTAGTCTCGCAACGTTGCATTAAACCAGCCGTGTGTGAAATCGTTAAACATTTACCTTCACTAGAAGCTGAAACTCATCTTATTATTCGAAACCACGACCTCCAATTAGAAGGCGAGTTTCAGACGGCGCCATTAGAGCTGATCTGCTGTACAAAATTCAATGGTAATATACTCTTAGCACTATAACTGCAATGGAAGCTTATTGTCCCTTTAGCTCTTCAACCAACTTTCCTTTAGCTTTTATACAAGCTATAATAATAAAATTTGAATATTTACATTTACCGAGCACAATTTTTCCAGCGAAGCGATCCCTAAAAATTATCTTAGCACGGTTCGGTGCCTTTAAAACCAATACACTACAATCTTTTTTATAGTCTAGTGCGCGAAAAACAGTGTACACAGCACAGGTTTTTAAGGGTTGCCTTCGAATAAAAAATGTAAAGTAGATATTATTGGACGACTGCATATGAGAGGGTTACAGCTGAGACAGCCTAAAGCTCGGTAACTAACTGTAAAAATATTTTATCACATCACACTTTATCACAATGCGAAAGTTTGTGTATACCTTTTCTATCATCGGACCACAAGACGAACTGATAAACGTCATACATTTATAGTTGACTAGCCGTGCCCCGTGGCTTTGACAGCCATTATCAAGTTAAAAAGTAGCTTATCTGTGAATCCTAGGTATAAGCTATGTACATTCCAAATTTCATCCAAATCCGTTCAGCTGTTAAAGCGTAAAGAAGAGAACTAACATACTTACGCTATTACACACACACTTTCGGATTTATAATATTAGTAGGATTAGTTCTTATTTCCGCTGGAAGTGTTTTGCTTCTACATTTATCATTTGTACAGCGAAGGAAGAAAAACTGCCCATTAGCCTCGCCTTCTAAGCGGGGATATCGGGTTCGATTCTCGGCGGGTAGACAGGTTTCCTCCCCAAGGAAAATTTGTGTTTCTGGTTCTGGTTGTGTATGTGGTGTGAATTTTTCAACTCAAGTCATCAAACTTAGTGTGGGACTGTGAGTGTGAAAGCGTTTATGTTTATGTTTATAGGAGTACCTAACTCATTGCCCGCGGCTTTGTTCAGCTTACTGTTCGGGGAACTATAACTTGAGAATCTTCAAGTCTAGAGTGAATAGGTATCTTCTAGGTAAACTATTATCTAACTACCTATTTCCTTAAAAAAAAGGTAGAAGGACGATGTTATTTGGATAGAATTAACGTGGTTTACACTAGCAATTGACTATATGGGTAAAAGCGGCTGAAAGAAAGAAGCACTTGTTCAATTGTGGATTGAGACTATAGTTCATATAAATACATATAAGTAAATAATACACATAATAAGTAATACATATAAACAAAAAACTTGAAAGTGACTTTATTTTGGACAACCCTAGTTTTATGTACAGTTTGGCATTTTTGGCAATATCGATGCTGGAAGGTAACAATAAATAGTTCTTGTTTTTTGAACATGTAAACTTTTGTTACCTTCATTTTAGGTTAAAACTTTATTTTATTTACCAATACATACATATATACTACATACTTCGTAGAAGCATTTTTACAAGCTTCTATAATTATTTCGTTTTATTTTCAATTTCATCTTTTCCGGTATCCATCTGTGATTAAATCTTATAAGTAAAATTTTACCCACTTTCCGGTTGATGACATGGATTTGATCTCATGATGGAGCTGGAAAGAGAACACGAGAACTCTGTATTAAAACGACGCAGCACCGATGAGATTGGGCTCGTTTGATTCATCTTGACATGTTCTCTGGTTCTATTTTTTTTAATATAAACTAGATGAGTTAATTATGTGCCTATGTTTTATTCCGGAACTTAAACTATCTACATTATAAATTTCGTCAAAATCGGTTTGTTCGTTACGGATATACGTGGTAGCAAGCATTCACACACACATAAAAACTTTCGCATTTATAATATTAAACTAGGATGGGCTACTAAAAGCTTGATTTTAAAGTTCTTTATTTTCACTCTATATGTAGGAACTAGCTTTTGCCCGCGGCTTCGCTCGCGTTAAGAAGTACAACAAACTTTCATCCCCTATTTTATCCCTTTGGGGGTAGAATTAATCAAAATCCTTTCTTAGCGGATGCCTACGTCATAACATCTACCTGCATGCCAAATTTCAGCCCGATCCGTCCAGTGGTTTGGGCTGTGCGTTGATAGATCACTATGTCAGTCAGTCAGTCACCTTTGAGTTATATATATTTAGATACACTCTTACAATCCCGTATTTAATTATTTTAAAAGATAAGCTCATTTCACGTGCTGCCCCTGCCGATCAACAAATAAAGCCTGATGAACCATAAAAGCAATTTAAAGAAGGGTGGGTGTACGTGGGACTCTTGCCATTTTTTTTTCTTATGGATTTACAAATGAGTTTGTGTTGTAGGTAATGGTGCTAATTCTGTTGAGCACCGAACTAACCTAAACTAAACTAAAAATAAACTAATTTACTCAAAGAATACCTAAACGCTATTCTGATTTTACGTTGAACTTAATTTAAAAGTTGAAATGACAGGACTAAAATTGATTTTGACGGCAACCAAATTGAATTGTATTCACAAGAGCCGCGATCACATATTCCTCCATTATAGACTTTGTAGGTCAGTATTTGCTTCATTAATTGCACGTGTTATTCTTTCAAGTATAAGATCACATTTAAAATAATCCAGACCTTTTTCATACAGACTAATTTGAGTTTAAAATTTATATTTTTAGTCTTAATTTGACGTAAATATGTACATCAGAATAAGAATTTGGTCATTTTCACTAAATAGAGTAACTAAACTAACTTAGTCCTGTCAAACTTAATTTTAGTCTAATCTTGCATTTTCTGAATAGGTTTTGGACTAAAACAGTACTAAAACTAATTTTAGGCTAGTTTAGTCTAATTCTGGACAACAGAATCGGCACCATTGTCTCTTCTCGGTATTATAGACTAAAATAAGTATCATGTGAGGAAATACAAGTAATTTTACTCAAAAATTTGGGACTGAGGGCTACGTTACACACAAAAAAGTGTATTGAAACTTTTAATCAATTATTTGAACTGCCCATTGGCTAAGTTAAGTGCGCGTCCGTCTTCAAAACAGGGATATCGAGTTCGATTCCCGGCGGGAACACAAGTTTTCTCCCCAAGGAAAATATTGTTTCTGGTTCTGAGTGTGATTGTTTTTGTATTGTGAATGTTTCCGGCACCCACGACACAACTCGTTTTACTTAGTGTGGGGCTGTGAATGTGAAAACGTTTATGTTTATTTTATGTAATCTAACAAAACTAAGTAGCTACTCAGGTACAACTTATTCGGCAGAAAAAAGTTCCACAAACTGCTCCAATCAGAAACAAGTTAGTGTTTCACTTAGTCGAGATGGAGCATAAATCATAACTTAGTAAGCACAACATGCACATTGCGAAGTTAGCGAGTACGCGCACATAAATGAGCCTAAGTAAAGTTGATCTCTCTCTTTGGTAAGATAAAATTCGAGGTACTTAGTAAATTGTGAATTGTTGACTAAGAGAAGCGAGGCCCTTGAGCTATTTTTCAACCAACTTCAAAAAAAGAGGTTCTCAATTCGACAGTATTCTTTTTCTGTTAGTATGTAACGCGTTATATCCGCCAATTATAAATCGATTTTGATGTTTTTTTTGTTGTGGTGGAGTATACTTCAGAGGTGGTCGCATATCAATTTTATTGGAATCAGTCAAGCCAAAATCGAAATATAAGCGATGAAGTCGGTATTTTTAATATTTGCTTGCATTTCAATTATTGATAATCGTTATCCGTCTATAGACAAAGGTTTACAAGTTTATAAACTTGATGAAAGTTCGATAGCTATACTCGAAAGCCTGTTTGCCATCTTCGACCACATCAACTCTTACCATCTGGCAAAAAAACTCAAAGGATAGCTGTTCAGAAAGTTAAAAAAGACTACGGAAAGGGCACTTATTTACAGCAAAAATATCAGTTTACTGTAAGTAGACGTGGTGTTCAAGTACCTACCGATCTGAACTATTTTCTACCGCCTTCACAAAAAAAGAGTAGGTACTCAAGTCGAATGTATTTCTTTTTTTTTATGCGTTACCTCATAACTTCGTTCCACGTTAAACGATGTTGAATTTTTTTTGTTTGATAGATGTTGCTTTCCAATTGGTCCCGTTTAAATTTGATCAAGATCTGACTAGTAGTTTTTTAGTTATCCTCAATAATGCGTATTCTGTAGACTACATTGATGATGTTCTCATTTTTAACCGACTTCAAAAGTTACCTCATAACTTCTTTCGTTGTACGCCGATTTTGATGATTATTTTTTATTTGAAACCGACTTCACCGCTTTATCTTCGGAACCTTGATCAGATTTAATGTATTAAACACGCATTATTGATGATAATTCAAAAACTAGAGATCAGATCTTGATCAAATTTCAATGGGACCACATGAAAAGCACCAGTTTCATGTGGTCCCATTGAAATTTGATCAAGATCTGATCTCTAGTTTTTGAATTATCATCAATAATGCGTGTTTAATACATTAAATCTGATCAAGGTTCCGAAGATAAAGCGGTGAAGTCGGTATTTTAAAGCTTTGCTTGCGTGTAATTATTTCCTCAATAAATAATTATTGTTTTTAATGTGAATGATCAACTTAGCAAAGTACTATTTACTCAAAATGCGAAAACGAAAATGGATCATATACGTATTTTAACTATTTAATTGGCATAAGATAAAATCAGTTACATAATGTTTACGTAAAAGACCAAACCTTAATATTTGCTCATTTACCTATTAATTTGATTTCAGATTCTTATTGACGTTGTAGTGCAGAAGGACATGAGGAAATTGAGCGATCCGAATCGGACGTCCAGGACAGAGCGAAGTAGAAAGAAAATAGTAGGAAGGCTGACCCATCACCATGTGGGATATACTAGAGTCAGGAAGAGAGAGATAGAGATGCTTATTGGACTTGTTTACATAACATACAAACCTAAAAACTTTAACACCCTAAAACCAAATCAAATAAAGTTCTCAGTTATAAATAATTAGGTGACATGTTAAAACGGTATTCTTTACTTTCAGAATACCGTTATTGAAATTTTAACAAGCATAGTTAGAAGTTTGCTGTTTTCACCCTGTCAGCTACCAACTTTCCCGTTGACGGTTTCCATTCATGCAAGTTGGTGTTGCCCGTGTCATTCTATGTTAAAACTTTTTGAATTTGTATGCGTTTTTATGTCAGTTTTTCTGTGTTGTGAATATTCTATTATATGTCATCAGATAACTACTACGAGGACTATTTAATATGCAATTGATTTTATTTATATAGCATTAGCCATGCTAGGCAGAACTATAGTGATAAATTTAGAAAGGAAAAATTATCGCTTGAGGCGGGATCGCTTGAGTAGTTTCTATAAACTGTTTCGGTAGATGACGTCACACGTCCCCGTAAGACGTTAATAATAAGGAAAGGTTAATTTCGTCGCTTCAGGCGGGGCTTGAGTAGCTCAGCGGTTAGAGCAATAGGGCATGAGAATCCTATGGCCGCGGGTTCAAATCCCGCCTCAAGCGATAATTTTTCCTTTCTAAATTTATCACTATATTTAATATGCTATAGAAACTATGTATTTTTGAGTTAAGTTAAACTTCTCATAGGATGACTTTGAAATTCTGATCTGCAACCTTTTTGTGTGACCAAAAGTGGTAGGGGTTAACATTGTGATGAAAAACCAAAATGTTTCCCTGTAAAACAAAAATTTTACTTCTATCTGTATGTCTTTACGATATGAGCTGTTTTTCTTAATACAGGACATAATATCTATCATACTGCTTGATAATACTACAAGAACATTACAACTCACAACACACTAATTGTTTCTGCCCGTTATTTGTACAACGAATAATTCGCATTTTTGTCACTACAATTTTATACTCTTATGCCATGTTCATATTCATTTTTATTTTATTATGATAAAAAAAATTCAAAAACCGAACCATGACAGTAAACTATCTACGGTCCAATTGCCTATATTTTCTAAAACTATATACAATTTAAATATATATTCAAATTGAATCTAATACCCAAATAGTTATTCTTATTGCTGTCTCAATAACATCTCAGCTTCAAATTACTTTTCCAAATAAAATCCGCCCAGCTTTACCTACACACATTTAGCATCATTAAAAGCTCTAATATATGATTCCTATAAAAGAATACATTACGTTCATAAAGCCTCACCTTTTATATTTGCGTCACAAGAAATTTAATAAAGAAAGAAATATAGTTGCAATAGGGTCGATGTTCGCAATCAGTGTCTTGTTGGCTCTACGCCAAGCACAGTAGAGTCTATGAACTTAGAGAATTCATTGGATACGGTTCTTTGAAAAGCTTACATGGATCTCAAAGCCCTGGAAGTAGAGTTTCGTAGTGTTAGAACTATTTTGCAAAGCCCGCCTGAGGCAGTACCACACCATTGAAATATATTCAACCACCAAGCAGAAGCATGCAACATTACTGTATTTCGGATTGAAGAGCAATGATTCCATTGAATACAGGGCTTAAAAAGATTTAACATTTAATGACGTACGGTAACGAGCGCACTGCCTTACCGCGCAGGATAATTCATACCCACGACACAAGACATCGAACTTAGTGTGGGGCTGCGAGAGTGAAATCCTTTATGTCAAATAAGAAAACGTTTCGGAGTACCGAAAACAACGACCTGATGAGGAGTCAAATCGTATCCAGATAAACACAACTTAGTATTATATACTTTGAATGCGATACTATGATTGAAATATAAATTGCACAGTCACGTAACACATAAACATAAACGCTTTTACACTCACAGCCCCACACTAAATTCTATTACTAGTGTCGTGGGTGGCGGAAACATAAACATCACACACAATCACAACCAGAACCAGAAACAAACTTTCCTTGGGAGAAAATGTGTGTTCCCGACGGGAATCGAACCCGCCCATGCTTAGAAGGCGACCGCTTAACTAAGCCAACGGGCAGCTTAAACAAGAAAAACATTTCAGTAAACAATGTCACTAAATCTGGTAACACTAAACATACTAAAGGGGAGCACCACTTTGGTAAAATAAAAATAGAGTTGGCTAGACAAAGATTCAGATGCATTTTTGTGGCCATAAAAGTTTATCTGCCGCCCCTGGGAAGACTCCGACTAAAAGTAGAAATTTAAAATCCACCCCGGTACAGGAGGACGGTAGTAAAAGTTTGGGTTTAGTGTATCCGTATGAATTTTCAGATTTAGTTTTCGTAAGTTGTCACCAATGTTATGGCTTACGAAAACTGTGTGTAGTGACTGCAAATGACAATGTTGAAGAGTAACTTTGAAACTTTCGCGATTTGAACACAGTTTAGGTAATATCACGGTAGTAATATCGGTAATTGAGACCATGGTTAATGCAACGTGGCGGAAATGTCGAGGTATATCCTTCTTACTAGCTGTGCCTCGCGGCTTGCCCGCATTTATTAAGTAAAAAATTTGCCTATGTGTTATTCCGGAACCTAAACTATCTACATTCTAAATTTCATCAAAATTGGTTTATTCGTTACGGAGATACGTGGTAACATTGACACACACATACGCACAGACTTTCGCATTTATAATATTAGTAGGATGTATAAAAATCTCGTGTTACGGTGTTTGTGGTCGAACTCCACCGAAACGGCTCGACCGATGTTAATGAATAATTTTTTTGTTTGTTTGGTAGGTATAAGAGTAGGTCGTAAAGTATTTTTCAACCGATTTCAAAAAAGGAGGTTCTCAATTCGAATGTATGTTTTTTCTTTTTTGTATTCATTTAAGCGATATCTCCGCTAATGATAAATTGATTTTGATGTTTTTTTTGTTTGGTAGATTATACTTCAGAGGTGGTCCTATATAAATTTTATTGAAATCGATCAAGTCTTAACCAAAATATACGGTTTTTTTAAGCTTTACTTGCGTTTAATTATCTCACTTATACTCGTAGGAGTTTTTTACCCATTTTTTTTATCGTGATTATAGTGTTTTGGTATGAACAACTAGTCTCGCCCCACGTCTTAGCCCGCTATCATCAAGTTAAAAAGTAGCCTATATGTTAATCCTAGGTATAATCTACGTACATTCAAATTTCATCCAAATCCGTTCAGCCGTTAAAACGTGAAGAGGGAACAAACATACTTACACACACTTACAAAATTTCGGATTTATAATATGTATTAGTAGGATAGCCAAAAAGTTTTTAGTATGGTATTAAAGTACCAGGCGACCATAAACTTGAAAGAGGTAAAAACACTTTTTCTAAACGTGGCATTGCAACGCATGCCGGATATAGGTTTTAGCTCTTTCGTAAGATATAACACAAATATTAGTGACTGTAAATTAAATTTACACCCAGTTATTCGTGCATTTTGTTCCTGTTTAGTTGGTGCATTGACATTCATATCCACTCGAATAAAACGCTTCGAGTCGATATGAGGTATGTCAACCATATATGGATGACGTTGGTTTGTTCGTCTTGTGGTCCGATTAGAGAGGGCAAGAGGGAATTAACTAGTGTAATTCGAGTGCACACTCTCCGAAATGCAAACGATAGAACACCCACAATCTAGCTACCTTACATCGATGACTGAGGCTCTGCAACTTGAACTCAACTAGCTTGTCATCCTCAATGAGTCGCTTTGCTCGCCTATCAATAGAGTCAAGAGCATCAAGCTGATACTTGGCTGATCCATCCCAAATCAGTAGTAGATATCACGGAAGTAATATCTGTAGTATTATAATAAGATGTTTCCGAGACCATTAATCGTCACACACACCGTTAAGTGACGATCTTTTGGTGAAATCTAAAAATCTTTCATCACTTAGAAATAGGTAATTATCATTATTTGAAAGAAAACAATGTATTATAATATATTTGCGAAATATATTCAACGGTATCACATTTATATACCCATATATTATTTATGTACCCTTTAATAGAGACGGTAAGAAAAGTTCATAGACACATTCGTATACTACTCTTCTAAGGTATGTATATTAGTATGCCATTAAAAAAGCATTGACTTAGATATTCGATACCATACAATAATCTTTTGTATAGTATTGTATATCTAAGTCAAATGTACAATTGCTACTTAAATTATGTTGTTACTATGAATAAAAGGAATATCTCAGCTACAAACATAATCTTTTATTGACACCAAAAGATAAATACAACTTACAGAGAAACTTATAAAGATAGCTACAATTGGCGGTCTCACGCTAAGAGCGATCTCTTTCAGACAACCTTTGGATGGAAATATAAATGAAAAGACAATATAGGGATAGTGGTGCGATAAAATGAATGAAATAAAATTTAAAATAATAGAAATACATTAATATACTTTTCATTATTTGAAAGAGAACAATGAAAATATTACACATTTGTGAAATATATTCAACGGTATCACATTTATGTTATTCAATAATACTTGAACAGTAAATTACTTCGCATTCATAAATTTTGTCTTGGCGTCGCTCGTTGCTTTGTTTTATACACAAAGAGAATATATTTATTTAGTTGTTAGCATAATAGAGTGATTTGGAACAAAGTCGTTTGTTTTGACATGAACGTAAAACTTTTATACGCGATGAATTTTACAGCGAAAACAAAACGCTTTCACTTTTATGTGATGTTTTAAAACTAGCTTTGTTACCATTATTTTGATGTAATATATTTATATATTAAAAGTCAGAAGAGACATCGAGTGTGGCACAGCACTATCTTACGACTTTAAATCCTACGCACCTGGGTTCAAATCCCGCTCGTCTCTAACTTTACTTTCACAATTAATTATTTGCAGAATTTCCACTCGTTTTAATAATGGTTAAGGAAAACATCATGAAGAAACCCGCATGTCCAGTAATCATTGTCACTTACCATCAGGTGAGATAGTGATTAAATGTTGAATAAAATCTATCTATCCTATGGTAAACTTTGCTACTGTATTTTTTGTTGTAAAAAGTTCCTGCATCCGAATAAGAGTTGGCAGCCGTAACACAGGTTCGACCTAGCACGGCTACCAAAGTGTTGTGTTACTTAAAATAAAAAAAAATGTTTTTATATACCTTTCTACCACTAATCAATTAGATATTATTTGAGTGCACTTAGTTAAAAAGATGTAAACATTTCGATGAAATAAAACTTATAACTTATAATTTAATAAAAACTACATTTGTCATTCGAGAGCTACATTCAAGGGTATGTGTCATTCACTATCCTGCAATTGGCCAGCTTGGTGGATGATGGCTAAGACTCTCCCTGTGAGAGTAGGTCCCGAGTCCCAGTTGTAGGAACGAAATGGGCTGATAATAATGTTTATATTCATATCAGACAAAACTATGAAACTTTGAAATATTTGGTATCATTCATAACTTATGTATCTTATTTCCTGATGCTCGTTATGGTCGTTAAATGTGTATCAACCGGGCACACGGATTTAAAAATCCGTGTTTTCAGTTAGTGCAAACGCTGCTTTAAAAAAATGTATCGACTTCTTCTTCATCAACCGGACACACTTACATTTTTGAGCGAGTCTTGATAGTGAAACTTGAAACAAATTATGTTTTGATTACACTAAAATTATGATAAACATTACGCTTCTACGTTTAACATCCGTACAGCTCAGGAAGTGGATATCATTGCTTGCGTATTTGTTCTACGATCAGTACAATCTGGGTGTCTTCAAGTCTAGAGCTTGCCTAGAAGGTACCTATTGAAGATACCTTCTAGGCAAGCATCTTCGGCCGCATCGTCACTTTTCATCAAATGCTTGCCTGATCAGGATAAAAAAAACCTAAAACCGAACGTAAGTATTTGAAAAAATCCAGTTTTGGTGATATTGGGCCCGAACTTTCGAACATCAAATATATAGATATGTAACTTGTAGGTATATCAAGTTTTCATTACAATCTAAGACAACGAAAAAACACAATATCCCACAGAAAGAGTCATAAAAGCAACAAATAACAAAAACTAATCCAAACACGCGGCGGGATGAGCGCGATATTATACACAGTTGCAACATTCGAGGAGCCCGTCGCGACGCGTCGAAAACATCCTTAATTAAATGTGCCAGACAGGTGGTAGCGAACCAAATCTAATATAGAAAGACTTGTTGTCCAAAGTTTACAAGTTTTCTTAGGACAAATATGGAGAACAAGCAGCACAACCCTAATTCTTGCAAAGTTTAGCTACCCATTTCTTATTAGCCATCAGAGAAAAAAACAAATTAGTAATTATTATTACTTGATTCACCTATTTTGTTTTGTATTCCAATCTCATTTGATTACGCTAATTTTCATTTGTTTTTTTATTGATTTTTTTTTATTTAGTTCATTGTTTTTTTTGATGATTTTTTACTTTCTTAGTTATTACAATTTAATAAAAAAAAAACACAATATCACTGTTGACGACTCAGATGGCGCGGTGGATAGGTCTCTTTCCTCTGTGCCCTGAGTACTTGGTTTGATTCCCGGCAGGAGCACACATTTTCCATCTCAAGGGACATTTGTGTTTCTGGTTCCGGGTGTAACTTGTGTGTGTGATATGTAAATGTTTCCGGCATCCACGATACAACTCTTTAAACTTAGTGTGGGGCTGTAAGTGTGAATGCATTTATTATTTATAATATCTCACTGAAAGAGTTATAAAAGCAACAAAAACAAATCTAAACACGTGGCGGGATGAGAGCGATATTATACGCAGTTGCAACATTCGAGAAGCCCGTCGCGACGCGTCGAAAACATTTTTAATTAGATGTGCCAAAAATGTGGGACCGAATCTAATATAGAAAGACTTGTTGTCCGAACTTTACAGGTTTTCTAAGAATAATATCTTTGATAAACTGTTTTTAAAAACAAGCTTTTAAAAGTCCACCACATTAGATATAGAGTGACGTCACTTTATTTTTCGACTTATTCACAGCAAGCCCTTTCATTTGACGCCCATATTGTAGCTGGGCATTAAAAATTACTATATTGATTAAGAATGACGACAATGAAATGTGAATACAGAATTTCAGCTTAATCGGTTGATGATATATCTGTTTTAAATTGAGTTGCAAGATTCCACTCGAACAAACATAGTTACATACATTACAAGTTAAATAAAAGCTTGCATAAAATATGGAAAATTCACCGATATATGGTGGATATTCCTCAAATATGCACAAAGCGTTTTAATTCCATTATACACACCGCAAAGGAGTGGAACTTCTTGCCGAAGTCTGTGTTCCTAGATAAGTACAATCTTGAAATCTTCAAGTCGAGAGTGAATAGGTATTTTCTAGGCAAGCGTGCTCCATCGTCGACCGCATCGTCACTTAACACCAGGTGAGATAGTGGTCAAATGTTTGCTTATCATAGAAAAGAAATCGTGCAAAACTTCAGAGCCCCATTTCTTAGCCATTTGAGTGAAAACCGATTTGCATCCATTATTTCTTGAGTTTCACTTGTTTTCACCTATTTTCTTTTTTATTCCAATCTTATTTGATTACGCTGATTTAGATGTTTTTATTGATTTTAGCTTGTTAATACAGATTCTAATTATTCAAACGTTGTTAATTTAGTTAATTGTGCCTGTTATATAATACCATGTTCCGCCTGCATTATGCAAGTTTAAAAATAGCCTATGTGTTTTAAGTTATCTTGGGTAAAGCTATGTATCTACATTCCAAATTTTATTCAAATCCGCTCAGCAGTTACAATTTAAAAAGAAAACAAACGTACACATTAATACATAAATTTTCTTATGTATAATTTTAAAGTGTGATACATACATACATACATACATATAGGTAGCGAGCTAAGTTATTCAATACTAGCCGTGCCACGCGGCTTTGCCCGCTATTATCAAGTTAAAAAGTAGCCTATGTGTTAATCCTAGGTATAAACTATGTTCATTTCAAATTTCATCCTAATCCGTTCAGCCGTTAAAGCGTGAAGAGGGATCAAACATACTTACACACAAACTTTCGGATTTATAATATTAGTAGGCTTATTCATACGCTACTAAAATAAGTATGAAATTTCTATAATTTTTCTAAGTTTTAAAAATTGTACAGAACCACTATATATAACAGAAACATTCAAAATAACACACAAAACTATAGAAACACATATTTAGAAATCTATTTAAATGCTAAAGTAAAAGTACCTTTTAATATCAAGCTTGTACACGAATACCGACTTTGTAGAGCAAGCCCTTAATAAAAATTCCTTTCTTTTATTTATCTAACACCAGGGAACAGAGGCCACGTCTGTTTGATGGACGCCCAAGGTCGGATCACTCCGAAAAACTTCAAAGTTTAATCTACTGTGAGGTGTTTCTGAATTAATTGTGTTTCTGGTTATTTTAAGCAGTTATTCTTTGTTAAACCCACGCTTGAAAGATGAAAGGAGTTTGGATGAGATAAAATATTATTTGTCGCTAAAATGTTTCGAATGAATTCTCGAGTTTTTAAGTTGGTAAGTACGCGAGTTCTTACAATTATTGTAAATGGGAAAGTTTGTGAAAATCAAAATGTTTAAAAAACATACAGAATTTGAAGTCGGTAGAAAATACCCCCACACTTTATCTGGAATACAGCTACACCGTTTTTCATTAAACATAGCTAAGAGCACTTTCAAACAAAATAAAACTAAATCAAAAACAGTCGATAATTTCGGCTGGAAGATGCCTAGATTTTTCTTAATAATCTTTTTTTACACGTGTATAATAAAAATACCGCAGGGTAACAAGTGATACAATCTATGTATTATATCAATACAGTATATTAATTTAGAAGTTCCCAAATCGGCTGCTGATGTATGCACAGATTCTTTTCAAATGTCAACGACTACATAAACGAAATTTGTACATTTTAGCCGAATTCAAAATGATTAATTATATCATTTTTCAACCGAGTTCAAAAATGGAGAAATCAATTATTGGTCTGTATGTTTTTTTTTTGTTTATCTGTAACGCGATATCTCCGCCAATTGTGAATCGATTTTGATGTTTTTTTTTTGGTTTGGTAGATTATTATTCAGAGGTGGTCCCACATAAATTTCATCGAAATCGATCCAGCCAAACCCACGTCGGTTTTTGAAAGCTTTGCTTACGTTAAATTATTGTACCTTTAATTTTAAGTATAATTTTAATATGAATGATGTGGTATATCCAATAAATAAATTAAAAGGTGGGATAGTGGTCAAAATTTGCCTATCACAGATAAAAAAAGGTTACAGAAGCAGGCTGCCACACTCCCCCAGCGTGTTTCAGCACAAAGTTACCGAACCAGTGCAATTTCGTTAAGCTTAATTTACGCCGATGACTTGCAATTCCGTCCAGCATTGTTCGAACTTTTTCAGCGTAAATTCCTTCGTTCCATATAAAGAACGGAACGCAGACATGGTTCTGTACTGAATGGCAACAGGAGCAGTTTGGCCCCATTGGTGAATAATACATTTTAGTGACGCGCAGAATTAATGTTTTGCCGGATTGTTTTCAACGTAGTTTTTATATTTGAACAGCCCGATTGCTTAGGTAAACGTTCACCTTCTAAGCAGGGGTATCGGGTTCGATTACCGGGAACACACGTTTTCTCCCCAAGGAAAATTTGTGTTTCTGGTTCTGGTTGCGATTGTATGATGTGAATGTTTCCGGTACCCACGTCACAAGTCATCAAAGTTAGTGTGGGGCTGTGAGTGTGAAAGCGTTTATGTTATATGAACTCAGCTTTTAAGGTATGCCAATGAATTGAAGTTCTGACTTGCATTATGTGAGCTTTTTTTAGCGTATCGGATGCTACAATTTGAACAAGTGACTCGGAACAAAGATGCAGATAACTTTGATTATATAAGAACATTTTACGTAACTTTAAATGAAGAAAGTTACCCTGCATTATTACACAATCTGTTCTGTTATGTTGTTATGTAGTTTGTAATACATTTTACATATTAAATGAAACGCAAGCATAGCTTAAAAAACTGATTTCATTGATTATGTTTCAGTTTTGGCTTGACCGATTTCGATAAAATGTATATGGGAATACCTCTGAAGTATACTCTACCAAACTATTAAAATCGATTCTTAATTGGCGTATATATCGCGTAACGTATATACAAAAAAGAAAAAAAAAATTCTAATTGACTTTTAATGTTAAAACTATCGTGAGTATTACACATTATGTTATGTTATATTCGGCTGTTAGATTATGTTATGTTATGTTTTAAGCCGAATATAACATAACATTCTAATTGACAACATCTTTTTTTGAAGTCGGTTGAAAATGGCTGATGTACACAATAATTTGTATATTTTGTATTTACTACGCATCTGGCTACAGGGCATACTAGCCGACAACATAAAGTGGCCGGATCCATAAATCCCCACCCTAAATTATATCGCCAACATAGCTTGTACTGTACGAATCTACTTGGAACATTTTAGTCCTATTGGTGAATAATATATATTTGGCCTTAAATTGTCGAGGAGTCTCAAAATAGTCCTAATTCACTCCCGCTTTTGTCGAAGTTGAGGGTGGAGAGTCACGCGAGACTTTTCCCTTGATAAAATATCTTGGAATTTCCGATTCCCTGTAGTAAGGCGGTGAACCTTTGTAATTAGATAAGCCAGGTCTTCATTCATGACAAATAATATTGAAGCAAAATCAGCACTGATAATGGATGACATCATTTTATTGTTTGGTAGATTATATACTTGGTGGTCCCATATAAATTTTATCGATATTGATCAATCCGAAACCAAAATAGAAGCGGTGAAGTCGGTTTTTTAAACTGTGCCTGCATTTCAGTTATTTTTATCAGAGGTTAAAATAGTTTTTATCGCGAGTAAGCCCCGTTATATTTACCCAAGCTATAAATCTACTAGATTAAGGATAATGGCATCTAAAACTGAACCCTTCAACGCGATTAATTATCAAATATATAACAAGAACAAGTTCAGTAACTAAAACCCGATAAAAAAAAAATGTTTTCATGACTTTGACGGGATATGTCCCACAAACGGTACGCTTGACAAAAATTTGATGTACCAAACCTTACCTTCATTTTAAAATCCATCTTCAATGATACCACACATAATAAGGTAGGGTGATGGAAAATGTTTGTTCTTGCCTTTGTGCCCCCTAGAGGGCGCCATATTCAATTATATGTGACGTCGCGTAGTCTATAACCAGCTGGCAAACAAGACGCTTCCAATGACAGCTCATTTGTCTAATTATGTTATGTAGTTTAGGAACAGATGAACATACATACACACATACCGGTCAAAAACATAATTCTCCCTTTGCTTCGCCGTAGTCCGGTAAAAATTTCAGTAAAAGAGAATTCTGTTTTAGTTTAGAAGATCAGTATATAATCTCGTTGGTTTAAAAAGATTAAAGAAACGAAAAAGTATTCCAAACTTTACCTTATCTGAAGTTGAATAGCCTTTAATTTAAACCGTTTACTGAACAGTATATTGTTTTCGAATATAAATAGCAGTAGAAGCGTAGGTAGAAGAAAAGCACAAACGATGTGAAAACTGAAACGTATTGTCTCTCTCGCAATGAACTTTATGAGGGAATTGACAGGTGATACAGTAATTGTGTTAATTATAACTTCATGGTATTCGAATTACGTAATATGTCTGTGAGTAACATATGAGGATGTTTATTTAAAGTTGAAAAGTAGAGAAAACTGCTGACTGCTCGTTTTTGTTGTTTTAGTCGTAATTGGTTGCAAGTCCACCTTTTAATTCGACCTTTTATCGATTCCCGGAGGGAACACAAGAAGGTTGTGTTTCTGGTTCTGGTTATGATTGAGTGTGTAATGTACATGCTACCGGCACCATTTTAGGTATATAAATCAATAAAAAAAAACTAGTACAAATAACAGTCATAATAATCATCCCTTACTTTTTTCATTGAGGCCGGCCCCTCACTAAGCTCAAGGCCCCACGGATGGTGACGTGTTAGTGCGATAATACTGAATACTGTGCTACAGAATCCTACTAATATTATAAATCTGAAAGTTTGTGTGTAAGTGTGTAAGTATGTTTGTTCCCTCTTCACGATTTAACAGCTGAACGGATTTGGATGAAATTTGGAATGTACATAGATTATACCTAGGATTAACACATAGGCTACTTTATAACTTGATAATAGCGGGCGAAGCCGCGAGGCACGGGTAGTAATAAAGGTACAAAATAGGTACAGTAGTAAAAGAATAGTCATCTCTTTAAATTCAACGATTAAACTAAGTAACAAAAGTTCAAAGTTTGTTCAAATCACAGAGACCACAAATCTCTTTGTTTAGTTCCGGTTTAAGACGATCGAATTGAGCGAAGAGTGCCACTCGCTCTCGTATAAGAGGTGAAATAAACAGTGATCTAAGTGCTCTTGCTTCACACTATCACACCTACTGCAGTACACACGAGCGTGCCGAATAAAAAAAATTAAACTTAATAATTTTTTTATTGAGGAACTGCTCATTGGCTTAGTTGGGTGGCGTTCGCCTTCTAAGCAGTGGTATCGGGTTCGATTCCCGGTGGGAACACAAGTTTTCTCATCAAGTTACATTTGTGATTCTGTTTGTGGTTGTTAATGTGTGTGTGATTTCCAACACCCACGACACAAGTCATCGAATTTAGTGTGTTTTTTTATAATTGAAGACCAGTTATGCCTTAATACTTATCTCCCTAATAGCCTTAATACCTCTCTTAAGATGATGATGATTTATTATTCGTTTATTTTTATGAATTTCTATGTATCTTATTTTTTAATATATCGTTTCATTCGAATTTAATAATGTATTATCACTTGCCTGATATAACAACTTTGTTAGAAGACTAATACAGGTCTTATTCTTAATTAGGATAAAGGTATGTTTAGCGTTAACATGATCATTCAATTCATTAAACGTAAGACTAAATTAATTATCGGTTATTAGTTGTAATTAGGCGGAAAAAAACAAACGCATAAGCATTCACACTAACAGTCCCGCAATGAATTCAAAGATAAAATTTTAGCTAAAGCATTTTTTTTTTTTGCTTTCATCCAATGTTAACCAATCGCAATAAAAACCACATCAAATAAAAACCGAGTGCAGTTAGGTAAAGGGGTCGCGTATTGTATTTACGCTATGTCAAAGTGGTTTCACTTATATCATGGACGAAGGACGAAGGATGTAGACCTTTTTGACATCAATATCGCCAGGTTTAGAATGAGCGTCTGTGATACTAATAATTAACAAGGATCAATATAGTAGAATGTATCATTTTAATATTTGTATTGTTAATTTAAATGAATTCATAAATATATAATCATCATCGTATAAATTTTATATGTATAACTTGTTTTAATAATATTATTTTTTGTAATCTATTGTTTATATTATTTTTTATGATTAAAATTTTTGCCTTTTTGTAATTTTAAATTAATTAATGTGTTGTTATAATCTATTAATTTCATATGTAATCTCGCAAAAACTATTAAATGTAGTCTTCACCTATAATAACAATGACACTTAACTTGTAAAAATGCTTTTAAATATGTTGATTGTAATAGTGTATGTTATGTTGGTGTTCATAAATAAATAAATCATTTGAAACTTCTCTTGGTTCTTTTATAAAGTTTCACGTCGGCAATCCAAAGAAAACAATTAAATTTGAGACTTCTTGTACTGCCCGTTAGCTAAGCTGGGTGGGCGTTTGCCTTCTAAGCAGGGGTACCGGGTTCGTTCAGTTCTGGTTGTGATATGAATGTTTCCGGGACGAAGTACAGAAGTCATCGATGGTGTGTGGCTGTAAGTGTGAATGCGTTTGTGTTTGTTTGTTTTAACACGAATAATTCCCAAATCCACAAACATCTCAGTACAGTTCTGGCACGAGTCTGGTAGCTAACATTAGATAATTAATTGTATCGGCACGTGCAGGCCACCAATTTTCTTATTTATCGGCTCGGGTTAGCCTCAATTAGGCCGGTGGGTACCTACAGGTTATTGGAGCTGCTGGTGATTGAGATAAATGGACGTAGATCATTTTTAATACCCATTCTTGTTTCTAGGGAAATATTTTCGTTCTATACCACAGCATGAGACTATTAATTTATTTTACTAATATATATGAATATGTGTCTTCTTATACTACATCTTCAGCCGCATCATCGCTTTCCATTAAGTAAGATAGTGGTTAATAGATATCTATCTCTATGCTAACTATCACACTAATCACTCTTATCGCTCTAATCACACTGTATAAAATTATAAATGCGAAAGAGTCACACTGGTTTTGCAAAACGGTGTGACCACGAGTCCGCAGTCGAAAGTTTGTGTGTAAATGTGTAAGTGTGTTTGTTTTCTTTTGACGCTATAACTGCTGAACGAATTTGATGAAATTTGGAATGTGTAGCTTTTACTCGGGATCAATATGAGAGGTGGTAGAGCATTTTGTGAGTTGCTCGCCTGGCTTGCTACCAAAGTAGTTTACCACCATCAAGTTGAAAGTCTGCCGCCAAGCCAAATACGGTGTTCCGGCAGTTATCCTTGAGAGCCTGCGTATTCCAGGTCTAGTATGTTTACCAGCTTCGATCACACCGTCACTTACCATCAGGTGAGATAGTGGTCAAACACTAGGCTGTCACAAAAATAAAAAAAAAAACAATACGTAGCATACTCTTTAACTAAAGTAGTAATAAAATAGATCGGCTAGAAAAGCACAAAAACACATTCAAATACATTCATCAGATCTCCATAAAAATCGGTGTAGTCCAATGAGAACCATTTTACTATCAAATACTAAAATATTGGTACTTCGTATATAAACCAGGTCATCTCTGTGTTCAAAGATAAACCGACAAATTGCTGACAAATGAATCAAAGCAGTGAAATATAAACCGAACCGGCACAATGCGAACGATTGATTCGAGTTTAAAACAAGTAAGCCTCATCTAACCGCAATGGTTCCCAAACTTTGGGTAAAAGTTTAAAAGAAAGGACATCAAACAGTGATGAAAGTGCCGTAAGAAACATTCGGGAAAGTTTGCCACCAATTTACAACGATAGCGACGAAATAAAGGAGTAAAACTCTACAACTGTGGACATATTGTATGTGTATGTATACTTCTTTTTTGACCGACTTCAAAGAAAGAGGAAGTTCTCAATTCTTCCGAATCTTTTTTTTAAGCCGTTCACTGATTGCTCGAAGACTCATGAACCGATTTGGAAATTTATTTTTGTTTCAAAGGGTATACTTTCCGCTCAAATTTGATCAAGATCTGACCAGTAATATTTGAGTTACCTTCAATAATGAGTATTTAATTTATATAATCTGATCAAGCGTCCGAAGATAAAGAGGTAAAGTTGATTTTTTTAAGATTTGCTTGCGTTTAACTTATATAAAATATCAGTACTACCTTCGGTTATCAATTTCAATTTTCAATTTATTTATTTCAATTAAAACGGCAAACACCAATTTCATCGTTAATGAAATTGGTGTTTGCCGTTTTTTTAATTGTATAAATTTGATTTCGTTAAAATCAAATTTATACAATTAAATACAAATAAAATAGAATCTAACAATGACAATAAAATGATAAAATTTAAATTAATAAAAAAAAAAAAAATAAGTTCGTCCTGTAATACAAATGTCAAAATGGATAATCAAATTATTAAATAGTCACATTGAGAATAAAAAATAATTATAAAAAACAAATATATCAGCAAACATATACATTTATCTTACTACTCTTGATTTTGGTGTGGTAGTACCAAAAGTATCTGCACCAAATCGCGAAACGGGACCCTACCCCGACCTACCACGAATGTGGGACACTGGAAGATACCACACGCTGGAGTTGTGTGCTGCATGGGGCCCACAGCGGCATACACTTTCAGCGCTCATAGGGAGAGATCTTTCCCTGCCGAGCGTGATCGACCCCATGCTCGGCAGCGAGAGATCGTGGCAGGCGGTGGTCTCCTTCAGCAAACAGCAGGTGCGTGCATGATGCGCTGGTTATAATGTTTAGTGGTAGGTTTTTTTAAAGATTGCGTAACAGTATCCTATGTATATTATATATTCCTGTGTCTCCAATCTATGTATTATTTGATATTAGTTCCCACAGCTTCATAATAGTTGAAACAGATGATTTAAAATCCATCAATATTAATACTTTTATCTGATTTTTATTCCCACTCCTAGATCTGAAGATTGTCATGCCCGGGCCAGCAGCCAACTGGTCCGATAAATTAGGTAATTTGCGGCGGCCACGGTCAGCCATGTCTCAGGGCAATAATTAATTACCCACAGGCGACCGTAACTAAGTCAACTAGAGCAGTGCTTTGGAAGGTAAACTAAACATTGTTTGTATTCAATATATCGATTACTTGTGTCAGATGGAGAAATAGTTATTTATGCAAATGCATCACAGGCAAATGCAAACATACGAGCGTGTTACGAAGGAGACGTTACGGAACTCACGGGATGTTTACGGAACTCACGGGATGTTTACGGGAGTGAAACGAAGACATAACAGTATCAGTAGTATGCTGTTGCATGCTTAACTATGTCCTGCTTCCTATCCTAACTATAATCCTTAAATCAGTAACGTTCACGAGAGAAATGGCGAACCAACTTATCGTTAACTTTTACCTGCTTCATGTTTATGTTTGCCTAGTACAAACATACAGTAAAATTTACATTACATAAATTTGAACGAGGCGCACCTTGAATTTTCCTAAAATAATAAAACAATTTAGGATCCTTTATATCTCAAGTTATATACATTATAGTCATTAAACCCGATGAATCAGGTCATTTACACGAGAACCTGTAAGTCCCAGGGCAATAATTAATTATCCGCAGGCGATCGTCAGCCGACGGTGCACCGACTAAGGTAAGCAAAGTGTATTGATTAATTCCAATTTCGTATTAGTATAGTTCAGATGGACAAATATACCTACTGTTTGTATTAATTTGTGTAGTATTTTAAAATCAATTATCTATCAAAGAAAAACATTAACAACAACTAGTTACATACGAGTGTATGTAAACCTACTATTAATGTTTTTCTTTAACTAATGTTTGTGTTCACCTATGCATTTGCTAACATACTTAGAAAAATGGATGATGAAATGTAACTGCTATTTATAATTTAAATATTCTTAGATTTGTATTTATAATATTAAAATTAATTTGTGTTTATTGTAATTATATATTTTTATTATTTTTATTTTTTTATATTCGTATTTTTTTTGTTTATGTCGACCACATCGTCGCTTTCCATCAGGTGAGATTGTGGTCAAAAGCTTGCCTATCGTAAATTAAAAAAATCATTTTTCGATTTTGGAGTCTGTATAAACGATTAACATAATATCAAGTTTCAGTCAATCGTATAGACCTGAATAATTATTTAACATTTCTTTTTAACATTTATCTTTCTTTAAGTGTTTTCAAAGTTATCAAGGTAGAAAAGCTTTCTCTGAAAAATCTATCAAGTATTATTTCCAACAAATAAAAGCTTAAGCTTCTTATAGATTGTCTTGTAAAACTATTAAGAATCAAGTTTATTCGAGGAAACAAGGCGAGTCGTCTTTGTGTAATGTAGCTTTACTTTAGATATAAGTCTCGTTTTCTTTGTTGTTACAAAAATAACTAACAAAAATACCTAAATATTGTTAAGGGTCGTATTTGTAACGAGTATATATTTTGAAATAACGAAATTGTTTTAACAATAATGTAGTGGCACTCACTGTCGACGTAGGTAATTCTACAGCTACCCAGATCTGAGAGTATTCAAGTCAAGAGTGAAATTGAATCGGCTCCCTTCGCGTCAGGCTATTCTGAGAACGCCTGTCGAGCCACGAGGGGTGTGTGGTTACTCACGAGCAATCAAAATGGGAAGCGATATTACGAAGTATGACGTCATGAAACGCTATATCTAATTTTAAGATGAGAAGTCATCTCGACCGACTGGTTCATTTTATATATTTATATATTTTTTGTTAGTTAATTGGACCACTAGAAGAAATTAGTACAGTCAGGTAAAACATAGTGTTTCAAAATTTTGTTTTAAGATATACATAAAATACTACATTACTACTGTGTCTCATATTTTAAATTAAAAAAAAATACATATCGATTGAATAATGTGTTTCCATTTGAAACTAATTTTAATATATAAAATTTTCCTCCATATGTAGAGCCTTGGGTATTTTTAATTCGTCATCGATCTACCGAAAAAGGCCGTAAAGAAAAAATAGTGATTAACGAAACTGCCTAATTCTTCCATGTTAGTATAATTATTTATAGCTACGGCTTCGTATCTAATAGTTCATTGAATTTTCACGACTCGAGTCATGTATTATGAAAGACCTTGAATAATTCCAGCTTTGCTTACAAATGTTTGTTTCATAACGTACATTTCTTACGCTAGAAACTGTACCTTATACAAATTTTGTATAAGTAATTAAAGAAATAAATAATTAAACGCAAGCAAAGCTTAAAAAACCGACTTCACCGCTTTATCTTCGGAACCTAGATCAGATTCAACGTATTAAACACGCATAATTGACAATTACTGAAAAACTAGTGATCATGATCTTGACCAAATTTAAATGGGACCACATTGAAAGCACTAGCTTTTAAATAAAAAAAAATAATCATCAAAATCGGCGCACAAAAAAAGAAGTTATGAGGTAACTTTTGAAGTCGGTTAAATACAAGAACATCGTCATTGTAGTCCACAGAATACGCATTATTGAGGATAACTCAAAAACTACTAGTCAGATCTTGATCAAATTTAAATGAGACCAATTGGAACTTGAGGACCTCCTCCTTTTTTGTGAAGTCGGTAAAAAATATAATATATATATTAAGCAGAGTGTGATAAAAGTCAAATCCTAGCAATAGGTAAGCTGGCGCTTAAAATCATACAAAAAATAGGTACATGTGCTTGAATTTGACCAACCTACGTATTGTTGATTATCATACTCGGTAGACAGTACGTGATGGATGACGACTGTTTATATACCCATTTGTTTTTAATTACTTTCTTGTTTTAATTTATAGAAATGTGATCAATAGTTCTAGAATAAATTGGAACAAGGTGATATAGACGCACTTGTAAGCTATTTTCTAGAAGAAAATATGCTTAGGTTGTGATATCAGCATAATAATTAACAGAACTAAATAACAGAGGATTAATAAAATAATAAAAATAAAATAACAACAAACATTTATAGCCAAAATTACACATAGAATATAACTGGGTGGGTACAATAATCATAAATAATTAAATAAATCAATTTGCTATTTCTAACAAGCATATTTTTTTATATCACTATAAGCATAATTTTCAAACACTCAGCACTACGCTGCGCAAACGACGACGTATAGCAGGGCTGATTTTCAGTGCAACCCATATTGCTCGAGCTCGGGTGTTGGTCGAGTTAAAAAAAATGTGATCAGCGGGCAGCGGAAAATACAATTAAACAAAACAAGCAAACGCTTTCATACTCACAACCCCCACACTACGTTCAAGTACTTCGACTTGTGTCGTGGGTGCATGTAAGATGAAACTCACAACCAAATTTTATTTATTTATTTATTCAAACAAAATCCACAGCTCTTAAAATTAATACTTTAAAACACATGTAAAACCAACAGCCAATAACGGATTTACATTTTGTAGATTATTAATTTGCAAAATAAATACGACAATCGCTAATAACCAAGTAAAAAGTTATGCTTATGTACTTTATATACAAGTTTAGAAAAAATACAATATTATTATTATTACTTAGGTAATAATAATAATATTGTATGTTACTTTCCATTTAAGTGTGTAATTTTGGTTTTAGTTTTAAGTACAACTACTGAATTTGTCACCATTTTTATCATCATCATTATCATTAAGCATTTTGTTAACATCCCGCTTAAGACCAGTTTTGCTGGTATGGAAAATATCAATGCCACTGAATGCTCTATTGTAAGTCCTATGCAACCGACTAACAAGTGAATTCTGGGCATAATTAGTTGTAGTTTGCTCTCTAATTTCCTTTCCCGTCTGTCCAACACTTAACCAAGCCCAATGAACAAGCCATTGTGCGATCTCACATCTATTACCTGCAGTAATCAGTTAGACACAATGGTCCTTTGACGTTCAATGGCGTTCAGATTCACAAGATAAATTCCACCCGTAAAGTCCCGGACAATGATCGGGATCGGACCATTTCAAAAATGGCTCCAGCTATGAGATCTGATCCTGAAATGGATTGGAATGAAATGGTATCTGGGTGTGAACAATCGTTTAATATCTACGTACCTATTGACTTGAAAGTGCTTTCTATGATGTAATGCTTTGTTCTTTTAATTTATGTTTTTTGTTCTAAGACACATTTAACAATGAGTACAGTACTTACTTTAGTGTAGTCAAAGTGACTAAGTTCTAACTTACTTATAGTTTCACAATCACAGCCCCACATTAAATTGATGACTTTTCACATCACACCCGATACCAGAAACACACATTTATTTTGAGAAGAACTTGTGTTTCCAACGGAATGTTCAACCTACATAGTAGAAAATAAATTTTGTAGACTGCGAGTGTTGTCTAATACACATCAGGAATCGAACTCGCTGCTTTGAAGGCGTTCACGCACCCAACTACGCCAGCAAGCAGTTCAAAGTTTAAAGATGTCTCGCCCAGCGTCATCCGAGAAGGTAAATATAAAAATATACACAGAAACGCTTTCACACACACAGCCCCAGACTGTTCTATGATTGGTGTCGTGGGCCCGCGATGAAAACATTCACATCACATGATCACACACAAGTAGGTTTATGAGACTGCAAGTGTATTGTAACTACAAAAATGATTAGAATTGGTTATTTTTGCCAAATAAACACATATCATTATTTCATTCATTCATTATTTTTTATCTAAAAGCTAGTTTCTTCTGGATGGTCTAGCTATGTTATTATAAATAATTGCGGTTGTTTTTCAGAACAATTTGTTCGAATTGAAACATGAGTCTACACAGTCATATTTTGTGGTATTTTTATTTGCTCCGCCATTTGCATTAAACCGATATCGGTATCGTGTCGACTAATAGCAAAGCGCCCATTAACGGCACTAAACTAATTGGGGTAACTTTGAACCAACCTGTTATTTTAAACCAATCAACCGGCCCGACTATCAGTCAGCCTGCCTCCATTAGCCTTTACCTAACCTAACGTTCATTGGAGCAATCATTTGTTACCAGCATGTGACTGCTTCTGTTCGTGGACTGTTGACTTTGATAGCATTCATTGTTACACATGAAAATAAAAGCGCCTTCATATTTCTGGGCTCCTGGTATATCTATCTTTAAAACTCACGTGATACATACAATAAACAAGTCATACTTTAAAAAGTTTTTTAAAGTCAAGCTTTTACAAGTTGTAAATAAAGAGAACTAAAAGTTATATAACCAGAACTTGTCAAGACGAATCAAACGAGCCCAAACTCGATGGGGTTGCGTCGTTTTATTACAGAGTTTTTATGACCACCTTCCAGCTTCATCATCAGACCCTGGTTACCATTGAAAGGCAAACTACTCGTCAAGACGATTCAAATGAGCCCGAGCTCGATGAGGTTATGTCGTTTCATTGCGAAGTTCCTTTGGCCACCTTCCAACTCCATCATCAGATCAGCACCGTGTCTTCATAATATTACATTGTCACGCGATTTATATATGTATGCAAAATTTCCGCTCAATCGGTAACCGAGAAGTGGATAACATTTAATTTGCAAGATTTGATGACAAACATCGGGACAGGTGAAACTAAATAAAAGCTTGTAAAAAGGAAAAAGTAGGAAGAGAGGCTTAAGCTCTAAATTGTTCGAATTAGCTTATGAAGAAGATTATTTTCTTTGCAAATTTATTAGAAAAATATTTTCTAAATGAGCGTTGAAGTAGAAGTAGGCATTAACCGAGAGCAAATGGCGTTAAAGGAATACCACTATGTAGGAATATAATATCCTAGAAACGCTTATCGGTTTATCCTGTGTTAGTTAAGATTTAAAGTATCCTAAAAGTACGTTTTGTTTTTACTTTTTTAATTTAATGCTATCTACCTTTTAAAGTCAACTGCTACATAAACTTTCTTTTTACTCCCATTATCTTGTAGTAAATACGAATATTTCTTCATTATTCAGTAAACTTTATAAAAAACTTCCAATATAAAATGACTGAAAATGTATCATGTTTAAAACACAATGTCCGGATTATGTCGAATGCTGAAGGGAGATATGCGTATATGACAGGGTATGTATTAATTTATTGGAAACTTTATATGCACTGTATTTAAATGAGCTTTTTCAGACGTGATTTTATGGAATCTGAAGGCTTACTTTGCTATGCATTGAAAAAGTTAAAACGAATCTTTTTTGATCGTATTTTTTATACAGAGATACAATATTTAACGTATGATTTATTAAATTACTAGCCGTGCCTCGCGGCTTTGCCTGCTATTATTAAGTAAAAAAATAGCCTATGTGTTAATTTTAGGTATAAGCTATGTACATTTCAAATTTCATCCAAATCCGTCCAGTCGTTAAAGCGTGACGAGGGAACAAACATACTTACACACTTACACATAAACTTTCGGATTTATAATATTATAGTAGGATACAGTTATTAACGAGTATATCCGTCCCGGTCTTATCCAGGATAGTTGCTGTATAGTTAAACCATTGTTTCCTGCGACTTCTTCCCCTTCCTTACGCATCCATTCCTCATTGAACTCTCGCCCCTTCCTATTATACACAAGCCGTGACCCGCTGCTTCTCTCGCGTTAATCAAGTTAAAAAGAAACCTATGTGTTAATGCCAGGTATAAGCTATGTATATTCCAAATTTCATCCAAACCTTCAGTCGTTATAGCATGAAAAATTACCTTGTATGACTTTTTTTTTAGATCTATCTACGGGCCAATTGCCTAGATTTCCTAAAACTAAATTAAAATTACGTATAGCAAAGAACTAAGTTACCTACAAGACATCGCGCTTATAGGTAACTCAAGTGCTCAAGCCCACTACCAGTGGGTAGCGTTCCCATCATGCTGGCGGCATTCTCTCTCTTCTCTCGTATGACTATAAACATATTGCTGTCATTCACCAAACTTTGTCCAAGACGGCAAATTTAAGAGAAAACTGGATTTCTGCGTTGTGTGATTACATACGGTTTTTATAAAATATCTCGCTTAATGTCACAGCGTCATTGCACCAGCTATGCCTCATTAGGAATAAAGCGAATCCTGGGAACTGTTTAAAATCGTAGTTTTCGAGTCGCTAAGATACAAATGTTTTTTTTATCACGGGATTGTCTTTTGTGACCATCCAATGGTGAAAATATCCTAGTTTGCTATTCAAAATTATCTTTTATAACAGACAAGGATTAGTTACAGTTTTATCTAACCTAACAGGTGCTACCCGCTCTTTGTCCGGGTTATAATTTCTTTCTTCGTACTGTCCAACACTACCAAAGGCCGCTAA
This sequence comes from Lomographa bimaculata, assembly GCA_948107665.1. Taxonomy (NCBI): domain Eukaryota; kingdom Metazoa; phylum Arthropoda; class Insecta; order Lepidoptera; family Geometridae; genus Lomographa; species Lomographa bimaculata. Next base: position 4,024,120 of record OX403592.1, on the reverse strand, counting down.
TATGAAAATGTCACGTCTCTATCACCTCTCGGCTGTGAATCGATTGTCAGCGACATGACGGTTTTAAAAAATCTAGTTTTATTTAATTCGAGTTTAACCAACTTTCAGCGAATTCGTTGAAAAAACTGACACACAAATTCATGAGCCGTGTTTTTGCAACTCAATGAAACTTCGTACATATACGTATGTTGTATACATAAATAAAGTACGTACGATGTTGCGTACGCTTCGCGATACGCAATTTACTAAAGAAAGACTACAGAAAGTAACAAACACTTCCTCGGAAGACTGATTGCACGTACTCGAACCATAGCAGGGATGGAATTTTAGTAACCTTAGACGGTACCCAAAACAGGTTACACATTTGATACTTAGCGGAAATTCGCAAACGACTACGGAAGGTTATATTCAAAAGCGTCATTCATCGTAATGCGGTATGAATTGCTACATATTATTATACTAGCTGCGCCCCGCGGTTGTAGACGCGTAAGTCACGGACCCGCCGGTATACCAGGATAAAAAGTAGCCTATGTGATAATCAGGGTTTCAGTTACCTCTACCATATTAAATTTCATCCCCGTTCTATCATCGGACAAGAGGAAACTGCTAAGCGACACCGCTATATGGTGGACATTCCACAAATGCGCACTAAGCGTTTTGCCACTCCAAATTTATTTTGCGAACCGCAAAGGAATGGAACTCCTTACCTGAGTCGGTGTTTTCTGATGAGTACAATAGTGGAGTCTTCAAGTCGCGAGTGAATAGGTATCTTCTAGGCAAGGTTGCTCCATCGTTGACCACATCGTCGCTTACCATCAAGTGAGATGGTGATCAAAAGTTTGCTTATCTTGAACAAAAAAAAATAATTATCAAAATTTCCGTTATCTGTCTGTCTTTAATTAAATCTTGCAAGCTAAATTAGACCCACTTCTCGACGTCCGATTGGACTCAGATTTGATGTAGGTACTTATGTATCATTGGTAACAATACAATGCATCTGGTTATAAAACTTTTCCTTCTTTTTTTATTTAAAACTGGTCAATTAAAAAAAAAACTTTATTAACAATTACTTGTTTTGTTTACCACCGTGGTTTTCATACCGGAACTTATCGGTTACATCGACTTTTATCTAGCCTGAAGCTTGAATAGCTTCGAAGACGTATGAGAGTTATTTGTATCGAAGTGTGTAGCTTCCAAGCTTAAAGCGAAGCTGTTGACCTCCAATGGAGGGTGTGAGACTCATTAATTTATATTGAGTGTATCAATCACCTAGAATTACGTTGTGAGGTAGCTAATTTCTTAGAAAGGGTGTTCACGTGTAGATGTTAGGGATAAATACATGTGCGAAAATTTAGTGTACAAATTATTAAAAAAAAAACTAGCAATCCAGTATTTTTAATAGTTTTGGCTCTGCAACTAAATATTATTAAAGTAAGTTATTTTATAAAACCTGACCTAGTCACCAGTCAAAGTCAAGTGAGAGAGTCATGGTGTAGTCACATTTAAGTTATGACCTAGTAAAATGGTAGAAATTTTACTAGAACTTCTATTGGAGTTTTGGAATGAAAACGAAAATCACGTTTTTCAACTTTGTATGATTTGCCTACGCCTCCTGCACGTTCAATAACTTCGGTTACTACACTTTATTATTATGTACTACACTATACACCATAATTACACTTTAACACCTGAAGAATCACAAATTTTGGAAAATAATACAAAATCAACAACGACATTTTATCACTTTCGCGCCAAATCACCTATTATTAGATACATTCTCCCAGTAGATAATTATAGACTTAGCTACTAAAAGGTTAGATATATACTACAGAGTTGTCTTCTATCTATATAATAGTGCTTTTAAACTCTATATTAGTCAATGACTAGAGAAAGTTTTCGAGTTGGAAGACGGCCATAGGAACTTAACGGAATTAAACAAGATAAACCCATCAAGTTTGGGCTCGTATGATTTGTCTTGTAATATTTTTAAGTTTTAAGTTGACATAACTTTTAAGTCCTTTTCAACCGACTTCTAAAAAAGGAGGTTCTTAATTCGACTGCATTTTTTTGTATATATGTTACGCGATATCTCTGCCAATTATGAATCGATTTTGGTTGTTTTTTTTTGTTTGGTAGAGTATATTTTATAGGTGGTCCTTTCAATATTATCGAAATCGGTCAAGCCAAAACCGAAATGCAAGCGATGAAGTCGATTTTTTTAAGCTTTGCTTGCGTTTCAGTTATTTATTTACAACTAGTTTTTACTAGTTGTAAATAAATAATTGAAACGCAACTTGATTTAAGCAAACTTTTAAAGTATTACTTTTTTTATTTATAAATGTGACCGGTATCTCTTTCTACTCAGATTATAGCGATAAATCAAAAATGCCTTTTTCTTTTTTTCTATTAGCTTTATCGGCTCTATCTGAGTCTTATGTAGGAGCGGACGCAGCCTTTCCATATACCCCCTTTCTGCTAAAAGTACAGGTTCGATTTTTGCATTGAAAACAATGTTATGTAGAAAAAGTCTTTCAAATTTTAATTATTATGTTACTCATCTTCACTCCTTCTGCCACTAAATGAACCCAGCAAAAACATTTTTAAATCAAGAATCAATTCTTGACTTCGTAAACCCATACTGTAAAGAAGACGAGACACGATTTTAATGCAACCTGACTTAAGTTGGGCAGCTTGGTTTTATACCACTCTTATACCATAAACATCAACAGTGCAGGTAAGAAAGTAGATGATAGTCGTTAGTTAAACTCTATTACTAGCATGAAGTCTCTAACACGAAGAAACCAATGATCATTAAATTATTCACGTAGTAAGCAGGTCTCTGCCATCTTCGTGGATCCTGGGTTCAATTCCCGTTAGCAGCACAATTTTTCTTTCCAAGGGACATTTGTGCTTCTCGTTCTATGTGTGATGCAAATATCATGTTACAAGTCTTTAAACTTAGTGTGGGCAATGCGTTTCTGTATGTGAATGCAATTGTTTGTTTACTATTCAACCACCATCCATTTGCAGTCCAGTTACAGTTTATGATTGGCATTTCCTTTTACTATACACTAAAATTGCCAGTAGGCAAATCAATATAATTCGTATACCTATACAAGTATAGGTACATAAAGACCTCGACAATTTCGATTCCATAAGCTCTCCGCTCGGGGCGCTGTCCATTTCAAACAAACAACATGAAATCGTGGAGTTTGCGTGTTCAGTGTTAGAATTTTAGTGTTGTTTACTGGTATTTTTAAGTGACAACACATCGAAGTTATACTTACTGTTTACAGTGTCTTCTTGTATCCAGATTTTTCTGAAGGGTTTTGGTAAATTTCTTTTCTTTGATATTATGTTATTATGTTAACACGTAGTAGTTTTTTCTAGAGGCTTAAAACAGTATAATGTTGGCGAAGTGGGGTTAGGTAAGTGGATTTAAACATCGAGGATTTTTACCACCCACAATTATGTGATCCCATCTTAAACTTGGCCTGTTTTAATCATTTTTCGTTAAATTGACACAATAATTCTATAGAGCAATTGTACTGCATGTAAGATCTGGCTGTTGTAAGTTATACGTTGCTTATCTATGTTGATCAATTAAGATCGACCAGATGAACTGCGATTGTAGTGCCCATAATTAATTATTTACACAAGTTTAAGCAACGATTATGTAATACCGTTGAGTCTAAGTGTCCACCTTTTTTTTTGTGGGCGAGAAAATGCCTAGTACTTTTCTTCCTTCCCAGTGATCAAGGAAAGGGGCGTGTCCACTAAAAACAGTCATAGCAACCGGAGCAAGATAGTAACTGCTGATGCGACCCTACCTTCCCCCGGTGGTAGGCCTGAATGAAAACCAGGCCTCTGCACCCTGTTATTTATTTCAGAAAATAGTAAGCTTACAGCGATTGCCAAGGCGCTAACTATATGAGACTATATCTAACTAGGTAGGGGTATCCTTGCTCACCAAGGCCACCTCCATTAAGTTCGATTTACTGCGATTCTAGTACCCATAAGTAATTTCTAGTCCTAAGTGTACACTTCCCTTTACAAACCACAAGCCACATAGCTTACACTGGTAATTATGTGCGGTGGATGATCTTCAATCAGCCGTCGTATAATTACACCGCAGAGGACCAGCTCTAATTGACCTGTCAAGATCTGACGTCAAATATTCTAGAACACTTGATTAGAAGGTGATTGAAAGTTATGGATTTCATTAATTTTAATTCGACGAAGGTAATATTGAGGCAGATTAGAAAGGTTCAAAAGGTTAATTTATTTCAGTTGATATAGTGGTGAGATGCTAGCGCGTTTCATTAGAGGTAACGGTCATATATTTTTATATTTTATTTTATATTTGCGGCGTAAATGAGATAAAAACGCTTTCACACACACAGTCCCACACTAAATTCGATGACTTGAGCCTTGGGTGCCGGGAATCTAATCCTTGAAATACTGACCTATTACTATTCTTATAGACAAGATCTTTGTTTTACAAACAAACGCATTCTCATTTACTGTTCTACACACCTAAAAGCAAACATTTCCTTTAAGAAGGAAAAGTGTTCTCCAGCCGGGAATCGACCCCAGGACCCACGGAGCAGAGAGGGACCTTCCCACCGCGCCAACTGGGTTGTTATTTAAATATAATCAGTATTCATCTATCCTTGTTCATATCACTTGTCTTCCAACCCGCATCCTTACATCACTTTAGTAAAATCTCAGAAATAAGCGAAAATATTGTTCAATGGTACTTTATTTAAAGAACGAGATCACCAACAATACGTCCTTCAGACAACCTCTTTCTTACTCTTGTTAATCTTGCGCCTTATCCTCTCCGTGTAGGCCGCTACGATATTCGATAACAATGGCAGAGCTGAGGACTTCTCGTCGTCTTTTACTCCAACTTCGGCGCAAAGTTGTGACCTGGATAATAAACAGATATTGTATTCTTCGTCGAAAAACCGCTTTCTAATCAAAATCATTAATTCACATGGACCCCAAAGAGGCACTCATGTAAGTTAAATAACTCTACTGTCAGATTCGCAAAATTACAGCCATCTCGAGAAGAACATGGCAAGAAACTCGGGCAGCGCATTTGACTGATGACTGATACAGGAATTATTTTAACGGTATATTATGTATAGCTATCCGTCATTATATTCTACTTATTTACCATATTCGACCACATAGTCACTTATGTGTGTTTGCATAAATCATTTATAAACCGATTTGAAAACTTCTGCTTTTTTCAATTCAAGATAGACCACCTTTTGACTATCATCTAACTGATAAGCGATGATGTGATCAACGATGCAGGGAGCTAGCCTAGAAGCTACTTATTTGATACCTCTTCTGTCTGTCTATATATCTAAATTTTTAAGTTAACTCAATTTTTCACTTATTGGTGTTTTAAATTTATTTTTAGTTTTCTTTATTTCATTTCTGATAGTCTCGCGTTTGAGTATCTCACCTGATTAGTAAGTAAGAGAGTAAGAGTAAGTCATGATGATAAACACTTAAGAATATGAATGTTCGATAATTTTTTTTTTTTTAGTTTAATTTAATAATCCAAATAATACTACATAGTAAATAAGCGTTAATAACCAGTTTTACTCCTTTGCTGTTTAGATGCTGTATGCTTGAGCGAATCGCTATCAGCAAATGGAATTACGTCAGCGATAAATGAGTGTTAGTCTTTGTGGCAGCCTGAAGTCTATGGTCTTGTGGGCGCATGAAGTAATTAATTCGTGTAAGTGTGCACTCTCCAAAATTAATATGGTTGCCGATAGGCTAGCAAGATTACATTACATTGATGACTAAGAATAATAATGTGCAGTTTAGATTCAACTAGCTTAATATGAATCCTACTAATATTATAAATCCGAAAGTTTGTGTGTAAGTGTGTAAGTATGTTTGTTCCCTCATCACGCTTTAACGGCTGAACGGATTTGGATGAAATTTGGAATGTACATAGATTGTACCTAGGATTAACACATAGGCTACTTTTTAATTTCATAATAGCGGGCGAAGCCGCGGGGCACGGCTAGTAAAACATATATTAGCTCGTTGGGAGGCAGAAAATGCAACGGTATAATTCCATTTAACAAACAACAACACACGCTTTCAGACTCACAGCCCCGTTCTAAATACGAAATATATCATGGATGCCAGGAATAATACTTGTATTATATATATATATATATAAGTAATATATATACATACTAAACTAACTTTTTATATGTTAAAGTCACGGCGAGTTTTACGCCTCGTAACCCTTCGTAACTTGTGTATTTTTTTTAGAAAGAAATTAAGAAAGAAAGAATATAAATTTATTTCACACAAAAGTAAGATAATATTTAAAAAAAAATTGGTAGTAAGGATATATTTTAAGTTCCTTTAAGTAAAGTCCTTTTTTAGTTTACAACAATTCTTAATAAGCTGCGCTCCGCAGTTCTACCTGCGTCAGTTTCGGCCCGCGAGAATTACGGAATAAAAAGCCTATCTATCAAACACACTCACATTTTTTTTACTTTCGCCTTTATAACACTAGTGTGATATGTTAACCTTGATTTTTTAGCTTCCGGCATTGCAGCTTCCGAGGTCATCACTGACGCTGTGTAAAGGTACCCATTCCATTCAAGATACTCCTTCACCAGCTCGTTCACAAGTAAGACTTCATCGGACGGCAATGGAGGGTCAACAGTTTGGTTGCTGTTCTGCCTTTCTCTGAGTAGTTGAGTCACCTGCGCCCGCATCTGATAATAAGTAACAAACTCAAAAGAATCAAATCAAAAACGTTTATTTTCTCTTTATATAACAACGACAGCATATTAGAAATTGCTTACCACCCTTAATAACATCATCACTTATCAATAAGGCAGATAATTGTCACACTTTCACACTCACAGTCCCACACTAAGTTCGATGACTTATATTGTGGGTGCCGGAAACATTCACACCACACACAAAATCACAACTAGAACCAAAAACAAATTTTCTTCGGGGAGGAAACTTGTGATCCCGCTGAGAATCGAACCTGATACCCCAGCTTAGAAGGCAAACGCTAACCCAACTAAGCCAACAGGCAGTTCAATGTATCTTATTTCAATGCGTGATATTTAATATCAGTGAAATGAGGCAACTCATTTCAATTAAAGAAGGTTTACCAACGCGTTTTTTTATTAATTAGTGTTTACTAAGTTTAGGTCATCTGCGACTGTGTCGTCCCTCAATCTATACTAATCTATACTATAATATACTATAATATTATAAAGAGGTAAAGTTTGTTTGTTTGTATGTAAAAGGTAATCTCTGAAACTACTGATCCGATTCCAAAAATTCTTTCACTAATAGATAGCTACACTATCAGTGAGTGTCATAGGCTATGTTTTGTTGGGATAGAAGTAAGTTATCAGTTCGAAATAATAATATTCGTAAGACAAGTCGGAGAAAAATTTGCTAACTTTCCGCTTTATCGGCGTACGCTGACTAAACAGTTAGACATAGGTGAATATAATTTACAGCAAAAATGTTTGCCTTCATGAGTTTTACAAAAAAGTCCGCGATAGCATATATCTAACATGTATGTACAGCTCAGAAAAAATACTTTGTTAAAAAATCTGAAAAAAAAGCGGCCTATGTTTAATTGGCTTTTTGAGACATTCAGTATTAATCCTTATCAAAATAAACAATCTCATCGTCTTACGTAGTTCATGTAGATACAATTTGCTTTTTACTGCATGTGATTTGGATAAATAGTCTATGAGAAATCGTGAAATTAGTTTCACGGGAGTCCTCCCGTGAACGGGACGGATCAGGAATTTATCGACACGTACTACGTATTCCTGCACATAAAAATAGCGGCTTCTATTTCGTTGCCTTTTTTTAAGTATTCAATATTAATCTTTATCAAAAAAACCTATTTCATCGGCTTACGTAGTTCACGTAGATGCAATTTGCTCTTCACTGCATATAATTTGGACCTATAGTCTAGGAGAAATCGTTAAGTTTATTTGAGGGTGAAAACGGTGGATCACAGAATGTAACAGTTACTGCGTAATCCGGCATACTTCTATGTTTTGAACCGACTTACATAAGAAGGAGGATATAAATTCGACTGATTTTTTTTTGTTTAGTCGGTTATAACTTATCATTGAACTTAGAACTGCCCGCTGGAGTAGTTAGGTGGGCGTTTACCTTTAAAGCACCGGGTTTGATTCCCGGTGGGAACACAGGTGTTTTTCCACGGGAATTTGTGTTTCTGGTTTTGAATATGTTGTCAATGTTGTGTGAATCTTGGATGTTTATAGCCCCACGATACAAGTCATTGAACTTAGTGTGGGGTTGTGAATGTGAAAGCGTTTATGGGTATGTTTTTTAATATTTACTACCCGGCCGACGCCGGGCGGGTCGTTCCTGAACTTTGAACTGCTCGATGGCGTAGATGGGTGCGCGTTCGCCTTCAAAGCAGCGGGTTCGATTCCCGGTGGCAATTTACCTAGAAGATTTATCTCCACGGGAAATTTGTGTTCCTGGTTTTGAGTATGTTGTGAATGCTTTGTGAATCTTGGATGTTTACGGCCCCCCGATATAAGTCATTGAACTTAGTGTGGGGCTGTGAATGTGGAAGTGTTTATTTGTATATTTTTTAACCGGGCGACGCCGGGCGGGTCATCTTTTGAACTTTGAACTATCTACTCGCGTAAATGGGTGCGCGTTTGCCTTCAGAGCAGCGAGATCGATTCGCGGTGGTACCTAACAGAAGTTTTCTCCCTACGGGAAATTTTTGTTTTTAATATGTTGTGAATCTTGGATGTTTACGGCCCCACGCTACAAGTCACTGAACTTAGTGTGGGGCTGTGAACGTGGAAGTGTTTATGTGTAGATTTTTTAATCGGGCGACGCAGAGTGGGGAATCTTTGAACTTTGAACTACCCACAGGGTAGATGAGTGCGCGTTCGTCTTCAAAGCAGCGGATTCGAATCTCGGTGGGAACACAATAACAAAAGTTTTTTCCCCACGGGAAGTTTATGTTTCTGGTTCTGGGTATGACGTGAATGTTGTGTATGTGGTGTTAATTGTTTACGGCCCCACGACACAACTTATAGTACTTTTAGAGTGGGGCTGTGAGTGTGAAAGCGTTTATGTGTAAGCTTTGCCAGCACCCAAAAACCACACTCCGTTATTTTAAGGAGCTGGGGTGGATGGGGGTAGTTCCTGGCAGGGGGAATACACCCCAAGCGGGACGTCAGTGCAGGCCTTAACGCCTACATATTGAATAAGAATAATGTGTAAGCTTTTGTTTACCCGGGCGACGCCGGGCGGGTCAGCTAGTATTGAATAAGAATAATGTGTAAGCTTTTGTTTACCCGGGCGACGCCGGGCGGGTCAGCTAGTATCTAATAAAATTGTAACCAAACTCTTAGCAGTCAAAAATAACTAGAAATCGCTATACCTTAACCTAAATACCAATATTATCTAACCAAAGGCATTCAAAGTCAGGTATTTGACTATGCAAATTGAGTTTGAAAACTTACGCTAATGCTATTCATATTTGAATATATGAAGGTGGCTACTGACGCAGTATGCTTTATTTTCGAAATCGGCTCACGTGAAGAGAAGTTATGAGGTAACACACATAAAAAAATACAGTCGACTTGAGTACCTCCTCCTTTTTTGGGAAGTCGGTAAAAATACACCTTTATATTATAATGCTACAGTTTCAATGTTAAAAAAAAAAAAAATGAAATAATCGTTGGTAAAGGATTGTGTGTTCTATATTTCACTTGTAACTAGTTGAGTCCCGTGGCCTCACCCGCTTTCATATAAATAATAATCCAAGGTCTCTTCTTCAAAGCGATTGCCAGTAAAAGAAGCGATGAGAAAGGTATTTTGCTCCCCGCATAAAAATGAATATAATTACTTAGGATTAACTGAAAGGGTTTTGAGCACAAAACAAATTACAACCAACAATAGAACTTATAAATCTAGGTTTTAAGCTGGATTGCAACTAAAACTATATACATTCTGCGAAATGGAATAAGAATGGCGAACTTAACTAAGTGTAAAATTTAGTTTTTTTAAAATTTACTTCTAGGTAAAGAATTGAAATAAATTCTAGGTTCTGGGTTTGATTCCCGGCGGGAAAATAAGTTTTCTATATAAGTACATTTATTGAGTTACACCACCGCCCCTGTTTGTAATATTTTTATCATCTCCCTTTGGTTGTCTGGAAGAAATCGCTTTGAGCGATAAGACCGCTCTCTGTGTTCCTATGTTATATTTAAGATTTTTTTTATTTAATGCTGGCTCTTATTTAGCACAAAAAATTAGCATCGCTATTCAACGTGGAAACGTAGCCAGTATTCTAAGCACTTTTCTTTTGGCAAGCGGTTTACATAATTTTTGAGTACTATTTGTTTCAATCCCCCTTTTCTAATCTTATCTTGTGACTATGTTTAATCAAATAAAAATAAGATTTCTTTGTAAATGTTATTTTTTGGTGTGCAAATAAATATTTTTTTCTACATATCTATCTGTCTCCCCAAATAAATTTAGGTTTCTGTTTGTGGTTGTGATTGTGTGTGATGTGAATGTTTTTGGCAACCACGACACAAGTCATCGAACTTAGCGTGGAGCTGTGAGTGTGCAGCGTTAGTTAGTTTTGATTTATTTCTGTACAGGAATTTAAAACTTTTGTATGTATCAACGGTTACTATTCTAAGCTATTAAGTAATTTAACAAAAAATGTTTATAGCAAAAATCTCTTACTTCGGCGGTTAATTTATTTAAATAACCATTTCTTCTCAAATGGTCTTTGATAGCTAGCAATAACTCTTTTTCCGATATAGCTTCGTTACAAGCCATTTTGTTTATACTAATACTTGATGAGATTTATTCAAAGCCTGAAATTTAATTTTATTGGGGTACGTTTATTTAAATTGATTGACAGTTAATGACAATCCCAAAGATAATGTGACAATCCATAGATAAATAAGACCTAAGGTGACAATCATAAAGGAACTTTTACATGACAATTCTGTCAATTTTATTCTATGAGAAACACATGAGAAGGAGTTTTGCCGTGAAAGTGAAAAAATGGCGTTGTCGATCTTGTATAATTTTCCAAATCTGTGATTCTTCGAGTGTTAATGTGTAATAATGGTGGATTATTAACCGTTAATTCTTAGTACACGTGAATGAGAGTAGGCAAATCATACAAAGTTGAAAAACGTAATTTTTGCTTTCGCTCCAAAACTCCAACTTTGGCTTTGACTTGTGACTAGGACTTTTAAATGAAATACATTTGAAATATATTATTACTTGACTTTTGCTAAATACACAAGATTGCGAAGCCAATACTAAAAAAAAAAAAACTCATGAGTAGTTATGTCACTTTTGCGTCGATGTAAAATGCATCGAGATAGGAAACAAACCTACGATTACTTTAGCTACAACATCCTTGGTAAAATGAGATAATTTTAGGGCTTTTTGATTGACAGTGAAAAAATGGCGTTGTTGATTTTGTAAAATTTTCCAAAACCTGTGATTCTTCGAGTGTCAATGTGTAATAATGGTGGATTATTAACCGTTAATACTTAGTGAACGTGCATAAGTGTAGGCAAATCATACAAAGTTGAAAAACGTGATTTTCACCTTCGTTCCAAAACTCCAATGGAAGTTCTAGTAAAGTTTCCACCACTTTACTAGGGCATGACTTTACTGTGACTGGACCTTGACTCTTTTACTTGACTTTGACTGTGACTGGTGACTGGAACTTATAATATGAAATACACTTGAAATATTATATTATCACTTGACACTGGCTAAATGCACAAGATTGCGAAGCCATAACTAAGAAGAAGAAGAAGAAGAAGAGATAATTTTATGGTACTGCAGGAATTTTTATTTTAATACTAATCTAAACACATTTAAATGGAAATATTCTTATGAATATATGGTAGAGCTTTGACACGAAATTGAAAAATTGGTTTTGTCGATTTTTATTATTCTCTTAAACTTTGGATTCTTCAAGTGTTAACGTGTTATTATGGATTATGGGTGGATAATTAACCGTTATTAGTTAGTGACGGTGCAGAGAGCTCAGAATACAGGTATTCTGAGGCAGAGAGTAGGCAAATCATACAAAATTACTAAACGTGATTGTCGTTTTCACTCTAAAACTCTTAAGTATAAGACAAACTGGACCATGACGTTTATACTTGGCTTTCATTGTGACTTATGATTAGGACTAGACCGGACTAGTCCAATGAAGTACTAATGTATTTAAACTTGAAAAATACTTGTTACTTGACACTGGCTTAATGCACATAGTTTGAGAAGCCAACATTTAAAAAGTATGCTAATGTTCTTGACCCAACAAAATGATGAGACAAACCTATTTACTTTATTTACAAATCCTTGTCCGGACCATTTCTGCATAGTCATCACCAAACCGTTCGACTCACTGCACAGAGAACATTTATCTAATTGGTTTGCATATTATGTGTATATGATATACGTATTTAAAAATTATTAAATATTAAGTAGAAAAAAAAACCTTACTCCTATTTAAAGCCGGTTAAAAATGACTCAGCCTCCATAAAGAAACAGTCTCTTATCCGTAACGAACACTCCAATAACAATCATCTCAATGAACTTGGTCTCGAATGTAGCTCCAATAAGCGAACTCAAGGGATGCTTCAACCGATTCCATTCCGGTAATAGAAGGTTAAAATATAACAGTTTATTTTTATAACAGTATCGAAGCTCCTCGTCTATGTCTCGTTCTATACAATGAGGAAGGATTTTTAATGTTTCTACGTGACGATCCAATACTCTTAATCTTTGATTAATATTTTTCTCAACTAGAGTCTCATATACAGCATACAACATGGCAACATCAACATTTTGAAAATACTACACTACGCTCTATCTGCTAAACTGCTGCACCAATTTTTCCAAGTATCGATAAAGTTACCTTTTAAACAAAATCAAACTAAATTTAAATCGGTTTAGACGTTTGGGCGCTACAGTGCCACAGACAGGCTCTGTTTTTTCTCAGGGCTTATAAATACAACACGTATCGTTTAATGTTGTTATGAGTATATAAATTAGCATGTTAGTTACATAGAAGTACCCAAAATAATTTTAATTACATCACTCCGTCATATTGTCGGCATATTACGTAAAACGGTTGCATGGGTTTTCATCAAACATAGATCGCATTCGCTTCAATAACCTAAAAAACCGTATCAAAATCGGTCAAACCGTTTTGGGGGTAAATGGGAACATTCATTTTGCACAAAAACAACCGAAATATAAATGCATTAAAGATCTCTGTGTGAGACGATAGTAAAAAAAACAAGAACAAAAAAGTACCTAATTTCGATAATATTACATGAGTGAGATAAGGTGACGAATAATTTTAATTCGCCTTTTAAATAATTAAAAAAAGCTTGTTCACTATGTAGTTGATGTATGACACATCTCAATGTTACACAAACTGGTCTTTCTTGACCTTCACAGACAAGGTACTGTTTGCACAGACTCTATAAGGCTAAATTGAGAGACAATTTTATATCGGAGGAGGTACGGAACCCTCTTGCGTGTCGCCGTAACGATTCCATCCAAATTGCCAGCGAAACAGCCAATATTTCAAAATCAAATTGCTCCCCATGCGCGACGGTTTAAAGTAATAAATTGACTTGTATGTTATAGGCCTTATAATCCTAATGGTGGGTTTAGTTGCTCAAAATAATAGCTTGCGTATACTTATATGGGGAGAAATTCTTTTGCTTTTTCTTGTTTATGTTAAACAAGATGGAAAGTTGATTAAAAAAAACAAACATCTTAACACTGATAACCGAAAACTAATTTCGAAGACTTGTGTCGTGGAAGCCAGAAACATTTAGGTACATCATTCACAGAATTACACCTAGAAATTTAAACACAAAATGCCCTTGGGGTGAACACGATACAAACCTGTACCAACATGTGCAAACATGATAAAACCGACTTTTCTCTGTGGGATGTTTTCAGCATTCACGCGAAGTACCATATTACTTGTCGAGTGAACTAATAAGTAAGTCTAATTCAAATTATCAAACAATTATTATTACATTGTTGTAATTAGTAATATAAAAGATAACCTTTATAGTCTTACTTTGGTTGGTGGAATAGGGTTAGATTTTACAATAAAATTCCTAAAATTGTAACTGAATTGCACTGGTAGAAGTTTAAATCAGAAATAAAAAGATTATTTATTAAAAAAGCTTATTATACAACTAATTACTATATTAATGACAAGGATGCATGGAGGGTAACTGTGCTAGCGCTATCTGGCGACTACAGAATATAGATATACCTAGGTTAATATAATTCCTATATAAGTAAATTAAGAGTATTAAAAATAAATAATGAAAAAATGCGCCGCCGAGTTTCTTGCCAGGTTCTTTTCGAGCCGGTTGTTCTCGATTCTGAGAATCTGGCAGAGTCATTAACTTTCATGAATGCCTCTTTGGGGCCATGTGTATAAATTGTTTTAAACTTTGATCTGCTGTGCAAAGTTTTAGGTACCTGCAGAAGAAACAATAAGTTAATTATACTTTACACGCATAATGGTAAAAATCAATAAAATGTATTTTAACCCAATTCCGTCCGAAAAGGAAACGGTGAACTGTATCCGAGATAGAAAAGAAACGACATGAAGAATCTTGGCACAAGTATTCATTTAGTTTCTGAAATGAACAGTTTTAAATAGAGATATATTGCTTTAAAATTCTGTACTAAAAGTACCTATGCTTCAGGGAAGAATGCCAAAATATAGAAGGAGTTTCTGAATAAACAATGCTTTAATTAACGGGTATACCGATTTATTATATATTAAATATTTAATTAGGATAACATCTACTTTACATATATATTTTTCTGTTAGTGCATGTATGAGTGATACCGATTTAATATATTATATTAATTATTTAATTAGGATACTATTTAATTTTTTTAAACAATTAAGTATTTTGTGTGTATGTGACACTGAACTCTTCTTTAACGTTTTGACCAAATTTGATATTTTTTTACTGACCTTCCAAAAAAGGAGGAGGTACTCAAGTCAACTGTTTTTTTTAATGTGTGTTGCCTCGTAACTTCTCTCCACGTGAGCAGAATTCGATTTTTTTTTTTGTTAAGCTTAGCTTTGTTTAAGTTAACTCTTTGTTATATACTAAAATTGCCATATTGTATAACAATAGTTGTTAGTCTTCCTACAAAATAAATAAATAAAGTTAACACCCCCCACTCCGACCGGCACAGCAGTGATACTTTTTAGTTTTGCCATCTATCGATGAATAGCAGAACTTTTAATGAGTTTTTTTTAAATATCACGCTTGTCTCTTTAGTTCAGCAACTCGCCTCTAGGTGGCAGGAAAATACTGCATAAATAAAATAAATAAATAATTATAATTGCATAAGTTGATAAAAAATGCTATGCAATAGCTTTACCGTGGCAGTCCCCGAGTGCCACACGTCTTTTTTTTTAAAGTTGTTGCTTTCTAATTGGTCCCATTTAAATTTGATCAAGATCTGATTTCTTGTTTTTGAGTTATAGTCAATAATGCGTGTTTAATACATCAAATCTGATCAAGGTTCCGAAGATAAAGCGGTGAAGTCGGTTTTTTAAGCTTTACTTGCGTTTAATGATAATAATAATACCGATTATTATTGGCAGCAGTTGACGTGGTAATGCATTTTGAGCTACGTTACCTACGCTACCTACGCTACTG
Source organism: Lomographa bimaculata (assembly GCA_948107665.1). NCBI lineage: Eukaryota > Metazoa > Arthropoda > Insecta > Lepidoptera > Geometridae > Lomographa > Lomographa bimaculata. Next base: position 4,008,329 of record OX403592.1, on the reverse strand, counting down.
ACAGTTTGCACTTAGATTGATATTGTATGTGATATTTTAGTTTAAATATATACCTATTGGTTTATGGTTTAAACAGTAATTATTTGAATAAATACTTTCTAAAGTTGAATGAAAATATTTTTATAAAAACGAAAATTATAAATATTTGATTATTTGTTCCGGTGTAAGAATATTTTAGGCTGATGGAGACATCCAACAGGGCATAAATAATCTGTGCCTCGAGTGATAAGTGATTTAAGTCGTGTAGTACCTTATTGTGATTTTACATAGACAATTATTAGAAAAAATAAAGATTTCTAAGCAAAACATTTTTTGAGAAATCTTTATTTTTCACTCACGTTCTTTTATCTACTATAGTTTCGGAGTTAATTTTGTGCTTCGTGATATAACTCGCAGGATTTTTGCAAAAATATCGTGAATATAGATATAATTCGTCGGGTAAAAAGTAATAAGTTAGGTCCAGCGCGGTACGATCTCTTCGTTTAAAATTCTCCAATTATGATTGTCACTTCACCATATTTTATGTTTATATCGCTGCACCGAATTACCGTACAGTCAGTAACAAATGTTGCGGGCATTAACTCAGCTGAAACAGTTTCGGTGTACTGTGTACAGAATGTAAGCTGGGTGTACATATTTCTCCAACTAACGTTCTGAGATTGGTATTATTTTAACGCTTTTAGATAATAAAACATATTTTATGCGATCGTGTATGATTGTATGTTGATGTTCCTTGTTTTAAACGACTTCAGAAAAGGAAGAGGTTCTCAATTTAAATCTATTCCTTTTTTTTTAAATTAGAACTATACTGTTAGTATGAGTGTAGGTATGACTGAAACTTAGTAAAGACGTAACTTTATTTTTATAAATTTTGACACTTACTATTTGTAGTTAAAACCGACGAGCCAGTATTTTTTATACATTTTCTTTCATAGATTCATACATAAAATAAGAAATAAAATCACAAATATATGAATTCATATTTGTTTTTTTTCAGTGCAAATTTTTTATATGCTGTCAGTATTATATTTATTGCAGTAGTATTATATAGCCTTTAATAATACGTGTTATATTTACAATGAATGATGTCCTGTGTTATGATGCACAAGTATAATGTGTATTTATGCAACTTTTTTAACTAAACTGAGTGAACCGTGTACATATTTTTTTTGCAACAGCTCACCTTTGACCACCTTCGTATTCCCTCGGAAATATTAAATTTATACGGTCCACCTTGTAATCAAAACATTAGGCAAGCATTTGACCACAATCGCACCTGATGGAAAGTGATGATGCGGCCTAAAATATAATAATAATAATAATATACTGCGATTTAAAGTACAAAGTGTACCCAGCATGCGTTTAACCTAAAAAAAATCCTCTTTTACGTTTATAATTGTGCGTGTTCCTGCTTTATTATCATTATATTTGTAAATTTAATATTTCAATCATTACCACTTTCAAGTCTATGTTTGCCTAGTACTTTACCAAACCCGACATCTCCAAATTAAAAAGGAAATATTTTTTTTGATCTTTGCATACTTATCCTCCAAAGTTTCATCACAGTCAAATGAAATGGTTTAGGAACGAGAAATAATTTAAAAAATGCCAATATATATAAATACTATCCATGCCCGCGGCTTCGCCCGCTATTATCAAGTTGAAAAGTAGCCTATTTGTTAATCTTAGGTATAAGCTATGTACATTCCAAATTTCATCCAAATCCGTTCAGCCGTTAAAGTGTGAAGAGCGAACAAACATACTTACACAAACACTTACAAACTTTCGGATTAATAATATTAGTAGGATATCCAAAAAGTTTTTAGTATGGTATTAAAGTACCAGGCGACCATTAACTTGAAAGAGGTAAAACACTTTTTCTAAACGTGGCATTTCAACGCATGCCGGATAAAGCTACTAATATAAAATAGGTTTTAGCTCTTTCGTAAGATATAGTACAAATGTTAAACATACTTACTCGCTTACATACAAACTTTCGGATATATAATATTAAGTAGGATACACTTCAATTCTGAAGAGTTTTGATAACAAAGTAGAGGGTGAAAATTATTTATTCCCCAATGAAAACACAGGTGGACAAAGATGAGGCGTTAAACATTTTTCTACGATTAACCCACGTGATCACAGGAGGTGAACGGTGGGGAGAACCTTTTTAGAAAATATACGCGCACATTCTAATTCTAATTTGAACTGCCCGTTGGCTAAGTTGAGTGGGCGTCCGCTTTCTAAGCAGGGGTATCGGGTTCGATTCCCGGCGAAAACACAAGTTTCCTCCCCAAGGATTATTTGTGTTTCTGGTTCTGGTTGTGATTGTATGTGTGATGTGAATGTTTCCGGCACCCACGACACAAGTCATCGAACTTATTGTGGGGCTGTGAGTGTGAAAGCTTTTAAAGCTTTTTTTTTTAATTTATCGTAGGGGTGATGTGGCCTGCAGCCTTCTTTGTGCAGCGTAGGATGGTTCTGGATCGTAGACTAAGCTGCACGCAGACATATGCTCATTGACATTGTCTGAACATTTTAATATGCCATTAATTATTATTATATCACTAATAGTACCGACCATTCAATGTTATCAAGTGTGTACCCCACCTACATCCGACGCAAACGTTCGACGTAGATAAATAACGTATGGACACGGACGATATCTCACAAGCTGCAAGCCCTTGCATTACGCGGATCTGGGCTATTTACCGCATGTGATATATTCGTATTTATAGTTGAAAACTTTGAAGTGGGCTTGGATTTTGAAAGTTTTTTTGTTCACGATAGGCAAGCATTTGACCACTATCTCACCTGATGGAAAGTGACGATGTGGTTGGAGATGGAGCACGCTTGCATAAAAGATTGTTCACTCTACTAAAAGATTGTTCCTGTTCACTCGAGATTTAAATACTCCTAGATTGTACTTATCGAGAAACATAGATTCGGGCAAAGAGTTCCTTTCCTTAGCAGTACATATACTAAATGTGGAATCAAAACGCTTTTTACGCACCCTTGGAATATCCTACTAATATTATAAATCCGAAAGTTTGTGTGTAAGTGTGTAAGTGTATAAGTATGTTTGTTCCCTCTTCACGCTTTAACGGCTAAACGGATTTGGTTGAAATTTGGAATGTACATAGCTTATACCTAGGATTAACACATAGGCTACTTTGTAACTTGATAATAGCGGGCGAAGCCGCGGGGCACGGCTAGTCAACCATAAACCAATGTAGCGTGTCTGATTGTCTGGTTGTCCGACGGTAAAAAGGGGATGGGGGATAAGAACTGCCCATCGGTTTAGTTAAGTGACGACAAGAGTCATCGAACTTAGTGTGGGGCTGTGAGTATGGAAGCATTTATAATTATTTATTACTTATCTTACCCTAAATACTCAAATACTAATTTATTGATAAACATTGTTTACACGTCTTATTGTTAGATTTTTACTATTTTATTGTAATTTGAGTAAGATTTGTATAAATAATTAAAATATTAAAATCAATATCAGTTTGTCTCAAAATCAATGTCTGTCTTATTTATCTTTCTAGCTAGAAGACTAGTAGAACGTTGATTAACAGACTTGCCGACTGATGGCACTAATGATAATAAATATTATGTCATGTTAGGCAAACATTACCCATTATACCTGACCAGTCCTCCTCATCAACTTAAAGAAGACAAATCCACCTCATTAATCAGGACGTGTGTGTCCATTTGCTCTTCCTATAAATCATATCTGATGGTAATGGTCTATTCATTTAATTACTGTTCGCCTGTTGGCCACGTCTTAACGATGACTGATGGCTCGAGGTTTGTGATAATAAATGTGTAATGTACGAGGTAAATGTTAATGTAAATGTTTGCTTGAGTGTATAATGAACTGACCGCTGGCGTAGTTGGTTGCACGTGCGCTTAATAAGCAGGGTATTGGGTTCGATTTTCGGTGGAAACGTTCCTCAAGGGAAAATTGTGTTTCTAATTGTAAGTATTTGTAAGTATGAAATGTGAATCATTCCAGCAATTACGAACCAAGTCATCGAACTTTGGTATGGGCTGTGAGTGTGATAACGATTATGTTAATACTGTGTAATAACTCATTTAACTCACAACATAAATGCTTTTACACTCCCAGCTCCACACTAAGTACAATGACTTGTGTCGTGGGTGCAGGAAACTATTATATCACACACGTAATCACACCCAGAACTAGAAACACAATTTTTCTTAGGGGAGAAATTTTGTGTTCCCACCGGGAATCAAACCCGATACCCGCTGCTTAGAAGGCGAACGTGCACCCAATTTAGCCAACAACGGGCAATTCAAGTGTCCAGCATTTTGGACTTCCATAACTGTCTTGCAATTGTGTTTAATTAACTATTTTGTAAAATCATTTACTTAGCTTCATAATGATTTTTTCCTAAGATGAAGCTTTCTGGAGTACACTTTGATATATGTCTCTGAAGATATAACAAGACTCTGGTGACAATTCAACCGTTCATGGTCCCGTGTGCAAAGGGTCGAAACGGAATCCTATTGTTTAGTTGTAGCAACCGTGTCGTGTCTATCTTTGCGTATATCCGTCCCTCAGACAACGATTATTAGATAAGAAAAGGTCTTAAGGACAAAGTAATTTTCTATTGAATTTATCTCATTTTTTGTCTGTTTTAGATTTCTTCATCTGTTATTGTTTTTACTGATTTACTTCGACAATTAATAAGACTGACGGCTTGAACTTATTAAAATGCGGGGCTAAAAAGCATGCTATATCTGATACGAAACTATAAAGTTAATAGTTTAGTAAACAAAAAAACGCAGGCAATGATTTCCAATCCTTTGCCGCATCGATGACAAACGTACCGACTGAACTGACTGAACTGGATGTATGTCAACTATAAATGGATGGCGTTTGACTGTTAGTCTAATATATCATAAGTATATTTGACGACCCAGTTGGCGCAGTGGACAGGTGTCCGCCCTCTGCGCCGTGGGTCCTGGGTTCGATTCCTGGCAGGAGTACAGATTCCTTCCCAAGGGATATTTGTGCTTCTGGTTCTAGGTGTAATGTGTGTGTGATGTGAATGTTTCCGGCACCCACGACACTAGTATTTGAACTTAGTGTGGGGCTGTGAGTGTGAATGCGTTTGTTTGTTTGCGTTTGTTGTATTATATATATCTTTGTCTAATGATATGCACTGAAGAGAGACTGTACGTAATTTTTTACCCTCATCTCTGTGCATACGGCCCACCAAGGTCACGCTTGATACCTGATGAAAAATGACAGTGAATAAGCTCGACGTATCCATTGTTTGCTGGAAATGTACAACACATGTTTCATTCAGCGAGTCCGTGCAACAAAACCAACGTCCAACACGGCGTCTTTGGCGAAACGAACATCATAATGAATCAAGTAGGCGATATAATTTTGCATCTGTTGTTGAATAATTTGGAAAAAAGCACTTTTCTACAAACATTATTGGCAGTAGAGACCATAGCACTTTACCATAGTATCAAACATACATACATCACGGTCCACAAGTTAGCATGTAAATGGGTTTGGCAGATGGCCAACCTTTGATCAAACGGTGGGGAGTTATACCCGTATTGAAAACGGGATTTTCAAATGGCCCGTTAAGAGTTGAAGCTTTGATTGTGTTATTAATATGTGGGACATGTATGTGGGACACACATTTGGCCACATATTTGGACATATCGGTTGTAAATACGATATGTTGTCTGACGTCAAGCACCATATTATGGATTTTCTGTTGCTATCAAGTGTTAGTTCCCATTATCACACACACTTTTTTTTAAACAAGAGGGATTTTTTCGTTAAAATCTGACACAATGTTCATACTATCACATAAGACATTTAATTCTATTTTGGCTATAAAATTAGATTATTTTTGTCATATTTATATATTGTGTATGGTAATGGATTACGAAAAAAAAAAAATATAGTATAATCGTAACCATCAAGTACGATTGCGGTTCAACGCTTTTCTATAATAAATAAAATTTATAGTAATAAAGCCATGTTTCAATTTTAATAAGTAGTGAGAAATCTTGTGTACCCGTCGGGAATCGAACCCGATACCCTTGCTTAGAAGGCGAACGCTCACCCAAATAGCCAACGGGCAATATAAGTCTCTTAATGTTAAAGTTTGTTTGTTACTAGACTCGTCATTCAATATGTTTTAATGCAGTTTTAGAAATCCTTGCAAAATGCATGAAGTTTTGTAGTACATGAATTAAATAGTTAATCTTTACTTTATCAGTCTCCATCAGATGAGTTAGTGGTTAATTACCTATCGAGGATAAAAAAAGGATCACAACTAAGTAAATAAAAAAAACTGTGTTACAGTTCAGAAATAGTGAAGGAATGTTTATAATAATAATTGTATGTCAAGTTACCGTATGGTGAATTTTGTTAGCTCTTTTTATGCTTTATAAAACAACGAACAACATATACTACAACAATTATTAAGCCTGAAGTCCTGTGCCAATGGCTGGTTTTAAATATTTTATATTAATATTTCAAATATTTTTATCAGGAAAAAATAACGTATTGTGTCTGCGCTTGGGGTAGCGTTTATCAGAGTAAATTTGACGCATTATTATCTGGTCAAGTGTTAATTGTCATTTAAAGTACCATGTATATTTTGAGTCACTTTTGGTGATCATGACGCTTGTAACGATGCCAAGATATCGAGCTTTCAATGAAAATCAAATGTACATCGCAAATATAAACACAAATAAAAATGAATGCGACCATGTTAGCACAAAAACTTAATTTACATTCACCGTTGTATATTTTGTTTGATGTGAAAATACCTATACCAATAAATAAGATCACTCTATTAAACGACTACTCAACTCAGACTTACTAGGAGGATTAGAAGATATCATATAACACCAACTTTTCCATATGGAACGTTTGAAAGTACATGCAACAGAAAATAAAAGGAGGATTTAATTACACAAATATCCAGGTAAAAATTACACAGCAAAAACACAGATTTTTTTTTTTACAAAATGTAGAAAATGTTTGGTTGAAATCCAGGGAGTCATGAACTTCTAAAACCATAACTGTGATGCAGACGTAAAAAACTAGATAAAAATATGTAATATGCGAGATTTTGTTTTGGTGATGACACTCTTAAATCTATCTTTAAAAAACGTGATTCCCTCACGACAGCTCAGATTTATGATAAATTAATAAAACACATCTCTCTATTCGAATCTGCTATTGTGGTATAGGATCATTCGTTTTCAGAACTCGTTTCTACCCTTCTATACGTCAGTAAATTTTTCTTTTGACGTTGCCAATCTACTAAGGATGTAGTTTCGATTCGATATGAGGTTCGGGTGCAGTGTAGGAATATTGTGGGGAATACGAGGGAGGTTTGAAGCACGAGAATAGTAGGAAAATGAAAACAAAATAAGGCTCCAGTTTTTAGCTATTTCAAATATTTTTTAACAGGTTAGTTTGCGACATATTTTATTTTTAAGTGATATTTTTTTTAATACCAAGCAAAAATGCAGATAATTGTAAGCTTAAATTAATTTGAACAATTAAGTACGTAAATTACGTTTTATGAACTTTGAATGGATAAGGTTGTGATGGAACCGCCGTAGTAAGCCCGCTTCCCCCGCCAATCGGGCAAGCACGGGCAATCATTCATCTTATTATAAACACAAAGAACACAGTCGAAAACTTTGGGTCTAATCCAGTCCTAAGACGAGCATGCGCTTCGTGAAAGAAATAAAAGATATTTTTCATACTCGCCTGGTTCGCTATTCTGTACCAAAACACAGTAGCACCACATAAGATTACAGTGATTAATTCTCGTAAGTAAGTAGGGTTAATCCACGGGATACAGCTGAGCAAGTCCTGTTTAAAAATAACTTAAAATAATTTCCATATGAATACAATCATCTGAGCGAATAAAGGAGCCGAAAGCCAGTGAGTTACTTCAAAAGTTCAAAGATTTGAACTTTTCATAAAGAGTCCCTTCTCAATAGCGCCCTCGAACATGAAAGATTGTCTGACCTCGTTTTTGGATCCGTGAATTTATCATGTGATTCAGTTGATATCATTTTACTAATTAATATTAAAATGGCCGCTAAAAGCGAATATAAATAGTATCGCACGACTTTGGTTATTCAATTTTACAAATGACACGAATAGTAATGTTAAATTAATTATGTTATGTTTTTTTTATTTATTGTTTTTTTTTCGCATTGCTGTAGTAACTACGGGCCAATTGCTTATAATTCCTTAAACAAAACCAAAACTTTATACAGCAAAGATCTAAGTTACCCACAAGACATCGAACTTATAGGTAACTCAAGTACCCATCATGCACTTCTTTTATGTTATGTTCAGAATAATATTATATATATTTTTTGTTACTAAGTCATGACATAGTCGAGAGATTTTTTAAAATTTGGAATGTCGGTACGGAGTATTCAAAAAAATTTCTATACATCTTCAATAAAAGCATACTTATTAACTGACCACCTAATTGTGAAAAGTAATTAAAAGTAAAAGTAGTTTAATTCCTACCTAAAGTTGAAGCCTAAATTAAGTGACGTTGCAGTCGACGATGGAGCACGCTTGTTTTTGTTCTCTAGGCCGTGATATTTGTATTGAATTTCTAAAAGGAGCACAGTTTACAGTATTTTGGGCACCATAATGCGAGTCTTTGATTTTAAAGTAGGGTAGTAAGGAGCTGAGAGTGTGGATGCGCTTGAATTTTGTTTATTTTTAATAAATCTGTTTTAGAATATTAATGTTTATTGTATTCCTATTTATAAGTAAATATTTTATTTATCTGAGCAATGTAGATTTTTAACCTTTAATATTACAGCTACCAAGCTACAAAATAGCAATTTACCTTATTTCATCTAGTTAAGAAATGACTAAGCTTTCACTGAAAGTGAGAGTAGAGGCAAGCCCCAAATTACTCAGGCACTAAATCGCATAATTGAAGCGTGCCTATCTCAACTGAGCCTGATTTCACAGCCTTTACGAGGTGCTGAGTTATGTTACCGGATTTTAGTGGAAACGTGAAATGTTTTGAGATTTTAACTTTTTTGATTGGTCACACAATCACATTACACTTATGGTATAAAGTAAATAATGCGATAGTTACTATGTAAATTGAAGAATAAGTAAAACTGTGGACAAAATGGCAATTATAGTGATAAATTTAGAAAATAAAAATTATGGCTCACACGTACCCGTAAGACGTTAATAATAAGGAAAGGTTAATTTCGTCGCTTCCGGCGGGACTTGAGTAGCTCAGCGGTTAGAGCAATAGGGCATGACACCTTATGGCCGCGGGTTCAAATCCCGCCTCAAGCGATAACTTTTCCTTTCTAAATTTATCACTATAGTTCTGCCGAGCATGGCTAATGCTATATAAATAAAATCAAAATGGCAATTAAAATGATGTTAAAATTTCATAAATATTTTTTAACAGTTTCTTACTCTACTTGTAAAACTCTTTCTAACGATATCCCACACGAGAAGGACAACAATTAGTAATTATTTTGCAACTCACTTACATGTATGGGTGTCTTCTTATATAAAACTACTGCTTTTTTTGTCTTTGGGCCACAGCTTTACATATTACATATTATTATCTGATAATTTGAAGTGATTTTCTTGCATGGTGTAGACTGAAATTTTAAATGCCTCTGAAAGAAGGACGCAAGGATGGACAAAGTGCTAAACCACCCGATTCAACTTAGAAATCTCGCTTTGCTCGATTTATTAGCAAGTATTTCATTTAGCCGGCGAGCAGTTCAATTTGAGCAGATTCTTTTAATATTCCCTACCGCTAGTGTTCAAAATAAAAAAGTTCTATCGCATTGATGTTCTATACATACAAAATTTTCGATCTGATAGAATTCTTCAACTATCCAAGTCCTATGCCGATAACAAAAATAACCGAGCTTCAGAGGAGCTCCACAAAATACTGAAAAAACATGCTGCAGCCGAGGATCTCCGAACACCTCCGAAGGTTCGCAAACTTGGATTGTTCCGACGTGAGGCGAAGTAACGCAGTTTGCCTCCGTCCGTCGTGGCGGGTAGACGTGTCTGCTATAATACGCGGTTGTGTAGTGAGATGAAGTGTGACTCGAGTGTGATCGTACTGTTTTTAGAACAAGAGTGATTGGTGAATGTGACACTGAGGGACAGGAGGTTTGTATTTTTTTCTTTGTCTATTCTTTCGATCTTAGTATGTAGTTGTAATGGTTTTAGGAGACCTCGTACTTTTTATTGGGTTTATTGGAATTTATCCTAATCCATATTTATTGAATAATTTATTGCCATAATTGGAACATCGTAGATATTCAATTACGCAAAGTGTTTTCGGAAATGAAGCATCTTCTGACAGTTGCAATTTTAAATTGAATATCTCTCGTAGCTGTCTCGTAGCATTAAATCTACGAAGCTACGAGCCTACGAGGTTCAATGAGATGCTACGAAACGCTACGGAAATTAAAATGCGGTACACATTTTGCTGGGAAGGGAGATATTGTGTTAACCTGGTTCTGAAAAAAAAGAGATAAAGCGTAATTGTGAATGTCGTGAGTATATTCCGAATCATTTTGTTCTTAAGTGCCGAATATTGATATAGGCGTAAAAATACTGTAATTTTTTGCATCTCTGTTTTAGTAATAATCTTATAAATATGTATTTTATAATTATTTATATAACTTTGTGATTCAAAAGATTCCTAAATAATTTGGAAAATATCTGGCTTGTGTCTTTTAGTTAATTTATAAAGTATTTTTGCGGTTATTGAGTAACTTGCTGATTATTACTTGATGTAATGGTTGCAGTTGGATACCTTTTATAATTCCATTGTAATTTTTTTGTCTTATGCTTAACAGTATTATCAAAATTCGTTATTCGAGCAAAAACGGATACTTTATTTATTTCCAAGAAAGTATAATCTATCGACAATAATTCATAATACTATGATGTTATTTTACAGTGGTGAGATGTTGGCCTTTCAAATGTGTGATATTCTTACCGTTTCTCAGCTTTTTGTGCAAATCTAGCGCATAAACTCTATGCACTTTTTTAACATACCTTGTAACATAGGCTTATTAAGACCGTATAATACAACTATTATGCAATCGATTTGAATGTTTAGTCACCTGTCGTGAGACGAACATACATATATAGATACATACAGACGCTGCAAAAATCTTAAACCCGTATTTTTTTCACCGTAGTAAAACACACATAGTTACCTTCACCACCCCACACTTAGTTTAAAGACTTATATCGTCGGTGCTGGAAACATTAAAAATAATATACATCACATAATATCGCACATAGAACCATCAGAGGCGAAAATATTCTTTGAGATTCAAAATAGTGCTCCTACCGAGAATTATAACCAGGACATGCAGCGTAAAAAGCAAATAATTTCCCACTACGCCAGGGTCTAAAAAGCATAGGATTTCTATTGTTTGTGATTTGAATTTCCTCATATAATTCAGAGATTTTGAGACAACTCCCAATAAAATAAACAACAAAACTCATTTTTATCCTTAGCAATTTAAAATTGAATGGATCAAAAGACTCAACTTTAAACGGAATCAATAAGTACCTTCAGAGTTGGAAGTTCAATGGAGCAACCTGCGACAAATGATGATTTTCAACGAAAAGTTGTCACAAGCAGAAGTACTTACGATTATTGGTCTTGAATGTGTTTGACTGGTTTAGGCAATTCTTCATGGATATTTACTTTTGATATACAACAGTATAAAAACTGATGGCATCAAATTACTTAATAAAATACAGCTGTACCCAGCATGAGATGCACGCCACGTTTAGAAAAAGTGTTTTACCTCTATACGTTTATGGTCGCCTAGTACTTTAATACCATACTGAAAACTTTTTAGATATTGTTCATACAAAAATCTAAATATATATAACTCAAAGGTGACTGACTGACTGACTGACATAGTGATCTATCAACGCAAAGCCCAAACCACTGGACGGATCGGGCTGAAATTTGGCATGCAGGTAGATGTTATGACGTAAGCATCCGCTAAGAAAGGATTTTGATTAATTCTACCCCCAAGGGGATAAAATAGGGGATGAAAGTTTGTCAATTTTAAAAAATACTTCTTAACGCGAGCGAAGCCGCGGGCAAAAGCTAGTACTAAAATAAAAATGGGGGTGGGGGGGTAGGAGGGTAAAATACTTTACGACCAATTCTCATATCTACTGCATCTAAAAAAAAGGATTTTTGGAGCCGTTTTGGAGGAGTTCGATCACTAACACCGTGACACGAGATTTTTATGATTAGATGACTACTTAACTATTCGCATTCGCGGTCCGCATTACTAATGGTGATTATAGTGATTTTTAAATCAAGAAAACTTACTCTTTTTTTTCATTTTACCAGTCTTAAAGCAACTGCTCACTAAACAATAAATTCCAACAAAATTGATATAGTGGTTTACCAACACAAAGATGATTAACAGACGCGTGATTGAAGGGAAGAGTTATAATTTAGAGCCAGTTACAAATTTAGGCATAGCATGCTTATAGCCCTATCACATACCAATAGGTCTAGTAATTTTGATGATGTAGCATTTTCTACCGACATCACAAAAAAGGAGGAGGTACTTAAGTCCACTGTATTTTTTTTAATGTGTGCTACCTCATAACTTGATCCACGTGAACCGATTTTGATTTTTTTTTGTTTAAAAGTTGTTGCTTTCCAATTGGTCCCATTTAAATTTGATCAAGATCTGATCAGTAGTTCAAATTAAAATAAAAACTATAATAAAAATCACAAAAATGTAACTGTTGACAAAATGGTGCATTTATTATCTCTCTCCGAAATTTTTATTTAATGTTTAGCCAACTCATAAACTACAAATACTTGGCGAGGGACATAAAACCATACCATCCTGACAGGCCTCTCTTTGCTGGGATCTCACCGGAAGCTATATAAAAACAGAATATCCTGCCTAACGGTTCCATAAAGCACATTTATTAAGACGTTAACGACACCAACGTCAATTGGAAAGGATTTTACTCCATGCATGCGCAAAATATGGTTATCTCATACACGTAGCGTTTTTTTGTTGTGTTTTGTACCTTTCACTTCAGTTGAGCGTTAGATTACTTTCGCTTGACGAAATATTCTTCCCAAATTACTATTTTGTCTTTTTCAAGCAGAAAAATAATGTATTTCGCAATTATATCCTGAGTTGGTCACTTATTCTATTAATTTGTAACTTTAATATTATTATCTAAGTAGCCAGATTCACGATTACTAGAATACTTCATATTCGTCGAAAATACCACCAGATACGAAAAATAGGACTGATCAATTATATTTTTTTGGATTTAACGTTGAATTGTGTTTAACTTTATGCCGTAAATAATAACAGTTAGAAAACATAGCTGCCAAAATATATTTTTATGTATGTTGAGCGTAAAACTACGAATGTATAGCGTACAGCGTAGCAAACCAAGCGAGAATGAAAAAGTGTTTGTTTGTTTGTAATGTGAAATAAAATGTATTAAAAAAAATTAAAATATCAATGAATTTCAACCAAATTATATTTAAGCCAATTAGGTATTAGAATTGCAATTCAGAGAGGCAATGCCGCCAGCATGAGGGGAACGCTACTTCAAAGTGGAATCTGAATACAGAATTCTGTTTTGTCATGACTTATGATCTATTTTATGCGTTTTAAAATGAAGACGAAATATTTTTAGTAGTTATAATTTGTTAAGTCCGTTGATAGACGAGTAAGCATGTATGCGTGTTTACGAGGCTTGATACGTTTTTCGGTTACAAATCACAGAAGTAATTCCTGTTATAGGAATGAAAGTTCCTTATCGCGCGTTGCAAAAGGGGGCTAGACGGAAAAAATTAAGACCAAAAGTTGTAACGACACTTTTTGCTATTGTTGTAAGCCATACCACATTCTCATCCGATCACCGAAGTTAAGCAACGTCGGGCGCGGTCAGTACTTGGATGGGGGTGACCGCCTGGGAACACCGCGTGATGTTTGTTTTTGCATGTTTCTTTTAATTTTGGAACGAAAGTTCCTTATCGCGCGTTGCGAAAGGGGGCTAGACGGAAATTAAACTTCGTTCCATCCGGGTGTCCCTTGACACCTCTCAAGTTTTTTTTTGTACTATGTAAAGTTATCAGATCTTTTAAGTCTAGTAGCCTCTTATTATCAATATTTCTACATTTTAAAACTATATTTTCGTTAAATAGGCCTAGTCACGTTTGAAAATTGTTTCTGCGTTTAAAACGCTACGTGTGTAACATGTAGGCATAAATAAAAGTAATGGTAGAGCTATCTTTACTCTCGTTACGTTTTGTGGCTGGATTGGTTCGGAATATATGGTTATGAGTTATCAAACGGCAGGGCTGTGTTGGATCTCTGTCAGTCGGTTTTTGCAGAGTCATATTGCCAAAGAAAGAAGTAAGTGAGAATAGTTTGGCAAACAGAAGAGAGGGGAAAATTAAATGCTGACCCCACATTAAGTAAAATATAAAATATTAAAACAAACAAACGCTTCAGATTCTCGGCTCCTCACAAAGTTCAAAGGTTGTATCGTGGCAGCATATAACACAGTATTGATTTATATATATATATACAACTAAAACAATATAAGGAAATTTTTCGTAAGAAATTTGAATATCAATAGTTGCGCCCTGTGACTTTGTCCGCGTTAAAAGGAATATAAAGTCGTATAAAATCTTTCTATTTACATACATTAAAGACAAACTTTTGGATTTATAATAACAATGAGACCAGCTGCCCATTGGCTTTGTTGCGCGAGCGTTTGCCGTCTAAGCAGGGGTATCGGGTTCGATTCCCGAGTGCAGGAACACAACCTCTCTCCTCAAGGAAATGTTGTGTTACTGGTTCTGGTTGTGATTGTGTGTGTGATGTGAATGTTTCCGGCACCCACGACACACGTTATCGAACTTAATGTGGGGCTGTGTGTGTGTAATGTGCCTTTATTTATAAGCTATACCTCGCGGCTTCGCCCCATTAATCAAGATAAAAAGTATTCTATGGCTTATTTCAAGAGGAATCTTTAATTATGCGGAGGCTTATTTAATTCTAGACAGACTATATCTATATCTATTTTTATCTAAATCCATCGAAAAGTACGAAGATACTTCGTTTTATTTATAACTTCTTTCTCTATCCTATATACACACACACACAAACATTCAGATTTATAATATAACGATTATTATTTTAAAGATTTTCCAACACCGTTAGCTAACAAGCTTGAGCAACTTGGCGTCACTTTATCGTCGGATCTAAACTTTAGCACTTATATCGAAGCCAGAGCTCAACTAGCTGCTAAGAAGTTGGGTATCCTTGCTAAGGTCAAGCAGTACTTCACACCAGGGTAGCTTCTAAGTTTATATCAAGCTCAAGTCCGATCGTGTATGGAGTACTGTAGCCACCTCTGCGATGGATCGGCTAAGTACCAGCTAGAGGTTCTTGAATCTATTGGCTGGCGAGCGAAAAGACTCATTGGCGATAGTAAGCTAGTTGAGTCCAATTTGCAAAGTCTTGGTGACCGACGTAAGGTGGCAAGCTTATAGGTATTCTATCGCTTACATTTTGGAGAGTGTGCACAGGAATTGCATGACTTAATTCCACGATGCCCTTTTTATCATCAACAAGACAAACTACATACCTCCAGTTCGCTCAAAGCGTTTCGCTTCTGCGTTCATCATCCGAACAGCGAAGGAGTGGAACTCATTGCCTGCGTCTTTATTCCCCGAACGGGATCTGTATAGAGATATAATCTGGGAATAATATGGGAGTCATCAAGTCTCGAGTGAACAGGTATCTTCTGGCCAAGCATGTCCCGTCTTTTTGGCCGCATCATTACTTTCCATCGGGTCAGTTAGAGGTCAAATGCGTACCTATTCTGCATAAAAAAAATTACACAGTACCATTTGCACTGTAAAATAAATGTTCTTATATGTAGACTGTTCTTATACGTATTTACCTACATACCCAAGTAGCGTAGCCCGCGGTTCTAATTCTGCATTTAATTTGGCTTAGTCGAGGAAGTGTATGTAGTTTAATCAGATTGTAAGGACAAAGGACCTTCCTTTTAAAAGTTGTTTCAACGAATTCTCGTCTCATGTAAGGCTACGGTTATCAGAGTTACATGGTAGAAATTACGAACTTCATAAATTGTTAATCTGTAACGTCAAAGAATAGTTAATTATAGTTGAATTAAAACTAGCAAGCGTTTTCTTATAATAATGTGATTAAATTTTATAATTAATTACAAACCTATATACCTATCTCAAATTAAACAATCATCTAACGCAGGCTTGAAAAATATTGGTTGCTTTCAATCTCGTAAAAATGTAGTAGATAGTGATATCAACACATATGTGTAATGGGTTGTCAAAAACATACTCGAAAATTGTACACTCATGTTACACAGAAAAGTAGTACCTACAACTCTTAATCGCCCAAGCCGACCTTACTTGCACATTGTGTACCTGCCGAATTTAGGAGGTGGCAGAATGTAGGCAGGCGGCTGGTCAAAAAAAAACAAATATATTGACATCATGGATTCACAAGTGTGTTCATGTTGTGCCAACCCCAGTAGTGCATAATAATGTATGAGATTTAATGTCGGCTCAAGTTTTTATTTTTTAATTGAATATACACTGATTCGTGACTTCAGTTGATGTCAGTGATTGGTCAACCAATCTTTACGGCAGCCATGATATCTGATGATTGGTTGTGGACGTCACAGAAAACCGACAAAATGGTTTAAAATTTATCTATTCCGGTCCGATCCCCTAAAGAGATCCCCTGGAGGATCGGTTTTATTTAATACAAACTTTACCTATTTATAATATTAGCATAGATTTTGTTTTTATTTTTGCTCCAACTTGATTGAAATTTCATATATTTATTAAGTTCTGAAATGTAATGTTATGATGTATGATTTTTTTTCGGCAATGCATTCACTTAAACAGTCCAATTCATTCGTAAAAACTTCAAAAATTAAGCCACCTTTGATGAATTTGATACAGCCTTTGTTAAATTAAAACTTATTAATTCTTCTTCTACCTAATTAACGGTACAACGTTGGCGTCTGACTAGATTGACGAGATTACACGAGTAATCCCGCGTTCCCAGTAATACATACCAATAAGGGGACATGCGTATAATGCTGTATTTGGCTTTGTTTCTTGATTAGGTTTCGAATTTATTTCATTACCATTATTTGAGTCCAACTAGTAAAGTCTATAGCGAAACCAAACTAATGAATATCAGACAATTCATTTACAACATTTGCATTTTATCAGAAAAATCTCAATAAAAGTATTCACACCGATGTGACATTTACTAAAATAAAACAACTGACTAAAAGAAGCATGCGTCGAGCGAGTCTTATTGTCTTACCAAAGACACGTACTAATTATGGCAAAAAAATGCTTACCTTTGAAGGAGCACAACTTTACAACAAAATACCCTCAAATATAAAAAATGTAAACTCATTTAACACATTTAAGTCCCAATTAGCTCAGTATCTTATGAAAGTACATTCACTTTTAAGTAAGTAGTGACAATGAGATAAATGAGTGCATTAAAAAAAAAAGGGAATTACGAATGTACTAATAAGTTTAGCATTATTCTCATGTAAGTGACTTTTTTGTCTGTTTTGAGAATACATTTCTTAAAACCTAATTTAAGAAAATGGGGACTGAGCCTTCTGAGTGAATGGCTCCTCAAAACCTTAGCCTATCAGAGGGCTCAAATTCTTATGGCTCTGATAACGTGTCTTTTATGCTAGTATAAAGTAGACAATACCAAGGAATACAAAAATAAAAGGAAACAAAACGTTCGCTTGATTTTAAAGCAATGCAGCTGCATATATTCATTAAGCCAATGTCAAGAGCCATTATAGGCTTTTAATGCTTTAATGAAAGTTCTTTTTTGTGTTGTTTTTTGATTTAAGTGTATTTACAGCAAAATATAGTATAAAGTTCATAGCAGCAAAAAACTTATTAGTTCAAACAAAACATTATTATATAGATATTTACACAACAAGACAAGGGCATCCAAGAAACCGAAAAAATATCGAATATGTTTTTCTATACAAAAAATGGCGAAGCAATTCTTTTTACCGACTTCCCAAAAAAGGAGGAGGTACTCAAGTCGACTGTATTTTTTTTTTATGTGTGTTACCTCATAACTTCTCTCCACGTGAGCCGATTTCAAAAATTTTTTTTAGTTTGAAAGTTGTTGCTTTTTCATTAGTCCCATTTAATTATTGTTTAAAAACGCTTGAAACGTAATATTTTAACAGTATCTCAAATAATGCGTAAGACTGTAATATAATACGGCAAAAGTGATATTAAAATAAAAATGTGATGGATTTTTATTTCAAAGTTATACTGCTCGTTGGTTATGCTGGGTGGCGTTCATCTTTTAAGCAGGAGTATCGGGTGCGATTCCCGATTGAAACACAAGTTATCTCCCCAAGAAAAATTTGTGTTTCTAGTTCTGGTTGTGATTGTGTGTGTGATGTGAATGTTTCCGGCACCCACGACACAAGTCATCGAACTTAGTGTGGGGCTGTGAATATGAAATCATTTATGTTTATTTTACTCTTCATTTTCATTCAATCTGTGCGACGCATCCGATGCCCCAGCTCGCGTTGCCTCTCTCTTAGATCAGTGCAAAATGACAGTGCCTACGGGGGCTTGCTTTTAAGTCTTATTAGCATCTTAACAGTACAGCCGAGAATTTCGTATAACAAAGTTGGGCGTGGGACTGCAATGCGCTCCTCTCTTGCATCTCATATACTCAGTTTCACCAGCAACTCGAAAATAAGCAGACCTGTAAGCGTAGGCCTGACAAAGGGGGGCGGGTACGCAAAAAGTTACGATTACCTCGAGTCACACCCAACGTTTTTTGTTATCAGCATATCTAAAAAAATATAAGTCAAGAAAAAAGTTAATATATTATTTTTCTTATCTTTAAAAAATGTCTGAGGTGTTAAACGTTAAAGTATGGCCTCCGCGGAAAAAATCCGACTAACCGACCCACTAACGTATTACGTCACGCCGCGAGTCGACGCTAGAGTAGGTACCTACATACACGCTGACGATGATGCGTTGGAAGTAACAAAGAAGACAAACAATTTATTTAAAAACCATAAAACAGAGACGTTGGTCTCATTGGTTGGAATTATGTCCGAAGAGGATTCTATTTTTCTTCAAATTAGCCTGTATAAGTTTCATTTCTGTTAGACAAGTAGATCAATAGAATAGAATATAATAAACTTTATTGAAAAACTGTGTACATTTAGGTATTTTAGGTAAATAAATATTGTTTCAACAGTCTCTTCTATTCGAACATACAACAATAATAGGCTTAGTTATATGCCACAATGACGTTACATAACACATAAAACTTATTAAAATGTATAAAATGTCTCTCCTGGTTACATTTCAAGTAAGCTCTCGCCTAGGGCAGCAAGGATAAGAAAGGTGTGTAAATTACTTTTTTTTTACATTAGCAAATTCTGTTACAATTTTATATTTACATATCCGTCTAATATTCGTTTTCGAAGAATTAATTCAAGCTATAGTAGGTTCGGGATAGTAGCCACTGTTTTAGTTTGTTTCTGAATTCAATAGCTTTCAAACATATTAATTCTAAGGGCAGGTGATTGTAGACTTTAATAGCATTTACAAAAGTGAAATGCTACTACTTATTATACTTTATTAGTTTTGACGGAAGAAGAGGTAAAATGTACAGAATAACTAATAATATTAAGCGAACTACATCTAAAATAATAATAACAGTCAGTTTATAAGCTTCGGTAGCCTATTGTGAGAACTTTTAATAGAATATCTTACGCGTGAAAATAATTCGCTAAGTGGCGTTATAACTTTTTATTGCCTAATTGTTTGGTAACAGGAAAAATTGGATACGCGCCCATTTTCGTTCGTTTCGTTAGAAAAATCTTCAAGAACTCTTAATAGATAACTGAGAAATAAGTGTGTCTTTAATATTAATGCTTCAGTTGTGAAAGTAGATTCAAAGGGCGTTCTTATCGCTCAAAGAGATTTCTTTCAGACAACAGATAGATGATTAAAAATATTGCAGGGACTGGTACCTTAGAAATAATTTAAATAAATACACATAAAATTACATAATTATACCTATATGTAATATTATGTGTATTTATTTAAATTATTTGCGTGACGATGGTAAAAGACCCGCTGGCATGACTTTAATTCCATTGATGATGGGACGGCTTTTAGTGTGGGATGCAACTTGTGTCGATTCTTTAGCTCCGTCACATCTTCCTGAAACATAGAATGGGGTTGGCGTCGCGGCTACTTCGGCAGAGCAGCGCAAACGGCGAAAATATGGAAACCTCGGCTGTGGCTACTTATTTGAGCATTATGGTGTTGAGACACTGGGTCCGTGGGGACCGGGAGCTCATTCTATTTTCAAAAATCTAACAGAGCGCCTGGTTGAGGCGCGTTTTAGTTAAGTTTTAGGAAATATAGGCAATTGGCCCGTAGTTCGCACTATAAATCGTTATATCATACTTACATGAATAATACATACTAACTACTATAGTTCTGTCAAGCACGGTTAAATCTATAGAAACAAAATAATGGTACCACATTTTCGTTTATATGCATGAACCTATTAAAGGTTTATGTTAGCATTTGACGGAAGCAATCAAACGGTACACAGAGGGTAGGTAATAGTACAATAGTATAGGATTGCGTGGTTAAAGCTTCAGTGCGTGGGCGACATACACTTGGCCGGTTTTGTAGTTTAATTACATGCCCAGTAAACGTGTTTATTGACGCTAGGTAGTGATTATATCAGAGTTTAAGGCTGTGTGAAAATCTATTAAAAAATATACTTTATTTTTTTTCCATTTTTTAATATAATGGGTATCTAAGTATATTCAAACAGGAACACGTTTATACCATGTAAATCACTAAGATTAATAACACGATGTCACGTAATGTATTAGGTACACCATTAATTATTTAATTGTTTATCAATTAAGTGCACTCTCTATCTAGTTAATTGAAAATAAGATCCTACTACACACTATCATATTGTATTCATTGATTTCTGAAGTTCTTGCTTCTGTAATTTTAATTGGAATAAACTGAATTTCACAACACAGGGTTGCCTAGTGTGAGATACAGTGGTCATTATAATTAGGGACATGATACACGAGTGCAAAGCGCGTCTCCTCCCGCCCTGCCGTTTTATATAAGGAAAAAAGACGTATCTGCATTTTTGACAGAATTTAGTTATATGTATCATCTGTTTGTCTGTCTGTGGCATCGTAGCTCCCAAGCGGCTGGACCGATTTTCATTTAGTTTGTTTTTTGTATAAAAGGTAACTTGATCGAGAGTTATGGTAGTGGGTCCTGGGTTCGATTCCCGACAGGAGCACAAATTCCTTCCCAAGGGATATTTGTGATTCCGGTTCTGGGTGTAATGTGTGTGTGATGTGAATGTTTCCGGCACCCACGATACAAGTCTTTGAACTTAGTGTGGGGCTGTGAGTGTGAATGCGTTTGTTTGTTTGTTTATGTGCGGTGAAAATCGGTGAAACCGTTTTCCAGATAGAGAGTCAAAGTTTCAAAATATTGATTTTGCCATTTGTATGGTTTTTTTTCCATAAGGGTCCATTAATCACGTGATGTTCTTTTAGCAACTTTCATTAATAAGTGCATCTCACTCAATACGTTCTTAAATCGACGTTGACAAATTTCAAAATTGCTGAACTATTAGAAAAAGTTTGAAGCTATTATATTTAATTAATAGTTTTAAAATAAATAACTGATTACGCCCAGTTTTTGAAAACAAATATATGTATTTTTTATTTGCTCAAAGTTCAATGATGATGCAAAGTGAACATACCATAATAAACAATGATATTTGTTGTACTGTGTATATATTTTTTAAAAACCTTAACCTTTTAACCTATTTTACTGTTCTAATATCACATGTGACAAACAGCTTTAATACATAAGGCTACAAATTTATTATGACAATGCAAAGAAAATGTTTCACGATAGCCAAATCGATCTATCCATCAAAAAATAATTTTCTAGAGTTTCGTAACAAAAATAATTTCCGATAATACTCGTATTTGGCACAAAAAGTATCAGCGAGTACCATGAAACTTTGAAAAGAAAAGTTTAGCGAATACTTCTCTCAAGAATTGATAAAATATTGACAACGGGCGGAGTAAGTCTACCGTCTCACTTTAACGTTTACTTGTTCAAAAGTATTTGAAAAATCCAACGTTATATAATAGCAAGAAAGATTGTTAAGGGGCCTGCGGAGGCTGATTTGCCCATACAATCGTTATACCGAAATTATTTATAATTCAAGCATATTACCACCATACTGTGCTATTATTCAGATTAAAAACATATTAATCTAGGATCCTGGATAGTTTTTACTATAAAATAATTACCTAAAACGAAATATAAACCAATTCATTTTCACACATTATTACGACGTAAATGTCGCATCTTGAACTTATTCGTTTTGTATTAAAAACTAACACATTTCTTTTGTCATTACAACAGGAACATAGATTATCATTTCAAGGTACTATTAATACAAAAAACAATGGCTAAACATTACATTTTCATTAATAATTTTTGGTATTACGGCACCTATCATAATTTGTTCGGTCGGTAGTGCTATCGCACAGTTTGCCAGTTAAACAGAGATAGCCTATATATTGTTTCACAGACTCCCCGGCCTCTTAATAATAAGCGTTCAATTTTTTTTTTAATGAAAAATCTAGTGTTGCAATTAAAATATATATATTTTTCAAATCATTATATTATTTCAAAGAGACTAATTGATCGAGCGAAACTAGATCTCTTAGTTGACTTAGGTCGTTCAGCACTTTGTCCCTCCCTCCGTCCGTCTGTCAGAGGAGTTTAGCGTCTACACCATATAAGCGAATGACTTCAAATTTTTATAGAATATGTAAAACTACGGCCCAAAGTCAGAAATGACATAAAAAATTATGTAAATGAAAATATTAAGGGAGCTCCCATACATGTAAGTGGGGAGCAAAATATTTTTTATTTTTTTATCTGCCCTTGTGAGGTATCGTTGAAAAGGGCTTAACAAGTAGAGTACGAAACCGGCTTTACAAGAAATCTATAAGGGAAAATAACAATTTGGTAGGCCACCAAAGTCACTGTTTTTAGACCTGTTTTGTCCCGGGGTCTATCTCAAAAACAGCTTTACACTGGACGCTGAAACTTACGTATAATATTTTTTATATCTGTACTTGAACAACATATACCTAATTATAATATGGAAAATAAATATAAGTACCTAAGTAACCTCAATAGTTTTCTCTATGAGGCAAAATATAGGCGCAAGATCTCAGTTCGGCGCGAATGACTAGTAAGTAATTTGGATTGATGGCTGTTAAAATTCTTACCTATTAAAGGGAAGACACTAAATTCTACTGTTCTTAATAGCACTTACTATATTTCACTGTCACATCACAACATTAACTCAAAAAGTTTAGTAGTGGGTTAGTTCTCTAGTGTTTTAACTGTCTCGTCTGTGTTGTCGAGAAGCTTCATGTCACGTCTTAACGTTCACATGGTGATGAAATCTCTGTTCCTGAGCTCTGCAAGTCATTTAGTTCCACTTTTAGATCACGATGAAGATCGTCATTTCATGACATTTCCTATGTACCATGGTGCATTAACTATGACCCTGAGTACAATAAATTGAAATCGTTGTATGATCTTGATGTGGATTTCTATAGCCCCACAGCTGAACACCATACGTCCATATCGGCATGTGATATCAGGTAAGATAGTTGTTAGTGCTTGCCTATCTAGCAAGAAAAAAAAAAACAACAATGCACTGAACTGCCCGTTGGCTTAGTTGGGCGAACGTTTGCCTTTTAAGCAGGGGTATCGGGTTCGATTCCCGGCGGGAACACAAGTTCTCTCCCCAAGGAAAATTTGTGTTTCTGGTTCTGGTTGTGATTGTGTGTGTGATGTGAATGTTTCCGGCACCCACGACTCAAGTCATCGAACTTAGTGTGGGGCTGTGAGTGTGAGAGCGTTTTTTATTTTATATCGATATTAAATAAAGACTCTTCACTTAACCCATTTCACGGAAAACGGCAGCTCAGAACCTTTAACATCCAAACTTTATACTTTCGGTATCACAATTGTAATACCTTAGGGGATCATAAAACAATCTAACATCACATGATTGATGCGAATGATATGATCAAAACTTTGTTATTGAAGTTAAAGCACGGAACCCAGCTGTCGGGAATAGAATCTTCAAGTTTAGTCATGTTTTTATAGCTATAGAAGTTGGCGGAAGTCGGGCCTGACAAGACGAAAATTTGAAGACTAAAGCCGGTTTTTCAGCGAAAGTGAAAAATAGCGTTGTTGATTTCTTTTTACATCCCATACTAAGTTACTAAGTTCAAAACCTTGTTACGTAGTTGCCAGAAACATTTACATCACACACACACAATCACACCCAGAAACAGAAGCATAAAATATGGCCATTGCATTGGGAAGAAAAATATGCTTTATTTTATTGAACCCAGGACCCACGGCACAGAGCCTGCCCGCTGCACCGACTGGGTCGTCATTTGTATTATTTTCCAAAAATTTTAGTACATTAATTTAGATTTAGACTTTAGTTTTCAAACGCTAGCCTAACAGAAATTTAAAAATCTTATTTTACTCTTAAAATTTCTAATGAAGTTTGTCTTCCAGCTCAAAGAAAGTAATGATTTGGATTTATATCGGCGGCCCCGCGGCCATTATGCATGCTAATGTATATTTTTACCCAACTAGGTTGAATCAAAAAGGGGCGTTATGATTTAAACACCATATGCAAATGTATTTATGTATTTTATTTTTGTCCATCACAGCGTCCTAACTAATCAACCGACTGTAACATATAAGATATCGTTAAGTTTATTCAACTGACCGGGTGGCATAGCAAATATTTTTACCAAAAACCCGACTGCAAAAACTGCTTTTGGTTACATTTGATTAAATCAAAATATTGTATAACTAATAAGGCTATCTACGGGCCAATTTCCTATGGCCTATATTTCCTAAAACTAAACTCAAATTATATACAGCAAAGACCCAAGTTACCTACAAGGCATCGAGCTTATAGGTAACTTAAAATATTTGACTGGATTCGGTAAAAAATAAAAGTAACATGTTTCCAACAAATTAAAAACTTTAGCCAAAGTATACCAATATTTTACCTCAATTAATCACAGATGCCACCAAAATTTGGCGCAACCCTATATCGGCAAACCATTAAAAGTTTAAAAAGTGTCGATCAGTGGATCGATTTGTTAAAGTGGTGCGATTACCATCCTCCTACTTTGTAGGGTTCACCTAAGTGTATATTTAACATCAATTCAATGTTTTTTTTTGCTATGATTTTCTGTGAATTGACACCACAACTTCATCAAAAAAAAAATGTTTCATTTTGACATAGAGAACGGTCTTTTTTTAAATCTACTATCACATTTTTTCCGTGGCAAAGAGTAGATTGTTAATTAACCGACACTAGACTAAATCGATACTAGACTAAAATTTTAATATGATTTTATGGAAGCAGAATATCGATTTTTACTAATTCAAAATTCAGTTTCGATACATTCAAGTTACAAAATTACGAGATTGCCCTCAAGAAGTATGTAATGAAATTGGATAATGGTAGTAGTTTAGTTTAACGGAGGCCAAAAATGGCGATATCTATTTTGTATTATTTTCCAAAACTTGCGAGTCAAGTGTAAATGGAAAATGAACTGGCTTAGTTAAGTACGCGTCCGCCTTTTAAGCAGGGGTTCGATCCCCGGCGGGAACACAAGATTTTTCCGCGTGATACATTTGTGTTTCTGGTTTTGGGCGTGATGTGAATGTTTCCGGTACACGATACAAGTCATTGAACTTAGTGGGGCTGTGAAAACAAAAAGAGAAAATAAATGTGTAACAATGGCGGAATATGATTATAACTCCGCTTAAAGTTATAGTAAAGTTTATACCACTTTATTATGACATTATTTGACTATGATTGGACCTTGCAAAATTGAAAAAGGTGAGAAAAAACACAACGGGTTGCACTCCGGGAGTGCCGGCAGAAGTGAAAACTTGAACATTTTTCGCCACGCGGTAGTAAGTCTCTCCTTTGTCTTACAAATTTTCGATCAGAGCTAAAAATAAGAATGTAGTTTAAGCTCGCGTCTGCCTTCTAAGAACCGGGTATCGGGTGCGATCCCCGGTACACAAGCTTTCTCTCCCCATTGTTTCTAGTTATGCTTGTTACTGTGTGTGTTATGTCCTAGGTGACTTTGAATGAGAGGAGGTATGAAAAGATTCATGAATGCAGAAGAAGTAAAAGATGTGCGTCAGGATCGTAGCAGGTGGAGAGATGTGGTCTCTGCCTACCCACATGGGAAAAAGGCGTGACTATATGTATGTATTCATGTATGTCGTAGGTACCGGAAAAGCACCCATAATCGAAGTAAGCGTGGGGTGTAGCTGTCAAAGCTTTTATATCATATCCGTGTGTCCAGTTGAGTCTCTTTGCCTGAGCCGGTGTTTCCTGATGAGTACAATATGTGAGTTTTCAAGCCGCCAGTGAATACGTATCTTCTAGGCAAGCTTGCTCCATCTCCTCAACGTCACTTATCATCAGGTGAGATTGTGATTAAAAGTTTGCCTATCTTGAACAAAAAAAAATTAATACTAAGCCGTAAGCTTTATTTTCCAACTTTGTATTTAACGATTCGTCCTTGTGGCTTTCATTTTGTTCCTTCCGGTTACTCCGATTAGTAAATTCTTTGCAAGGTTAAAGAGAAAATTGAATTCGCTTTCCAGCATGACTCGTATGGATTTGCGGACGAGTATTTTTGTTTTCTTTTCAGAAAATCTGCCGTCGGTGCGGGCTTTATTTTCCAACTTTGTATGCTGAGATTACTTTGAAGTGAGTCAGCGGATCTCTGGTAAGGTTTAAGTTTAGTCCTATATACCTATACAGTACAAAATAGTTAGCGACCATAGATAGCAAGATTATCGAGATGTTCATAATATATTATTACACTAATCACACTAATTTATATAAAATCCAAAACTTTTGAGTATATTTGAAGCGGTATCTCTGTAACGGCTGAATACACTAACATTTTGAGCATCGAATTAAACTTAAGAGATATTACTTATATACAAAGCGCCCGAGGCGCGCGGCCGAGCGGCACGGCGGCGGGCGCGTTTTGTATAAGGGCGCGCGCCTCGAACCTAATAATATATTATGTGGATATAGTAGACAATCTACCCCTTAAGTCTGATTCCCTACACGTGGTCCCCGGGTGGTGCTAATTAGGTGACATTTGAGAGGTGGTAGAGCATTTTGTGAGTTGCTCGCCTGGCTTGCTACCAAAGTAGCTTACCACCATCAAGTTGAAAGTCTGCCGCCAAGCCAAATACGGTGTTCCGGCAGTTATCCTTGAGAGCCTGCGTATTCCAGGTCTAGTGCGTTTACCAGCTTCTATCACATCGTCACTTACTATCAGGTGAGATAGTGGTCAAACACTAGCCTGTCACAAATAAATAAAAAAAAAAGAATAGGATATAGGCTACTTCTGATATTCACCGAAGCGGTCAAAGCCACACCTTATCTTAAAATAATATGGATTAGTCATAGTTTTGTATTGTCTTTTAGAAGTATTTATAAAAAGTACAAAACCTCATTTAATCATCTGGAATTGAGAACACTATTCGCCAAAATTAAACAAAAAATTATTAAAATCATATTTCATTGATTTCCTCATTTGAGAATACACACAAGTACAAAATTTCCTGTGTACAATATTTTCGTCATCATCATTATGAGCTCTTTATTTTGCCACTATTGGGATTCGGGGCGTGCTCTCACTATAAGAGAGCCAAGACTATCACGCTGGTTAAGTAAATATTTTAACTGAAACCTTGACCGCCCATGACTATAAAATAAATGTATTTCGTCTTCACGTTAGAACTATATTTTAATATGTTTTGTATTTATTATACTTATTCCCGTGGCATTATTGATGTCAATCCAACCAGGCCTAGATTATGATTGGGTCAAAAGCATTAATACTGGTACATTACTACGACTGTATTTCGGTACAGGTTTAGCTAGCACAAAAAAAACAACCGGTTGCACTCCGGGAGTGCCGGCTGAAGTGAAAACTTGAACATTAACGTTGTAAACAGCAGGAACAGGCATACATTTTCGCCGCACGGTAGAAAGAGAGGGGGATATTACTTCCTTTCCTACGCCACGCCGGCGGTCTACTCTCCCTCCGTCTTACAAATTTTCGATCAGGTCACGTGTCCTGACGCGAGTTTAACATTTTTTACCTATCCCAAAAAAGTGCGCAACGCCGCTAAAGAAGATTTTACTTCAAAAATTTAGTACCACCACGGATTTCATCACAATCGTCACCAAAAACTTAAAAGATATCTTAGTTTGAACATTTAAACTATCGTGAGTATGTTGTGTCATTTGTATACGGCTTGTAACACTTACAAAATTTCATCTTACTTTGTAGTCGACTAGTTTCGGACAAATTTTGAGTCACGCGCCGAGGCCCGAGCCGCTTGCCTAAGCGTAGGTATCGCGCGTCTGACTCATCCTGATGAAGGACTGTTCGGTATATTACCAAACATCTTGCGTCGGCTATTATTCGCGTGTCGTGTTGCCCTCATTAGTTAAGTTTTAAGACAGTGCTATTTGGCTACCGCGGCACATGGGTGCATTCAACATAACATAAACATTTTAATAACATATTATAACATATGAACATAGTTTAAGAACATTTCATACAAAAAATAAATAGCGCTAGTTATAAACAATTAACAATTTCATTTAACACTACAACCTCGCTACCGTACCGAACAAGGACAACTAATTTGTCCGAAACTAGTCGACTACAAAGTAAGTTGTCATTTTTTACGTGTTTTAAGCCGTATATAACATAAATTAGATGTCGCAGTATTTAAAATTTCCAGATGCGCTGTCACTAGCATATGATTTTGCAGTGGCGAATTTCCTTTGTGGCGAGTTTACAAATAGGATTTTGTAAAGCTTTGACAAACGTATTAAAATGAATACTAAAATTACGGCCAGTAAAAATCCAAAATAACAGAGTTTATGCATTACTTTCTTCCTTACCAAGAACGAAATACGCCTATTAAGTCGTTGCTATATTTAAAATTAACAACATAAAATTATACAATTCCAAAACATGTCACATCACCCAACTTCACGTAAAAACAAAATGAAACCGTATATTCCGTAAAGAGTTATCGTGTCTCCCGCATTACTGGCGTACTGTGTGACACCTTGACATTTCGCTCTCCCACCCCAGTAAAATAAGAATTCCTACGTATGCAACGGCTCGGGAAATACCACGTGTCTTACGTAAGCAGAAATAATGGTTATAGTGTAGGGAAATATAGCTATTTATTTTGGTTGTTATATTATGGAAGGAAAAAACACTTTAAGTTCTTTAAGAGATCCGTGTAGATAAAAAATGTTTCTTAAGTTTTATAATTGGACGACTCAGATTGCCAGAGACAGAAAGCTAACTATAATTAATAGTTTTTTTTGGCAATATGCTTACTAATACATTTTAAATTAATAGACAAATAAACTCTTTACTGAAGACCTTCATTGTAGCAAAAACAGAAAAAAATACAATTAATTATAGTCATCGAGATAGGAAACAAACCTAATTACTTTAGCTACAACATCCTTGATTATAGTAGTGTAATAAAGGGCATCTCATCGCTGAAAGCAATCAGTTCTAGATTTTTTTTTTCATTCTCGCCTGGATTTCTATCCTGAACCAAAATACAATCTTAGTTCTTCACCTTCCGGACAAGGAATCTGACAAATAATACTAGAAAAATATGTTTCGCTTTAGGTACAGTCATGCAAGTCCTACCATGCTTAGACCACGACCACACCGTCATTTATAAAATTGTTTAAACACTTGCCAATTAGAATTTAAAAAAATTACTAGCATCGCCCAGGCATTGGAGGCGTCTGTGTTGAGGTGCATGTCAACAGATTTACTGCTCTTCTTATAATAATGATGTGGTTTTAATATAACTTATTCGCGTACATTTATTAAATTTTAGCATAAAAACTATCGTGAGAATTATTCATTATTGTTAATTAAACTGGCACGCACTCACGTATTACTGTCGAAGAAAAATGCTCCGACCATGTATCGAATATATAAATGTCCTTTTTCCTTATTCTTTATATATTATTTATTTTTAGTAACTTGTGTTACAAAAAGGTGTTATTTTTGTGACATGTATGGATCGAATATGAAGAAATTAATACAGGAGCTACGTTTACATTTATTAAATATTATTATTTTAACTAACCTCGACGTTTTGGCAGAGTTGCATCGGTCATCATCGGTCACGAAAAACTACGTATACCTATTATTCTACGTATATCCATAAGTTATCGTTATGGTCAGAACTATAACTACACTAACACAACACATTCTCCTCCTTAATCTTCGACCTCTTCTAATTCTTCGACCTCGCATTAATAGATCTCGACTAACCGACCAATAAAGGAATGTTTTTGATCAGAAATCTAAGTTTGTTTTAATATAAGACATGTTAAATTTAACGTTACTTTTGTCAGATAGTTTACTATGACTATATAATAAAACAATGTAATTTTAGTCGTAGGAACCATAGTACAATTACTTTTACACATAAATGTGACTCATCCCCTAAAAACTGCATTAAACACAAACATAGTCATAAAACTCACTAACTTGTTTAGTCAAAGAGGCCAAATGAGTGTAATTCATTTAGGACAAGCACTTAACATCAGGTGGATCATTAAAAAGTTGTCGTTAACTTCTTGTAGGACGCCGAAGGTTCAACCCTCACAGGTGGTATGGCGTGGTTTAGGATACATAAAACAGTAAACAAATATAAAACCAGATGTCGACAAACTTTTATACGAGTCCTCTTAATACGGAATTTCTTCAGTATTCTCTAATAGACCAATCTATTACGCCTTTGCTTGACCAGCTGTGTAGCATTGTTATTACATTATTTCGAGCATTAATAAGATTTTTTTTTTTATTTTTTTACTAAATTGGCGGTCCGAACTCAATGTTTATGTTTTTTTGCTACAGTACGGGTGGTGACTTGTATAAGTTGTGCTATCTATGCATAATTGAGTGTATGTGAGTGAATATTTTTGGCAGTTATTTTGATTTAAAAACCAAACTACTAAACTGCTTTTATTGAAATGTATATGGGATCAAACGTATAATTAAAAGTATAATCTGTATCTCGGAAACGGCTCCAACGATTTTCAAGAAATTCAGGTAGTATGCAGGGGGGTTTTGGGGGTGAAAAACTGATCTAGCTAGGTTTCATTTTTAGAAAATGTAGTTTTAACGAGCAAAGCTCAGCCATCCAGTTACCATATTATAAAACAAAAAAGATTTTCCAAATCGAAATATGTAAATGACGGGATTTTAAGGTTTACAAACATAAAAAAATACACGCAGAGAAGCCGGACGGTCTACGCTTATACTTTTCTGATGAAGGAACACCGAACGTTCCGAAACTAGTCTCGTAACAATGCGAGCAAACAACCGTGAATGAAGTCGTATAAAACCTTACTATTAAAAAAATACACACTTTCCTAATATACCTTTTTTTAAGTGTGTTATAAACATTGAATGATGAATATGTCATTCATCATTAAGGTAAGTGGTAAGATAAGGTCTATGCAATAATAATCATAAACAATTAATATTTATAGTTAAAATCTCAATCTCGTCAATTAATTTTTAATAAATAAATAAATAAAATATGCTTAGTTGGTCTGCCACAAGGCTTTATAGTAATTTTACTTCAATATATTACGTACATTAGAAGAATAATAATTTAGTGTAAACGATCAATATTCTTACCAAAACAACTTGGGGTTATAGCACAGTGGAAAACATTCTGCCCGCAGCGCATTGTGGGTCTTGGGTTCGATTCCCGATAAATAAACACAATTTTCTTTTCTAAGGAACTGCTGCCCCATTAATGTGATGTAAATATTTCCGGCACCCATCATACAAGTCTTTGTGAGGGACTGTAAATAAAAAAAAGTTATTGGTCGTCATAATGCTTGCTTGTCGTAAAGACTAGTAGGCAGTCCTAGTTTCAGGATTTTTCAGGCCGCCTGAAGGCATCCGACCGACAGCTTAGCATGCCGACCAGGCCGACCGCGCTACGAGTGTCACAATAAAAATTAAGAAATAATTAAATGTTTATTTTACTAGTAGCTGTATTCCCCTAGATTCGAGGATAGCGTTTAAACTAATTATCGCGTTAATATCACGAAGAACTAATAAAACAGTGTTTCTATGAGCGTAGAACACTTAATTATGTTTTGCAGGGTTAGGATAATAATTATGAGAAACGTGGTATATATATGTACTGTATCGTGATTACAATAGATACTGTAGATAAAACACAGTATTATTAATAAAATATCTAATATATAATAATCTTCAATTAGATTTAAAATTTTATTATGAAAACTATTGCGATTGCAAATTATTGTTATAGCAATAGATTTAAAATGTGCGGCTCTCAGATACATTCTACGTATAGCAAGTTTACCACCCTAAACTACACCATTAGCCAGCCAGTGATTTAATTATTGCCAATCAAAGATAAATAACTTTAAGTAAAACAATTTAATTTATCAGGCTTAGACTTTTTGTGTTGCTGGCCGAAGTGCGAGGTGGGACGCTACGGGCAGCGCTCCGCACTCATTAAAAAGGCTTATGTTTGAATGAAGCCGATACAATTGTACAACCAGACATCGACAACATTTAAATCACGCCAATTTCCGTTTTCATAAGTAGGTTTAAGTTAATTTAATATGTGCGTGAGCCTTAAACAAATTATCAGTTTTATCAAGATCCTGCCACAACTTCAATAATACAAAGCAATGTGTGTGTGTTAATATATAAAGAACTAGCAATTATATTGAAGTCAATTGATTTTATTTATATAGCAGTAGCCATGCTAGGCAAAAAAACTTGAGAGGTGTCAAGGGACACCCGGATGGAGCCAAGTTCAATTTCCGTCTAGCCCCCTTTCGCAACGCGCGATAAGGAACTTTCGTTCCAAAATTAAAAGAACATGCAAAAACCAACATCACGCGGTGTTCCCAGGCGGTCACCCTTCCAAGTAATGACCGCGCCTGACGTTGCTTAACTTCGGTGATCGGACGAGAACGTGGTATGGCTTACAACGATAGCAAAAAGTGTCGTTACTACTTTTGGTCTAAATTTTTTCCATCTAACCCCCTTTCGCAACGTGCGATAAGGAACTTTAGTTCCAAAAAAGAATACAAAAAAATAAACAATAAAATAATAAAAAAAAATATAGTGAAAAAAAAACTTCAATATAGTGATAAATTTACCTTCATTATAATATTATTGAATTACGGCTATCACTCACGTCATTTGATCGATATTGTCGACCTAGGTTTCGAGCATGTACGATGCTCTTCTTCGGGATGAGTTTACGTCGCGA
The DNA here is from genome assembly GCA_948107665.1 of Lomographa bimaculata. Classification (NCBI taxonomy): domain Eukaryota; kingdom Metazoa; phylum Arthropoda; class Insecta; order Lepidoptera; family Geometridae; genus Lomographa; species Lomographa bimaculata. Next base: position 3,974,589 of record OX403592.1, on the reverse strand, counting down.
GATCGCGACGAAGACTGACTATCGATCTAATGACGTGAGTGATAGCCGTAATTCAATAATATTATAATGTTTAATTCTCACGAAAACTTTAATAGTAAAATTTACCTTCATAAATTTATCACTATATTGAAGTCATCACGTATAACATCGTTAGCAGTATACCAATTTACAAACTTGACAATTTCCCGTTAATTGGACAATTAAAGGCGCGCCACAAATGATGGACAAAGAAACCCATTTCGTTACTTCCAGCCAAACCTTGATAACGAGCAAAATAACTATTGTAAAATCAATTTGAACACCGGTTATAAATGACTTGCTGGTGACACATCTGACACATGTCATCGAGACAGCTTTCGGTGAAGTGTCCATGGTGCTAAATGAGTATACATTATTCATCATTAAAGAACCTGTCAGGCGGTATTTTTAATTTAGTATAGTTTATATGTTATTGTTAATGGATTCGATTAAACGTAATAGTAGCGGTTCGGTCATAGCAAGTACAATTTGTGGTAAAATTCTATTAATGGATACACCTTTTAATTGGGTTATTATTGTATAGCTAATGTACTTGGATACAATAATAGTAATAAATTAATAATTAAATACTACAGTTCATATTTATATTGGTATTTTTATTTTTATTCTAAATAGGCAAACGTTTGACCGCCATCTCACCTGATGGTAAGTGACGATGCGGTAGACGATGGAGAAAGTTTGCCTAGAAGATGCCTATTCACTCGTGACTTAAATACTCCCATATCTAATACCTTTAAACGAGCAATTCTTGTTTATATATATATATGTGTAATCAGGATCTCGGAAACGGCTCCAACGATTTTCATGAAAGGGGTTTTTCGGCCAATGGAATCGATTTATCAACGTTCCAGGTCCGATAAATGCTCGATTCCTAAACTGCATTTGAAAAACCGGGTTTAAGAAACTATCAGCGCCATCTATTACGCCATGACCGATGTAAAAAACTGTTTCTACTCGACACTAGATGGAGCTTTCTGAGGCTACAAATTCAAACACATTCTACCAAAAACAAAAAACCGAGCAAAGCTCGGTCACCCGGATATTTGTATTTATCAGAAAACACAGACTCAGGTAATGAATTCCATTCTTTTGCAGTTCGCATAATGAATGTGGAGGCAAAACGCTTCGTCCGCATTTGTGGAATATCTACCATATAGCGATGTCGCTAATATCCTACTAATATTATAAACCCGAAAGTTTGTTTGTAAGTGTGTAAGTATGTTTGTACCCTCTTCACGCTTTAACGGCTGAACGGATTTGGATAAAATTTGGAATGTACATAGATTATACCTGTGATTAACACATAGGCTACTTTTTAACTTGATAATAGCGAGCGAAGCCGCGGGGCACGGGTAGTTGGTATATAAAGGCGTTTTCTTATGATCGTAGCGAAAGAAATAAGATTGGACTAGTTCGTAGCTCAAGGTTGACGGGTTTTGATTGATTTATCATCGGCATCATGAAAGAGGAAGGAAAGGACCATGTTTGAATAATTATGATGTTGAAACATTAATCATATTTTTGCATCAGAGAAAAGTTTCTGGCCGTTGGAGCATCAGATAATTATATAATGCTTTAATTATTGCGGCCAATTTTATTATTGTTTTGCTTCATTCATTTTTTTGATTAATGTATTTGATTTATGACATTTTATTTTATTTCATCTTGACATTCAAATATTTATTTCTAAACAATCTGGATTAATATTATTAGTTTCTGGATTATTATTTTATTGGATCGTACCTATATAATTATGTATGAATTTTATTGTGTTTTTTTATGCCTGATAGGCAAGCATTTGACCACAATCTCACCTGATGGAAAGTGATGATGCGGCTGATAATGTAGCATGTTTGCCTAGAAAGTACCTATTCACTCTCGACTTATAGACTCCCAGATTGTACCGTTCGGGGAACAAATACAAAGGCAACGAGTTCCACTCCTTCGCAGTACGGATGATAAACGTAGAAGCGAAACGCTTCGAGCGAACTGGAGGTATGTCAACCATATATGAATGACGTTTGACAGTTTATTGTGGATTTGTGTTTGTTGCAATTTATGGACTATGTCTGAAATAATAATAATTAATACTCACAGCCCGCAATGAGTTTTAATCACAAGTGCTGGATACATATCAGTTATAACACCCATAACCAGAGGCACTTTACCTTTGTAAGAACAGCTTAAACGGCTGACGTGTAACCAACTTTGCCAGCAGGTACTGTATTACATAAGTACCTATACGCTGAACTGAGATGTTTAACCTTGTTTAACAATTGCGGTTGTTGTTGTTGGACCCTGCTACGAGTTTTACATCGATGAATTTTGTTTGAAATGGTTTAGATAAGATGATTTATTCATTCAAATTTTTCACTCACACATTTGTAAACGTTTATAATTCGATTATTTATGGCATGATAACTCTAAATTTAAATTGATACTTATAATTTAAATATTATAAGTGTTGTTTAAAGATTTCTATGTATTTTAATTAATACAATACCTTAATTTTTATAATTAATCATGCTTAACCGATGTAATAAAACGTGGATCTGATATATGTGTTAGACTTTTTAAAGTATGGGGAGTAAATACATCGTCCGATTTTTTAAACCTCCAGCCAAAATAAATGTATGTAACATCATAATGCCATATCTTCGAAATTTCATACTTTCGTCCTTTGGCTTTAAATCCCTTAATTACATTTTTCTTGATAGAACACGTACCCTTATTTATAAACATAGTTTTTTGTGCGTTGTCTCGAAATAATACACATTCTTTGTTTTAATACTTCTATAAGGTTTTTAAGAGTCTAGTGTTTACTTTAATACGTGTTTGCTTTAATAAATAAATAAAGTCCACTGAATTCTTTAATTACGCCAAAAATACTACAAAGAATTTCTTTAATTAACTTTGAAGTATTTTTCTTCGTAAAATTTATGTTTGAAGTAAGAGATGTGATATTGTCTTTTGAAAGACAATACTTTGATTAATGGGCAGGCGTCTTGAAATTAACTTTGTGAGAATATTTTTTACTCGTGAATTTTATTATTTATTAGAAAAATATATAAGAGGTAAAAGCAAATAAAGAACAAAAATGAATGGTCGTTTTTTATACATGTAAGAGACGAGCAGACAGATTAGCAAGTCACTCATCTGATGGTAAGCGTCGCGCTTGCTGATTACAACTCAGTGCTTCCCAAAGTATTTAAGTTATAGTTACAGGTCAAAGTCCTGTGCGGCAAAGCATTGCGCTCGTCACCGTGAGATAGATGTTAAATTTCCTTAGACTTTTATATATCTGGCAAAATTTACCGTTATTTTAATAAAAATATTAAGAGCGCGTATTGTTTTAGAAATTTAATTATTGACGATATGTAAGGGCCAATACACAAAAGCGCCTCGTTTATTTATTAGTCTAAATATTCTCAGTTTCGTTACTTTTTTCTTGCGACTAGGATTAGCTTTCTATGAGCTTATATTGAGCGTGAAAGTTCTTAAATAATAAATTATAGTAAACGCTTTTACCCTCACAGCCCCAAGTTCAATAACTTGCGTCACGGGTACCGGAAACATTCACATCAAACAAACGATCACACCCAGAACCAGAAACACAAATTTCCCTTAGAGAAAAATATTGTGTTCCCGCCGGGAATCAAACTCGATACCCCTGCTTAGAAGGCGGACGGGCACTTAACTAAGCCAACGAGCAGTTATGATATACATACATACATGTACATACATACATGTATAATAAAAATACTTTTGTAACAAACGTAACATTATTGTAACAATAGATCATTATTGAAACTGAAGTTCTGATTAACTTTGACCGAAAACAATATCCGATTCAAACTCCACGTCGCGTCGCTTCAAATATAACAATTAAACAAAGTAGAACAGTTCCCTTTCAAGCGCGTTTCAGGCGAACTCTTCTCCCAAAAACAACTACGGATTTTCATATCCGTCCTAAACAACTCCCTGAACAAAGGCTGGAATTTCTGAATTCGATTTGTTCTTGATGTTGTAGTATTTTTATATTTAGAAAAGGCACGCCATATTTTTTTTTTTATTGTTTAGCAAAAGCAGTGGAACCGGTATGAACAATTAACTAAATATAAGCGGCACAATTTATCCCACTATCACCGTTAGCGCTTGGAAGAGTGGGATGCCATGTTAGCTAACGTTAATCATAATAATAATATGGATATAGGACTATGCTCAAGCTACCTGTAACCACGCGGCTACGAGCTACGATGCTACATTGTCTATAATAGGCTACGTGGCTACGAGTAGTCGTAGCCGCGTAGCCTGCTAACAAACGACTGTGTGTGTGGACACACTTTTAATGTAGCTTAAGCAGCTAAGTAGTCGTAACCACGTTCGCTGTAAGCAAGCGACTATATTTAGTGAAAATATTTGTATCATTTAGGCTATTACGCAAGCTCTAAAACTGAAATGGCAATGGGCTGGCCATGTATCACGGTACAGAGACGGTAGATGGACAGCCAAAACCACAGAGTGGAAAGGGCCAACAGGGAAAAGAAGAGTTGGCAGACCGAAGAGGAGATGGGCTGATGACCTAACGGATACAGCAGGTAATAACTGGCAGGATATTGCAAACGACAGGGACAAATGGAAAAAACTGGAGGAGGCCTTCACCCGCGGAGGGGCCCATATCCCATTTAATCATACTAACCATTAGATTATAAGCAAAATCAAACCACTAACAATACAGATAGTAACATATTATTTAAAATGTTTTGTAAGGGATACGGGAAATAAAGGCTTTTTTATTTTTATTTTTTATTTTATTTAGGCTATCAACCAAGAGTAGTCGTAGCTGCGAAGCCTAATGTCAAGCGAGTGACTACGTTAGGTGTAGCTGCTTAAGCCTGGACTTTGTGCGTTGACACAGCTTTACGACTAGTCGTAGCCACGTAGCCTGTATTCGAGCGAGCTTGGTATTGGTGACTATGTTTGGTGTAGCTACGTAAGCCAAAACTGTGTGTGTTGGCACAGTTTTGGCTTACGCAGCTACATCAAATGATACGTCCATTTTGCTGAGGAAATTTGCTAAATCGCTAACCAAGCCCCTGCCCCGGCAAACAAAGCCCGTCGTCCGATAAAAAAGGGAAAGATAAAAATGGTCTGTACAATGACAAAGGCGAGCCGTTTGCGGCCTCGGCGAATGCGTGAGCAACACGTAATAACGACCTGTTCTCACTTGTTTTACTGTTTATTTATTATCTCCATGGATAAAGGCTTTGTTTATAGCGCGGTCGTTGCGCAGCTTTGACGGGTGATTTGATAAAAGGCTTTGTTGGTATGTGAGATGCACGTACGTATATAGCGTACAGTCAGCAACAAAGGTATCTGAACAGTACTTGTTTTAAAATGTAACTAAACCATTTATGTGTTGTATGAAGTGAGAGATTAACAATTCTCGAAGATGTTTAATTTGTTGCTGACTTTTCGTATCAATACAGTCCAAGTAATCCTATTTCAATGTTTAGGCTATACACAAATAAAATTTCATCAGCTGCTACAAAAATACCTCGTTGCAAACATACTAACACACCCACTAAAAATCGCTTTCGTGAAACTAAGTTCCGACTACTACATAAAAGGATTCCTATAAATTTAAAACAAAAAGAAATATGTAATGCATACATATATATAGTATTATTTAAGATAAAAAGTCTGGAATAACACCCAGATAACTATATACAAGCGTTCTAAAAATCGGCAAAATCGGTTAAGGAGTTTCGGCGTGATTGAAGAACAAACATTTCATACAAAATTGCAACATTTAAATTATCAGTTGGAAGTTGAATACATGGATAATATGATAAGCCAATCATTTGACGAATGTGCTTTTTCTTTTTATTTACTTGCCATTTTAAAAGCATACAAAAAAATGTTAATATTGTAGCATTTGAAAACCACTAAGGTTTGTTATACAATACTACAACTAGTCTACATAATACCTTAAAATATACATTATACCTACATTGTACTTATTTATTATTATTTAATCATTTTGCACAAATCAGAGTACAGGGAATGGCCTAATGCCAAATAGCATTCTCTACCAGCCATCCTGGCCGTGAAAGAAAAGCGGTGAGTTTGCGGCAGAAACAAAATAACCGAATGTAATATACATATTTTAGGATATATATATATAAATAATATACATGTCTATTCTACATTATAAATATTTATATATATACATTTACAATATATACATATATATATATATACAATATATACACATACATATACAATATATTACATATTTAAACAAATATTATATGTACATAGATACATTTTTTAATAATATGAAGATATGTAGACTTAATAACAACAACAACCCAAACAACCCTTTATTAAAATAAATTACAATTTATGTGTATTTTCGCTTAAAGTATTTTTTTCTTTACAGATATAACGAAGATTAACGTGAAGTGAAAATGCAAGTGACTAAGTGAAGTGCTCAAAATGAAGACCGCAAACTCCGTGCTGACACTCATATGTGTCATTACTTTTACCTTCACACATGCAAAAACAGGTAAAAACTTCTATTTTCTCAATTTTTTTTGGAAAAATATTTTATTATGTACTTATACAGAGATAATATTTATGTTTTATTGTATTCTAATCATTGAGCGGAGACACTTAGACTTGTGATACATAAAGTAGATATTTTTTTTTTTATGCTGGACATGCAAGCATTTAAAGCTGTAACATTAATGGTTGTTTTATTTCCTTTGAGGTTGTGGTGCTATAATATTAAATTGAATCCAACATAACCAATGCTATTTAAGGAGGAAGATACGGGACCTCCTAACATCACGTAAACATCATCAGCATCATCTATGTAGCCTAAAAAAAAACAACTAGTCTTTAAAACTGAGCTCTCGCGCCTACATATTTCCTATTTTTTCTTTAATGTGGGCATTTAAATAATAAGGCAAAATGTAGCGGGGCAGATAAATTAAAAATATTTTGCGCTCCACTTGCGTGTATGGATGCCTGTTTATATTTTTTTATTGCCATTTTTACTTTGGGCTATAGCTTCATATTTTCTGAGAATTTGGTTTTTGCTTTGTATAGTTAAGACGCTAAATGACTGATGGATGGACGTGATAGACGGTGCTGAACCGCCCAAGCCATCATAGAGTTCTTGCTTCGCTCGATCAACTATTAAGCATAACCTTACCATAATTTGAGTTTAGTTTTTTAACTTTTTATGGTAAAATCACAGGACAACTGCACGCAATGTTCCAGTTAATTTACAAAAAAAGAACTCTTATATACGAGTACAACATACGCTAGTCTAGTCAAAGTTCGTAAGTCAAAGTCACTATGGACCGCTAGTCCGATAGTGACTTTGTAAAAATGGTGTGCATTGCACTTAATTTATGCGACCCACGCCCTCGGAGCTATATACGCTAGTCTAGTCAAAGTTCGTAAGTCAAAGTCACTATGGACAGCTAGTCCGATAGTGATTTTGTAAAAATGGTGTGCATTGCACTTAATTTATGCGACCCACGCCCTCGGAGCTATATACGCTAGTCTAGTCAAAGTTCGTAAGTCAAAGTCACTATGGACAGCTAGTCCGATAGTGATTTTGTAAAAATGGTGTGCATTGCACTTAATTTATGCGACCCACGCCCTCGGAGCTATATACGCTAGTCTAGTCAAAGTTCGTAAGTCAAAGTCACTATGGACCGCTAGTCCGATAGTGATTTTGTAAAAATGGTGTGCATTGCACTTAATTTATGCGACCCACGCCCTCGGAGCTATATACGCTAGTCTAGTCAAAGTTCGTAAGTCAAAGTCAATATGGACCGCTAGACCGATAGTGATTTTGTAAAAACGGTGTGCATTGCACTTAATTTATGCGACCCACGCCCTCGGAGCTATAATATCTTTCGAATTTTAGTAAAACCATTGGCCGTAACTGATGTTTCTATCAAATTCCTAACATGGTTACGTCATAGCAAATCAAGTTCACGACTCGATTAACTTTACCTCCGACAGACGAGTGAAATTCTCAACAGACTGAACAGTCATTTGTGTTTCGAAGGTAATTTCGTAGTTTGGACGGGTGAATGACTTAACTTTCAAGTATAATAGGTGGAAGTTAGTCAAGAATCTACCTTGATTTTGTAGTTGAGAGTAAATGGATAGGTTGTGGAGGTAATAAGACATTTTTGTCGCCTTCGACGTACATATTTGAACCGCCCGTTGGCCTAATTGGATAACGTTCGCCTTCTAAGCAGAGGGATTTGGGTTTGATTCCCAGCGGAAATACAAGTTATATCGCCAAGGAAAATTCGTGTTTCTGGTTCTGGTTGTAATTGTGGATTTGATGTGAATGTCTCCGGCACCCAAGTCAAACTTAGCATCTCCACACTAAGTTTGACTTGTGTTGTCTGTGAGTGTGATAGCGTTTATGTTATGTGTGTATATGTGTAAGTGTTTACGTTACTGGAGTAAGTGTGTAAATGTGTAAGTTTGTGAGTATGTTTGCTCCCTCTTCACGCTTTAACAGCTGAACGGATTTGGAATGTACATAGCTCATGCTTAGGATTAATTATGTTAGTGTATAACATTTTGTAAAAATATTATAAGAGATCATGGTCTTCTTCATCATGGTATCATCATCCGAGTTATTTTTTTTAGATGAACTATAAGAAGGGCTCTTGCGGTGATAACTCTATAAATGTAGTTATTATTTGTATTCCCACCGGAAATCGAATAAGATACTCGCTGCTTAATAAGCAGAGGAACTACCAACTACTTCAGCGGCCAGTTCCAATAAAAATGAAAAGTCAACACCTTTTTCACAGTTAGCGTTTGAACATTTTCTAATATGTTAGTATAGTATATAAAATTAAAATACCTTGAATATAACAATTTGGTAGTGAGTAAGGTTAAAGACCTATTTAGTCCCGGTGACAATATGAATTATTTTAAAACCAACAACTACTCATCTCAAACTAAATAAGAAGTCTATTTGGTCTGAGCTACTCATTAGATTTTTTTTTGAACAAATATGACAGATCATATAGCAAGAATGCAACATTAGTCCTCTAAACTGTAATTAGATGACATCACAGATAAAATTAACTAGTGCAAGCGATTCTTTTATTGTTAATCGGTACAAAAAGTCAAAATATATTTGAAAACATTATAGGACAGCTGTCAGAAGTCTACTGTTAGATAATTGCCTCCTCTACAGATTTAAAAAACGAACGTCTATTATATTTTAATCGCTAGCGTCGTCCTGCGACCCTTATTATGTCGTCTGTCCACCTAGTGCGCGGTTTTACTACACTACCATAGTAGAACTGGCAGTAGAGTCTTTAACTTACATAATGCCTCTTTGGGGCCCATGTGAATAAACGATTTTAATTTGATTTGATTAGAACGTGGTGAGGCACGAGCGTACGATCGTACACACATACAAGCCGCGTTTGGTACCACTCTATGAAGATAACAGACTTGTTTTTTGTTTTGACTCTACTATAATACTACGGTTCCCAGTCCTGGTCTCCATTTGAGAACCTTCCTTGGTCACCTTTCGACCCCATCGTGAAGTATCTGTGCAGGCGAACTACTAGTAAAAGTAGTAGCTGACATATTTTTTTTCAAATCGACTAACACCCGAGCTCGAGCAATATGGGGTGTATTGAAAACCAGCCCTGCGTAGACGTAGTTTGCGCAGCACAGAGCTGAGTGTTTCCCAACTGCTAGATTATGCATATGAGGAATAGCAAGTTGATTTATTTTATTATTTATGATTGTTGTACCCACCCAGTTATGTTCTATGTGTAATTTTGGCAGTAATCATTATTTTATTTTATTTATTTTTAAAACAAACGTATACTATATTGTTATATCTGATTAGTTTATCTGTTTTGATGTCATAATCATAGAGTGCCAAGAAAGATCGTGAGAAGGTTTAAATTTACGGCATTTTTCAATTCTTAGTTAAGTAGGTCACGCCGGTCATTGGTCTTACTTGTGGGAGTGCTGCCAACGCTGTCTTTAGGTTGTGAGTCTAGCCTTTTTGTTTTTTTTTATATGGACTGACCCCATTAAATGTTAAAGATAAAGTGTTAACAGTTAAAATATATTGGATTTGTCTTATTTTAACTGACGTTAAATGTGACGCGTCAGAATAAGACAAAATATTAATAAATTGTCACTATAAGATGAAATTTGTTCTATTTAGACGCGTGGCATTCGGGGGTTGGTTTTCAAAAGTCTCATTTAGGTACTTCAGGGTTATTTTATACCCAAGAAGTCTAGAGGTGGCCGGGAGAAAAGTCATTGGAAGGTAAATTTCCTCTGGGAATATGGGAAATAAAATACCCCACGGTCCGCAAGACTGGACAAATCCGCTTGGGGTTGCTCCTTCCCCTCCGTTTGAAATTTAAATTGAAAATGTTTTTATTGATGACATTAATTCTTTACATATTAGGTTAATATTATCTTTATTTGGACCACTGCTAAGCAGCACTACAAGGGCAGGACTTGTTTTTAGTCTTATCTCCCAGCGCAACAGACATAGGAGCTAAAATTTTCAATCATCTTCGCTGGTTCCAGTTCAAATTTCTTTGAGAAATTAAAGGTATTAACTATTTAATTTTTTATATACTCAAAGACATGTAATTTCACAGAATTTGACCAATTTATGGTGAATTTACACATGTATGTACCGACAACTTGATTTATTAAAGTATTGTAATAATATCATTGTCATTATTTTTGGTAACTACTTGTGATTGTATTTTATTTCTGTTGGCTGCTTAAATAAATGATTAAGATTATTCGATTTGTTTCATTTGTTAGAATTTATGTGGACATAAATTATTGTCACAAATTTTTGACATTTCACACTGCATTACAATCAAATCCCTATAAAACTACAATAGACAGAACTGTCCAAACGTATCCACTTTCTATTTTCGTAGGCTCAACAACCCGACTCTATTAAAATGAATCAATACTGGCCATTGTTAATATTCTGTATTGTATCTTTTAGATTGGTCACTGTAAAACAAGGTTAATCCGAGACTCAGAAAAGATATTTTTTTCTATCAATATAGGGATAGACAAATTGTTTGCCTGAGGGTTAAGGTCACACCTACTGCCGTATACTAAAACACTTTTGTTTAAAATAATATGATATTTAATTAATAAGACACAGATTTTTACCGGCGTTACATGGAAATGGAAAGGCATATAGTAAAAATATGTATCATAATATACGACAAAAAAAAGACACTTCGTGGATATCAAAACCCTGGCAGACGAACGGACGGACGAACAAAGTGCTGAATCACATCAGTCAACTAGAGATCTCGCATAGCTCGATCAAATATTGTTTATTAATTTTTTTTTTAGAAAAGCAGCATCTTTAACTATAGCATTAACGCTTTCACACTCACAGCCCGATACCCTTGTTTGAGATGGTGAACGCGCACATTTTAGTTATTATCACTCACAATTTAAGTATAAAACAAAAATAGATTTAGGTGTTCAATCACTTAGTTAAAGTACTTATTTAAAACACCAAAAAGTTTGAATACTATGTAAAAAACGACGGAAAAGTAATAAAAAATTAAAATGTACGAAAAGATTAGTTATGTAATAAAAACACTTCACAGAACCTTCTCCATTTTTAAGGTGACTAAAATAGCGTAAGTTCAGTATATCGATTGCAGAACATTTAAATGAAGCGGTCTGTGTTTAGCCATAGTTTTCAATTCTGTAATAGACTTTTTAAACTTTTACGTACTATATTCATGTTGCAAATACTGCTCGCTAATCAAGACTCGGATACCCGCCACTTCAGCCTCATGTAAGTCTAGTCTAATTCTGAGTGGGGGCTATAAGTCCTGCATTGACGTTCTGCTTTGGGTTGTATTTATTGTGCCAGCTGTCACCCAAACCATCCCAAGTCCTTTACGTAACGGATTATTGCCCTGAGATGCTGGCATAGTTGTTCCAGTGTGATGGTTGGTGTTGCGATGATGTAGCGAGAAGCATGATGGTGGTGATGATGATAGCTCGATTTGATGATGATGCTGGCGGTTGCGAAAGTGTCATCAAGTGAGTGAGTTGCTTCAGTCCCTTATCACTAAAGATTATGTCAGTAATGTTACAGTTTTTCTATCAGTACAAATAAATTTAGGCTTAGCTCTAGTTGAAACTCTGTGAATCTACTGAAATAGTGAAACAGCTGTCTAATCTCCGGGATTACGGCAGAAGTAGAGGCACGGCAGACTGTAATGGCATGGGATATCTCTCGATTAACCGTTAATAGAATCGTTAACCCTATACTAATATACCGTTAAGTATCTCAGTATTATAGTAAACTAGCAGTCCCGGCGACTTATGTTCCGCCTAACAGTCAATTAATATGCATGTTTAGGAAGCCATACCCGGCATGCGTTATAATGCCGCGTGACTATATTATTACCTTCTTCATGTTTATGTTTGCCTTGTACTTTACCAAATCTGAGTGACGTTTAAGAAAATGATTTTTATACACCTATAACAAAACAAAAAAAATGTGACGTTCCTAAAAAGTATCCTATGTCCGTCTCCTGGTTCTAAGCAACCTTTCCACCTATTTTCAGCCTAATCAGTTTAGCCGTTATTAAGTTATAAATAGTGTAATTAACACGACTATCTTTTATATATATAGAAGATATATTTATTTATATTATTCTAGTATGACTTATTTTGCAACAAACAAAACCATTAATCTATGTCGGCCTTCAGGCGGCTTGAAAAATCTTGACAGTGCAGTCCTAGCCCAATAATCTACCTATACGCCATGCAAGCAATAAAAAAACACCGTTGTCTACGTTAATGATATTTCTACCCAATTTAAACTAACCATTGTCATTGCTGGCTGCACGTCTGTCTATTAAAACATCGAGTATCGAGTTCGATTCCTGGTGAAAAAACAAGTTTTCTCTCCAAGGGAAATTTGTGGTTCTAGTTCTGAGTGTGATTTAGTGTGTGAGTGTTTGCTTGTTTGTTCTAAATCAGTTTGAAAATAATGTTTTTTTTTTTTATGTTGGATAGGCAAGCATTTGACCACTATCTCACCTGATGGAAAGTGAAGATGCGGCCGAAGGTGTGACATGCTTGCCTAGAAGATACCTATTCACTCGAGCTTGAAGACTCCCAGATTATACCGTTCGGGGAACAAAGACGCAGGCATTGAGTTCCACTTCTTCGCTGTACGGATGATGAATGTAGAAGCAAAACGTTAATGTTAACTTACTTTATTTGTTTAATGTTAACTACATAAAAGTGTACTAGTTATTATTAAAATCTCTGCTAACAATCAAATAAGAAACTTCAACCAGTAAAGTTTATTCAGCTCTATATAATGCGAAGGTCATTCCCTCGAGGCATATTCTCACGCATACACAGTAATAGAAATAGGAAATGGGCATAGCCTTGAAATTCTTGACACAATTTATGTTTAACTGTACCAAATGTTGGGTTGGACTTTAGTACAGAGCAAAAACTGGCATGTAAGGCCGCTCAATTATAGTAACCGATTAAGAAAATGCCCACGATTTGTATTTTTTTTGACTAATATTACTATTAATAATATTTTTTTCCCTCTTAAAGACTTCTGTTTTTAAGTTAGGATAACAGCATAATGGTTATACAATAAACTCTCATACTTATCTATATATATAATAATCAATGCCACTTTTCGTTGTTATTTCATAACTCAAGAACGGGATCACCTATCCAAACCAAATGTTTAGGCTTTGTTCGGACTATTAAGTAGATAGTTTATGTGAAGTTTGCACAAAATCGGTCGAGCGGTTCTTCATTTATCACACCCGGGCGAAGCCGGGGCGGATTGCTAGTTTTTTTATAATTACATACAGTTAATAATGAGCATTAAAATCGATTTCATCAAGATTTTACTTTTACCGATGAGTGATGTGAATGTTACCGGCATCTATATTAAAAGTCATGAGGGCTATGTGTTTGAAAAGAACGTGAAATCATTTGACCCGTTTACAAGGAAAAGTTGATGAAATAAGAATAGATATAAAAGAAGTTATAATATGGATTGTATACTTGTAATTTACTACGTTGACAAATAATTTAAAAAAAACGCTTTCACACTCACAGCCCCACACTAAGTTTGATAACTTGTGTCGTGGATGCCGGAAACATTCACATCACACACACAATCACACCCACAACCAGAAACACAAATTTTCCTTGGGGAGCAAACTTGGGTTCGCGACGGGAATTGAACCCCTCTTTGAAGGCAAATGCTCACCCAGGCAACAAAGCCAACGGGCATTCATTAACAACGAAAATAGCTTTTTATTCAAAGCATTCGAACAAAGAGATGATCACTTATATAACCCGCTTAATACTCACAAGTGAAGAAAACACAACGTCGACTAACACTACAAACAAACTAAAAGGCAAAATATCATCTCCTATTCAAACATGCCCGGGTCGTGTCAAGATGTGAACAAAACGCTTATAGTGTGACCGGAGATACCCTCCGAGATGGAGTGATGGCTTAATTTCATGGTGAAATGAACAGCGCTATGGTTATATTAGATGCCATGCGATTTTACGCCTTTAGGATTTTCGGATAGGTCGACCGGCTTAGTTTGAAAAATGATTTCCGTGGTTGGTGTTTGACGTTGATTAGGTTGTACCCCTAAACAAAAAATGTTTTAAAATGATAATATAATGTTTAATTTCCCGTGCTACTCTCAAATAATACTACTAGTAGAAAGGAGAAATATTTACTCGCATTATTACCGGCCCGGTTGTAGCTCGCAAAAATATTATTACCATGAATTCTGATAGCTTATTATCCTAACAGCAACTGTGTTAAATAAGTGTAATATTTTTTTTCAAATTCTATAAATAAGTACTACACATTTAGACAGACCCTAAGTAATGGCGCAATTTAAGTCAATTCAATCAATCAAATTTATATTTTTGCCGAGTCTAGGACTAAGATATAGAGGTATGGTGCCTGAAGTAGGTTGATAACAACCTGTATTAGGTCTTCAGGACTACTGCTAGTACGTTTAAAGTTTGGCAACTATTTTTAAGAAACATAACTTAATACAATAAATGTTGAATTAAGAAATGGTATTTAATATTTATATTATATGTTTTTATATTGTGCATTTAAGGTCTTTTATAACTATGGTCCGCATCATTTTAAAATGAAACGTAATGGTATTGCACATGAGTATTATTTGTGAATCGCGTACTTTTCCACGAATCATCAAGTGTTATTGTTTAGTGAATAATTTTACTATAACATTATCGTAGTCTTATTTAAGACTAGACTGGCAAAACATTTAAAAATTCTTCGTGCCAGTAAAAAAATACTACACTCCCATACTGCTACTATCTACGAAGTATCTGCAATGGTTGGGAGTTCCGCTAGCAAACCGGACACCGGATGTCCGACATAAGCTAAGGCAGAATAGTAACATGATAGCCTAAATAATTAAACTCTGCTAAGCGTTCATACAGTATATTTGGATATTGGATACCAATTTCAGTATTTTTTTTATATTAGATAGGCAAGCATTTGATCGCTATCTCACTATCTATCTATCTATATCGCTATGTATTTATATTAAGTTGATAAGCAATAAGTGGAAGAGTATCCCCCTAGTAGAAATAGGTGGATATGTGGAACTGCCGAGCAACGAGATGTCAGTAATTTTTGCGATTTTTAAAGTTGTTTAAACGTTCTTTTATTCTTTCTGATTAGTAGCACGTACTTAATTAGTGTTCACAGAGGGGTGAGTTCCGCTATGTATGGTCCCGCTATGACACTCTCGCAAAATACCCATAAAAAGTCCCGCTATGGCAACCATCAGTTTCTGGGACAGTTGAATAGAAAAGCTCTACAATGTTTTAAGAGCAGTTTAAAAACATGCATTCGGGCTAAGAATATTATGTAATATGGATCGATACATTTCCACCGACACACCTACCAGAGACTAGAGGTCGGTTTGGGTTTGGTGACTAAAGCAGAAAACGTTAAATGGCCTAAATATTGCAACCTTGATAGGGATTATATTTGTGCCGTTTGAGGTAGAAACTTTGAATTCGTCGGGTCCAGGTGCACGAAATTTTAGGGGACTTGGCCCAAACATTTGGTTGGGTTGGTAAGTTACCAGAGCCTTTTATTTAGCGCATAAATTCTAATGTTATTAAGTGTAAAACGTAGCCGGCATTCTAAGCACTTTTCCTTTATCCAAGTCTACAAAATGGATTTTCGTTATTAATTTGTTTTAGGTCCTGGTATAAATATGATTTTATGGATAGTCAAATAACTCATCTAAAGTGAAGCATTACGGACCATTTTAATGACAAAAGTCTTAATAAAAATTGGGTGGCAATTCCCATGAACTTCAAAGGGGAAAGATCTATTCATAGAGGAGGCGCCTGTCTTTTGAATACGTAAAGTTAGTGTAAATGCCTGGCTTTTAAGCGCTGAGGCATCCTTAAAACTAAGATAGTGACGACGGTTGTGTGTTTGTATCACAAAGTTGTATACGAAGTTTCTTATAGCCCGTTTTACTCCAGATACTTGGAAGGGCTAGGCCGAAAAACCGTCACAGCACTTTTGCTATATATTATTATTGTCTTGTTCTACGCTCAGCTATATACTCCGTGGGATTCTCGTTCGAACCCTGACTCTCCGAAAGACATGTGGTAACTTGGATTGTTGTGGTTTTTTTTAGAAAATCAAAATGGTATTATGAATGTTATTCTTTTTTTAGTTTTCAAATGTTAGAACAATGAAATATAAACATATTTCATTGTGCTTGATACATTATATAAGAACAAAAGGAACTTCGTTTCAACCGAGTGTACCACGAAACCTCTTTCTTGTCTTTTTTTCAACAATTTATTTCATTCTGATCAAGATAATGAAAACCCGATAAATCGTGTTAGAATATCTTTTTAAGTTTATCTGTAGACGAACAGTAAGCCTCTCATATAAAGCAAATAAATGCAAATATTTTTTTGTATGTTACAAATTAAAATATATCTCTTATTGTTTTATCAATAAAATTACTAATAATAGAAATACAAACCAGTAAATTATCAGAAGAGAACGTAGAACAACGGGGAAGGTTACACAGAACAGAGAGTATTTCCCCCCATTTCGTAAACATCCCTGTAAGCCTGTAACCGTACCTGCATTGGCATACGTAGATAATTTAGGCGCTAATCACAGGCTGCCCGCTCCCTTTGTGAAGGGTACCGGTTGATTGATGATGCCGCCACGATACTCGGTAATCTTTGCTGTGCTTGTGTGAGGTCTAGCAAATTAGTTTTGTGTTAAAGCAAAATAAATTTTGCAGAACCGAATATAGACATGGAATTTTGTCAGCTGTCAAATTGACCATTTTTTATTTTGATAAGTGTCCCCAATAAATAATTGACTTATATCGTGGGTGACAAAAATATCCACATCACACACACAATCACAAACAGAACCTGAAACACAAATTTTCCTTGGGAAGAAAACTTGTGTTCCCGTCGGGAATCAAATCCGATACCCTAATTTGCAAGAAGGCTTGCATTATGCTTGCATTTTTTGTTTAATTACGTGACTTCGATTTTTCATAGTCGTTATAATCTGGTTTAAGGCAGGCCAGCATTGGACTTCAATCTAATCTGCTGATAAGTGATTTTAAGGGTGATAAACAAACGAGGTTTAGAACAGGAATCTGCTCTTAAAGATTTATTTAGCTGCTTGACAGTACACAAAGCTTTCATCAAAAGTAGTTGTTAAGTAAGTAAAGTAGCTGTAATATCGGTATTTAAGCAGTAGAAAAGAAACAGCCAGGTCATAAAAAAATCTGCCAAAAATATATAAAAATATATTTTTATCAGTCATGGTATCTAACTGCAATAAACATGAGAAATTGATGTTGTAATATAATAATAGAACTAAACAAATTTAAACTAATATTACTAGATATTAGCTTTATGAAACTTATTATTGTTACACTTATTTTGTAAATCAGGAAGACGGGTCGGGTACAGATGCGCTAATGAAGATGACAGGATGAGTGACGCAGTTATAACGTCGCATCGGGTAGCCAAGATCGGAGAGCAGCGGGATCCGAGGCACGGTTCTCCGCTGGCCGACCGCAGATAGTTGGGGGCCCAAGTAATGAGCTAGCGACTCTTGAAAGGCTGCCCCGCCATCTAGCGAAAAATCCCAGGAATGCGCCATCGTGCCAGTTGGCGACCGGATGCGAGGACCCGATGGACACTCCCGGGGGGGCTCGGGCGTCCCCGCGGTCTCCGGTTTTGATTTCCCACTGATGGGTCGTCTGATACTGTATGTCACTGAGTCAGTAATTAGCGCTTTGTCCCACTTCCGTCTTCTTACCTTCCCTTCACTCCCCCCCAAAAACATAACATGAAAGTTAAAAAGAACAGTAAGGCATTTAAACAACGGAAGCACGTCCTCGCTCTTCATGTGCACCTTTGCAATATAAGAGGTTTGCACAGCAACATCAACCCGGTCCACCACCATCTTGAAACCGCAAAACCTCACCTACTGTTCCTAACGGAGACGCAGATCAGATGTCCTGCTGACGCGGCGTATCTTGCTTACCCGGGCTATAACCTTGAACATAAGTTCAAGCAGCGCTCGGGAGTTTGCATGTACGCTCGTGATGACATCTGCTATCGGCGTCTCCGTAATCTTGAAGACCCCAGCCTCTCAACTATCTGGGTTCTGGTGGATACAGGCATGGAGAAAATTCTCTATGCCTGTGTTTACCGTGCGCACTCTAGAGACGTGGAGACAAATAGGCTCATGACACACCTCAGTGAGGCGGCCGACGTGGCACATCAGAGGTATCCTTCTGCTGAATTAGTGGTTCTGGGGGATTTCAATGCTCACCATCAGGAGTGGCTATTCCCATACCAGAACACTGACCATGCTGGGAGAGAGATGCGCAAGTTAGCTTTGACGCTCAACCTCACCCAACTGGTCCAAGAGGCAACGAGGATACCGGATGTTGATGGCCACACAGCCAATTGCTTAGACCTTCTGCTGACAACAGACCCAGACCGCTATTCTGTGTCGGTTTCATCACCGCTTGGTAGCTCCGACCACTGTCTGGTGAAATCTGTGTCTGTCCATTCTCAGCCCAAAAGGCACTCGGCGGGTTTGGAGATACAAGTCAGCAGATTGGGATGAGTTGCGTTCCTTTTATGCATCTTATCCTTGGCGGCAAGTTTGCTTCTCTTCGAGCGATCCCTCTGCTTGCGCGAATGCTGTGGTAGATGTGATGCGTTTAGGCATGGAGTATTTCATTCCATTCTCTGACGCACCTCTATCCAGCAAAGCTCGCCCCTGGTTTGGGGCCGAATGTGGACACGCGGAAGCGTTAAAACATGAAGCCTACACCGCTTGGGCTGAAGCTCGAATTCGCAAGGCTAGGAATATATGTGAAAAGAAGAGAGCCTTTAACAAAGCTGCCAAGTCTTGCAAGAAGGTTCTTAAGAAGGCACGCTTTGACCATATTAGCCGGGCCAAACTTGCTTCGTATCCCTCAGGGAGTAAAGCGTTTTGGTCCCTGGCTAAGTCGGTTGAAGCGAACTTCTGCCGTTCCTCACTGCCTCCAATGCTGAAGCCTGATGGGACACTGGCTCACACCGCTGAAGAGAAAGCTAATTTGTTTGCTTCACTTTGCGGAATCTTCATATCTAGATGCTGGTAGCGCTGTACCTCCGAGTTTACCTGTCTGCGAGTCAACCATGACGGAAATCCGCATTCGACAGGTTCGATGTACGTAAAGCGCTGCGCAATCTGGATGTGTACAAGGCCAGTGGCCCTGATGGCATACCAGCCATAGTTCTGAGGACATGTGCGCCTGAATTGTCTCCGATACTGACACGCCTCTTTCGCCTCTCTATGGAGACTGGTCAAGTGCCGAAAGCATGGAAGTCCGCCAACGTGCAGCCTGTGCCCAAAAAAGGAAGTCGCGCCGACCCTGTCAACTACAGGCCGATCTCAGTCACGTCCATTCTCTGTAAGACAATGGAACGTGTACTGAACAAGAAACTCCTAGGCTATCTAGAAGCAAATGACCTTCTGAGTGACCGGCAATATGGGTTTCGCCAGAACCGGTCAACAGGAGACCTTCTAGCATATGCCACTCACATATGGAGTGAGGCCTTGGAAAAACACGGCGAAGCGATTGCGGTATCGCTTGATATTTCCAAGGCATTTGACAGGGTATGGCACGATAGCCTTATTGGCAAGCTTCCAGCTTATGGTTTACCTCCCGGTTTATGTGCTTGGATCTCGGACTTCTTGAGAGAACGATCGATACGAGTTGTCGTTGACGGCTGCTCGTCCGATCTAATGGCAATTAATGCCGGGGTACCTCAAGGGTCAGTTCTTTCGGCAACTTTGTTTTTGGTACACATTAACGATCTGCTTAGGCCCGGTATCTTTGGGTACGCAGACGATAGCACCGTTGTCGAGAGATTTATATCTAATGCACGAGCCGGTAAGGTACAAGTTCAGTCTTTAAGAGAGGCAATGATTGGGCGTTTGAATTCGAACTTGTTGGCGGTGTCCGATTGGGGCGATGCTAACTTAGTTCGATTTAATGCGTCCAAAACACAGGCGTGTCTCTTCTCCGCCAAACGGAGTCCATTTGACCTATCTCCGACTTTCCAAGATGTACCAATACCGTTAGCAAACAAACTCGAGCTTCTTGGCGTTACCTTATCGTCAAATCTTAACTTTGGCACCTACATTGAAGCCAGAGCTCAACTGGCCGCTAAGAAATTGGGTATCCTCGCCAAGGTCCGGCAGTACTTCACACCTCGCCAGCTTCTTAACTTATATCAAGCGCAAGTCCGATCGTGTATGGAGTACTGTGGCCATCTCTGGGATGGATCCGCTAAGTACCAGCTTGAAGGTCTTGAGGCTATTGACCTACGGGCAAAAAGACTTATTGGTGATAGTAAGCTGATTGAGTCCAGATTGCACAGCCTTGGTCACAGGCGTATGGTCGCAAGTCTATCGGTATTCTATCGTTTGCATTTTGGAGAGTGTGCGCAGGAATTACATGAGTTAATTCCACCATGCCCATTTTACCATCTAACAACCAGACAAACTGACAAACGTCATCCATTTATGGTTGACATACCTCCAGTTCACTCGAAGCAGTTTGCTTCTACGTTCATCATCCGTACAGCGAAGGAGTGGAACTCATTGCCTGCGTCATTGTTCCCTGAGGGGTATAATCTGGGGGTCTTCAAATCGAGAGTGAATAGGTATCTTCTAGGCAAGCATGTCACATCTTCG
This sequence comes from Lomographa bimaculata, assembly GCA_948107665.1. Taxonomy (NCBI): domain Eukaryota; kingdom Metazoa; phylum Arthropoda; class Insecta; order Lepidoptera; family Geometridae; genus Lomographa; species Lomographa bimaculata. Next base: position 3,953,141 of record OX403592.1, on the reverse strand, counting down.
ACCGCATCATCACTTTCCATCAGGTGAGATAGTGGTCAAATGCTTGCCTATTCTGCATAAAAAAAAAAAAAAAAAGTAAATCATTATTATTCTGTTCTGTTTTGTCACAACTAAGGTGTTCAATACAGAGTTTATCTATCTATATATTGTCATGATGTACCATTATAACAGAATTAACCTAACTGTACTACGAGCAAGAAACAGTATTTTTCTCTTGAAAATACAATAAAACTACGCAAAAAAGTGTTTTTAAATTTTCCTGAAATGCCTATTAAATGGTTTAAAAAATATAATTTAAAACAGCGCATAAAAGAAAACATACTCTTTGAATTTACAAAACTTATCCCACCCAGTTGGCTGGAACGTAAAATTATATTCGTCCAAAGTTGGCTCGATACGCCCAACTTCCGAGGGAAGGGTTTGTATTAAATTATCGTAATGACGAATTCACAAAGGCGAATAACCTCGTATTTGGAAATCGAATGTGGATTTCAATTATTGTCTTGCGTAAAAGCTGTATGTGTTTAAATTTTAGACCAATGAAAAACTATATATATGTATATAGCTTACATTGCATTCCGTGCTTCACCCTACACAGGTTGGAGCTTAAAATCAGCGTTGAGGCTCTGTCCTCAGCATAATGCTGAGCTTGCAGACATTTTCCGGAAAATATGTAGTAACAGTAACTAACGTTCTTCGAAAATAGTTTATCACCGAAAACAAGATAAAATAATGATAATTTTATGATAAAAAAATGTGAATAACTGTCTTTTATAATGTGATCATTATGTTAGTTTAAGTTAGTTTGTCGGAATAAATAATTATTCGTTTTTTCTATTTAATATATTACTCTACTGTATTGACGTTTTTAGTATTAACAAATAAATCAAGTGAAACCTTAAGCAAACAAAAACAAACGCATTCACGCACACAGCCCCACACTAAGTTCAAAGACTTGTATCGTGGGTGCCGGAAACATTCACATCACACACACATTACACCCAGAACCAGAAGCACATATATCCCTCGGGAAGGAATTTGTGCTCCTGCCGGGAATCGAACCCAGGACCCACGGTGCAGAGGGCGGGCACCTGTCCACTGCGCCAACTGGGTCGTCAAGTTGATATCACGATGTTTCCATTTTCAAATAATAATATTTTATATTAATTGCACCACTAATAATTTAAACACTTATTCTGTTATCATTATTTGCCATTGAAATATAAAAACATGGTACCTAGAATTAACAAATTAATGATGGCACATGATAATTAAATATAGAGTTTCATACTTGAATATCCAATACTTACTTATTCAATTTCCCACAAGTTATTTATTTGCGTTATTTATCTTGACATTATTTCATCATCATCATCTCAGCCACAAGAAGTCCACTGCTGGATATAGGCCTCTCCCAAGGTGTTAGCGGCCGGCATCCAGCGTCTTCCTGCGACCTTCATTATGTCGTCCGTCCACCTTGTGGGTGGTCTTCCGACATTGAGCTTGCCAGTCCGTGGCCTCCATTTGAGAACCTTTCGGCCCCATCAGCCATCAGCTCTGTGTACTATGTGCCCTGTCCATTGCCACTTCAGCTTGCACATTATTTACCTCAAGTAAAATTTACTTCTTTTCTCTGATCACAAATTAAAAACAACCAAAATATATATTGAGGCTATTGACCGACGAGCAAAAAGACTTATTGGCGATAGTAAGCTGATTGAGTCCAGATTGCAGAGCCTCGGTCACAGGCGTATGGTCGCAAGTCTATCGGTATTCTATCGTTTGCATTTTGGAGAGGGTGCGCAGGAATTACATGAGTTAATTCCACCATGCCCATTTTACCATCTAACAACCAGACAAACTGTCAAACGTCATCCATTTATAGTTGACATACCTCCAGTTCACTTGAAGCGGTTTGCTTCTACGTTCATCATCCGTACAGCGAAGGAGTGGAACTCATTGCCTGCGTCATTGTTCCCTGAGGGGTATAATCTAGGAGTCTTCAAATCAAGAGTGAATAGGTATCTTCTAGGCAAGCATGTCACATCTTCGACCGCATCATTACTTTCCATCAGGTGAGATAGTGGTTAAATGCTTGCCTATTTAGCAAAATAAAAATATCCATAACATAGACATAATATAATTCAAAAAATTTTTGTATAAATAAAAACCTTATTACAAGCAACTGTGTAATTAAGAAAATCATATAATTATGAAAATCGCAACATCCCTGAACATAAAATAAAGTTCCCAACTACTTCACTTAATACGAGCTCCAAAGAGATTTTCCAGATTGAAAAGGCGAACTGTAAGTGGCCATTCAGGCCTAGTCTCTTTTAAATGCCTATTACAGCCTACTCTGGTCCTTTTGATCTCAACAGCCGCTCAAGTATTATCATCTAAATAGAGTCAGCGTTTCTTGAGAGCGAGAAGCTGACATTTTTCTGATGGGACGTTGAAAGAATTTATAACATGTCAGAATGAGAATGTTAAAGATTTAAACAAATTTAATGTTGCCTTGTTATAAACCCAATATTTTTTGGTTTTGCCGCGAAAGTGAGAAAATGGCATTGTTGTTTTTTTTTTTAAATTGCGACTCTTCGAGTATTTATGTATAACTAGTCGTGCTCCGCGGCGTCGTCCGCTATTATCAAGTTAAAAAGTAGCCTTTGTCTTAATTCTAGGTATAATCTATGTACATTCCAAATGTCATCTAAATCTGTTAAGCCGTTAAAGCGTGAAGAGGGAACAAACATACTTACACACAAACTTTCGGATTTATAATATTAGTAGGATAATGGTTTATGGATTTTTAACCGTTAATACTCAGTGTATGTGTGTAGGCAAATCATGCAAAGTTAAAAAACGTGATCATCGCTTTCCAAAACTCCAATATAGGTTCTAGTAAAATTTCTATCACTTTGTTAGGACATGACTTGACTATGACTGGACCTTGAATCTTTGACTTTACTTAGTGAGTTATGACTAGGAATATATTATGAAATACACTTGATCATCTTGTTGCTTGACACTGGTTAAATGCACAAGATTGCATAGACAAAATGAAAAGAAAAAAATTCTTAAAAATCTTGTCCAAGGACCAGTTACCTGCAGTTTCTAGCCGCCGGGCTTATGTGTACTCAACTGCTGAAGACCACTGCCTGTGATTAGCGTCTTCATCATGCTTAGAGTATTGCCTCTTTGAAATGCATTGCTAGTACTATTGTTATAGTATGCTGTACTTATTAGTCTGAACGTATTATAAGTCGAGCCTAATAAGTACTACCGTACTACTATTGAAGTACCTACAACATACTAGTATTTCGGTAAGAATTCAATAGGCGAAAGGTGTTTTTGTAAAAGCTACCTTTGATAAAGCATGCAGTCGTTAAAGCGTTCCATCGGTGAAACTATTTTGGCATATTGATAAAGCTCGGGTTCTCGCAACACAGTGTAGTATTGTCACAATATGTATAATCACTTTTGATTTTAAAATCTATAGAAGTAAGCCATAATGTATGAACTTATTTATTTTAGTAAGTATATGTATAGTAATTGTATTTTGTTTTGTATCTTAATGCCTTATTATGAAGTTTGCGTAACTATGTGGTACACCTGAGTCCCATATTATTTTGCTACCTCCTTTCCGTCTAAAGGTTGTCTGGATAAACGATAAAGCCGCCCATTGTACTAGCCTAAGTTAGTTTTAATGTCTTTAAATGTATTTTCTGTTTATTTGTGGTGTACAATAACGAGTTATTTATATATCTATCTAAGCCATGTAATGTAAATAATATTATTTTAACTATTGTATGCTTGAAATGGACAGACTGTTAAGTATAGTGTCTGCTCACAGTTTTAAACAATAAACATATTCTGATTCTAAATTGCGTTTGCTAAAATTAAATAAGTTACTGACATTCGTTTATTTTTGTTTCTTTTTATTGTATTTTTTTTTAATTGTTGACTGTACCTATGAGTAACTGTCAGAGTAAATTTTTGGACATATATGAATTACCAGCCATACTCCGCGTTGTCTGCGGTATTCCATTAAAATAGTAGCCTATGTGTTATTCCTGGGTATAAGTTATAAATAAATAAAAATAGTAAAACTGTCAGTAGTTACACAATTAAATTAAATGAAATCTATTGGCAATTTTTAAAAGTAAATTAAGTAGCTATTTAGTTATCCTACTAATATTATAAATGCGAAAGTTTGTTTGTGTGTGTGTGAATTTTTGTTACTACGTATCTTCGTAACGAATAAACCAATTTTGATTAAATTTAGAATGTAGATAGTTTAGGTTCCGGAATAACACATAGTCTACTTTTTAACGCGGGCGAAGCCGCGGGGCACGGCTGGTTAATGATATATTGGACGTTTTCAAGTCTAAAATGAATAGATATATTCTAAGCAAGTAGGTATGCTACATCTTTAGCCGCATAATAGCTTTCCAACAATTGATATAGTTGTCAAATACTTGCCTATTACCGTAAAATAAAAAACAATAGCAATAAACCGGACATATAAAACGTTATATAATTTGTATCATAAACAACGCGTCCCAAACCCTGTATTTAAAACTTAAAACGGTTCATGCGAACAAACATTAACTAAGCAATTAAGCCATCATCGTAAAAAATACAATTCTGCTTTATACGGTCACGGAAGACGGTATTAAATGCACTGCTTTACTGCTAAAGTTGGATTTATAACTGTTATTATGTAAAGGTCCGTGTATATTATCATTGTTCGAGGGTATGAGAACATGACGCCATTATAGGGAATAACTTAAACCTAGACGCTTTTACACTCATGGTCCCACACTAAGGTAGACGACTTATGTCGTGAGTGCCGGAAACATTCACATCACATACACAATCACAACTAGAAATACACATTTTCCAAGTAGAAAAATTGTGTTCCCGCCGGGAATCAAACCCGAGACTCTAGCGGCTAGATTAAAAGGCGAACGCGCACTTAACGAAGTTGGACAGTTTAAATCAAGAATCTGGCAATTAGAGTATTTTACTTTTATGAGTGCCTTTTTGGAGCCAATGAAAATATTACTTCACCCCGGAAATATTTACAGCTCAAACACATTTAAAACCAGAAACATAAATTTCCTTTGATGGTGAGTAAATTTTGTGTTTAAATCGGGTATCGAACCGGATACTTTGCTGCTTATAATGTAGAAGCGCAACCAAACTCGTCGGTGGGCAGATTGATCTCAAGAAAATTTTCAAATTTTTTTTTTACTCTTTAAAATTAACAACTTTGAGTATCGTTAAAAAATATTTTTATATTGTTGTTGTTGAGTGATTGTTTAGCAGGATTATCAACTATGTATCCGTGCTCTCAATAACGTTAGAGGCAAAGTTAAGACAACAGTCGATAAGCCATGTCGGATGCCTTCAGGCGGCTTGAAACATCCTGACACTAGGACAGCCCACTAGTCTTTGCGACAAGCAAGCAGGCAACTGGTAAGGTTACTGATACTACTTGCTTGCTTGCTGCGTAAACTACTGAGTTTAACTAGTTGGTTATTGAGATGGCCTAAAATGGGTACCACTTGACTGCCCACACTAGTTCACACGACAAGAAAGCAATTTGTTAAACTGCATGCGGATAAAAAAGGTTTAAAAAAGATGCAGTTTTTTACTATCTGACAATGTTTATTATAGTTTTTTCATGAACTGTCATTATATTATTATGGTCTTATAATACTTTGTTTAAAACTTAAAGCAGTTTAATTATGGTCCCATAATCAAAACTATAATAATATTATAAAAAGGTGAATTTTATTTGTATAAGGTAATTTCTGAAAGTACTGATCCGATTCTGAAAATTCTTTCACTAAGTTGGAGAAATTTTTTCAAACTTCATTGGCGTAAGTGCGCGTTCTTCTTCAAAGCAGCGGATTCAAATCTCGATAGACACAAGTTTTCTCCCCACGAGAAAATTGTGTTTTTGGTTCTAAATATGATGTGAATGTGTGTAACTTGGATGTTTACGGCCCCACAACACAAGTCATTGAACTTAGTGTGGGGCTGTGAATGTGATAGTGTTTATGTGTATATTTTTAACCAGCTGACGTCGCGCAGGGCGGGTCGGTCTAAACTTTGACCGCTGCCGTAGATGCGCGTTCTCTTCCAAAGCAGCGGGTTCGAATCCCAGTGGGAAAACAAGTTTTCTCCCCACGGGAAGTTTGTTTCTGGTTCTGGGTATGATGTGAATGTTGTGTGTGTGGTGTAAATGTTAACGGCTCCACGACACAAGTCAAAGAATGTTAGTGTGGGGTTTTAAGTGTGAAAGCATTTATACGTATGTTTTTTTTAGCCGGGCGACGCCACCGGGCAGGTGAGTTTTATTTATACCGAATTATACCTAATTTTCGCTATCGTCATCTAAGTCACAAATTGAATAACGTACACACAGATTCACACCCACAACCAGAAATACTTTTTTCTTGGGAAGAAAAGTTGTGAATAGAAACTGATACCGGCTCCTGAGAAGGCGACCAGTTCAACTTGGTAATTAATATTGTTTCTGCTATCTCTAAAAATATAACCATTGTATACAGTTTTCTGAGAAACTGCCATTATTCTGAGCAAATATTGCAAACACTGTTGTCAAGCTATGAATCAACATGAAAACACGTACACAATGTCTTTCTTTCATTCAATACATGACACTGACAAGGCCGTCCTCAGGGAAAAATAAGATTAGGTGCGAACATTTTTTCTCTCTACCTCGCATACGAATGCTGAATAAAAAAATACTAATAAAGAAAGAAAAAGGAATCGTTAACTCGACACAAAGCTTTGAGAATTTCGTAGCACGTCTACGAGTACATACAACGTAGCACGTATTCAAGTCCTTGTTGACTTTGTGCTACGGCGTAGGCAGAGTTTAGGCAACTTCTGTATAGTGAGGCTTTGAAATGGTAACTTGGCGTTGTATGACCTTTTACAGGAGCTTTACGCCTCGTTTGAAATTTGATCTTTCTATAAAGCAGTTGCTCAATAAAAGCTACAATAATGATTTCCAGATGTTATCGTCAGTCTTTAAAAATATTTATTGAAATTTTTATTCTAAAACTAATACACCAAAATTAATATTTTATATAATTACTAGTGATTCACCCTGTGCAACCCCTGCAGCGCCATCTGCCGGGCTGATTTGTGAATCTAAACCATCCAGGGCGCCACCCAAACGCATACAAAAAAAATATCAAATCGGTCTAGCCGCTTAGGATGAGTTCAGTGACATACACACGTACAGTAGAATTATATATATAAACGATCATGGGTCTACCTCAAAAACGGTACTATTAAAAAGTTATGAAAATTATACGAATAAGTAAAAATGTGGTTCTTATTTATTTAAGAGCAATGTCAAATTAAGAACCATTTTCTTGTAGAATTAGGTCATATTTGTATTTTCTCACATTGTAGATAGTTAATTTTTCAGAGATTAACATAAAACATTTTACCTTGTAAAGCGCGTAGTGCCTCCCACGCTAAGTATAAATATATACTTTTTACTCATTATATATTAAGATACTTTTTTTTTTATTCGGAATAAGCAATTATTTGACCACTTGATGGAAAGTGGTGATGCTGCCGAAGACGTGACATGCTTGCCTAGAAGATACCTATTACTTATATACCTTTTTTATGGTAAACACTAGAAATTGATCAAAATTTCTTACCCTAGATAAAATAAAAATAACATACCGGAAAATAAAGCAATCAACATAGTCTTTGTCCCCATAGCACGCCTGAACGACAGCTCGACGTCTCTACTCCCTCATTTACCAGAAAAAAGAAGCTAACAAAATGAGGTTCAATACAAATCGTACTTAACAAGCACGCTAAGCTATCGAGGTGTCTGCTAAACTCAGTCCTAAGCCGAGTATTCATCAATCAACAGGAATTATTATGTGGTTACTCTATACCTATAAAGAAAATGCTTTTTCAAGCAATTTTATACCCTAAAACAATGGCGCAAGAAATGTAATCCTTTAGCCTGAGCCTGCCAGCTTTGGATTTCTTATAGGATGTGGAAAAATACGCCTTATAACAAGGTGATAAAGTGAAATATTTATTGTGGAATACTGATCACGCAAAGCGCCTTCACGCACGTATTAAATCTACATTCAAAATGTCGAAAGCTGTATTTTACTTGAATTATTTTTTGTTCAGATATGGCTTTGCTAGTTTCGACGATAAAGAAATTAGCTATTGATGAATAAATAACGAGAATTTGGTGACATTACGGGGTTTTTTATGATCGAAAGCAATAAAATTGGTACATTTTCGTGATAAATCAGGAACACAGTTTGTTATACACGTGTGTAAATTTGCCCCATGAGTTTCATAAACATTTTTGCATTTATTATGATAAGAACATCATAATTTCTCACTAATTATAAATCTAAAAGTTTGTGTGTAAATGTGTAAGTGAGTTTAGTACATTTGTTTTCTCTTCACACTAAAACGGCTGAACGGATTTAGATGAAATTTGGTATGTACATAGCATATATCTTTAAGCACATAGGCCACTTTTTACCAAAAACAAATGTCTTATTCAGCATGCCTCAACTTAAGCCGTGTGCGTGTGAATGCGTTTGTTGTTGTTGTTGTTCGTTAAAAACTGCATTATCCCTTCCCATCAGGTTAGATGGCTTGCCTATTGTACTAATTAGGGATTACGAAAGGGTAAATTAAACGCCTTGTATACGTATCCTGAGCTGGTTATATTTCAAACATCCACTTATCCCTATCATGGTATCGGCGAACGAAACGCTTGCGAGTTTTAATTTTACTACTAACGCCATCTAGTTTAACCAATACACAACAAAATATAGATGGCGCTAGTAGGTGTGATCTGTAGATCGAACATACCGCCCACCAAGGACATTATGTGATAATTCATGTCCTTCAAACAAACCAAGACAATATGCTGATAACAAAGTTGTAATGAATGATCTTAAATTGTCATTGGCAAGTGGTGCTTATTGTAATTTAAGAACTAATAACAAGAATACTATAATAATACAATAATACTATAATAATAACACTTAACTTAATTGAAGTTTGCCAAATAGGTTTTTAATAAACATTTAACACAGAAAATTAACTAAACCTTACATAAATTTACCTTTTATTTTATGTTAACATAGTATTAACTTATAAAACGAACTAAAACTTAATTACGATCGACCGGGAGTATACATAATTTTGATGTTGGTCGTTTCAATTCAGAGCATTTGGTGCGCAATGTGACTACCCGGGTAATACCATCGGAACCCTGATGTTTTTTCATAACGCGACCAAGCAACCATTGACCCGGTGGAAGATCATCTTCTTTTATTAAAACCACATCACCAATTGTAGGCTCTGGAGTTATTCGAGACCATTTATACCGTTGCATGAGTTTAACCAAATATTCTTCGGACCAACGCTTCCAAAAAGTTTGCAAAGTTTTTTGCACGAGCTGCCACCTTGACAATAAACTGAATGTATTTAAATCGTAGTGTATATCCGGTGCATTCACTAGTGGCTCGCCTATTAAAAAGTGAGCAGGGGTTAACGGTACGGGTTCATTAGGATCTTCGCCACAAACAACCGTCATCGGCCTGGAATTCAGGCAAGCCTCGATTTGAGCGAGCAAAGTGCTCATCTCCTCAAAAGTCAGCGTCAACTCTCCTATTGCTCGTTTCAGGTGAAATTTGGTGGATTTTACCGCAGCTTCCCAAAGTCCACCAAAGTTTGGAGCTCGGGGAGGGATAAAATGCCATTCAGTCCCATTTTTTTCCAGGTGCTCAGCAATTTCAGGTTGTATGGAACTAAGTTCTCGTAATTCCTTGGCGGCTCCGACAAAGTTGGTGCCGTTATCGGACCATAAATTGGCGCATTTACCGCGCCGAGCAACAAAACGCCTGAAAGCGGCTAAGAAAGCCTGACTGGTCATATCACTTACCGTTTCTAAATGTATGGCGCGTACTGACATACATATAAAAAGGCATATGTAGCCCTTATATGATCCATGACCACGTCCTTTTGTGGTTCTGATTTTAATAGGACCAGCATAATCTACGCCACTGTTGAAAAACGGACGCGCTGGAGTGCATCTTACAGAAGGCAACGAGCCCATTAATTGATTGTGAGTTGGCGCACTGTTCTTGACGCATGTAACACATTGGCGTATGTGCTGTTTCACCAAACTCTTGACTCCAATCACCCAGTAAGCTGTTCTCAAATAGTTCAGCATAAGCTGTTGCCCACCGTGAAATGTCTCTCTATGAGCTTCAGCCACTAACAATTTTGTTAACGGTGAGTCATGAGGCATGACGATGGGGGTCTTAGTTTTGTCTTCTAAGCTAGAATTCTGCAAGCGTCCGGCTGTTCTAATAATACCCTTATCATCTACATAAGGACATAATATTCTAAGCTTGCTCTTCTTGTTCAAAACTTGTTTTCCTTGTTTTAACTCATTGTACTCCACAAATTCTTCTGATTGAGCCATTTTTATGCAGCATTGCAATGCGTCATCTATTTCTGTCTTGCGTAAATATGGTGTCCTTTTAGAATTCTTTAACCATCTTCTACAATAAGCCACTACTCTCAGCAGCATTTGAAGAGATGAATATCGCAGAAATAAAGAATCTTCCGAAACTTCTCCCATATGACTCCGAATAGATTCTTCTTCGTTTGTTACCAAATCCTTTGGTCTGTTGTAGGGAATTTCCTGTTCTCTCAAAAAGCTTGGGCCTGAAAACCACAAATCATTTTCAACCAGTAAAACAGGTAAGACACCTCTCGACGCACAATCTGCGGGATTTTGCTTGCTCGAAACATGGGACCACTGCGACGATTCTAGAGTGGTAAGGATTTCGGAAACTCTGTTGCCAACAAACGTTTTCCAACGGTTCGGGTGACTATTAAGCCAAGCCAATACGATTGTGGAATCCGTCCAAGCATGCACCTTTTCCTTCTGCACCTTCAAAACATCTGAAGCCTCTATTAAAAGGCGTGTTAACAACACTGCACCACATAGCTCTAAGCGAGGGATGCTTATTTGTTTAACGGGTGCCACTCTTGTTTTTGCTACCACGAGTGATGTTTTTACAGTATTTGTGCAATCAACAATACGTATGTAGACTGCCGCTGCGTATGCTTTGCAAGACGCGTCGCAAAACCCGTGCAATTCAATATTGTGATCGTCGTTCCTCGTGCCAAGCCATCGTGGAATTTGTACCCTGGAAAACTCGGCAAGCTCCTTACGATAAGTATTCCATTCTTCTACTAATTCATGAGATAATGGTTCATCCCAGCTTACTCCTTTCAACCATAGCTTTTGTATAAAAACCTTTGCTAGAATCACACTAGGTGCAACCCAACCTAACGGATCAAAAAGTCTTGCGATTTCTGATATTATTTTTCTTTTTGTTTCAGGTCCTGTCGTCGGAGAAAGCTGCACTGCATACTGGAATATATCTTCATTTCGACTCCATGTAAGTCCTAAAACTTTGATAGTACTGTCTAATTTTATTTCTACTTCTTCTTGATCTGTGTCATTTCTGACTTCCGAGTACAATCTAATTTGCTTAAGAAGCTCCTTGTCATTGCTATTCCATTTTTGTAGCTGGAAACTTCCTTGTGCTAATAATTCTTCCATTTCTTTAAAGACTTCCAGGCCTTCCTGCACTGTCGCGCAACCCGTCATCAAGTCATCCATATAGAAGCAATTCAAGACCTTTTCTCCAGCATGTGGATATTGAAGTCCGAAATCGTACGCAACTTGATGCAGTGTTCTAACTGCCAGGTACGGAGCAGCCGCAGTACCGAAAGTGACGGTAAGAAGTTCATAATCCTTGATTTCATCAGCAGGGTCTTCTCTCCACACAATGCGTTGGTAAGTGTTAGCATCAGATTCGGCTACTTGCACTTGTCGATACATTTTTACAATGTCGGCGACCAAGGCTATGGGATAGGTTCTCCAATTCAACACAATGTGACGAAGATCGGCTTGTAGAGTTGGTCCAACCATCAGGTCGTCGTTTAAGGAGACTCCAAGCTTGTTTGGTTCAGATGCGTTAAACACGACTCTAACCCGCGTGGTGGACTTATCTTCTCTCACAACGGCATGATGAGGTAAGTAGACAGATACTTGTTTCTTATCATCATTTTCACCAACTTGTCTCATGTGACCCAACGTAAGGTATTCTTTAAGAACTTCATTATATCTTCCCTGAAGATCAGAATCCTTAGATAACCTTTTTTCTAATGATTTTAGTCTTTTTACAGATATATCCCTGGAATCACCATTTTTACAATGCGGATTTTCGTCGCGAAACGGTAAGTTCACTGTATACCTTCCTTCTTTTGATCTTGTAGTAGTATTTTCATAAATCTTTTCACACCTTTGTTCTTCTTCGCTCAATATTTTCTTTGTACTGTAGAAGGTATTCTCTTCTACTTCCCAAAACTTTTTCAAAATTTCATTTTCATTGACCTGGGCATGCATAACTCGCACCTTCAATGAAGAGTCATTGCATCCTTCATTGTCTTTGTTTATTGCACCTGAAAGTACCCAACCTAAGGTGGTGCTCTGTACAATCAGCGATCCATTTGGACACTTCTTTATTCCTTCCTTCATAATGGTGCCATAAACATCTGCACCCAACAACATATTAATTTTATTGGGTACGTTGTACTGAGGGTCTGCTAACTGCAGAGAATCTAATTCAACCCAATCTATTACATCTATCTTTTGTTCTGGAAGATATGCCGTAATCTTGCTTAAAACGTAAGCTTCAATTTCCATCCTAAAATTCGGATCCACCCGAGACTTAACTTGGACTCGAACTTTGTGGTGAGCTTGCATCGTCTTTTCATTAGACAGACCAGATATTACTCCATTTGCTGGAATCTTCTTAAGTCGTAGTTGCTGCACGATATCCTCTGTAATGAAGCATGCCTGCGACCCTTGATCTATTAAGGCACGCACTAGTAATGGAGCCCCGTTTTTCGATTCGGCTTTGATTATCGCAGTAGCCAATAAAACTTGTTTTGGCTTCTTCACCTGACCCGTAGAAAGGCATGCTACAATCGGAAGTTCGGCTTCTGAACTAGTATTGCCAATAGCCTGATTTTTCGAACTATTCATGACTTCCTGGCCTTCCTGCGTATTACCCGAGGGGTGTAAAAGAGTATGATGCTTTTTGTGACATACTCTACATGTTGATGATTTTTTGCAATCATAAGATATGTGGTTACTACCAAGACAGTTAAAGCATATTCTATTTTTAGTTACAAACTCGCGTCTGTCTGTGATAGATTGCGCAGCAAACTTTTTACAAAAACACATTTTATGAGTATCCGAACAATATTCGCACGTAATCTTGGAAGATTTGGTAGCCAATAGAACCTTGGTATTTTGGATTTGAGGGTTATTCTGGGTATACTTACGTGGTTCGATAAACTCCAAAGCTCTAAAACGCTGTTCAATAAATGTCTTAAACTGATCAATGGTTGGGAGAGTCTCGTCACTGGAAATAAACAACTCCCACTGTTTACGCGTTTCTGGATCTAATTTGTAGGTAGCAACATGAATGACTATGATGTCCCAGGTACTCACATTGATCCCCAAATTTTTCAGTGCATTTAAACAATCTACAGTAGTGTCTAACAAATCTTTTAAACCGGATGCCGATTCCGAATTCAAACGTCGTTGACCGAACAATCGTTTTAATATACAGTTTGATAGATACTTTTTATTGTCATACCTTTTTTCTAATAAAGACCAACACTCCTCGTAATTGGCATCAGTGATCGGTGTATGTCTCACTAGCTGAGCAGCCTCACCACTAAGATGACCCTTCAGATAATGCAATCTCTGCACATTGTCCAGAGATTCATTTTTATGAACTAGAGAAGTGAACAAATCGCGAAAAGTAGTCCATTCTGAATATTTTCCTGAAAACTGTGGGATTGATATCCTTGGCAACTTTACCACGGATGGCTTATCAATTGTTGACGCGGAAGGGTTGTGTTGTGGCTTATCAGCTTTAGGAGTTAATTTATTTTTAACGGCTTTTAAAAGTGATTTATAAGCTATATAAGTCTCCTCAGTTTTGTCATAAATTTCTGACTCAACATAATCCGATCCTTCTACCTCTTCCGGTTCTATACTTTCATACAGCCTTCTATGATTTTCAAGAAAAGATTGCCAATTATTTTCCAATAATTCCAATCTTGTCTCGATATATTCAATAGTAATTCTTTCTTTCGGACTTTTCTTATAGTTGCTGAAGGCTTTATCTAAAACAATTTGTATTTGTTTTTGCAAGTTAATGATTCTATCCATCTTTATAATTTAGTAACTAACTTAAAAATGCTCAAAATTTTACAAGTGTTTGAACTGTTAACAACAATTAAAAAATTGGGCATGGATTCCCCGTATTTCACCTTTTTTAAAAATTATTCTAAGTCCTGAACTGCATGCAAATTATTCTAAGTCCCAAAACACAATCAATAAATTTTACAAGTCAATATTTTCTTTATAACCACTGAATTTACTTTAAAACTGGAAAGTACTCACTGATTTGGTTCCACTGTCACTGTCACCTGATGTTGTCACTGACAGCTGTCAGTTCCCGACGCGATGGGTGGCTGGCTGTCACTTCTGTCCGTTTACGTACTCCGTGCGCGCAGCTGCCTGGCGGCGCTCCACTTCCTTCTTGCTCGCTGCTCACGTTTTCTGTGGTGCTCACCAGCTTGCTCTGATGAGCTGGCTGAGCTTCCTTCCTCCACTGCTTGGTAGCTATTTCCGCTTGGCAGAAAACAGCTTCCAAAGCAAGTGCCGCGTACTCCTGGCGCAGCGATCCACTGCGAGTACGGGGGAAACGGCCTACTGCGAAACCGTTGACCTAAATTTGGCCTGAGCTAATTCGGCTCATAAGGACCATGTACTAATTAGGGATTACGAAAGGGTAAATTAAACGCCTTGTATACGTATCCTGAGCTGGTTATATTTCAAACATCCACTTATCCCTATCATGGTATCGGCGAACGAAACGCTTGCGAGTTTTAATTTTACTACTAACGCCATCTAGTTTAACCAATACACAACAAAATATAGATGGCGCTAGTAGGTGTGATCTGTAGATCGAACACCTATATTACTTAAAAACATGTTAATATACCAAAAGCAGTCAATAATATATACTCAAGTGAATAAAATACTTAACAATTTTCACAATAATCAGTATCGATTGTTCCACTTAGCTGAAGTCGTCAACACTTCACGTTAAGAATAATTTATAGGCATTATTATTGACACCTCGCTTGACCCTCAGTACATGTCTACAATATAAGTAAAACTGACAGTAATGAATCTTAAATGAAACGAAATTGTAGTTTATTAATTTATTTACATGAAAAATTAAAATTGAATACTACATAAATGGAAAATTAATCGTAAGTTACTTAATTTAAGCAGAGTAATTACAACAAGCAAAATACGGTGTTCCGGCAGATATCCTTGAGAGCTTGCGTATTCCAGGTCTATTGTGTTTACCAGCTTCGATCACATCGTCACTTACCATCAGGTGAGATAGTGGTCAAACACTAGCCTGTCACAAATAAAAAATATATATATATATCAAATAGTAGAAACCTCTTGGGATATAATTTCAACCAACTGGATCTTTCTTTCGCGGTAAGACAAACTCTGTTGTATTATTAATTAACTAATTTTCAATATTTTATGTTATTTGTCTTCTTTGTTAGGTAAGTCTCAAGGTGTCAAAAGTCAAAAGGCGTTAGCGTGCATATTAATGCTAATAAGATATATTTATTTCATAAAATAATTTTACTTTTTTTGGTAAGGAAAAGTCAGGAGATGTTCCCAAAAAAAATAAAAAGCAACAAAAAAGTTATGACGTATATTTTGTGTTAATCTCTAATAGGCTGGCGTTTGATCATTAAATTACCTTTTTTATTTTATTATTCTCGACAGGCAAGCCACTATCTCACCTGATGGAAAGTGACGACGTGGTCGAAGATGGAGCATGCTTGCCTAGAAGATACCTGTACACTCGAGATTTAAAGACTCCTAGATTGTACTTAACGGGAAACACAGACTCGGGCAAAATATTCCATTCCTTAGCAGTACGTATAATAAATGTGGAAGCAAAACGCTTCGTACGCACCCTTGGAATATCGACCATAAACCGATGTCGCGTGGCTGAGTGTCTGGATGTCCGATGGTAAAAGGGGGATGGGGGAATCAAATCATGCAATTCCGTGGCACACTCTCCGAAATGTATCCTATAAAAGACCGATAGACTTGCAACCTTACAACGATGTTCTAGGCTTTGAAGCTTCGCATCCGTCAGTTCTTTGCAGTTTATTAGTCTTTTAGCTCTGCGTTCAGTAGTCTCAAGTGTCTCAAGCTGGTACTTCGCAGAGCCTTCCCAAAGATGAGAGCAGTACTCCATACAGGATCAGACCTGTGCTTGGTAAGCACAGGTCTGATGTGCCAGCAACTATCCCGGTGTGAAATACTGTCTCACTTTCATTAAATTACCTGACGTTAAGTGAAGATGTACTTAGTCAAAGATGGTTAACACACACATTTTTACAAGTTTTCATTTCACCTGGCTTTTTGTAATTACTTGGTTTTGTATTTTGACATTGATGTTATACTGTTTTCCTCCGTCAACTACCCACTGGTTGTTATGACCGTCAAAACGATTTAATCTCACGTTCCTGGGAGGCCATAAATACCATGTCCATGTGTCAGGAATTCAGGACAGGGCCGAAATGCGGCCGTGTTTGGGAAATCTTGTTAGAACTTGGAAACGGTCCACTGTTATTGATATTTATGAGGATAAGTTAGATTGAAATGCGGAAAGTCCCATGAGTTTTGGACTTATCTACAACCTTCTTTTAGGCAAGTTTTGCATTTAAAATAATTTTATGACTAGTTGTGTTCCGTGGCGTGCAATTTTATTAGAATATATAGGGAACTCTCTTGGTTCAGGGTTTTGACTATAGTTTAGTTAGAGACGTACTAAAGATCCCAATTTAACTAGCCATTACATTGAAACAATATAAATATTTCTTTAATGAAATATCAACGTACATTAAATAGGTATAAAATAATAAACAAAGCTTATTTTAAAGACAACTGCCCATCTGATTATTTAATTTATCAGAGAAATAAAATAGATATGACTTCTGAAAGATTAAGTACACTCTTTCGAAACGATACATTTGACTTTTACTGACTAAGCAAAGGTTACCTCTACCCACTGGTAGTGGGCTTGAGCACTTGAGTTACCTATAAGCTCGATGTCTTGTAGGTAACATAGGTCTTCGCTGTATATAGTTTTAAGAAATATAGGCAATTGGCCCGTAGATATTAGTATCAGGGGATAATAGTAGCAAACGTACCAACATACCTGATGGAAAGTGATTGTTTAGAGAATACCTATTCACTTATACTCTATTTTGGTTTTTATGACATATTTTTAGTCTATAGCACAACCACACATATAATAATTTTAGGTTTAGGGGGACTTAACTTGTCTATATCATTATTTAGTAACAGGTAACACAGTAATTAACATTTTCATATATTCATAATTCTTCTAATGAGTGTAACCTGGAGAAAAGAGAAAATTACTTAATTCATTTTGTTATCTATTCACCAATTCTATTACAGGATTTAAATCGCAAAAAGCACTTATTTCTTTCATCAAGATAATTCTTTTGATTTTTTACTATTAGAGTTTAAATTGCAGAGTCTCGGTCACCAACGTAAGGTCGTAAGCCTATCGTTATTCTACCGTTTGCATTTTAGAGAGTGTGCGCAGGAATTACACGAGTTAATTCCCCCGTGCCCGTTTTACCATCTAACAACGAAACAAACTGTCAAACGTCATCCATATATGGTTGACATACCTCCAGTTTGCTCGAAAAGCGTTTCGGTTCTACGTTCATCATCCGAACTGCAAAGGAGTGGAACTCACTGCCTTCGTCTTTGCTCCCCGAACGGTATAATCTGGGAGTCTTCAAGTCAAGAGTGAATATGGTCAGGTGAGAATGTGGTCAAATACTTGACTATGTGGAGAAAAAAAAGAGTTGAAAACGTATATATTTTACTTCTACGTCGAATTCCAGTGATTATTATACCGTACCGGGTTTATTGGCTTTACTGATTCGAACACATGCGAAATGCGGGGGTCGTAACAACTAACGTAAATAAGCTTTAGGGCTGCAAAATTTGGCTTGCGAGTTAAACAGAGCGAAATTATCGCTTTAGCAGTAAATGTGACATGTGTGTGCTGTTTGATTTTGAGTTTTATATGTATTTGGCATTTGAGGAGTAACGGAACAAAAAATGATAATTCCACTTTTCAACCGACTGTTTTAAATTTTCCTTAGTGTTTGGTACAAACACATCATGTAATTTTATTCGCATCGGATCAAAGCATCATATTTTCATTTTTTTAATAAGAATAAATACATAAAATAAAAAGATAATAAGAAATAAATAAAAACGTATAATAACTCTCATCATTATTTATTAGCACTCATATATTTTTTAATTTTACATAAGCAAAAAAAGTACATGTTTTTGGGCTCTTGAGAAAAGTTGGACATTATGGAATTATCTTGTTTTTTTCTAGCGCTCCTCATTTAAGGTCATGTTATTTCACATCAATGTATTATTATGGCTAAGGTTTTATTTGAGCCAAGCTCTAAAAAGACTTTTACATTTGCCGAAACTCGTCAGCAAGTCGTGCGCTCACAAAAACTCAGATTAATAGCAGTGGCGCGAGCACTGATGAACACGGTCCCTATTCAAACATTGGCTTTAGATTTAGGGATCACTGAAAAAGATTTACGTGAATTTTATCCCATTGCGCTTTGTTTCAATTCAGATTTTTATTTACAAAGAGATACAATAGGAAATGTCATAGAGATTAAAAATGTTAGGCATTGTATTTTTTAATATACATATATAGCTAAAATTTACCTGCTCCTCTATCACTATCTAATTGAACGCTTTTCAACCGACTTCAAAAAAGGAGGATATCAATTCGACTTAATGTTTTATTTTCTTTTTTTTGTATGATTCGGTTTTGATGATTTTTTTTTGGTAGATTTTACTTCAAAGGTGGTCTCGTATACATTTTATCGAAATCGATCAAGTCAAGACCAAAATATATGCGGTGAAGTCGGTTTTTAAGCTTTGATTGCGTCTAATTAATAATTAGAAATCTTACTGAATAAAAAATAACAAAAATGCTTGGTATATTAAAAATAGCAAAACGCACGCTATTGGCTAAACTGACTCCGTGACGTCATCGTCAGTTCACACATTTTTGGTGTCCATGATTGGTTAACTTTTATGACGACAGCTCGCGGTCAATTTTCCTTGAGATTAATTGGATTATGGCTGCCACAGAAACAAAGTTAAAAAGGCCTAAAAAGGCGCGTTAAATTTTTGAACAATATGCTCACAATTTCAAATGTTTATTTTGATGTGAAATGTAATTATTTTATAAATGACATTATATATTTGACAATGTATTAAGGTATAGATGTATGTAGCTTAGTTTAGTTTAGTTTTAGGAATATATTGGCTATATTATTATCAATTGGCCCGTAGATATCTGTCAATCCTACCCGAGGGATATTTGTGCTTCTGGTTCTGGGTGTAATGTGTGTTTGATGTGAATGTTTCTGGCACCCACGATACAAGTCTTAAAACTTCGCTGTAAGTGTGAATTCATTTTTTAAATTATAAATAAATATAATAAAAATTGATTTCTAATCGCCAATATACCTACAATAAGTGATTGTTAAGTCGTGTCAATAAATTAGACGCTGAATAACTTATCATTGAATCTAGTTAAAAAACGACTGAACCCACACTTACATTTTTGTCGGCTTAGTTTGTAGCTTGTTGCCAATAAAAAAAACGCATAAATTAAAAATATCCAATTAAACTTTATGAAATATAGGAAATATTTTTGAAATCAATGCAAGCAAGCCGAGTTTCTTGCCAGGTTCTTCTCGATATGGCTGTAATATTGCGAATCTGGCAGTAGAGTCATTAATTTTCATAAGTGCCTCTTTTCTCATGGGCCCCCCATGTGAATAAACGATTTTGATTTTGATTTTGAATGGTGTAGCTGAAAATGTCGCATGCTTGCCTAGAAGACAACTATTCACTTTTGATTTGAAGACTTCCAGATTATACCGTTCGGGGGAGGAAAACAAAGGCAATGAGAAGCGAAACGTTTAGAGCGAAATGGAGTAATAAAAGTGCATATTACCTTTAAAAAAAAATGGAAGAATACATCACCGCTACCTTTCCGTTAGTCAGTTAAATGTTACTAAGTTCGGAGCGAACATTATACCGTTATATAATATCTTTAAATAAATAAACAACAATATATTTGGTGATGTGATTTAAGGTATATTTCATTCTTCGTTCAAAGTATTTCTTATTGTTCGTTAAACCTCCGTGTAGGCGTATGTAACATTCTTCTCATGTATCAAGGAAGAAAGTTGGTAAATGCCAGCGAAAACTCGCGAAATAAATTAGCCAGGCTATTTGTATTCCAGAGGATTAAATTGTCTTCATATGTTTCCCGCCCCTAACATGGTGTCGTTAAGTCTGAATGTATAGCTGCTGATAATTTGTTCATTTTAAGTATATCTCGAGTGACAGAAGATCAGAATACAGAGGCGCTTTTGAAATAAAGATGATGCTATTAAGATAGGTAGCTGTTTTGCAATTAACGGGATTACGCTTCCGGCAAAAGAAACATCGTGATTAAATCATCTGTGCCAGAGCATTTTCTCGTGCTTGCATGTCTTGCTACCCTGCAACACAGTCGTAGTAGAAAAATCTCTCCTTAAAATCACTTAAGTTATAAGTACCGATATATTTAATCATTTGTGTATATTAATTGAAATATATGTATTTAATGATCATAATTATGTTATTTTCTACTGACTTCACAAAAAAAGAGGAGGTACTCAAGTCGACTGTTTTTTTTTTATGTGTGTTACCTCAAAACTTTGATTCACGTGAACCGATTTTAAAAATTGTTTTTTGTTTGGTAGATGTTGCTTTTCAATTGGTCCCATTAAAATTTGATTAAGATCTGATCAGTAGTTCTTGGAATATCTTCAATAATGCGTGTTTACTGTTTAGTCTATATCTGATCTGATCAAATTTCCGAAGATAAAGCGGTAAAGTCGATTTTTTTTAAGCTTTGCTTGCGTTTAATTATCTATGACATTTTAACTAATCATTCTACTTTATTTTGTCTCCCTCTATATACCTTTTTGATACACGCCTATATATACTTCTTTTCTCGTCTACCATGTATGGTTGACTTGTAGAGAATGCTCCTAGCATTAAGTCCACTTTTGGTACGTTTTGCGCAATAAAGAATTATTTAAATAAATAAATAAAATTACTAAAGAAAATGCTCCATTAGGATGCTAGCTATATTTGACTGCCAGACAGTCTAGGCCTGGCGTAGCACCAAGGTAAAATAGTAACTGCTAGCGCGATCCTATCCCTATCTTGCCCTACCTCATTTCCCTCCCCCATTATTTCCTCCCCCGCCCCCCCGTAAAAAATGTCTAGGCCTCATTAAATAACCACCCTCAATCACATCATCAGTTACCATCAGGTGAAATAGTGGCTATACTCTTAGTTTTACATTACAATGTGTAAATATGAGTTGAAACACCAGTCGACCTCACCTGCAACTTGATGAACCAGACTTTGGTGGCTAACAACAACCTTTTTCTAGTAGGGTTGACGTTCAAGCAGTGCATGCTGTGCAAACCCCATTTAGGGTAGAGTTCATCAAGACAAGATTTTTGTTCGTCGATATTTGAATATGTTAAATCATCTTAAACAATTGCCTATATTTCCTAAAACTAAACTAAAACTATATACAGCAAAAAACTAAGTTACCTACAAGACCACGAACTTATAGGTAACTCAAGTGCTCAAGCCCACTACCAGTGGGTAGCGTTCCCATCATAAACTGAATTGAATTATATTTGCATTACAAATAGAGATCATTATAGATTGTTAAACAACAGTTTTGATGTCGATAAACAGAGGCGAAACTCCAGGGCTCAGCATCTAGTTATAACATTAACGCTTTAAACAATGTTAATTAGATTTCAGCTACAGAACCCTTCCGCAGTAAAGCGTTGGAGCAGAAGACTAACTCATGCGAATTCCAATTTCCGATAGGAATGCACGAGTTACCGTTAACCGCAAGGTACGAGGCTCGATTCAACGTAGCGATGAGGTTAAGTACCTACGTTGTAGAGGATAATAGAATGTATTACGTATTTTAGCCATGAGTAAAAATGTTAGGTTTAAGAGCGATATAAGATTTTAAATTAACTGTCACTTAAATAAATAATAAACACTTTGACATTCACAGGCCAACACTAAGTTATTTAATTTTAATTACTTTATTTCGTTATTTATATCTATTATAGTCGATCTACTGCAAAACTTATAACAGATATAACACATAACACTAGCACTAAATCCATAATACACAAAGGTTAGCTGGAAGAAAATATTAGCATTAAGTTCGCCTATGTACGAGTTTTATCAAGTCAATAAAGAATATTCTATCTATTTGCAATGACTTGATTCGTGGGTGCCGAAAAAAATTCACATCACCCACACACACACACACACACACACACACACGTGTTAAAATTAATGTTAGGAACGGGAAAATAAATCTTAAAATGTTTTGTGCTTCTGTTGGAAAAATCCAACAAACTCATCAAGTGATCATTAAAATCGGTCCATCCGTTCTTGAGTTATAATTGTTGTAACTAACCCAACTTTGTTTTCAATATATACATATTGATATAACTAACACAGGTTCTTATACATTTAAGTACAATGTGTGTTTATTAAATGAGCTGTTCCTAAAGAAAACTGTCGTGACCAACTGATATTTATATGAGCCGAGCGTATAAACGCGCCGGGTTTCTTATTCAGAAATAGCATACTGAAAAAGCTTATAAAACTGCAATAAAATAAAATGGTAAGTTCTATTTAATGCCACTCGCCCCATTCATTTTGTCTATAAAAAGATCAGATAACCTGAACCGGGCTTATACCCTTTAAAATTTGCTGCACTGTGGTAAAAGATTGTGTTTTTCAAAGTTTTGTTTTCTGATTGAGACAATAATAATCTTTGTCAATGAAACTACCAAGCCTGAAAAAAAGAAAATCATATATAAAGATAGTATATTTAGAATGTAGAAGAGAATGTAGAAATGAAAATAGTTTTAGGAGGTGGGTAAATCTGCCGCCAAACTGTAAATGGTGTTCTGGTAGATTATATTTAATGTAATGGTGTTCCGGTTAGATTATCATTAGGAGTTAGTTTACTACTTTCGACCACATAATTGCTTATCAACTTATGAGGTTGTTAATGGTTAAACTGTATCATATTAGAGAACTTATTAGAAATTAAATACAATAAAATCGTTATATTAAATTAAATGTGACAAACATTTTAAAGATTACAATTTTGCTAGTAACGTAAATTATTTTAACAGCAATTTTTAGGAGATAAAATTGTTATATAGTAGGTTAAATATTGAGGTACGTGGAGTATCTCTACATGAGGTAGTTTTAGAAACGAGAAATTGAAGCTACTGTCATAGGGTTTCATGCTGAGCTACTTAAGCTCGGCCTAAGGCGACGAATTTATTCTTTCTTTATTATTTACGTATGCTTTCCTTTCTTCAAATTTTCTACTCTAATTCTGCCAGCATGGGTAATGCTATAAAACAACATCTATCTTGGGATGCTTTAAAACTTCTAGATACAATTGTGATGGACATTTTGGGCTTTACATGTGATAAAAAGATAATAATATAATACGGAATATATATATTTAAAAGCTATGACGACTTAAATAAACGCTTCTATCGGAAACCTAAACCCATTTTAAGTGGATCGAAAGATTTTTTTTTATTTTTTTTTATGACAAATAGGCTAGCATTTGACCGCTATCTCACCTGATGGAAAGCGACGATGCGGTCGACGGTGGGACATGCTTGCCTAGAAGGTACCTATTCACTCTTGACTTGAAGAGGCCTAAGTTATACTTATCGGGAAACAAGAACGAAGGCAGAGTATTCCACTCCTTTGCAGTTCGCATTATAAAATTAGAGGCAAAACGCTTGGTTCTAATCTGAGGAATATCCACCATAAAAGGATGTCTTGTTTTAGTACGCCTTGTTGTCCCATGATGGAAGGGAGCTGGAGGAATCAAATCATGCAGTTCCATCGCACACTCTCCGAAATGTATCTTGTAAAACACGCATAAGCTAGCTACCTTGCGCCGATGTTCGAGGCTCTGAAGTCTTTTCTCAACTAGTTCAGTATGGCCAATCAGCTTTTTAGCTCGCTTTTCAATTGAATCCAAAGCCTGAAGCTGGTACTTGGCTGAGCCGTCCCAGAGGTGACTGCAGTATTCCAGATCTCAGACTACTTCCTACTAAAATTATGGTTTGCATTCGTTTAATGTTTTTATAAAATGGATCGTTATTTCCTTGTTCCAGGATACTTCTGGCACATAACGGACTTCCACTATGATCCTCTCTACACATCACAAGGCGACACTAGAAGACGTAGGTATATAAAGTAATTACTATGATGCTTTCTTGAAGGTTCATCAGTTCTTTTGATTATTTTTTTATAAGAAAAGCTATTTAAAATACTCTTGATATTAAGCTATTGTGAATGTTGAATATGGATAACAAAATTATGATACATAAAGACAACAAAAAGAGATAAAGATAAATATAAAGTGATAGATAAAGAGCCGATATTAAAAACATTGATTATGAAACGGTTCTGTATTCTCCGTCATGCTTGATACGGTATAAGTATCAGTCTTGATATTCTGTATCTCTGATAGGAAAGCGTATGACCACCATCTTTTTTTTATGCTAAAAAGGCAAGTGTTTGACTACTATCTCACCTGATGGAAAGTGATGATGCGGTCGAAGTTGTGACTTGCTTGCCTAGAAGATACCTATTCACTCTTGATTTGAAGACTCCCAGTTTATACTCCTCGGGGAACAATGACGCAATGAGTTCCACTCCTTCGCTGTACTGATGATGAACGTAGTAGTAAACCGCTTCGAGCGAACTGGAGGTATGTCAACCATAAATGGATGACGGTTGACAGTTTGTGTGGTTGTTAGATGGTAAAATGGGCATGGTGGAATCAACTCATGTAATCTCCTTGATGACCTTCTGTGCTGTGACAATGAAGCCTAGGCTGGTCATGCTACTCATAGAATTTTATGCGCTTCAATATATATAACACTTTTAAAGCAAGTATTTTCCTTGAAATGCAAACACACATTGATACATTTACATCATGCACACATTTATGCTCAGAACCAGACGCATAATCTTCCTTTGGAAAAAACTTTCTTCGCTCCGGGCTACAACATTCAAACTGGGTTACATTTTTCTGTATATAATGTTTAGTAAGATATTAATAATAAATGTTCTTTTTATCCATACAGATTGTAGAAGAGCTGACGAGAGAGGCAGCTCAGGGCACCACAGAGCTCTTGGTAGATACGGTGACTACTCATGCGACAGTTCGATCGAGCTGATAGAGTCAGCGGCGCAGTATATGCGCACCAGGCATTCTGAGAATGTCGAATTTGTTTTATGGACTGGGTAAGTGATATACAAATTTTTAACACAAAAAACTTTACACAAAAATATTATTATTTATACAAAATAAGCTATAATTATGATTGGAAAAATGCAATACAAAACATAATAAAATCTATAGAATGCTTTTATATATTCACATAAATTGTAAAATAAACCTAACTAAACGAACTTTAGTTAAAATTTTTGGAATCGTTTTTTTATAGTAATAAATAAACGCTTATAAACGCTTTCACATTCTCAGGCCCGCAATAAGTTCGTTGACTAGTGTCGTGGGTGCCAGAAACATTCACATCACAAACAAGTAATCACAAACAGAACCAGAAACACAAATTTTCCATGGGGAGAAAACTTGTGTTCCCGTTTGGAATCGAACCCGATACCCCAGCTTAGAAGGCGAACGTTCACCCAACCAAGCCAAGGGACAGTTCAAATATTTCTAAGAGAAAAGAACTCTTTTTCTTGGAAGAAAAAGAGTCTGGGCCTTTTATTTAACTATGAACAATGCTTTTTATAACTATGAGACATGTATTTTAAGAAAGATGAATAAACTAAATTCTGTAGACGTGACCGAAATGCTGGCAAATATTTATAAATACTATTTTCGGTAAGATTTAATTTAGTTAATTTAGTCTTGATGTTGTGTACGGCTTGAAAAACGTCTAAATTTCGACTTACTTTGTAGTCGACTAGTTTCGGACAAATTTGTTGTCCTTCATCAGGATGAATCAGACGCGCGATACGCAGAGGCGAGCGGCTCGAGCCTCGGCGCGTGACAAAAACATAGTCGACTACAAAGTAAGTCGAAATTTAGACGTGTTTCAAGCCGTACACAACATCAATTATGTGTAATACTCACGATAGTCATAATTTAGTCTTCTTGGTATTATATACATTTTTGCATATTCAGGTAGAGTATACTCTAAATTCACATTATTTGTTGGTTAATTGACGAGTAGTAAGCACACTAGACCTAGGATGAGTAAAAATGAGGGTATTTAACGAGCAGAAACCTTGCCTGCATGGCTGAATTAGGCTAGCCAGATTGTCTTCTGAAAATTTTAATTACAATATGAATAAGTAAATAATATATTTCGTGAAATTTACACGATGTTGTTGTTGTGTAGGTGAGCCCAAGATCCCATACTAGCAACTACCCTGTGTCATGGGATACAGTCTCTTTTGACTTCTTTAAATAGACATTAAATTATAATTTTTAATAATAACTAATAACGAATGACTCAAAAATTAATAAGACATCTTTTTAGGGATATCATAGCAGCCCGGTACACGGGCAGCGAAGAGGATAAGTACACAGCCATCAGGAACATGACAGATTTGCTAAGCAGAACGTTCAGTTCCCACTTCGTGTTCCCAGTGCTGGGACATCTAGACCCAGCGCCTTCAGAAAGTCTCACCAACTTGTGGATGCACTGGCTTCCACTTGAAGCTTTGCAGACTTTTAAGTTTGGTAAGTAGTTTTACAAGTGTCAGCGGTAATAGTGTTCATAAGTAATTCGAAAAAGATTGTTTACTGTTTGACGACCCTGTGTTGTTTGGCGCAGTGGACAGGTCTCCGCCCTCTGCGCCGTGGGTCCTGGGTTCAATTCCCGGCAGGAGCACAAATTCATTCCAAAGGGATATTTGTGCTTCTGATTCTGGATGTATTTGTGTGTGTGATGTAAATGTTTCCGGCACCCACGATACAAGTCTTTGAACTTAGTGTGGGGATGTAAGTGTGAATGCGTTTGTTTGTATGCGTTTTGTTCACAATTTAGGTTTATCATTTTTGTTGTTTTCATTGTTGCGTTCACATTCACAGCCCTGCACTAAGCCTACAGACTTGTATCCAGCGCCGGATATATTTACAAAACAGACACACAATCACACCTAGAACCAGAAGCACAAATGTGTGGGGAATTAAACCCAAGACCCACCACGCAGAGGGCGGCGTTTTGCCCACCGCCCCAACTGTGTTTTTATATTATATAAACCCACATTTAAAACAAAAACTCTTTTGTACACAAATCGAAACCATTTTAAAAAGATAAAAAGAAGAAACAACACTACCTCTGACTTTTATACCAGGGTAAAAGCACAAAGTAGGAGATATCAATTACGTGTATGAAATTGTATCGCTTTCAGTTTCCTTTGTCTGTAAGGTAATGTCGTTGTTCCTTATTCTCAACTAAGCAGATAACTGTAACGACTGTTGTGTAGCAGAGTAGTTGAACTTTGTACGAAATAACTTAACAATGCTTATTTTTCAGTGTTTTTCAATGTTCTTTTTACTAGACTACAGTTTAACAAGATGTCTAACTAAAACTGACTGATAAATGTAGTGTTATTAAAAATCTCTTGCTCTAGAGGATTTTTTTCTTATACTTAAATGCATTATGATTTTGATGTTTTTTTAAATAATAACGTTGGCTTGCTGGTCATACATTCATGGATTCAGAATTTGAATGCCACCTGAAGGCATCTGGCAATGATTTATGCATTACTTTATTTTATATTATAGATATTGTTCTCTTTGAATTTCACTAATTTATCAATTTTATAAATGACTATTATAATTATTTTTAGTTTATATAATAATAAATAAATGCAAGCAAAGCTTAAAAAAACCGACTTCACCGCTTTATCATCGGAACCTTGATCCCCCAGCTTTCAAATAAAAAAAGAATCATCAAAATCGGCTCACAACGAAAGAAGTTGTGAGGTAACTTTTGAAGTCGGGTTAACCAGAACATCGTCAAAGTACGCATTATTCGTCACAAAATATACATTATTGACGATATTTCAAGAACTACTGATCGGATCTTGATCAAATTTAAATGGGACAAATTAGAGAGCAACATCTTTCAAACAAAAAAAAAATTTCGAAATCGGCTCACGTGGAGAGGAGTTATGAGGTAACACAAAAAATATGTTCGCATACCTAGAGTTTTAGAGAATCTTTTAGTGATAATAATATCTATAATTTTAACCTGTTACTGCAATCAATAAATTAATATGAATATAAAATACAAATGGGATTTTGAATGATTGTAACATTCAGTTCAAAATAGTCAATCAATAAATGACTTTTATGGGTGACTATCCAAGTACTGACCGTATTAAAAGGTTGCTTGACTTTTCAACCGACATCAAAGAGAGGTTCTCAATTCGACTGTATGATTTTTTTTGTATGTATGTAACGCGATGATTCCCCCAATTATGAATAGATTTCGAGAATAGATTTCGATGTTATTTTTGTTTGGTTGATTCTTCTTCAGAGGTCCCATATATTTTTTTTCAAAATCGATCAAGCCATAACCAAAATATAAGCCGTGAAGTCGGCTATTTTAAGCTTTGCTGGCATTATAATTATTAATTGATTATAATCGATAAGGGGAACGCTACGTACGAGTAAAACAGAATTATTAATACCTCGTAGCAAGTACTGAAATTCATCAGAACTATGTGAGCTCTGATACTGTTAATACAGTACTGTATATAGTACATAGATAATGAGCGTAATTACTTGCTGCTTAGATGCCTTCATTGTTCCTATTCATTCGGTTCTTTTATTTTATTCTACTTATCTTAATGATTTTTCTTTGTGGTTCTGTGAATGTGTATTTAATTTTGTCATAATATTTAATCGTGTTTGTTTAAAAGCCGTAGGAGAAATGAAAACTAAAAATGTGTAGGTTCTATTTGTAAAAAGGTTTTGATAGCATAGCGTACCATATTTGTTTTTTCGTCGTCTTTATCTCATATCTATTCTGATAGATCTGACTAGATATATCACGTTTTTTACCGTTTCACAAAATAGGAGGAGGTACTCAATTCGACTGAATTTTTTATGTGTGTTACCTCATAACTTCTTTCCACGTAAACTGATTTTGATGGTTTTTTTAGTAAAATAAAATGGGAAGGATGAGTGGAACTCAATGCCTGCGTGTATGTAACCCGAACTGTACAATCTGGGTGTTGCAAGTCGTCTTTAGTAAATAGGTATCATTTAGGCTTGCATATTCCATCTTCAAGCAAATCGTTACCTTCCATTGAGTGAGATAATGGTCAAAATCTTGCATATCATTTAAAAAAGCATGTTGTCTACCTAAATCAAAAACATGGAGAAAAATAATTATATGCATAACAAAAAGACTTAGCAGTTTTAGTGCCATATTAACAATAAACTCTTTCACACTCACAACCCTACACTAAGTTTGATGACTTGAGTCGTGGGTGCCGGAAATATTCACTTTACAAACATAATCACAACCGTTACCAAAAACACATTTTTAAAGAGGAAACTTGTGTTCCCGCCGAGAATCGAACCCGCTTAAAAGGCGAATGCGCACCCAACTACGCCAACGGGCTGTTCGAATTATAAACATTTTACGTGTTAAAAATATATTTTAATGATTTTTTTCTTTCACAGGTGGTTATTATACTATAGAGCAGAAGCAAAGCAAACTGCGTATAGTAGCCCTGAACACAAACCTCTTCAGTGTGCGAGAATCGAGTTCAGTAGAAACAAAAAAACAATGGGAATGGCTGGATGGGATATTGGATAAAGCGCACGTTAATAAAGAGATGGTGAGTCTTCCTGTTCTTTGTTTAAAACTTAGGAATGATTTATCTTTTAATGATGAATGGATCAGTTCGTTACTGTGTACAGTCAGGAAAAAACTACCTAGCTAACATTTTGAAGTGGTGAGACTTCTGTCCTAATTAAAGTGCCTTTCGATATAGTGGTCGCACTTAGAATCTACATAGAGTTACATTGTATGTTATGAAATGAACTGCCCGTTGGGTTAGTTGGGTGAGCGTTCGCCTTATAAGCGTCGGAGGTAGCGGGTTCTATTCCCGGCGGGAACGTAAGTTTTCACCCCAAGGAAAAATTTCGTTTCTTGTTCTGGTTGTGATTGTGTGTGAGATGTGAATATTTCCGGCACCCGGCACAATTCATCGAACTTAGTGTGAGGCTGTGAGTGTGAATGCGTTTAAATACACGGAAGAGAACATTTTCGTTTACTCGCCTGAACTACCCTACACCAAAATACAGTTATAGCTTACCACTCCAAAGTAGAAATATTCGTCGCCAAAATCTAAATGATCCAGCATAGCTGCTGGATCATTTAGATTTTGGCGACGAATATTCTCCTTGAGTTTCAGTCACCGTGTAAGACCTTGTTTGTTAAGCATCCTCAACCACATTTTAAAATATGAACAGGTGAAACAATGGTCATATACTAGCTTATTAAGAATTTAATAATGCCTTACCTCGGTTCAAAATACAACTTCACACTCACACCCCCACACTAAGTTCAATGACTTGTGTTGTGGGTGCCGGAAACATTTACATCACACACGCAATTACATCCAGAAACACACATTTTCCTTGGGGAGAAAACTGTGTGCCCGCCGGGAATCGAACCCGATACAGCTTAGAAGGCGAACACGTACCCAACTGAGCTAACGAGCATTTCATGATGAGATGTAGCATGCTTAATATATACATTATAAAATATCTAAAACATAATAATAATGTAATTTAAATACAACAGGGTTGGTTGTTAACTCGACCGCAAAATACTCGACCGCGTGGTCAAATCGCCACGTTATTTTTTTATTTTCATTCAAACTCGTATAAATTAATAATTCGCATCCGAGTTCAAAACTGTGTTTCCAATGTGCATATCAATAAATTGTGAAAAATGCATTTGTAGCGGCTATTTTTCGTGACAATTCTATTTTTGCTGACGTTACTACCAATATATTTTTAGTGTGTATTTATCTGTAGCCATCACTCTCTTCTGAATATTGCAGTGAAAATATATTCGGGAAATAATATTGCCTTGCAGGCAAGTAAAAATGATTGCACAATTATCAACCACCAAGTCCCACGTTTAAATTATAAGCAAATGAAAAATAAACTCAGGACAAATTCAAACTGCTCACTTTACGTCCGCCTTATAAGCAGCGGGTGTCGGGTTTGATTCCCAGTGGGAACAAATATTTTGAAGTACATAAATCCAGCACCCACGACACAATGTATCTAACTAGTGTGGCGTTGTGAGTGTAAACACTTTTTTAAAATGTAATAAGTATCGGATATCAGATTTTCTTACTGTCCTATTGTAGAATAGATAGGAGAATATTAATTTATCTAACTACAATAATTTTATTTTATATAACGTGCATAGTAAACATTTTGATTAAAATATCACAGGAGGTCCATAAAGTTATTTTCTTAAAAAATTACACAAATAAAATTAAATAAAAAAGATTTTTATACAAAGTGTGTACAATTTTTTGATATTGAATAATATGAGCATTATTCAAATCAATTAAATTATAAAAAAAAGATAATAAGGGCCTTGGAAAACAACCCTGCAGCGTGACCTAGAAATTGTAAAGATATATTTAAAATGTTTGTAACATTTTATTCCAAATTGGTTTAAATCTAATATTCCTAAACAGATTTTCCAGTGAATTCTACTACCTCAAATATCCCATACGAAAATAAACTAAAATTTTATCAGTACACAATCCTCATTTTGATCTACACCCGACGTCTACATTTTAGGGTTGATACGCGCTCGTTTATTACTTTCTATTTATAAACACCGCCTTAAGCTACATACGTCTTTGATGAAAATGTAATTTTGGTGATTGCTTTTTGGTCCAATTCGTAAATTTAGGCTTAGTATTAATTTTATCGAAATGACTAGGATCGATTACTAAAACAATATTAACTTGATCTTTTTTAAAAATAAGTAAAAAAAAATAAAATATTATCAGAGCTTTATATTAAAGCACGACGTGGAGTTACTAAAACTTAGGCAAATGTTTAAAATGTAAATTAATATAAAAACTATGTAAAGTTTTTGAAAATTAATTATAAGAGTCGTACTTAGGTACCATTTAGCTGACTAGAGGCTACATTTTGAATCGCCTTACCTTCGAGTATAGACTGATTCACACATTTTTAATTAGTGCAGTTGTAAACCAATTGTATAAAGCATTTGTTTGCGCAGATGTACACACAATTATATACTTTCTGTTCATGCACATAGATAAGTTATTCGATTACGACCACATTCATAAAATGTTATTTCGTGAGTGAAACATACCTAACTTACTTTTGCTCCTAAAGGGTAATTTGTGTTTCTAGTTCGGGGGGTCATTATAAGTATGATATGCATAAAAATGATTTGAATATCATTCCTGGGTTGTTTCTTCAGCATTTGTTCAGTTTATTCATTTCCTAATGAGGAGCTAGAATAAAATTTACGCAATTACATTTTTTTTATTTAAATAAGCTATGCGCAGCAGTTTGCTCGTCATTATTATACATATATACATATATTATACATATATTTAACCTTTTTTGTCACTTTATATAAATATAATAATTATCTGTTAAGTATCATTAATTGAAATATAATTGTTAAAAATAGATTCATATTTTTTTTTAAAGCAAACCATAATTTTAAATACCAAATTGTTCCACTAATGTATACCTACCTAGGTTTTAAAACATTAACTACATAATAATATCGTAAATATTTATCAATTTCATATAACTTTCTTAATCGATATAAGTTACAAAAAATATTATTAATTTAATTATAACTTAAAAAAGTAACGTTCACTATCGTTTATTTCTCGGATTACCAAGTCATATATTGTATTCAAAGCGTCATTAAATTGCCACATACACCACTCACACAAGAAATATATTCCGTAACAACATTAAAATAACATGAAATATAAACAGGCGGTAACCCTACACAACGTAAAGCGGATCTACACGAGTCATAACTACGGTGCCGGAACCAGCCGGGAAGTCCGGGCGTCCGGCGACGGACCGCGTGTGCCCCGCCTTAATTTATTAGACCGGCTGTATACAGATTAGAAGCTCGTTAATCTAATCGTCCTTACAAATTGCAGCTGAAGTAATTTTTAAGTCGTTTTTGACAAATTATTTTTTAAGTCGTGAAAATGTGGGTTATTTTCACAAGCTTTTATTTATTTTGAACTGTATGTATGTATGTTTGTTCGGGTGGAATCTCGCAACTCGATTTTAAAGCAGATATCTTCAACCGATTGAGCTGAAATTTTGTATTCACGTTTAGTTTGGATTACAATGCATGGTTAGCTGTGTGACGGCATTCTAAGTTCAAAATGGCGGAACACACAAAATGGCAGACAAGTTATTTTTAATGCATTCCTACTATATGGGTATCAAATGAAAGGGCTTGCTGAGAATAACTCGAAAAATAAAGTGACGTCACTTTAAATCCAATGTGCCGGACTTCTGAAAGCTTGTCTTTAAAAAAGATTTAAACAAAAACTTTTTACTGATTAATAAGCATTTTGTAGCACTCGTAGCACGTTCCGAATTTTTGTACATTCTGAATTTAGAGGCTCAGTTTGATCATTAGTTACAGTTACAGTACTAATCTTTATATATATAAAAATCAATGCCACTTTTCGTTGTTATTTTATAACTCAAGAACGGGCTCACCTATCCAAACCAAATGTGTAGGCTTTGTACGGACTATTTAGTAGATGGTTTATGTTAAGTTTGCACAAAATCGGTCGAGCGGTTCTTCATTTATCACACCCTGGCAAAGCCGGGGCGGATCGCTAGTATACTATAAGTAAGCTGTTATAGTTTTATAGGATTTCAAAAGAGCGTTATAGATTACTAGTTGTGCCCCGCGGCTTCACCCACGTGCCATCCTTTCCTGCTAATATTATAAATGTGTGTGTAATGTGTTATGTTTGTTTGTTACTACGTGTCTCCGTAACGAATAAACTGATTTGGATGAAATTTAGAATTTAGATAGTTTAGGTTCAGAATTAAAAAATAGACTACTTTAAAACTTAATTAACGCCGGTGAAGCCACGGGGCAAGGTAGTTATAATATTAGGCTCATAACTAGAGTCGATAGCATTTCAAGCTATCGACTCTAGTTATGTACCGTAATATAACAGCCATTAAGAATTATTGGATACTGAAAGCAGGAGCTTGAAAAATCCTGACCGCCCACCATGTCCACGTGAAGTTGTTACACGTAGAAAACTATTCTTATATTAGCTATAACAGTAGGTATCTATTTATTCAAATCCATTTGAATTGTTTGTTTGAATCAACAATTGTACCATTTTTTTTGTTAGTCGGTACACAGTTATAAAATTAGCCCTACTAATTATGGCAAGTTGTATTTTAGAGATATTGTTGTAAACATGAAATGCCTCAATATAGGCGCTTTCAGGTCATCAGCAACTTTTAATCACTATTTTATAGTAAAAAATGCTGAAGTATAAAACTAATAAAATGTTAAATTAGGTAATAGGAAAGTTTCATTCGAAAGAAAACTTGAAAATAATACATATTTTTATCTACGACAAAAATTTAGTTCTCTAATGTAAAAAGGTATCTAGAACTATAGGTATCTTTTAGGCAAGCATGTTAGATCTTCGGCCGCATCTTCACTTTCCATCAGGTGAGATAGTGGTCAAATGCTTGCTTAAGTAGGATACATAAAAATATATTATCTTAGGTTGTAAATTCAAAATATTATTTCAACAATCCTGTAAAATTGTATGAATGGAAAGTCAATTTATATCTATCTTTCTATCTAATACCTTTAAACGAGTAATTCTTGTATAAATGTATATATTTAATCTGAATCTCGGAAACGGCTCCAACGATTTTCATGAAATTTAGTATGCAGGTATATCCAGGGCGATAAATCGATCTAGCTCGGTTTCATTTTTAAAAAACGTCATTTACCAAAAAAAATACCCAGCAAAGTTTGGTCATCCAGGTTTCTTTTTATGAGCTATACTCCAAGAAACTAGGTCGTACTGTATTTGCCAGGAATAACTAGTATTAAGGTTAATTGTTACTAAAAATTTTAGGCAGATATAATACAACTACAATTTATATTCGATTCTAGTAATTTGCCTGTACTGATTCTATTACCAAGATAAATTCTATAGTTATTATGATTTTGACAAGGGTCAATGATTTAGGTATTACCTAAGATCCTATCTAACAGAAACTATACACTAACTTATGTTTCCAATTTGCTTGTAATTTTCTTCAAAGCCGCATTGTGTATAATTTACATACATCGTAAATAAATATTCTAAGTGTACCTACATAAATATGTAAACGTATAGTAGGTATAGGTACGTTTCAGAGCAAGGTAACTTTCATTTTAACATTATTTTAACTATTATTTTGCATTGATATTTAATTCAATTACATATCCAATCAATCATATTACAGACTTTTCCTATCCTCCATTGTGTTTTAATGAGTTTCACTCGATAGCTTTTTTCGTTGATAATTGGCTTAAGCTTTATTGTGCCATAAATAAATATTAGAAAAAGACTTTTCAAGTACCTACGTCACATAAAACTCATAATTATACCATTTAATAAAAAAAGTTACCTTTGACCACATCATCACTTACCATCAAGTGGTCAAAAGTGAATCAGGGAAAACAAAAACGTTTCTTTGATAAACTTCAATTTCTACCTCTTTGCGTCAACAGCGAAAGTTTTACGAATATCAGAAAAGGTTGCAGCACATCACATTCCGTATATAATGAATCAGATAGTTAATTATTTCAGCATGCCTTAAGAACCTTTTTTTAAATTTGGGAGCTCATTCTATTTTCAAAAAAATATCAGATCGCCTGGTTAAGGCGACGCGTGAACAAAATGCTGGTACTTATACCTACATATATATGGCCTCTCTTAATTTCAATGCTAATAGAATGAAATTAAGAAAGGCCATGCCGCTAGCATGATGAGAATGCTACCCTCTGGGAGTGGGAGTTACCTTTAAGGTAACTTGGGTGTTTACTGTATAGATGATAGATAGATAGATACATTCTTCATTTGCACACCAAAAGAAGAACACTTACAAAAAAACTTAAATTTAACATCCATTGAAATTTGATCAAAATCTGATCTCTAGTTTTTGAAAGAAGTCAATAATGCGTGTTTAATACATTAAATCTGATCAAGGTTCGAAGATAAAGCGGTGAAGTCGGTTATTTTAAGCTTTGCTTGCGTTTAATTATTTGAAGTCGGTTGTAAATAAAATAACATTATATTATTGTCACAGTTAAAAAAATAACAAATACTTATCTCATGTTGTTAATCATTGTGTGTCCTGAGTTGTCTAATAAAGAAAAACGTACTGAATGAATTATCGACTAGTTTATGGAACTAACTTTAAATTTCTTAGCATTTTTTTTTCTTTTTTATAATAACTATGCTAGGTAACAAAGAACTTAGTTCTTTGCTGTACATAGTTTTAGGAAATATAGGCAATTGGCCCGTTGCTAGGTCAGAATTATATAGTAGTAATATAATATAAGCGTCGTAATCAAGTAAAAGCCCGTTACTTTCCTATTCAGGCCTAGATTAGCGAACAAAATGCCAAGGTATAAGCACATGATAGATCACGTGAAACGAAGCGCTAATGGTTATTTGATAAATAACATATTCACAAAAGCGTAGCTCCTTTTGCCGTCTTCATTACTCCATGGCATTTGCGTTGCCATTCATAACGCTGAGTTATAGCAGTCTATTGTAATGATTCATAATTGTGGAACCGGAAACTCGTACCTATCATACGGCTACATAACTTGAACTTAATGTATAGGTCGGGAGGTGTTGGTTAGATCTGTTACTAGTGATAAGGGAATTTGGAGTAATGCACGTTGCGCGGTTTGCCTTGTCAAGTATTTTAAAATGTTATTCAATGCTGTAAGGCCAGTGTAAGCACTGAGTATCCATTTAGTGGGAATTTTGACAACATCGTACCGTGCTTTAAAAGGCATATAACATAGTTGCTCGCTGTAGTTAATCAAAAAACAATTAATAGAGCCGTGGCAGACGCTTCGATGGGCCTGAAAATAGACTGGCCACCAGTATATATGACAAATAAGCAAGTAAGTGTAGAATCCATGTGATTATTTTCAAAGCTTTACACTTTATTGATATAATTGTATTCTTAGGATATTATATATAATAAAATTCATTCTTCGGTCTCACTCTTTCTTGAGGAAGAGTGCATGTTGTTTACCGACCTAATTTATTGTGAAAAAGAAATAGATAACGAATAGTGTTACAAGAAACTGAGATGTCACACTTTTTCAAGCGATTATAGCACCGTGAAAAAGTTCTGCTCCTGATCGGGCGATCGCTATTCTAACTCTTACCACGGTTTCCCCGTGATTAAATCCATGGTAGTTGAACATTTTATATATCAACTGTTTCAACTTGCCTCTCTACTAAAGTACAGGATTCATTTACGGGTGGTACATTAATCTTGTAAAATAAAATTGCCACCAAGCACTAGATGGTTTTCGGCAGCTATTTTTGAGAGTCAGTCACGTTTTAAATGCAATAATGTCATTACTAATTAATATAGCTGAGTTATTGGTGAAACGTTAACCTTACAAGGTTGCAAAAATATGCAGTTATAAGGTAATTGCACCGTCCCATAACTCCCGACCTATCCTTTATTACTACGTAATGCATTACACCTATTCCACCGTCTGTTTCCGCAACAATGGGATTTTGATTTGGAAATTGTAAGGAATAACTTCAATGCTGTGTATTGCGTTAAATTGTACTCCGAGATATAATACGAGGAAATAGGCAGGAAAATTATTACCAGAAAATTTAACGAGATTTTTTTGATGATAACTTAGCGAATTTTCGTTTATGAAGCCTTTTACATAGATTTATATCAAAAGTATGAAAAAGGTTTGATTCGCTGAAAAGATATATAATTTATGTTGCGGCTTAAAACCCGATAAAATACTTTTTTATCGTATTTAAGCCGTATATAACATAAATGATGTGTAATACTCATAATGGCTATAATTTTCAGACATTTTATCTTTACTATTACTCACTTATATGATTTAGACCTCTGACAGACTGACGGCCGGAAGGACAAAATGCTGAATCACTGAACAACTAAACTAAAACTAAACGCAAATAAAAAAAAAAAAGTAAACTTATCTACATGCTTTATAATAATACTTGCTGTGCCCCGCGGCTTCGCCCGCTATTATCAAGTTAAAAAGTAGCCTATGTGTTTATCCTAGGTATAATCTATGTACATTCCAAATTTCATCCAAATCCGTTCAGCCGTTAAAGCGTGAAGAGGGAACAAACATACTTACACACTTATACACACACTTACAAACAAACTTTCGAATTTATAATATTAGTAGGATAACATAGCATCTTTAATATAACCTAAAGCAAAAAGTATAACTGGTACTTATATATTATTGTCTCATGGATACAGCTATATTCAAGAACAATATCACAATATAATTTTCCTTGTTTTATGACATAATAAAGTCTTTGTTTTCCATTATCTACGACTGATGTCATTTTGTGTAACGATCTGCTTACAAAATAAAGCCAAAAGAATAACGATATCGAAGCATCCCCCATTTTATACAAAAATTGCGAATATGCCTAAGCAAATACACAAATTGCCTTTAAATCCCCAGCTTTGACTGGCATCGACGGTAGATGGTAGCACAAATTGAATTTTCCTCCAGAGTATACAGTATCGCAGAATATCTAAAATTACTGATAGAGTACTGTCGCGAAATTGCAGTGCAGTGAACCAACTGTGTGTTCTTTTGTTTTGGTCGCATAAACGAGGGAATCACGCTTTACACTAATATTTAAATTTCTAAAGTTTGTGTGTAAGTAGTTTGTTTAGAGTATGTTTGTTTTCTCTTGACGCTTTATAGCCTGTTCTTGAACAACAGGCACAAAAATCAAACAACTGTTAATAAAAAATCTTAAACGCAAAAAATATTCTCTAATAGGCAAAGTGTATTAGTTCAGCGTGAACTTGTATAATAATTAATATACCTTGACTAATTATAATTAAGTATTATAAGTATAATATAGTGTAATATATAAATAAATGTATTTAAATAAAATAATGTAGAATATTATAATTAACGTGTTACGTAATGTAAACGTAAAATTTGAGACAGTTCCCGGCGGGACCACAAGTTTTCTCCCCAAGGAAAAATTGTGTTTCTGGCTCTGGTTGTAATTGTGTGTGTGATGTGAATGTTTTCGGCACCGAAAACACAAGTCATCGAAATTAGTGCGGGGTTGTGAGTGTGAAAGCGTTTATGTAAATCTTTATTTCCTCTGTCGTTTCTTCTGTATGGGAGAAGTAAAGGCGCAATCGGTAAGCGCCGCGGCTCAATTTTCGTTGGTTCATTTTCAAGCGTTACGTATATTTCATGTTCGCTGACCATTTTTCTCTTAACGAGACGAGCAAATATTTAGCCTGATTGTAAGTGTCACGCTTACTCAGTACAGTTCAGTGCCACACAGAGACTACAGAGAACTCCTGCGCGGCAAAGCACTGCGCTCTTCACCCTCAGATACCATTTCTACAAACATTGTGATACAGATTCACCAAATTGATAGCGTATTTTCACATGAATACCAGTAGTTATTTAAAAGAACTTCCGGCGTTTCAGTGACTCCAGTGTAATTGGAGCTTCAATAGATATAATCCGTTTCGCTGTCTGCTATTGAACGGGAACGGAAGCTGTATCGTTATTGGCACTGCGTACATTTTATTTGAAAGAAAATTTACATGAATTGGCTTTGTGGGTGTAACTTGATAGAAAAATAAAATTGAGCTTCTGGATCGGGAATTATGAAATACTAGGTGTTTCGTGGATTTACCTGCATTAAGTTTATACTTAGAGATTTTATACTTAGTTTAGACTCGGGCAAAGAGTTCCATTCCTTATGGAATAGAACTCTTTGCCCGAGTCTGTGTTTCCCGATAAGTACAATCTAGCAGTTTTTAAATTCTACACAGAACAGGTATCTTCTAGGCAAGCATGCTCTTCTTCGAACACATCGTCATTTTCCATCAGGTAAGATAGTAGTCAATTGTTAGTCTATCGAGAATTTAAAAAAAAGTAGTTACTAGTATGCTTATGTTTATTATTTTGAAGTAGGTAAGTACATGGAGTTATTTCTAGTGGTTATTGGAAGTTGGCCTGTCATATACAGTTTTAAATTCACTCTGAGAATCTGAAATTATTCGCTTGTGTGGTTTAGAAGCTAAAAGCCTCTGACAGACGGAAGGATAGACAAAGTGCTAAACCACTAAGTCAACTTAAAGACCTGGATTCGTTTGGTCAACAAACTTTTAAATATTAAGCATGTTGTGTAAAACCAGGGTACAAAAATTTTGTGTTAATAGAACCAAAAACGGCTGTATGTATTAGGTATGTATGCTTGTTTACCTACTTTTATTACTGCATTTTGTTGTGTTCTATGTCGATTTTGTAAAGCAACTTGGCGTGAACGAACAAAGGACTTTGATTTCTACTTCAAATGTCGACATCTGTCTGTGATTGACGTTTAGATATGAAGAACGACAACATGCCTTTTACTGAAATAACCTGATTGAACTTGGATTTACATATCTATTGATTTGACTACTTATTTTCTTCTGAAATTGTAAGATGACATAATTTTTTTTAATTGTGGATGGCAAATGCAGAATGTCTTTTTTAAAAGTGCAATTTTCCTTCTCAAGGGACATTAGTGCTTTAGGTTCAGGGTATAGTTATGTGTGTGTGTGATGTAAGTGTTTCCGGCACCCTCCCGCCTCTTATCAAGGTCCTATAGACGCCAAATATGTGCTTTGGGCGCTTTGTATATCAAGTCCCTAAAACTTGGACTTGTTTAGTCAACTTTATTGAATTTGAATTCTAAATAATGGCCTCGATTCTGATGTACAGTCCCTGAATTAAATTTAAACTATCCCTGTCTCTTACAAAATAGAAACACAAGACAGAGATAGCATACATTTTAGTGCTGTCAAGCTAGTTTATCAATTAAAATATGAGCAGCAGAAGCAGTAAGGCACGTGTCGACTAAGCTTGCATAGACATCGAGCTCTGACTAACTTGACAGCACTAAAATGTATGCTATCTCTGTCTTGTGTTCCTATTTTGTAAGAGTAATTTTAATTTAGTGTGTGGCATCAGAATCACGGCCAATATGTAACTACCTTATATTGTTTTAAAAATTATCGTGAGTTGTATTTATATTGATTAAATACCAAGTACGCATCAGTACGCGCCATCAGGCTCTCGCTGCCGCTACCGCACCTGCTCCAGAGGATTAGCGCCTATATAACACCATCGAGTTTCTTGATTAAATTAGATAATACGCGAGTACGACCGGTATTTAATCAATATGTACCTACCTTAACAAATAATAAGTATAAAATCTTCCTAGGTATACATCGTAGGCCATGCAGCACCAGGCTCTGACTCCAGGCACGCGTATGACGTATCAGCTGATGCAAACGCAAAATACCTTCGCACCGTGAGAAAACATGCCCGGATTATCGCTGGCCAGTTCTTTGGACATCTCCATGCGGATACATTTCGAGTTATTTATGATAATGGTAAGGGTATCTTAATTATATGAATGTCTCGAGAATTTATACTTAAGGTTGTTTGCACGTATTTTTACGAGACTAGTTTCGGAACATTCGGTACTCTTTCATCAGTCGAGTACGTGATTAGACCGTCCGGCGTCTCGGCGTGTACTGATGTCAATAACTAAATCTTAAAACTAAGCAGTACGTACAGTCATAAATTTTCACTAAATTACCCACCCCTGACTGTGACACTGACCTGACTAAAGTGGTGCAAAAGTGCCCAGCATGCTGGCAGCATTTCTACGCTGGATAGCAATGGCCAGCTTTTCTACCAGAAACTAGCCGGAGCGAAAGTTATTCTTAATTAATTGAACTTAAGCTTTTTAATAGTTTGCAATACCTGTTTTTAAGTTTTCTTTGCAATTACGGCTCCTTGAGCGCCATTTTGCGACAAAAACAGTTGCAAGCGCGGCATAGTGAGATCTTGGCACCTTAGAAACTCAGTAGGGCGTCATTTGAAGAAATGTATAAGATACTAGGTTTGCCCCGCGGCTTCGCGCGCGTATATCAAGTTTGTAAGTATAAGCTTTGTACATTACACACAATATTCACCTCCCGAGCTGTCTCTTGTTTGTTGAAGGGTACAAGTAGATTTAAATGCAAAGTTTTATATGTTTGGCCATTGCTGTAACCTACAGTTTCTAATTTCTACAAATAAAAGTTTATTTAGTAGGATTTCA
This sequence comes from Lomographa bimaculata, assembly GCA_948107665.1. Classification (NCBI taxonomy): domain Eukaryota; kingdom Metazoa; phylum Arthropoda; class Insecta; order Lepidoptera; family Geometridae; genus Lomographa; species Lomographa bimaculata. The sequence goes on along the minus strand of OX403592.1, from coordinate 3,910,099 downwards.
ATTATATATTTCTAATACAGATTTACCAGTATCCTGGGCCTTCCTTGCTCCATCGGTGAGTCCTCATCGTGACCCAGCTGGCTCCTCCAACCCTGGACTTAGACTATACAAATTCGATACTAATACTGGAAAGGTGAGTTTCTTATGCTGAATCCGGTGCAAATCAGGTGAAAAAAAAAATACATATTTGCACCGGAATTGCTGGTGTATTTACAGCAGCTGTAAACTGGTCATTATGGAAGTCATTAATATAACATAACCACCCACCAAAGGTTGCCTGTAAGAAATTGCTTAATGTGATAAGGTCGCCCATTGTACAACATTTTTGTATTTTGTTGTCATTGTTTTACCTACTTATTCGTGTTCAATAAAGAAAGTTTGTATTGTATTGTATAACATAAATGCTTTCGCACTCACAGCCCCACTATAAGTTTGATAGTCACAAGACTATAAAATGTTATTTATTAAAAGTGTTACACATAATTAATAAATGTTTTAATACGGCTTCAAACACGTAAACTATAAATCAATAATTTTAAGTATTTCTAGTAATAACATCAATTTAGTATATTATTTGGAATTTTTTTCAATATGTACCTTATGATTCTCACTTTTTGTAATAAAATTACCGTTACCTAATAATGTAGAAAAATCAAAAATCTCATTTCAGTACTAGGAACATGGACACTCTAAACTAGCCTTTCGATACAAAAAAAGATGGGTTTCCAACCAGTCACACCAATAGAGTCACACTGTGACTCATTAGGTTTTTTTTACCGATGTTACACTTTTACGCTAGTGTGACTGGATGGGAATTCATCTTAAAAATAATGTCGCAACCAGTTACAGTGTAACTCGACGGGAAAAAAAAATATCCCAACGAGTAACAGTGCAATTCATATGGTTTGGTTTGGAACCTATTATTTTAGTTTTTAGTAAATAGAAGCTAAAATAAAAGGTTGGGATTTCTTTTTTCCAATAATCAAATGAATATATTTCTAATAATCAGTAAACATAAATAATGTCACCGTTACTAAAAGTAGAAAACATTTGTCTGAACCTTCTCTTTAAGCTGTCTGCTGCACACACAATGACAACACTGAGTTGCTAATGCTAAAATATTTGTTTTTTAAGTTACTTTTATGTAAAAAAAAGAGTTTTGCAAGAAAGCTACATAAATAAAAAATAATAATTTTAAGAGCGCTTAGTTTTGGATTATTTTGTTGATATTCACTAGTCTGTTTACAATAAAGTTAAAAAAAAAAAAAAATTAAATATAATATTAGGCACTGACTAAACATAACATAGCTACAAACATATTATGTTTGTAGCAAACTGAACGATCTAATATCAACAGTGAAATTATGTAGTGGGTAAAAATATAAAGTTATAGTTACACTGTCACTGGTTGGGGAAATTCTACCCAACAAGTCACATTGACACATTTGGTGTTACCTATTGGGAATCCGTCCAAAAAAAAAGTTGCCTCCAGTAACAGTGTAACTCGATGGGGAAAAAAATCCTAGCGAGTCAAGTGTGACTCGATTGGTGTGACTGGTTGGGAAATTAGAAATTAAATCAGAAGTCTAAATAAAAGGAACATTAACAACATTTTTTAACTTAATTGATATTATAAAGGCACTACTATGAAACAAAAGAAAAACAATCAAAATTAATTTGGCAGATCCTTCTTTCCACCATCACTGCTTAAATTTCTTCTGAACAAAATCGTTTCAAATAATTTACCTATTATATCGTTACAAAGCTGCCGACATTTTTCCGAGGCGCTTGTATAGCCGTTGAGAGAGGAAATTAAAAACACAAATTAATTTTGATTTCTTATTAATCGTCATTTGAAATGGAAATAAAAAATTCGATTATATTTCAATGTAGATTGGGTCGTGTTTACATTAGTAAAGTGGGCGGCAGAGCGGTAATGCGTAGCTAAGACTAATATACCAAACCGACGCAATATAACTATGGTACGTTCCACTGGCGTGGTTTGTTGCGCGTCTGCTTTTCAAGCAACGGGTGACGGGTTCGATTCCTGTCGGCCACACGAGTTTTCTCCCCAAGGATTTTTTTTGTTTCTGGTTCTAGGTGTGGTTGTGATGTGAATGTTTCTGGCATCCACGAAAAAAGTCTTCAAATTTAGTGTGTGAAAGTATTTACGTTTAAATTGCTACATTATAGTGTTTAAAAATACTAAAACTGCTTTGGTTGAGGCAATGAGTATTATGTGTTATTAATAAATTTTTGTTCATCAGGTGTTGGACTATACCCAGTACTACTTGGACCTAACAACTGCCAATAGAAATGTCGGAGCGCCAGAATGGACAGCTGAATATAATCTGACACAGTACTATGGTTTGCATGAAGTATCAGCCAACTCCATGCACAATTTGGCTGACAGGCTTCGAATAGGAGCGCCTCACGAGACGACGGTATTCAACAAGTAAGATAAAACATTTTCTTAGTTTGTATAGTTTTTTTTTCTTAGTTTTAAATGTTTAATCCTTGGTCACAGTAATTCAGTCATACAAATTCTGTTTCAAAATAGGTTTTTACAACTTCCATTCATCAAAATCCATCATAAACAAAAAGACAAAAAGACTTAGTTTAAATTAATTTAACTTTTACCGATACCAAACTAATTTTTACAATAAAATAAAACTTGAATACGTGGTAACCCACGCCAGGTGAAATTACGTAGTTAAATTATAAAAAGTGTAGAATTACCATATACCTTTTTTTTCTATAGATACCTGAGAGCATACACCGTTAAGCACGACAACAGCGATTCCTGCGACGGTGCATGTGCACATCAACACTTTTGCGCAATCACTTGTTTAGAGCACGTCGCATACAGACAATGCGTGGAGGCAGCGGCCAGCGCTCTAGCCGCCGCTGGTAGATCCGCCACGCTCGTCGCTCCGCTCATCACCACGCTCCTCACCCTGCTAGTTCTCGTCCTGGTTTTTGTTTAGGTATTTTTATAAATCTCCAAATTGTAGTCGCGTGTATTATAAAAACTAGTTTGAAGAGTTTTCATCACGCAATAGGCTATTATGTTTAAACGTAATTGTGTAAAAATAATATTTAAGGTAAAGGAAGTATGACTGGCATTCAAAGAACATAGAAATAAAATTGAGTTAGTAATTATGCTGTAAATCATAGGTTCTTCAGGTCTTTAAAATTAAATTCCGCATTGCTTGCAATTTGCCTTTGGTAAGACGTCCATAGAAAAAAACAAATGTATTTGCGACGGAATATAAACCAGCATACCTAATAGGTACACAATTTTATATCTTTAATAGAGCATGCCAATGCAAAGAAATAAAAGAAGTAGTCACCAGGCGTTTTGCAATCAAAGTGAGCAGCTACAATAGGTACTTTTAATTATTTTCTTTTGTAAATATTTACAATTGATATTGTAAGAAATTGTTTTAAGTCTAAGTGTAAACTAAGAGCGTAAAATGAATAGCTCAGCGGCGTTTGTGATATTGCTTCGTAAATATTTGATAATTGTTAGAAGAGAATAGTTGTTTAATTTGTAATTATTTGTTTTGTAAGATAAATTTAGAAATAAATTAACTCGATGTTTTTATAGTTTAAGGGCTTTTGAAAATTTATATTAGTAAATAAATTGTGTTTGTATTTAGTGATGGTTGCTTGAGTTTATAAATTCAAGATTTTTTTTAAATTTTGTACTTTAGATGCTATTGTAAATTGCATAATAACAAGTCAGCATTATGTTAATTGTATTAGATTTATGTAAATAAATTGCATTTTGAAAAAATGCATTTGAAAATAAAATGTTATATGTAAGTCAATTTGTCAGCATTGTAACTCAATTTAATAGATTATTAGCATTTCTTTGTTCTAACAATTATTATTTATAAATATAATTATTTTTACTTCTCCTTGAGTCCATTAATTTTTAGACATAATCATATAATTAGTTCAAAAGTTGCTGTAAATAAATTAAAATTAAACTAAAAAATAATTGTAAATGAGGAACAATTAGTCGTTAAGATAATATCGATTATGTATTAAATTGCTTGGTGTTAGTTTGTTTGCTGGATCCAAAATAAAAATATACTACGATAGGAACCGAAATTCAATAATTTAATAATTCACACAAACTGAAGCTAAATATATATAAATTTATGTATATTTTACATATTAGTTACAAAATATAAAGTTTCACGTAAGTGTGTAAAGCCTTCGAATTTTAAACCTATTTTAAACCTTGAAAACAAAACGATACCTGTTATTAAACAGGTATAAACAAACTTATTTATTTAATCACCTTGATAAATGATTTTTTTTCTCTTTTTTATTATTTTTACAATAACACAAGTACATTTACATGTCATTAATTTTATAAATTTTCTTAACACTGAAAATGTTCACTTTGCAACCTGTAACAAAAAGGTTTATTAATATTTGGTGGTGTGTATGTGTATCGTGCCTGAAATTGTCTACATGAGAACTAAAGTCGAAATCGGAGATAATATTTTCCATACAAAACACAACAAATATAATATATTTTTCAAATATTTTTGACAACCCTGCGGTTTCATCTGTAACGTGTGACCTTGACCTTTATTAGAGCCACCACTTTCAGGCATTTAGATCCAAACATTATGTGGTGTAGAAAGGTAGCTTATGAAATAGGGTTGCAAATGACATAGTTTTTCATGAACTTTAATTCATTGTAACTCAATATTCATGCTGCTGCCACGAAGTCAGAAGTTCCTGTTAGACTCCATACATGTAGCTAGAGTCTTGAGTTACTACACCTTTCTGGTACACATTGTAGAGGAAATATTATTAAAGTCTGTTAAGCGTTATTAAAAATTAGTGTTACAAGCTGAAGTACAAGTCACACATTTTTTTTAGCCCGATGATAAAATAATTTCAAACGTTTTAGGCCGAAAATAATTGTATTTTCTAGAGCTCAAAAATTAACTAGGTCAAACATATTTAGAAGTGTCATCTCATACAAAAAGTTTTATCATACAACATTATATTATTTTCATGCAAATGTCATAAAATTGATAAATCAGTGCAATGTATTTAAATTTTAAATACATGAATGTTCGTTCTCGTATGTTTAATTTAATTTTGAATAAAGAACTGTACTCAAATCGGATTTTATTTATATCCCCGATTAAAAATTACCTCTTTTATGTTGGTATTAATTATTTACTAAAGCTCTGATTCCCAACTGAAACTTTTGGCGATCATTTTGAAATGAGTTTAATTTATTAACTGGTACATTTGTAAAATACTTTGAAAAGGCTGCATTGAAAATGTAAAGAAAAATTACTGAGTAAATGTAAGTTTTATAAATCAGCTGTCCCCTACGATTATACTTAAATTGATATACGTCTCGACGGTCCTGGAAACAGATCACACACAATAAACAACATTTAAACTATTTAAAATCATACTGTGAAGGTTGAAAAATGTATATAGGTACCCCTTAACCTAAGGCAGGGGCAGATTGAAAAACAGCGCTATGTTCACATAGCACTCGCTGAATCTGTTCCTATTGCGCTATTTACATTCATTTTTATTCATAAATTCATGTGTATTTTTATGTTCTCTGGACAATTATTTATAATGTCGATAAAGCGATTTTTTATTTTTTTATATTTATTTAATATAATATGTATTGCATATAAAAATAATATTGACTAATTTAAACTAAAATCTAAATTAAATTTAACTAAAACTTTTATGACAACTAACTACATATACCTTCTTACTACATTATAACTTTGTAATAGTTACATTATACCTGTTGTGAGAGAAAACTATACGATTTATTATAAATATATACAAAATTTTATCTAATAGACCGCTGCCAGTTGTCAAAGGACCCAAAATGCTGGCAACGTGGCAATACGTTGAATGCCAATGCTCAATCTCAGTATAAAATATTTTCCAGAATTGTGGTCACGTGTTGCAACGACCAAAAACCCTGATAATTCTTTGTAGAATATACTTAATTAAATTTCTTCTTAATCCAATCTGTCGTTACGTTAACATACACTCTAAAACTTGTAAACTTTCAGATTTCTTTATTATGTTTTTAGGGTAGTACTTGACCATTATCTGACTTATTGTTACCTAATAAACGAGGTCGAGGGAGGTACACAAGCCAAGTGTAATATGTGATCGGTTCACGAATTTACTGGAACGGAAAAGGAGAAAAATCTCACAAAGTTATATATTGTGGTAATATATAACTTTGTGAGATTTTTCTCCTTCACAAAAACAACATGCTTTTTGAAGCATATAATGATTGGTCGTCCTAATATGTTTTTTTTAAATTTGGCTACGCAATATTGTACATATAGCCAGTGTCTAGTTATAATATAATTCAAGTATACATTTTATATTAAAAGTCCTAGTCACAAGTCACAGTCAAAGTCAAGTAAAAGAGTCAATGTCCAGTCATAATCAAGTCATGCTCTAGTAAAGTGGTAGAAACTTTACTAGACCTTGTATTGGTGTTTTGGAGCGAAGGCGAAATCACGATTTTCAACTTTGTATGATTTGCCTACACTTATGCACATTTACTAAGTATTAACGGTTAATAGTCCACAATTTTTACACATTGACAGTTAAAGTATCACAGGTTTTGGAATATTATACAAAATCAAAAACTCCAATTTTTTAACTTTCGCCCGTTCCAATGTTTGCTCCTGACAGCTGTCGCATCAGCCAATTACAAACATACATTTATCTCATCCTCTACCTCCGCTACTGAAGTATGTTATTAAGGAAAATTTGCCTCAGGCGCTATCAAATATTACTGCGAATTCTCAAACCGCAAATATAATATTATTTACCAAAATACTACACGGCCTTCTGATGCTCTATACGTGACGCCTTCGAATCTGCAGGGCTTTAAGTCCGCCAGCGCATTTGTGGCACCGACGGGTAAATCCTGTTGGGCGGGCAGTGACACGTTCCGGTATTGCTCTGCGTTAGGGCGGTTTCAGGGGAAGTGGACTAGTTTTACCATTAATTTTCTAAGGTCAAGTTAGAACTTGAAAAGAGTGAGCTAGAACTCACATTTTTTAATTACAGGGCAATTTTTTAACCACCATCTCACCTGATGCTAAGCGACGATGTGGTCAACAATGTCCTCCATTTAGCTTGCATAAAAGATACCTATTCACTCGCAACTTGAAGACCTATTAGTTTTTCTCGATTTGTTGTGTCAGTCTTTGATTTTAAAGAAACAGGTATTGGTAGGTATGCCACCGCTATAATATTTGAAAATATAATGCATGCTCGTAAAATTATAGATAATTATAAGAATTAAAAAGCGGGTGCCAGTTTTATGTTTATTAAAAAAGGAATCGGAAGGAGGCAATCTGCACAAGGACTTTCTAACGACTGCAAAATAATATAGATTTACCTAATTCAAAATCGTTCATTCAAATGGGCTCCAAAGAGGCACGATATGAAAGTTTATAACTCTACTACCAGATTTGCAAAATTACAGTCATCTCGATAATAATCTCGGCGACGCATTTTTTCATGTTTTTTTTTTAAACAGTCCTAACCACTAATATATGGTGTTTTAAAAAATAAAATCAGGTGTCGTAAAGACACACGAAACAAGTGAAACTTTTGTATTATAGGGAAACATTTTAACTATACAACACTGTAGATATCCCCACTACTTTTTGTCACACAAAAAGGTTGCGGAACAGATTTCACACAAAAAGGTTACGGATCAAAGTTTTAATTTGCCATCACATAAAAAGTTTCACTTCAAAAATGAAATTAAAAATATATCGATACATAACGAATATGATCGACTGAGTAACTTCTACCAAAAGGCTACCCGCAACGATATATCCTGGTAACTGTAGGTATATCATCAGTGCACAATAGCGCTTGCAAGGTATAATTTGCATCTGTGCAAGTTGAACCAGGATTTGTTATGATCTCAACTGATTAGATCAAATGGCAATATTTTGCTTTTGGTATTATCAATAAATGTAACCCGATTTAATAAATAAAAGTATGAGAATAACGACAGCTGACATAACATCTCACTCCTTCAAGCGATTAATGGCATTAACACATTTTTTTAAATCAAATAATGGGGTTGTATGTACAACCAATTCACTTGGAAATTAGGTCTATAATAACTCAAAATGCACTGTACACCCAATTTTCAAAACAGTGATGTAAGTAAATAAAACATTATTTACATTGTCAAGAAGTTTTAGGATCGAACGTGATATCTACGAATAAATCAAAGTCCGTGATATGCAATATATTGCCTGTTTTCATGGAGTTGAAAATTAACTAATCCTATGTAGTGATAAATTTAGAAAGGAAAATAATAATAATCATATGTACAACATTGAAGTTACATATGACAATAAAAAGTATTTTTCTGAAGAAAACAAACATAATGAACATCCCACTTTGAATACACAACAGCTTTGCGACATTAAAACAAAACACCACGACAACAGCTTCAGAATAAACTCAACACCAATAAACTATCTCGTACATCGCTAAGCACCAAAGAAAACATTAAACTGGTTTTATTTCGTATAAATTCTTGTTAAACTTCCAAAGGGGGTATAGGTTTCGCATAAACAAGTATATACGTAGGTACATCTTGTCATGTAAATTTATGCAAAGCGCAAAAGTCGATAGGAGGTCTCTTGATAAAACAGGGCTAGCATCTTGCTTGCTCGAGTATTATACTACTGGAATGTTGTAAGCAGTTTTGTCTCTTGCTTTACTTTGAAAGTTCAGACTCTTCAGACTCAGTTCGGTGATACGGGAACTTCTTAATGAGAGTTAAATAGGAACTTGTATTAACATTTTGTGGAATAGAGATGTGTAAGTTGAAAACAATTTAAAGGTCGACTGGGTAACGTTTAGAACGTGATTACGTTCGGTTAAGTATGTAAGATTAATCAAAATATTGTCTGTACGTGACAAATGCCTTTTCTAGTGACTGAGGGAGGCACTCTATTCGACTGTATTTTTTTTATGTGTTACCCTATATCTTCTTTCCACGTGAACCTATTTTGAATATTTTTTTTGTTTGAAAGCTGGTGCTTTCTCATATTTAAATTTGGCCAAGATGTGATCAGTAGTTTTTGAGTTGCCGTCAATAATGCGTGTTCAATACATTTAATCTCATCAAGGTTCCGATGATAAAGCGGTGAAGTCAATTTTTTTAGGCTTGGCTTTGCGTTTTTTTAAACGCAAAACATAAAGACTTCTCTTAATGTTGTTGAACACTTTTAATACAATATTTATGTTTTTTTTAATGTTGAATAGGCAAGCATTTGCCCACTATCTCACCTGATGGAAAGTGATGATGCGGCCGAAGGTGTGAAGATACAAATAAAAAAATATTAATTATATTAATTACTTTTTTTTATTTTTGCCTTGTTTTTAATAAATGGTACATTTTATTAGTGAGATCCGTTTAATATGTTATTCATAGCATTTTCATTGAGATACGAAACAATTTACAGTGTTTTCTTACTAATATTGATCCTGATTAAAATAAGATTTTCACCATTCAAATATGGTTTATTTAAAACGCTACCCGTCGTAATTATGCGGGTAGTTATAAACTGCCATACAATCTAAGGTCAGGTAGAGTAGCGTGAATAGGAACCTTGTTGTTTCTAATACACAAATTCCTTACCATTTAAATCCCTTGTCACAATAACAATACGTTAGCACCTCTTTTAGTCGTAAAGGAGAAGCAACTGCGACATGGATGTAAAATGCTTTAGTACCTGCCAGGTTGAAATTATTGTGTTAGTCGGTATTTTATACATTGTTTATTTATGATTTCTGTACAGCAGTAAAGTTCATGTCAACGCTAGGTTTATGTAACTTGAGGTTATCGACTTGATATTATAATAAGGTTGGAAACTACTTTTGATCGAGTATCAATATGCACTAAGTCAGTATTAATCATTAACTTATAATAATGATGTAACTTTATATTTATAAGTTACATACGTACCACGTTGAGCTTTAAGTTGATATACTGTAACGGCTATCATACTTAAAATATTACAAATCCGAAAATGTATGCGTGATAGAGTATTTTTGAAATGGGATCTCTCTTCAACCATTAGACAGGTTTGGATAAAATGTTGTATGTCAATAGACAGTCTAGACTCAGGTATATCAAGACCATCTCCACTTTTGAGGGAAGTTTATTTCGTATACTGTGCTTTTACTTAACATGTAATATAATTTTTTAGGTTTAATAAAAATACTGTTTCAAATGTTTTAAGAAGAAACTAAATCAGTTTAATATAAATATATAGAATTTGTTGTAACTGTGATAGTTATAATAAATATTGAGTAATGTTATTACTTACATCATCATCATCAAATGTGTTTCACAATCCTCAACTTTTATAACATTTTATAATAGTATTTTTGTCTATCATACGCTTACGTTAGACCACTAATTAAAGTAATAGTAATTGATAATGAAGTCGATGTAGTATTTGTATTTTTGGGAATAAATTGTATAAACTTGATGATGGTAAACATACTAGGCCTAGAATGCCTAGCAGATTCTCGAGGATAGCTGCGGGAACATATTTTTTTAAATTTATGATGTTTTGTACAGGGTAGCAAGCCAGGCGATCACGAGACCTTACCACTATATTAGAATAGTAGATTTGAATTGATTGTATAATATTATTCTCTTTATTTATTATTTTTTCTTAAGCAAAGGTTTTTTTTACAATGTTTTTATAAAAGTAATAAGCAATACAATACTACAAAATAAAGAAAACTGTAAAAAAAACCTTAATCTAGTATGCCACCAGCAACGGAGCAGGGCCCAAGCTACCGGTAGGTCAGTGCTGCAGAGTGAGGAACCTCCTGACAATACGTGCCGTGTCCATTAATATTATTGTTATATGAAACTAATGCAAATTACTGCAATTACTACAATTGCCAAGTTATTGGTAACTGTACTACAAACTCAAGACTTAATCTAAATTTAATATCTCTCCATGATCAAGCTACCAACACATCCTCTACCAAATTCGGAACTATTCCAATATCGGATATAACAAACTTCCTGCAAGCTGACGTGATAGTTCGGTAAATAAACCTCAACATAAACCGTTTAGTTTGACAAATAGTGCAGTCGATGTTTGTTTGTCGGACGGACGATCTACGTCTTACGATAGTTGTCGTACGTTATCTTGTCGAGGCATACAAGTTGTGTAGCAACGTTAACTGAGAAACGTATTCTTGTTGTTATATTCTTGGCATTATACATACTGTTATATTGACAGTACACGTTTTTTGGGTTTTGTCCCTCAAAGGAACAAAGAAACGGACCTTATTACTGATGCCTTCGTTGTCTCTCTTAAAAACCTTTTCTCAGTAGCGTGTGGAAGTACCAAATTATTTTTAATTTCAAATAATACTAAGGTCCCTTATAGCTATAGAAAATTTTAGCTACTAAGATTACGCAGTGAAAAAATTACATCCACTTATGCGGCAAAAATAAAATAAGATGCGGGGCAGTCTTTGTTGACTGCCGATAGAAGTGAAAACTATATATAATATATATACACAGTATACATAATTATAGCTCATGGGAAGCGTTCTGTGATGGTTTTTGACGCGGGTTTCTCGCTTTTTGTTCACACAAAAAGTACACATATAGCTCATGGAAAACGTTCGGTGACGATGACGCAAAATTCATGATTTTTGTTCACCCAAAAAGTACTCAACGCGCCTAAAGAAATTTCACTTTAAAAATATTGACACTCGCTAATAAATCAAAACCCGTAAGCTATATAGATTCCGTAGACCTAATATTAAATTTCTTTTATAATTTTATTTTATGATTGATTAAGTATACGACAATAAATATTTACTAAACATTTTTATATAAATGTATAAAATGCCTCGGGCGCGTTGTATATGTGTCCCTTATACGTATAAATGCTGTTTATCAATAAATGAGTATTTGAGTTTAAAAATTATGAAAGTTGGCAAGAAGCAATGTCCCACAGAACTTGTAACGGAAAAAATGAGAGATTGAAAATTTGTTGTTAATAGAGACAAGAAAATTAAACCTAGTAAGACTCGCATTTGTCATAATTATTTATTTATATCTGATAGGCTAAATAAATCCTCTTGAACGATTTAGTTCTTGAATAGGCAGATATTCGATACTAATTGTACACATTATTTTATAAGTTAAAATAATAATATATAATGATTTCTGCCCAGATAACATCAATTCCATTATCAATTGACCTAATGCCAGTAAGCCAAATTCAAAAGACCTTTTTACCAAAACTTGACATCAAAAGAAACGCCCGTAATAATTTATTACTTCACAGGCGTCGTGTGAATCACGTTCGTATTTGATTGGGTACTTGAAAACGTTGACAATTTGTTGAACCCTTTGCCCTTGTACGTTAGACCTTAAGGCATCGTCACACGGGACATACCTGGCTGGAACGGATGGCGACGAATGCGCCGCCATCGCCATGCCAATCTGGTCGAACCAAATGCGTCCTGTATGGCGAAGCCATTAGAATGATGTATTGTTGATTGCTTTATATAATACATTTACTATTGACACCAAAAGTTGGTGTTTTTAGCTTAGTCTATTTGGCATATTAAGAAACCTTACGAATTTCCAGTTCCACCAAAGACACATGCGTACCCATATATGTGTCTTTACTCATACTAAGACGTTTAAAGAAGCATTCGTAATTTTAGTAAAACGAATGAAAGAAAATTATATGTACACAGTTGGTTCAATTTACTAGAATAGTTACTTCCGAGGTGAATCGTATCAATAACAAGCTTCAGGCTATTATTATTGTTAACACCATCACTTTACAAGTCATACGTACGACTACTAAGTTCTTAAGCGCCTTATGTACAGAACTTAGCTAACTTATGAACGTGAGTGGAAACAGTAGAACTATTATAGTTCATGTACTGTATCCACTTTAAGTGATAGAAATATTAAATCTATTGTCTATTGAAAATTTATTGTCCATATATGGATAGGCAAACAATATTTATAAGGTACTAGCTGACCCCGGCTGAGCTGGGATGGGCGCGGGCCAGCGTTTTCAACAGAAATCCTTTCTTATCTGACTGCTAAGGCCCACAATATAGTAATTGGTATCTGCCTTCAGCACCGTGGGTTCTGGGTTCAATTCCTGCCAGCAGCACTAATTTCTTTCCCAAGGAACATATTATATACTTCTGGTTCTGGATGTCATTGTGTGTGATATGTAAATGTTTGGGGCACCCACGATACAAGTCTATAAACTTAATGTATATGATAAATACAATACGTTAAGTTAAGTCACGAGTGAATAGGCATCTTCTGGGCAAATGTGCTTCATCGTCGACCGCATCGTCACTTACCACCAGGTGAGATGGCGGTCAAACGTTTGCCTATCTTAAGTAAAAAAATTAAAAAAATGATTCTCAAACATTCTTCTATTTAACTAATTTCAACGAAAAATCATTCCGTGAGATAACAATTTATTTCGTTTTACCTGCTTATCGAACTATGTATGTGTTATGCCTCCTTCATACACAAAGGGTTGTCGCATACTCTTATATTGAGTTGTTCAAGATATTTGTTTTCCAAATGTTTCGTAGCACGTACACAGTAGGAAGGTATTTCGTGTTCGACAAACACTATTAGTTACAAGTGTCAATTTACAAGACAGTACTCCGGCACTTAAGCGTTATGTAACTTAATACAGAGACAAAGGTTTTTTATTTTAACTCTCTTATCATGCACAGTCCTCTGTTTTCGGCGACAGAGCGTTTTATGAGCGTTCTATTGAGAATACTACACAGATAATGTTAAATACGTTGTTCCTCTTCATCGGCTGAACGTATAATGATTTTTGGTAAAATATATAGTACATTATGTCTAGTGCCTACAGACATTGAAATAGTACATACAGGCTATATTATATTTGTTTCTTTTGTAAATAACTAATTGACTAAGCAGGTAAATAATAAATTGCTTTGAACCCAATTGTAATAATTATTACAGCATCACTGTAATATGACGGTCTATTCGAATATGATCACCTGGGTAATTATAGGCGACTTTTTAGTGTTTTTTTATCACCCGTGAATGTACTTTGACGGACAAGTTTAGTATTTATTTTCTTTTTATCTATGAATATATTTAAAACTATTGTTTGTGATCTCTATACATTTCAATAAGCAGTAGTTATAAAAATATATAGAGCAAAATCTTGTCATTTTAGAACAAAGCTTTGAGTTTAGTCCTACTACTTAGTAGTACTTACTTAGTCCTAATACTAGTACTATTAGATATAATATGAACTGCCTGTTGGCTTAGGTGCAAGTCCGCCTTCTAAGGAAGAGTTCTATTTCCGGTGGGAACAAAAGTCATCTCCCCAAGGGAAATTTGTGTTTCTGTTTCTGGGTGTGATTGTGTGTATGATATCAATGTTAACGGTTACAAGTCATTGAACGTTTTGTTTGTTGTTGTTGTGAGAGTGAGAGCATTTATTTATATAAATTAAAATAAGTTTATTTTATAAAATAAACTAATTAACGTATTCGTTTTTAACGCAAATATTGGCTATATTTGCGATAAGGAGTTTTGTCACTGTCTTACACAGCAACGTTTCTGATTTGAGCATAAAGTTAGTTCAATTTAGTTACTAGCCTAGACTAGGCTAGCTCATGTTAAGCACACAGCTTTACAATTCTGTTATAAGGAACGTTCAGTAAGTTAGGTATTTAGTCTTATCTTATAGATACACTGTTTGAAAAACGTGATATTGAGTTTTTGATCTGTTTCTGTGGAATGTTCAGTTACTGTTTTACGCAATAACAAGTCACGTTCCCGATTTTGGAGTAAAGTTTGCCCAATTTAGTAGTTAGCCTAGACTCGGCTAGCTCACTGTGCTTTACAATTCTATTATGAGAAAAGGCCTGTAAGTTAGATGCTTTGTCTTATCTTGAATACACTGTTTGCGGTTTCAAGTAGAAACGTGATTTTAAGTTTTGAATCAGTGTCTGTAGAATTTTCAGTCACTGTTTTACATAGACAAACAAATAAACAAACGCATTCACATTCACAGCCCCACACTTAGTTCAAATAATTGTGTCGTGGGTGCGGGAAACATTCACATCACACACACATTACACCCAGAACCAGAAGCACAAATTTCCCTTGGGAAGGAATTTGTGCTCCTGCCGGGAATCAAACCCAGGACCCACGACGCAGAGGGCGGACACCTGTCCACTGCGCCAACTGGGTAGAAAGTCACGTTCCTGATTTGAGAGTAAAGATTGCCCAATTTGGTTACTAGCCTAGACTTGCTTAACTCATACTCGTATGTATGTTTTAAAATTCTGTTACGACGAACGATTAACCTTCCTATACTCGCGCATTGGTCTGTGGGACCCACGGAACATCTTTTCGTATATATTAACTTTCTCAGAAATGCTAGGAAGTCAAGTCTTTTGCTAGCTGCCGGATTTGTTGCTACCTTCAATTTTGTGCACACCGCACATTCGTGTGATATGCTAATGTGGTCCTAAATTGGTATGTAAGAACAAAATTCCTGCCCCGAATCAAGTAAGGTGTCATGTTAGAAATATAGTCACTCAATTTCCATATATATATATAAAACCTTTTATGTATATTGTTTTTTAATTTAGAAGGTTAAATTCCATTTTTATAAAATTTTATTGTAGTACTTACCTAAGATAAAAATCTCAATTTAAGAGGCTATTTTGTAACTGATGATTTTGTACTAATAATAAAGCCATTTTATAACATTCACAGTTTTATTATATCCTTTGGCTTTATGAAAAATTATATCTATGTAGATTTTATTTGAAAAGCAGAAATAAACAGGGTTCCAAACTTTCGGTCTACGAGACCGTGCGCGAATATAGTTGTAATGAAAATTAGGAGTATAGGAATGTTAAAGGGTTAGGTGTTTTATCTTATCTTAGTTACATTGTATGAAGTTCCAATTTGAAATGTAGTATAAACTTATGTATCAGTAAATATTGATCACAGATGTGGAGTGTTCAGTCACTGTTTTACATAGTAGCAAGTCATGCGCCTGATTTGAGAGTAAAATTTGCCCAAATTGATTGTTAGCCTAAACTAGCTAGCTTATATGTGCTTTATAATTCAGTTATGAGGAACGGTCAGCAAGTGAGGTGATTTGTCTTATCTTGGATACAATTTTTGCAGTTCTAAGTAGACCCGTAATATTAAGTTTGATCAGTTTTTGTGGACACGTGTGTCTGATCGATAATCAATCGATAATTTTTGAAGATTCTTACTAGATTGAATTGTCAGATTTAAGATAATTACACAGTTAATTAACCACAGCATACAACAAACATTCAGACATGGTTTGTGTACTAGGTAGGTACACATATTTAAGTGTATAAAACACTGTCATTAATGGATTTTTCGCTCGTGGCTTGCGTAAAGAATGTGTGCATTGGGGAATATATCTTTGTATATGATTATAGTGTTTAATACATACACAAACTTATGTTATGTCTAAATTATTTGCTGTCAATGATGTCTTTACATCGGCTATGTATCTCTTACAATTTTTAACTAATTTCGCCTAGCTGTATAAGTTATTGATAATATGCATAGTTTTAAATGATTACGCACACTCAAGCATTGACACAGTTAACTTTGTTTATGTATAAATATATATGTCTATGTCTCAGTGATATTAACTGTAGTCGAGTTAAGCCCTAATTTTCTTTTTATATTCTGAAGCTCAGACTGACTCAGCTTTCCAATTTCAGTACATTTTCAATTACCTAAATAGAGACTGAGTCAAATAAAATAGATTTCAAATGAATAAGAAACGATAAAATATCGTCGATTTCGTCATGTGCGAAAAAGCTTACGTTAAACCTAATATAACTTAAAATACGAATAATTTATAAAACTAGAATTGCCTAGCGGTGTAGTGTGTCTGCCTTTTATATTGCTAGTTTGATTTTGGTGAGAGCACAAATTTCTACCAAAGGATTTGTATAGCTGGTTCTATGTGTGCTGGTGACTACTGGGTGTCAAATATATGAAACATTTTTAGAGTTGACTGTTTCTACAGTTGTATTTTTTCACTAGACTATCCCTTTGATTTTTATATCTATCCTCACTATACATCCTAAACTTGTAATTTTAAAATATTTGCGATACATTATTAGATCTTCTTGGTAATAATAGTCGCCCAAATATTAGTCTTCTCGGGACCATCACATTGTGAGCGCAACTTAATAGGATTTGTACGCGAGCTTCAAAGAACTGATTTCACTGATTTATCTCCGGAACCTTTCATAAGATCTTGACAATTTTCATATTGGACCAACTAGGTTGAGAAATTTTTGACGTTTACATATTTGCGTGTAAATGTGTTAGAAATAATAACATTCTGGTATACACCACTTTTTCCCTGACTGTACTTTGCAAGGGTGGTCGAGTTAGCATCAATTACAATTAAAAGTAGCAACTCGACCACGCGGTTGAGTTTCGGTCAGTCGAGATAACAAAAAACTCAAATTGACACAAACCCTTCAAAACTAAAAAAAACTCCAAATCAGTCCAGTCTTTGAATAACTGTGTAACTAACAAATTACAAAATGGGATAAATTGACAACCATCTCCTTTTTGAAGTCAGTCAAAAATAGTTTAATTGCGCGATTATTTTCGAACAATTATTATCTTCACCATTACAAACATAACTTTTTTTTAATTTACACAACGAGCCTGTTTTCTTTCCACGGTATTTTGCGACGCTACTTCCTTTAGGTCGATTAATGAAATTCTTGTGTAACATTTAGGTATAGCAAAGCTACGTCACGGAACGTGGAGCAATTCGAAGCCTAAAAACAGTGATCAGTAAACCTCCTCCGTTCTAATTTCTTTCGAATTAACATTCAAATGTTCCGAAAGCGTTACGTAAGCGCACACATCGAACAGGCATTTTGTTTTAATTCCATACAAAATAGGAACCGCAGAGACGCAATTAGCAGCGTGGTCAGTCGTAATGGGCTCGCTACGTGCGGTCCATCCTGATTTTTTACGCTTTTTTAGGGTTCGGTGAGCAAAGGAATCTCTAGCGAAAAGCACTGAAGTATATTTTGGTTAAAATAACCTCGTAATCATAACCATCAGCCTTTTTTTGGGTGGCAAAATGCCATGCACTTCCTTTCCTACGCAGGGGTAAAATTGGGGATCGTACTCTGGCTCTCCGTCCTGTGTCACATAGGCTCTAAAGAGGCACCTATGAAAGTTAATAACTCCACCAGATTCACAAAATTACAGCCATCTCGAGAAGAACCTGGCAAAAACTCGGCTGCACATTTTTTCATAATTTTTTTTCAAACTTTGTTAAATTACTAATACAGGAACTATATCTATATAATGTAGTCGCCAGAAAGCGCTTATGCAGTTAGCCTCCATTCATTTGTTTCAGATTGTCAGTTATGTAGTGATGTGTTTTATAATAACCTTTCTTAATTGATACCCAATTAAACGTAGGCCAAAATGAAATCCAGACGATTTGCTTACACGTTAACGTCTATTTAGTTACTTAGAAATTTTAAGATGAAAACCATTCAAAATTCAAAAATTTGATATCACAAAGTTAATGACTCTACCGCCAGTTTTATTGGGGTGATTTTGTAATTTAGCTGTGGGTAAATTCTGATACCTAGCAACAGCTTAGTTCTTTAAATGAAAACTTCTTTAGGCGCTTTAAGCACTTTTTATCATGGAACTCGCGTCAACGTCACCGAACGTCCAAAATTTGTTGATCTCTACGCGCGATACATATTGCTCACTATCGGAGATCAACTCATAATGGTAATACCCCGCATGTTCTTTTTTATATAATATTAGTCAGAATATTAGTACAGAACCCATACATGCAAAACATAGTAACACACGCTGTTTTTGATGTTCGCGTTTATCTTTTTATGATGGCACACCCGTTGCAGTGAGCACTTGGGCGGTAAAATGCTGTAGAGGCGGCAAAATCGCGTTTGAATAGGCTGGTTTTAAACACGCGAGCGAAATACGTTATCATTTGCTTAAATTAGACGAGCATTTTTATTTCAATGATGAAAAATTCTGCCAGGTAGGCTCGATAAACCTTCCCAAGATTATGTTATAGATAGTTAAACCCTCCGTCGAGGGTAGTAATTTCATAATATGTATCATTTTATTAAATATTATTAAAATCTGCTCAGCTATTTTAGGTTTAATTCTTATCACACAAAAAAAACACACACATTTCGCATTAATTCGAAATGCATTAGATAAATTCACATTGTTTTGTAATGTTTATTGATTTTATCTTCTCATATTTTGTTACTGAACATTTTTAGAGTTGCCTAAAGACTTATATTATAACAACTAAACAAATGTAAATCATTATAGTTTCTAGTCTTGAATTTGTAACAAAAGTTCTGAATAAACATTAAATTACGGGACCACAAAGAAAGAAATTTTTTTTTCCAAAAAATAGATCATTCAAAATATTTCAGTCAAAGAAAATGAGGGCAACAATTCATCAATCTTAATTTTTGTAGACAGTTGAGTCAAAAGAATATTTTTCTGGGTCCTTCGCAGGGATGTTTTTTATTTTGTTACATAGGTAATGTAAACTTTGTTGCAGAACAAATAGCTAGGTAAATTTTTATGAAATAATTTTTCGATTTATAGGAATAAGTATGTTAAAACGCGTGGTTTTTGTTTATATATATTTTATCCCCCGAAGAAAAAAAGGGGTGTTATAAGTTTGTAGTGTATATCTGTATATCTATTTGTCTGTTTGTAGCATCGTAGCTCCCAAACGGCTAGAACAATTTTGATATTATTATCCTTACTAACATTATAAATGCGAAAGTAGCTCTGTCTGTCTATCTGTCTGTCTATTGCACTTTCAATAAAATTTGGTACATACATAGTCTAGAGCCTGAGAAAGTACAAAGGCTACTTTTTAATGCGAAAGAAGGGGCTGTAAGGGGTCGAAATGGGGGGGGGGATGAAAAATTGTTTGGAAGTATCCATACTTTCCACGCGCTCGAAGTCGCGGGCACAGATAGTATAATAAATTCTTATGTTTGTAAGTTGACTTGATTGAGAGAGTGTTCTTAGCTATAATTATAACGTTTTCCAGATAAAGCATCGCGGGTATTTTCAAAATTTTGATTTTGCCATTTGTTTGGATGTAACTAATGTTGAGGCAGATACTCATTACCTCTCTAAGACATTTACAAAATCATGTTACATTATTTAAAAATAGCCTATTTATTATTATATAAAAAAAATAAGTGTTGTATATCATTTAAATTAATGTCAATGAAATAATGAAAATGGTAGCAAAAAAATTAAAACTACATAAATTAGAGCTTACCAATTTCGTATGCGCAATTTCAATGATGTTAACGTAAAATTATTTGAAATACGTATTTGCTCTGAGGAGATATATTAAGTTTACAACAATAAGTCTCGATGTAGAACAATGGATTTGCAGACATAAATAATAGTATAGGCAAATCGCTGCTTCTTTTGAAAAGCACATCGCCTATGATAAGTTATCAACCAATAGCATTTTATTTGGAGAGCCGGATTTTGAGGAGCGGGGAGGTCATAATAACCCTTATCTGACATCTATTCGCTATGTTATGATCGCTCAAAGGTGTGACTCTTTATAAACAACATTAATCAACAAAACTAATTCAAGTAAACATAAGCTTAACAAGCGGTTGAAGTAAACGAGAGAAACCACTCCATCCCCGAGACGTTATCATCAATCTTATTTAGCAGTGAAAGGCATCTGAGCGCTTCGTATGTCTAATAATGTCTTTCTTTGGGAGTCACGTAGGAAAGGCTCAGTCTTTGACGGAACAGGGTGGTAAAATGTGATAAGAGTGCGTGAACGTTTTCTTATGTAAGATACTACGCGTAAATGGATCAAATTCTGTCCTCATTAAGTCAGTCAAAGTCAAGATCCTATTCAGCGAACCATAATGTGCATTTTCACTCGTCAAGACAATCGCATTATAAAAATAATTGAATTATTATGTAGTAATTAAACTTTATTTTTTTATTTCATCAAAAATAATAAATAACTGACAAATAATTATTTTTTTATAATCTTATTTTTTTTTATTAATTAATAATTATTTTTTTCTAATCTTATCTTGTTTTAATTTAGTTTTTAGTTTAATTTAGTGTTCGATAAATTATTACTGACAATGTTAGAAAAGCTTCACGCATGGCCTTGAAGAAAAATGTTTCAAGTTGCACCCTAGCAATGAATTATAGATTATACATTATTAATATAAGAAGATTTTTTATACATGTTCCTATTTTATTTCATCGATATCATCAGCCTAAAGCTGACTAGTCCATCACTGCTAGATATAGAACCCCTTTTATTGCACGCCACTGAGTACAATCCTCAACTCTCCAGTTCTTGCAACCTACCTAGAATAGAATAATCATTTATTCCGACAAACTTAACTTAAATAATTGTCACATGTTACAAGATAATAAAAAACAATGAACAGTGTAGTCTCAAATATTAGTTTCAATGATAAACTGATTG
Organism: Lomographa bimaculata; assembly: GCA_948107665.1. Lineage (NCBI taxonomy): Eukaryota > Metazoa > Arthropoda > Insecta > Lepidoptera > Geometridae > Lomographa > Lomographa bimaculata. Next base: position 3,888,410 of record OX403592.1, on the reverse strand, counting down.
CGAAGAACGTTATTGTTATTCCATAGTTTGCCGGAAAAGGTCTGCAAGCTCAGCGTAATGCTGGGGACAGAGCCTCAGCGCCGGTTTTCAGCTCTGACCTATGTACGGAAAGTCTAAGACAAATATTAATAAAATGATATAATAAAAATAAATTCATACATACTTGTGTGTGAAAGCGTTTATGTTATATTATATTAATGTAATTTCAGACAAAAGAAACCCTACAGGTCTTATTTATTATTTAACAATATTTTTAGTTATTGGCATATTAATAGAAGTACCTCGATGACCGAGCTTTGCTCAGCTGAAAACACGGATAAAACGACGTTTCCTAAAATTGAAACCAGGTAGATCGATTTATCGCCCCCCTGAAACTCCCTGCATAAAAAATTTCATGAAAACTGTTGAAGCCGTTTCCAAGATCCTGATTACATATATATATATAAATATATAATTAATGGAATAAGATTAACTTTTATTCTCTCCTATAGATATTCTATGCTTTCTGGTTCTGGGAATGAATGTGTGTATTCTAATCATGTAAATATTTCCGGCACTCAACCACGATACAATACGATCTAAGAACGAAGTTGTTAGTATATTTTTTTTGTTTATTATGAGTCTAAAACAGAATTTTCACATGAGCGATGATGTGTCAGAAATTTTATAATTTTGAATATATTTTTTATGTTTTCACTCACACTATATTCAATAACTTGTGTCGTGGATGCCGAAAACATTCATATCACACACAATCACACCCAGAACCAGACACACAATTAATGCTCTCTACACTACATTGCTTTACTAAAGTAATATATAATAATTTTCATTGGTCTAAACTAAAAATTAAAATTTCCTACAGTTATAATAGCTTAAGCCACTCGCACTCCAGTTTTGCCGGACCACTGAGCTCTTACAAGGGACAATGGACGCACTTCGAGTTACCTCAAGGGTTCAAGAGTCACTTCACTGCATTTCTGAAGCTTTTTCTCTACTCCGATGATACTTTTGGATTGGTCTCTACCGTTTATTAGGTCAATTTGAATACAAGTTTTTTTGTTGAAGTTGGTTGTGTGTCTGCTATTAAATCAGCGGTAATCGGGGTTAGATTAACTATATGTATTTGTGTTTATGGCTCTGGATGTGATTGTGTGTATGACGTGAAGGTTTCAGACACCCATACAACTCTTTAAACGTTTAACGTTTTAACGTGGTTACGCATGGTGTGCACTCAGATTTTTTCGTAAAATTAGAGCATGAGACTTGCCTTTAAAGTATAATATAATATTAAAATACTTTTGACCCAATCCATTGGCGTATAATGGAATGTACGCGTGTCACATCTTCAGCCGCATCATCACTTTCCATCAGGTGAAATTCTTGCCTATTTACCATAAAAAAAAAACATAACAATAATTTGACTAAGATTCGGAACTCATTCAATTATTCATACAAACTTTTTAAAAGTTGTTAACTTTCCAAGCGCGATGGTTAAATCAATCTAAAAATTTATTCCAAAAATGTTTTGGGGCTAAAGGTAACTCAAGTATTTAAATTAGTATTGGGGCTATCAGTAATTTGGTGGATCAGTAACTATACTAAAATCGAGATAAGAAGATTAGGGTTAGGTAATAGAGACGGTACTGCACTTAAATAGAGTAATACCAAAACTTTTTCTGGCTACTCAAACTTTTACGGTTAAAGGGCACGTTGAGGTGTGTCTAAATTAGACTTGTGAGATGGGTTAACTTAGATAATGTTTGTCTATCTCATTACTAATGTATCAACACAATTACCTACTGACTAGAAGATCGAATACTTTGTCAAACAATTTGCATAATACCGTGAGCTTACGGTGGTGAATATGTCAAGTTGTTCCTATAACATACGCTTGTCTGAGTTATTTGCTATATATACTAGGATGGTTAAAGCTATAGAAACAAAAAAATAAGTTATTTTTCTAATTGCTTTATTATTGGGGAATTATGAGGTAATGAACTGCTTGTTGGCTTAGTTGCGTGCGCATTCATCTTCTAAGCAGGATTATCGGGTTCGATTTCCAGCGGGAAGTCAAGTTTTCTACCAGGAAAATATGTGTTTCTGGTTCTGGTTGTGATTGTTTGTGATGTGAATGTTTCCGGCACCCATGACACTAATCATCGACTTTGTGGGACTGGGAGTGTGGAAACGTTTAGTTAAAAATGAGTTTAATACAAATATAAAGATATTTGTATTAAATTTTAGATAGTTCCAGGGTTTAAGATATTTTAAATCTTGAGATTTGGAAAATACGCTTCATCAAGCTTTTCAGTGTGAAAGTATATATTTTTCACGTGGTTTCTTTTGCGAAAAATATTCATACGTCTTGATATCTCCATTTTTCTGAGCACATGTGCAAAGTAAAGTTGTAAAATAGAATGAGTTTGGTTTATCGAAACTACAAAATAGTAGCTTAGAGCAAGCAAGAATGGGTTTTGGGTGATACCCATTGTGATGAATACAAATTTTATAAAATGGATTTTGGTAAAATGTAAATTTATATTGGGTTTATTTTTAAGCAGTTTTCGTTGGATGTTGTTTAAAATAATATGTTTTTGCCGTAATTGGTTCAAATTTCTTATAAATTATACTTCATTATATAAACTTTTTTTACGATAACTCTCACAGCCCTCACACTAAGTTCGATGACTTGTGTCGTGGGTGTCGTCTTTGCAGCCACATTAAGGTATATCCTTGTAGAACTATTTATGTTTTGTGACCACTCAGTTGGCGCAGTGAGCAGATCTCTGTGCCATGGGTCCTGGATTCGATTCCCGGTAGGGGCACAAATTTACCAAAATAAATTATATTTTTTAATAATGTTTATTAGTGATTTATCGAAGGAAAAAGTCGACCTTGACCTTTTCCACACTAGTATACCAACAATGAGGCGTGTAATTGGCGATACTTTTTTTAATCAATATATTTAGTGCTTTGGATTATACTTATACTGTATTGACAGTGAGTGCGGTTCATCTTAATTTTTGTTTGTTCCCAGTGATTATTCATCACTGGTTATTGTAAAAACAAAAAAAAAGCTGCGTTATTTAATTAATATTTAAATAAAGGGAAAAACACTTATATAATTGTTATATCCTACATGTTTTTTAAGCTATTTAATATCTATGAGTGGAGACTTTTAATTAACTCTTTGTTATATACTAAAATTGCCATATTGTATTACAATAGTTGTTAGTCTTCCTACAAAATAAATAAATAAATAAATAAATTATTATTGAAATATTATTTTTTTGAAAAATCAATAAGAAGGTTTCGCAAAAAAGTCGTACCACGAGGGACATTGGTCTCAATGGTTGGAATGATGTCCTAAGAGGTTTTTACAAATTACCGTGTATAATCAACACGTATTCAGTATAAAATGGAACCCTTTCGAAGTTGACTGTGGCAAAGCTAAAAGTGTAAAATTTTTAGACCCGACTGCCTGAGAAGGGTTTTGTTTTTCGCACGTAGGTATCTTGTATATAATTGTATCTAAATTACTTTATTACCTCGTATTTTATAAACGGCTGGATGAATTTCGACAGATAAGATATCGTTAAAATTGTCTTAAAAACCCAAGTAAACATAGGTGTTTGAAAAAAAAAATTGCCGGCTTTTTCCGAACAAAAAAATAGCCAAACCGATCGAGTATCATGGAAATGAAGGAAATGAAAAAGTGATTACATAATTGAAGTGAAAACTTCTGTATCTGCGTTGTGCATTTTTTTGGGATGGGTAAAAAATTATAAACTCGCGTCAGGACACGTGACCTGATCGAAAATTCGTAAGACGAAGGAGAGGAAGTAAAATCCCCATCTCTTTCTACCGCGCGTGTAACCCGTTGTTTTTTTTTGTTTTTTTTTTTATACTGGATAAGTAAGCATTTAACCGCTATCTCACCAGATGGAAAGTGACGTTTCTTAAAAAATAGGTTTCCAGTTTTATCTGTCGGACTTTTTGAACTTTAGTACATGGACCTGTTATGTTTGTATACTGACGTTTAGGAATACAGTCAACCAATCAAAGACTTTACTATCTAAGCTCATTGCACTTCTGAACATCTGAAGTATATCTCAACAGATTCCAACGATTGTATAAGACAATTTCAATACATTTCTATGCAAACTGAAGAATACTCCATTGCGATGCAGCTGCCAGCACAATATGCATTTATATCTGGTGCCAACAGCATCTTTGCTTGTTCAAATTTCCATAAACTAAGTGAAGCAAGACTCCGTGGAACAATTTTAATAACTGCGCTAGATAGGAACGGATCTTTACTAATTTAGTGAAGAAATTTATAAGGAAATTCCAGAAAATCGTGTATTAAAGTTAAATTTATATTTACTTGTCCCTTTATCTGTTGGTCTATAATCAAATCTTGCAAACCAAATTCGACCCACTTTCTAATGTTTTTTTTAATACTAGATAGGCAAGCATTTGACCGTTACCTCACCTAAAAAGTGACGATGCGGCCGAAGATGAAAAATTCTTGCCTAGAATGTACCTATTCACTCTAGACTTGGAGACACCCAGATCGTGCCGTTCAGGGAACAAAGACGCAGGAAGTGAGTTCCAATCCTTCGCTGTACGGATGATAAACTTAGAAGCGAAACGCTTCGAGCGAATTGGAGGTATATCAAACATAAATCTGCCCGTTGGCTAAGTTGGGCGAGCGTTTGGCTTCTAAGCAGGGGTATCGGGTTCGATTCCCTGCGGGAACACAAGCTTTCTCCTCAAGGAAAACGTGTGTTTCTGGTTCTGGTTGTGATTGTGTGTGTGATGTGAATGTTTCCGGCACCAACGACACAAGTCATCGTACTTAGTGGGGGGCTGTGAGTGTGTAAGCGTTAACGTTTATGTTTATGTTCATAAATGGATGACGTTTGACAGTTTGTCTTGTTGTTATGCTTGATTGGACTCAAATTCATTGTACTTACGTTTTTTTGATGACATTATATTGATATGGTACCATTGCTGTTCATGGCTGCTGCTCTAATGGTGGAGACGGAAGATAGATGGATGAAAAAATATTTACATTACACACAATTAGAACCAGAAACACAAATGTTCCCCGAACTAAGCCAATGGACAGTTCAACAATACATACAATAAAATAATGGATGGATTTTTTGTTAAAATTTCTATTTAATTTTGAATTAACCTAGTTGTAGGTACCAGGCAATCATAAAACGGTGGTACCTATATATTCCCGCACGGTTACTATCTGAGAGCACTGATATTCCGCGCTCCATTGGGCTCGCTGCCAGACGTTCCCCGTTATACACTGCAAAAGGGCAATCACACCGCAATACCTACAGAATATCATGGATTGGATATACCTTTATATGAAATTATTGTAAAAATCGTTACTACAATAGCGCTATTTTAATACGGGTTTTGGGAGTCAGTTACCTCACAGCTATTAATATGGCACTTCATTCGTTAGGTATTGATATTTCAGATTGATAAAATTACAGGCATTAAAATGCACCTATAAATATTGCGTCTTTTTTAACCGACTTCAAATAAATAAAGATGTTTTGTTATATATGTTCCCCGATTATTCGAAGATGCCTAGACCGATTCGAGAAATTCTATTTTTGTTTTAAAGTTTATAATTTCCCAGGTAGTATTTATAATGTTATCAACATCTGATAAAGAGTTTTGGAGATATTTGCAATAGAAGTCAGTTATACGATTTTTAAATTCGTTTATATTATTATGATAAGGTTTGAAACCAACAAAAAAGCTAAGACTTGATATTTAACAGTATAATTGACTAAAACCTCCTTTAGAATATTTGCATCTTAAGTACCAGGGCATCATAAACCGACAGGTATCTTCAGATTTTGGCTATCTCAGAGCACCGATATTTGCTCCATTGGGCGCGATGCCAGACGTTGCCCATTACAGTAGGAGGGCTCTCGTACCGCAATCCTACCACAAAATTGTGTCAATTTTTGCTAGACTACTTAAAGGGTCAGAGCAAAGATTTATCGAACAATAATCCTAAGTAAAATAATGTTTTCATAAAACTTGATTTGAGCGCAATTACTTTTGTTATTTTAATTGAAGTAAAATTGTTTCAAGTTACAGTAGCATCGGGAGAGGAGAATGTTGACCCTACGCACGGATTTGTTATTTAAAGCTCCGAAAGGCACTGCGGATGATGTTTATAAGTTGGTATGTTGCTTATCACCAGGTGAGTGGCTTGCTTGCTATGTCAGACTTGTTTTCAAATTGCGGTGTAACTTGCAGAACGTCAAATCTTAACCACTAAATTAACGCTTTAAAAAACGTGTTGTTTTCGTGAAAAGATAGATTTTAGCAGTCAACTGGTTATTTTATCGGTGTATGCACCATATCTCTCACATTTATAATACACTAGCAGTGTCCCGCGGCTTCGCCCGCTATTATCAAGTCAAAAAGTAGCCTATGTGTTAGTCCTAGGTATAAGCTATGAACATTCCAAATTTCATCCAAACCCGTGCAGCCGTTAAAGCGTGAAGAGGGAACAAACATACTTACACACTTACACACAAACTTTCGGATTTATAATATTAGTAGGATGGGACTAGTCGTCGCCCTGAACTGATGTCTCACGTCTACATTACACCTAATAGAGAAAAACTTTTTAAGGTAAAGTTTTTATAACTTTTTTTCTAGTTAGTAATTGTTATATTGTACTTGATTATTAAATATTTGATTAATCACGTACAGGATATAATGGATACTATGTGAAAGTTTCAGTTTTAAATGTGTAGCTGTTTTTGAGATAGACTCCGGTACAAAATAGGTCTAAAACGGTTACTTTGGTAGCCTACCGAATTGTTATTTTTTCAACATAGATTTTAATTTTTTCAACAGATTTTGTACTCTACTTGGAAAGCTCATTTCAACAATACCCCGCGAAAGTAGAAAATCGTGTAAAAACTAACGTGTATTACCCCTTAACATTTTCATTTAAATATCAATATTTTAATTCCATTCCTGGCTTTGGGCCATAGCTTAACATATTCTCTGAAAATTTGAAGTTATTCGTTTGTATGGCTTAGAGCTTAATAGCTCTGACAGACGACGAACGGACGGACGGATAAAGTGCTGAAGCACCCAAATCAACTTAGAGATCTCGCTTTGCCCAATCAATAATCCGCACTAGGTAGACCTATATGTATAGACGCAATTAATGATCTATTTCCAGCTGATACTCGATACTAATTTCCAGCGATTATTAATTTAGCAATTCGTATTACGTATTGACATACGGACTACAATTTCAAACTGAATAGTAAATATATTCCAATAGATTGCTTGTAAATTAATTATGTGTGCAAATTAGAAAATGTATGTGTTTTATTACAGGATTTTACTGTAAATTTGGTTAGAAAAATATTCTTAGAATATGCGAAGCATGACATGCTTAGGTATACTCATACACAATGTGTATGAGTATACCTAAGCATGTCATGTCACCTACCTATGTATAATTGTTTAGATTATCTTTGAAAAGTCTGAATGGATTTAAAAAAATTGTAGGTATAAATTTAATAATAATTAAGATTGTACGGAACTTTTTAATCCACTTTTGAACTCACAACCCCGCACATCTTAAGACTTGTGTCGTAGGTATTAAAACTACTTAGATTCACAACTACAAACAGAAACACAAATTTTCCGCTGAGAAATTTGGTGTTCCAACCGGGAAATGAACCCGCCACCCGCAGCGTAGAAGGCAGGCATATTGCAAACAAATACGCCAGTAGGCAGTTTCCGTTTGAGGAGAACATAAGCTAATTTATATACTGATCATCGTTATTGAATCTCCAGGGTAAAGCTCGTAGATTTATAATGTTAATATGATCAGCCCGGGCCAGTTCCCTCAAGATACTGACCATTTCATTCCCTGGTAGTAATTGCTCCCAACGCCCAGCCCAGGCAGCATGGAGAATACCATAAGGCCATATACCCACCACGGCAATAGAGGCCAAGTGGAAGGACTACACAATTTTTTTTATGCCCGTTAGGCAAGCTTTTGACCACAATCTCACCTGATGAAAAGTGAAGATGCGGCCAAAGATGTAACATGCTTGCCTAGAAGGTACCTATTCACTCTTGACTTGAAGACTCTCATACTATAAAACCTATATTTCAATAATAAATAAAGATTTATTAAGTTATTCTCCAAAGAATAGACGAATAAATTGTCATTTACGTAACTTTTTTTAAATCAAATAAAAAAGCATTTCAAATGCTCTCCAGGAACTTACTTTGGAATTCAACTGTTATCGACAGGTTACCGCCACTTTTCATCTGCAGAGAACTCTCTAAGTTTTCTTATGAGGATAGATATCTACTCATAGCTTTACCAGTCAAATGAAAAAAGTTACTTGAAAATGTAGGTAAGTATTCGAATATAGCAGACCGATCAATACAATCTTCAAGCAAACTTTACGGATTTGTAGAGTTTATAAGTGGTTGTTCGAATCTCACAAAACATATGTAAATTTTTACGTTTAAGATTTGTCATTCGGTCATTCAACTCGATTTATTCAATCAAATCCATTCATCTAATTCACTTTTTCTAAGATGTTTAGACATCTAGCATGCCTTCAGCTATGTGTCTGTCATACGGCAAGCAAGCAAAGTTCACTGAGATTTTTTTATGAGCCTCAACTGTAGCTAACGTCTCTCCGTAAAATGCTGGTGGTAATTACACTTCAATGTCCAAAACGTAAAGTAATTCTACACTGTAAGTTTTTTTTTATGATAGATAGGCAAGCATTTGACCACTATCTCACCTGATGTAACTATATTTAGGTATTTATACAATAATTGTTATATTATATATGATGTAGTTTGTTGAAACAGTCACCTTCTACCCTCTTCGTTTATTTAGGTAACAAAACAAATTACGAATAACACCAATTCCGACCTTGTCAGCTAAAACGTAATTGTTTTAGGCAGTCCTTGAGAGTTGCTAGACTCGAAAACTGTGATTAATAACTTAGGAAATTCATATAGTTGTAAATATTTATTAAGTAATTGGTTTTACAGTATTTTTTTACTTGTTTCTTTTACTTCAAGAATAGTTGTGTCCCGCAGTTTCGCCGCTACCGTTGATAACGATAAATTAGTTTTTAACGAAAACAAAAATGACCCAAACTATCTCCAGTAAATATGTTCACCAGATCTTTACAGAACATTTAGGGCGTAAATGCAGACCAGTATAAACAATCCAGGAATATGACATTCCGCGTATTGGACATTTCGTGTATTGGACATTCCGCGGAATGGACATTCCGCGAATTAGACGTTCCGCGACCACTGGACATTTTGCGAATTAGACATTTCGCGACTAAACGATAAATAGTAGTCAATCTTTAAGGGCTCCAAAAAAGGTGATTTCGTTTTTTTTTTTGCACAACCAGATTTATCGACATTTAATCTTGATTTGATACCAATATATTTTTCATTATTTATTGGTAAGTACATAAAAATAATTCATAACAAATCATACCAATATTATAAATACGAAAGCGTACATACGCTATATCAGGTATGTTTATTTTCACTTCACGTAGATTTGGGTGAAATTTGAATGCATGGCTTATACCAAGAATCATCAACACATGGGCTATATCAATTAAAAAGTATAACGTTAATCGACCCATGAATCTTTAAGTAAAAATAAATACAATACTCGTGAAAAAATAAAAAAGCCGACTTCACCGCTTTATCTTCGGAACCTTGATCAGATTTAATGTATTGCAAACGCATTATTGACGATAACTCAAAAACTAGAGATCAGATCTTGATCAAATTTCAATGGGACCACAACCGGTTCACGTGGAAAGAAGTTATGAGGTAACACACATAAAAAAAATATATAGTCGACTTGAGTACCTCCTCCTTTTTTGGGAAGTCGGTAAAAACCTTTCATATTTAGAACTGTGTGTTAAAATAATTGAGATACTTTTTAAGCTACAGGAAACACCTCCTAAAAGTATAAAAATATATTTTAAGCAAAGACAATCCTAGAAACCCATTTTGATCCATCGTACCACAGCACAGCCCTAAATAATATATCACCGGTTTTCTCCAAGATCGTCCTAATAGAATAAGCTTACTCCATCAGTCCCGCATGTTTTCCGGTATCAGGGTTGCCAGTTACACAGTTTTCCTAATACTGTGTCTCCATTAGGACGAGCTGGTACTCAAGGGAAATTTTTGTGTCTGTTTGAATAAAATTGCCAACCACTTTTTGTGCTTTTTACTGGTTTTTTTTATTACATGTTGCAGTTTGATAATCTCATTTTGCATCAATTGAAAATGGAAGTCAGAAATTATAATTTTAACCCTTATTTTTATACTATACTGCGTTTGGTATCTATTTTTTAAATTTTAGAGCTTTTAGTTATGAAAAGTTAAAGCTATTGTTAGAGCGAAAAATACTTTTGCTATTGATGAATGTGTGAGTGAGATGTGAATGTGCTCTGCATCCAATACACGACACATTTTTTAATTGAATTTATGTTAAATTCGCTGATTTTGAATAGGCTTTAAAATCATATTAAATTAACCCTATTTCCATTATTTAATTTTTTTTATAGCATTAGCCATGTGAGGCAGAACTAAAGTAGTAAATTAAGTCCATCAGACGAATCTGTCAAAGAATTTAATATAAAACAATAATTAAACGCAAGCAAAGCTTTAAAAAAACCGACTTCACCGATTTCTCTTCGGGACTTTGATCAGATTAGATGTACTAAACACGCAATATTGACCATAACTCAAAAACTGCTACACAGATCTTGATCAAATTTAAATAGGACCAATTGGAAAGCAACATCATAAAAAAATATTTAAAATCGGTTTACGTGGAACGAAGATGAGATAACACAAAAAAAAAATACAGTCGACTTGAGTACCTCCTCCTTTTTTGTGAAGTTCGTAAAAAAAAACAATTAATTGGATTAACGTTATCAACACAATATGCAGCTAACTGCTATGCATGTTGGCCGTAGTAATTTCAAAATATTTTCGGTAGGTGGCTTTATACGTCCCCATAAGACATTAATATTAAAGAATGGATAATTTCGTCACTTCAGGCGGGGCTTGAGTAGCTCAGCGGTTAAAGCAATAGGGTATGACACCCTATAGCCGCGGGTTTAATACCCGCCTTAAGTGACATTTTTCCTTCCTACATTACCTATGTACTTCCATTATGATCATAAATAATTTACAACGTGTACCCGTAGCATCCCACGCACAAACTCGAGAAAACCATTCACAGTTCGACATTCAACTTATTTTCAAAGAAAATACTTATAAAACTACTGAGTCCCAGCTCAAAGATACCTTTGAACAAACATTGTGTTAGGCTACAACAATACTTCCTTATACATGCTACTGAATTAATTTGTATAATCTGCACCAGAACAAACTGGCAAAGAAACTATAAACGAATTAGAATGAATGGGAGATAACTAGCCTAGATCATTATGTCACTTATCTCTGATTTAAAGGTAAGATATTATAGTGTTGATCAAAGTAAACGAAGTCAACCGAACATTTTATTTCTTTAAATTTAGAGGTTTTAATTTAGATTCTGAAGTCATTGGTCCCCAATGGAGTTAGCACTGTGTTTCGAGATTGAGGCTTCTCCCATTGATACAACATTTTTTTATGCTAAGGTTAACGATGGGATTTCTCAGAATCAACACGGAAGTATTCTAAAGGTTGAATCTTATTTCGAAACATAAATTAGATAAATTATAGGTCAATTGTAAATTTTTTAGAATCTTTATTACAGAAATCGGATTACATCAACAAAATTATTTTTATTAAAACTAATTTTAATGATGTAAAAGTTTTGAAATACATTTCAAAATGCATGCTAGTGGCTAGATTGATTCGTGACTTCAGTTTATACATTTTTGCTGTCAGTGATTGGTCAAATTTCCTTAACGGTAGCCATGATTGGTCATGGACGTAAACATAAGGAAAGACAAAATAGCCGCGTTTAAAATTGACTGAGAAATATATATTGGCATATTTTCTATTATGTAGCTTAAACAATCTGCAAATTCAATGGTTTAATGTTTTTTAAGTCATTGTACAAAACAACACTTTTTACCCACATACTACCATTATTAAAACGGGGAAAAGTATATCCGTTTAAATATCATGTCGACACAGGAAAATATTATACCAAGCAGAAAAAAAAAACCTATAATTATCTTTTACAAAAATAATCGAAACAAGTGAAAATCAGTAAAAAACAAATAATCACTGGGAAAAAAATCTAATTGGGAAAAATAAATGGACATTGATAATAAAACAAATGAAGTCAGAAAACAAAAAATGGTACATACAAACATAAGTGGCAGTAATAAAAACAAATATGTATCGGAGTAAACTAAAAATCTGAATAACAGATTGACAGCTAACGTCAAAATAAGTTGTATTATGGGTGTCAAATGCTGTCAGTAGTCAAAATTAAATGCTAGTCACTCAAATACAAAAAGATAATAAAATAATATATTGTACAGATCACAATGAGGAAATAACATTGATTAGAGACCTCACACAGAACCCATAACTACTCATATTCAAATAAGCACCTGTTTTCTAGAGGGCATATTGATAAACCGTCAGGGCATTATAAAAGCCAATTTATTCGGAATATTTGAAAGCAAATGGCGTCGTGACGAGGGTTGACGCGGGATCGCCGAGTGGCAATTATGAAGCGACCGACGTTGCGTCACACCTGCTGGATTCTGTTATCTGTGGACCGATGCCGGGTTTACTAGATGATAGCTGTTTTCTACCGACTTCACAAAAAAGGAGGACGTACTCAAGTCGAATGTATTTTTTTTGTGTGTGTTACCTCACAAGTACTAACCACATGCACCGATTTTGACAAAAAAATGTTTGTTTGAAAGTTGTTGCTTTCCAATTGGTCCCCTTTAAATTTGATCAAGATCTAATTAGTAGTTCATGAAATATCGTTAATGATGCGTGTTTAGTACATCTTATTTGATTGTAGTTCCGAAGATAAATCGGTGAAAGTGGTTTTTACCGACTTCACAAAAAGGAGGTACTCAAGTCGACTGTATTTTTTTTGATGTGTTGTATCTCATAATTTCTTTCCACGCGAACCGATTTAAAAAAAGAAATTGTTATTTTTAAAGATATTGCTTTCCAATTGGTCCCATTTTAATTTGATCAAGATCTGATCAGAAGTTCTTGAAATATCGTCAATAATGCGTATTCTGTGGACTACATTGACGATGTTCTTGTTTTTAACCGACTTTAAAAGTTACCTCATAACTTCTTTCATTGTGGGCCGATTTTGATTTGGTCCCATTGAAATTTGATTAAGATCTGATCTCTTTTTTGAGCTATTGTCAATAATGCGTGTTTAATACATTAAATTTGATCAAAGTTCCGAAGATAAAGCGGTGAAGTCGGTTTTTTTAAGCTTTGCTTGCATCTAATTATTTATTTAACGTTTCAGGTGGCAACCATAGCGACACCATAGCAACACAGATAGAACAAAACGGTTGCACTAATTTTTCCTAAGCCTAATTAAAACACTTTCGATCAAGTCAATTTTTAAACAAAAATACTAAATCAAAAACGGTCCAGCCATTTGGGAGGTACAGACACAGATACGCACTACGAACTACAAAACCCCTCTTTTTCATCGAGGCTAAAATGGTAAAAATATACGTATCTCCATACATTTAGATGCTATAAAACAGTATATATACGTTGTACTAACATTTCCTACCATAGTTTTGTTCACCTGCCAATCAAAATGTGCGTCTAACTAATTAGGTATTCCAGAACAATCCACGCAAGCACACTAGATCAAGCTACTAGAGCTACATAAACTGATTCTCAAATCAGAAAATGTGTAATAATTCACCAAGCAATCTCAACTCTATCACAACAAGTTAAAGCCCTAATTCGATTGCCCCACTTCCTCATAATTTGGTTACTGAGCCATTGGGGCTCATCCTGTTTTTGTCGAAGTTGAATAAGTTCTCGAACAACACAATTAAAACAAAGAGCGTATAGTCCTTGATTGTGAGTATGGAGGTTATTCAAATTTCAACGTATTTCCATCTATTTGTGGATATATTTTTAATTATCACAATATTTCTCGAGTTTGAGTTGTGTAACAATTTTCATTAGAAAGGTTTGGTGTGGTTTTTGATTGTATGCTCGAACAACCATGTTGTTATAATAATATAAGGTCGATCCACATTGGGTGTTAATTTGTGATGGCAACGAATAACAACAATACCCATAACAACACTAAGCTTAAAAACTTGTATCCTAGTTGTCGAAATTAACATTAACACACAATTGAAAAGGAAAATTGTACTGCTGCTGGGAACCGAACCTGGGATCCGAGGTTTGGAAAAAACAAAATATTTCCCACTGCACCTACAAGGGTCTGTTTAATATTGTCCGCTTTTCGGAATTTCAATCTATATATGCGCCTGTCAGAAAAACATACAAACAAGGAATTATTTCATGATCTGCAGAAACAAAAACGCAAAAGATATAATTATTGTATATTTTAAGCTATTGCATATATATCCTATCACGGGCCTTGAGCGTGGAGACCGAATCCAGAAATTCCGTAACGAAAATAACCTGACATCCCCCACTCCGACCGGCACAGCGGTGTTTAGTTTTGCCATCTATCGATGAATAGCAGAACTTTTAATGACTTTTTTGAAATATCACGCTTGTCTCTTTAGTTCAGCAACTCGCCTCTAGGTGGCAGGAAAAGAAATACTGCATAAATAAGATAAATAAATAATTATAATTGCATAAGTTGATAAAAAATGCTATGCAATAGCTTTACCGTGGCAGTCCCCGAGTGCCACACGTCTTTTTTATTGTTTTATGCCTGTCAGGCAGCCGTTTGACCTTTATTTCCCTGAAGGAGAGTGACGGTTAGGCCAGAGATGTAGCATGCTTGCCTAGAAGACACTCACTGTAGGATTCAAGTCATTCAGATTGTACTGTACGCGGATCACAGGCGCGAGCAATATTTCCATTCCTTCACTGTACTGACAATAAACGTAAAAGCAAAACGCGAACTTCTTCGAGTGAACTGGAGGTATGTCAATCATTACTAAATGACTTTTGATAGTTCATACAAGATATGTATGATGAACTTCCTCCTCAAATCCCCCGTCCTATTTCTTAACCGACTTCAAAACTGGAAGTTCTCATTTCGATTGTATGTTTTTTTGTCTGTATGTTAGGCGATATCTCCGCCAATTATGAATCGATTTTGTTTTTTTTTTGTTTGGTAGAGTAATTTAATCGAAATCAATCCAGCCAAAACCAAAATATAAGCGTTGAAGTCTGTTTTTACTTGGTTGTGTTGAGTTTTGTGCAGCTATCATTACTTTCCATCAGATGAGATAGTTGTGAGATACTTACATAATCTGCATAAAATAAAAAGCTATCCCGAATTACCAATCTATTCTAGCTTGCTTACCACCGTCGACTAAATCTTCGCTGGTTACTTAACACGGGGGATTCCCTTCTCTTATTTATCATCGCTTACTATCAGGTGAGATATTAAAACTTTTGTCTACAGTGAATAAAAAAATACCTACCACATTTCATCTTCATGTTAATTTTAAAGATTTTAAAATTGTTTAACATACTTATTGTTTCAAATACAAACAACCACCGGGAATATTACTATTTTTCGGTTCATACAATATATTACATATCTTTTAGGTGCTAATGCTCTATTGTTAACCGCAATGTCACTTACCATCAGTTGAAATAGATCAAACGTTTTCCTAACCTGAATTTTCTTTAGACATAAAAATATCAAAAAAATGTATATACAATATATATGTATAATATACTAGTTGCGCCCCGCGATTTACCTGCGTAAGTCTTAGACCCGCGAGAATTCCGAGATAAAATTTGATTTAATAAGAACCTTCTCCTGACAATAATTAACACAACAAAAAATAATGAGCAAAATTGTTCCATCCGTTCACGCGTGATGCGGTGACCAAGGGAAATAGAGATTCATTTATATAATATATATATAGATAGATAGAATACTGCTAGGCAAGTATAATTTCTAAAAACACGTGAGTTCTAAAAGCAGACACATCAAGATAAACGAAAATAATAACTACTCAATTATAAAACTGCGCAGTAGTTATTATCACCAAACATAAACACACCTCACTACCTAAATTTATTGGACCGTATCACTATTACACAACTTAATTGAGCACGAGTTATATCCAGCCACGTATCAACAGCACGCCTGACCTTTACAATCAGTCGCAACTGGTTACGAACTAGTAGGCAGATAACCGTCATTCTGTACTGAGTGACCTATCTAAACCTATCGGATCGTTGACACGTGCATTTCTAACTTTGTCTGAGCTAGTTTAGGTCTAGGGGCTATCTATATCATGCCTCTCGAATCTTAGTACTTTGGAGCCTTTGTATACTTAGCGGAGGTTATAAATGGTTTGTTTCTGGTAACATTCCATCGTTGTTTTTATGATATCTCACTAGTAATAGCTTGTAGAGACGCGTGATACCGTAATTGCCACGCGCAGGCTTATTCCGCGCACAAAGAGTAAAAAAGAAATGACATACAGAATGGACAATCTCCTCCCCTACAATCTGTACTCTGCCTCACCTCGCCGATCAAAGGACAATTTGAATATTCAAAAAACGCGAGACGCTATGTACACAAGCATAGGTCGAATAAGTATTTTATTTCGCCCGCATTGTCAATTGAAATATTGGTCAATTTATCTAGTTTAAAAAAGCATTGACGACCATCTCACCTGATGGAAGGTTAAAATGCGGCATGTAGCATGCTTGCCTAATTACGCTAGACTTGAAGACTCCCAGATTATACCGTTAAGGAAACAAAAACGAGTTCCACTCCTTCGCCGTACGGATGATAAATGTAGAAGCGAATCGCTTTGAGCGAACTGGAGGTATGTCACCTGATGGCGTTTGACAGTTTGTCTTGTTGTTAGATGGTAAATCGGGACAATCTTAGCATACACACATTTGAGAGAGTGTACGTATGTTCATTTTACGTGTGTGACGCTGATTTGCAACATTTGTGTGTCCAGGGTGTGCAATGTGTTACACACCTTGATTTGACCTATATACCTTTTTGATGCACGCCTACACCCCTCTTTTCGTCTACCCTGACTTGGTAACTGAACACCGTGGTTGACTGGTAGAGAATGCCCCTAGCATTAAGTCCACCTTTTGTACTTTTTATGAAATAAAGCAATATGGGTCGGTTCGCTCGAATAGTTGCGGCATGACCACAACTACAATTTTTTTTCCTCGAACGGTATAATCTAGTATAAAGTCTTAATGTCTCGAGTGAATTGTTATCTTCTAGGCAGCATGTCACATCTTCAGCCGCATAATCACTTTCCATCAGGTGAGATAGTGGTCAAATGCTTGCCTATTTTGCACTAAAACAATGCTTTAAAAGACTGACAATCTCTCTCTCTCTCTCTCTATTTTTAAAGGTATGGGAATAGTGATTAGCAGCCCTCTGTTAATTTTGTCTATGTTTGTGATTACTGAGGTGTTAATGAGTTTAAAAGACTCATTAGCACCTTACTCGAGATAATTATCTTTATCAAGGTATGAGCATTCGTGACGATAAATATAATATATACATAATTGTATGCATAATTCTTAATTATTAAGCATTTTATTATGAAAATAAATATACATGGAAAATTTATAGATATAAAAATTTATCAAAAAAATACAGTCGATTTGAGATCCTTTTTTTTAAATCGATTAAATATACTTGACTGACGTCTTGATTATTATATTTTGCCCCCTTGTAGACCAAAATAAATGGGTCTGAATATTTTTATTAACATTACTATCCTTTGTATACAGTAGCAACATCTGTTGTTAGTATTAAAAAGACGCCTAAAAGTACGAATTTCTGGAACTCCTTTCTTATTATGGGACCCTTACAGTTGCAAATAACTATCCCGAAAAATCTTATTTTCTTCACCAACTCTGATTAAAGATGTGCTTTGAGTATCATTCAGTCATATTAAGGATTTATACGACTTCACTCACGGTATTTTGCTGGCATTACGAGACTAGTTTCGGAACATTCGGTGTTCCTTCATCAGTCGAGTACCCGCGTAGACTGTCCAGCGTCTCGGCGGGTATCATTCAGCCAATCATAATTCTACATTTAAAAATTAAAACAATTTTAGGTCCATTCTTAAAAATAATATGTGGTTAGTAAAATAGCTTGATATGTCTTATTTCAATGTAGATATGCATCTTGTTTATAATGAATTCAATATGCCAGCATTTTAAATCATAGCAGAGCTGAAATCTATTTCAAAATGTTTTATTACAAAATAAAAAGAGCCTTTTTAAAAGAAATTTTATAAATATTAGAGACGTGCTTCTTAATACTTTGATCGAATAAAATTTACTTAAATATTTGATATAACATAAAAGTTTTACGAAAGAAAAATTCCAACTATCTCATTATCCTCTGGACTTAAAAATACACACGCACAGACATCAAACACATTAAAAAAAAAATAATTTCACCTAAAGTCGTCACGCTCGACGATTTTGACTCGTTTTATTGCACACACTAGAATTCTCGTCACGAATTTCGATGGAAATACGTAAACGTGCCAAGTCTGGTCTTTACATTTTTATTCAAAAGCTGGTTATTATTGCGAAATGTCTCACCTCGTCTCTTATATGAGAAAATTGCTTTTCATATTGGTATGTGTTTTGTAAATTGTTCTAAGAATATAGAAGTCACGTTCACTTGGTACGTATATGTAGATATAAATTGTAAATACGACCCAGTATTCATGTTGTTAGAGTATATTTTCCATTTTGAATTATTTGTATGATGTAAGTAGTTAACACACTCTGCCCCAAAATGTCATAGGCCGATTGGTTAAAATATTGTATAATATGGGTAATTTGTTACGTAAGAAATTCTAAAATCTGCTCCTGATCTGATATAATCCTGCTTCTGATATAAAACTGAACGCAAAAGAGGCCGACATACGTCCTAAATGCGGAAAATAAACAGTGCACCACCAAGTACGTAAGAAATTACACTTTTTTAAAACATATATATTATTAGTTATACTTTGAGCGAGTATGGCTGAGCGAGATCACGTGTGACTATAAATCATACGCATCTTGATTCAAATCCTGCTCGGTCGGCACCAATGACTGAATTCAATGTCACTTAATTTTTTAAGGCAAGTAACTGGCCGCAATCTCACCTGATGGAAATTAACGGTGTTAGATAATTTTGTGAATTAGCCAGCAAGACATAATATGTCTTCTGTGTTGCCCGATACGTTTAGGGTTTACTGTGAAGAGAGAAATTAAACATTTACTAGGCAAGAATGCTGAATTTTTGGCTGCATTGTCTCTTGTTGCAATGGGTGGTTCTGGGCAAATGCTTGGCTACGTGAAAAATTATAAAACTCGCTCAAAATGATATAATTGACTTATTTTTGCTCAATGTCCTTTTATGCCGTCTTTGATTTAATACGTCTCAAATATTAACGTCTCTTTGACATCAATATAATTCATTAAAGTTTGACCTTATCTATCTCCTAACTTTTCAAATAGCTCCAACCATGCTTCAAGTAGATCCCAAATAGATAGCTTACAGAATGAACAATACTCAATCGAAAATTCCCGAAGTCCTTCAATCGTTGCCACATGGAATCTCTTTTCGATCTCCTTTTACAACGCCTAAAACAATAGGTTGCAGGTGATATTGCCAAAGTTGAGATGTAATAGTGATCGAGTTGTTTCTGAACTAGAATAGTTCATGGAAGCAGTATTATACCTTTTGAATTTTTAACCACCTTCAAAACAGAAGGAGGTTCTCAATTATTCAATTGTATTTTTTTATGTGCTCCTCGTTACATTTTTTAGGTTAGCAGATTGAACTTGGTGAACCGATTCTGATGATCTTTTTTTATTTAATAGTTTGAGATGATGATCAGATCTGGCTATTAGTTCTTGAGTTATCCTCAATAATTCGTATTAAATTAGTTTATTTTTATTATTTGAATGGGTATAGTGTCAAGTTGGTCCCATATAAAATTTACAAGATCATCATATCTTTTAAATTTTTTAAAGTTTTTTACCGTACTCGTTGCCACTTACTAGAGGGAAACATTTTCTTAAAGGAAGAGTTAGTGTTATAGAATGGAGTTTACTTACTCTGGAACCTATGTTATTAATAAAATTTAAGAATTGAATTACATGAGCTGCTGCGAAATCCTAATTCGGTTTCAAAATTTAAGAGAAAAGGTTTTTTTTTGCCTCTTGTGATCACGGCTTATACTAATTTGCTGAAACGTTAAGGTTAGTCTTAATAATAATAATATAATAGATGTGTTCGCGAATATGTCACGCGTTAAGTGCGCTTGCCTATTCTCGGTTTTTTTTTTGATAAATGTCGTTTTCTAAAAATGAAACCTAGCTAAATCGATTTATCGCCCCCGAAACCCCCTGCATACTAAATTTCATTAAAATCGTAGGAGCCGTTTCCGTTTCCGAGATTCAGATTATATATATTATTATACATATATACAAGAATTGCTCGTTTAAAGTATTAGAAGAATGACACCTAGCGATAGTTTTCAAACTCAAACATTAAGAATTTAGTTCGCGTTTATTTTAAGAAGTTCATGTACTGTTCTTTATGCTATTGAGTTTCAGAACGGATATTGTACAGGAGATTGCAGCTCCTACAACCTGGGTTTCAACACGTGACTTTCAGTCCTTTTTGGCACCTTTTATGGCGGTTTTCTGAATAAGAATGCGATTTTGACCCTTATTTGTAAGAATATCGGTGCCAAGTTTGGAAACTTTTAAATCTTGCATTGGGTTTTTTTTGCCGCGTAAGTGTAAATATGGCGTCGTTGATTTTGTATAATTTTCCAAAACCTGTGATTCTTCGAGTGTTCATATGTAATGTGGATGTATGGTAGATTATTAACCGTTAACGTGCATAAGTGGAGGCAAATCTTACAAAGTTGAAAAACGTTTTTTTCGCCTTTGCTCCAAAACTCAAATGGAAGTTTTAGTCATTTTTTTACCACTTTACTAGGGCATGATTTGATTATGAAATACACTGTGATTGTGAACACTGTGACTTGTGGCTAGGATTTTTAATATGATGTACAATTGAAATGTAATATAAATAAAAAAACTTATATTGCGTTACGTTGTCAGTTCATCCTTGGACCTTAACACCTCTGAGTAAAGAATCAAGAAACTGATGATAAGCAAGTAGGTGACGGTAACCAAGCCTTTTGTTAAGATGTGTTTTGTTATTTTATCTGATAAGTCACGGAATTACATGATCTCACTCCCTCGCCACTTCTGCGAGACGAGGGCGATTCAAACAGATACAACAAAAAAATACTTATGTTAATAACTATAAGAGTTTAGTTTATCGAATAACTTACAATTAAAGTAACCGCAAGTAGCTTAACCTCATCGGCGAGGTCTCTCTTTACCCCTACATTTATAAACCGAAAGGTTGAAAAATTAAAATAATAAAAGTACTTTGCTCAGATTTATTTCTTCGTATAATACTCACATTAAAAGAATTTACGTTAACTTAATACATAGTATTTACATTTTATTATTCGAGCAATCCTAACTGGATGTAAGCTATGTTAACATTAATTTACATATTGTTAGTTATTGCAAATTTCTTTAAGCTAACAACGATTTTATTTAAACTTAGGCTATATGCATAATTTTAATGACATACGTACTAGAATCTCAAATACACAATTACACATAATTGACCGAGTGAAGTGTCTCCATTTCAGCTTGGCCAAACTTTCTTTTGTATGTCCAATGGATTTCCGGATATTCTCCACTACAGGACGCAATGCTCAACCGATACCTCGTGAAATTTTGTGTAAGGTTCGATAATTATATCTCTTTGTGGATTAAAACTTTTTAAAACTTGGAAGTTGAAAACGAAAAAAAAAACATATTTTCTGGTATTTTAAAAACTAATCGAAATCTTCAGCTCGTACACTAGTAAATTCATGTTTTAATAATTAATAGCAATGCATAAACTAGCTTAAGCAACCAAAAAAGGATGTGGACATAATGTGGCGGAAAAAACGCGGTGGATTTTTGGGTCTAATTCCGGTCTAAATTATGATACGCTTGTACATATAAGCGCTCATAGAAAAACAATGCGACATTTTACTCCCCTAGATAAAATATCAAAACATAAAACAATCCACGCGTGAACTTCTACGCGTATATTTGCGTTTATATCCCCAACCATATATTATGTTAAATATAACTAAATTTAGTGCCTGGT
Source organism: Lomographa bimaculata (assembly GCA_948107665.1). NCBI lineage: Eukaryota > Metazoa > Arthropoda > Insecta > Lepidoptera > Geometridae > Lomographa > Lomographa bimaculata. Next base: position 3,865,933 of record OX403592.1, on the reverse strand, counting down.
TGACGTGACGCGTAATTAAAACGGTGATAATTATTTCGCTAAGCATTCAGAAGTTGCGAATCAGATTGGCAATGCCTTTAGCTTGATGACGCTGCCTATTGGTGGCAGTTTAAGCTTTTGATTGCATGTTGGAGCTTGTGGTGAGCTCATTTGCTGTATGATGTTTACAATTTCATGTGTTGGTAGAAAACACCGGCATAACCTGTGTGGTATAACCATGAATCTCTTGCTCACCGATGATTATCTTCTTAATACCCTCATACGTTTTTAATACACGCAGTAAGTAACAACACTTTCGAGTTGGTAAAGCGGACCCGTTAGTTAAATAAATAAATTAAAACAACATAATTTATAGGACTGTGAATTTAAACCATTCTGAAATCCACTTGAACACAAAAATAAAACATCAAAATCGGCCCGTCTTGCCGCTTAGGAGTTTCAGTTTCACACATTTTAGTCACATACACACGTACAAAAAAGTATATTAAAAGACTGTAATACAATAACTACTTATTGTTTTCAAAATTAAAATAGGTGGTCCGGCAAGAATTGGCAAGGACCCATATAAGCTAAGACTTTATTAGAAAGAAGCAAGCGTTTCACATTACTATAAAAATGAAATACATGAAACCATAACTCAATCATACGTACGTACTTATTACGAACAATGAATAGAATACGTTAGATCTTCAGGATTACTGACAATACAATATCTCTTATACCTTCTTTTGTGCTAGAAATAAAGCTTCTGTGTAAAAAACATATTAGATCTACTTCTAAGTCCTGAAGAGAAATTAGTTTCAATGAAATATATTATTATTTGATTTAAGTGCCAAGAAAATATAACGTACGAAAATGTTTACCTACATAAACCTTAACTTAACTTAGATACACATTACATTACTTATATACAAATATGTCATCAAAAAACAAGTAAAAAGTAAACGAAACAGATATTCACTTTTAAAATTTATCACACATGTAATATATGAAAAACAATATTTACAAGAAAAATCACAGTACTTAGGCATATCTACAGTTTTCACAAGAAATACCATTGATATATACTTAATTTTTAAGTTCTAAAGAATTAAATATTACAATTTTAAACCGATCCATCTATATATAAACTTAAATTAATACGTAAGTTAGTGTGAAGTTTGTTTATACACACCATTTGAAAGTTAAAGTTACTTATACTTAAATTTATCTGAAAAATAACAATAGGAATTTGTTTAGAATTTGTTCAGTAAATTTATTGGACGCAAGAAAAGTGGCATAATTCACTTAACCATCATACAGTTTCCAAAACACAAGTCATATCGTATTTTTTGATAAAAAACAATCTGCATCACGATTTTTTCTCAGATCTCATATGTATAAAAAACAATTGTTATTGTAATACGTGTCCAAAATCCAAAAATAAAAGGGGCCCTATATTAATGTAGGATGAATCCGTTTTATGTTTAGACTCACTTGACGATATTCTTCAATGTCATATTAATGACCTCTGGATAGGCTACGACTCTGCTAATGCCTAGCAAAGTTCCGCGTATAAATATTTTAAATAGTTATTCTAAATACTATTGTTGTAGAAGCGAATGATTATATTCTACAACCTCGCTACTAAACTTTAAAAATATACTTATCAGACGGTCGATAATGTGTCAAAATTCTGTCTCACTTTGTTAATGTTACACTTTACAGTAGACTTGAGAAAATAGATGAGTTATACATATATTATCAGTAGAAATACTAAGTAATATCTTTTAATTAATACTGGTCTCTACAACGCCAAATGTACGTATTCTGCTGATCCCACCATCCGGAGCCATGGTGACCTTTATGTGCGTTACCACGTTAGATCCGCAATCAAACCAGTGCTCGGCATGGGCAGTCAGCTGAAACAATGGAAATGTATGTTAGAAAATAATTTTACGATTTTCTTATAAACATGAAAATCATTTGATTATATCCAAACTGGATGCAATAAGTTCGTTCCTACCCACGTGTTTGCTGTACAATATGTTAGTTAATGGTGCTAATTCTGTTGAGCACCGAACTAAACTAAACTAAAAATAAACTAATTTTAGTCAAAGAATACCTAAACGCTATTCTAATTTTACGTTGAACTTAATTTAAAAGTTTAAATAACAGGACTAAAACTAATTTTAGGCTAGTTTAGTCTAATTCTGGACAACAGAATCGGCACCATTATGCAATAAAACCATCATGACGATATCGGTAAGAATCCTAGAACCACAAAATCTAAAGATGACCATCGAAGCCACAATACTACGTGGTTAACTAAGATCCAAACTCTTTTGGTAATAATACTGGATTCGCAGCAGTAGGTATGTATTACTCCTAAATAAACATATAAAAGTGCTTACCAAATCATGACAAAACAAATTAATCATTGGAAGTTTAAGCAGCAGATGCTGGATTAATGTTAATCTGTACAGTTTCTTACCTTGCTAGGTCTAAGGATATTCTGCCAGCTAATATGACAGCATTCTTCATTCCAATCGCTTCGTCCTAAATGAGCTCCTTCAATTTTCACAGAGTCGGGGAAGTTCCCTTTAAAATGTGCCGTATCTATGCAGATCTGATTTATTCTTCCTGGAAAGCCTAGCTTAAATACCGCCCATTCTTGACCTAGAAAAATGAAACAAAATAAGCTGCTTATAAAAAAATACAGTTTTTGCCTTATACTTTGTAGGTATCGATTAAATTTCGAGAGAGAACAGATTTTTCCAGCTCAAGTATAATTTGTTTCTGGTTAAGGAGGCGTTTTTGTAAGAAATAATGCTTTTGGCTCTTTTTGGGACAAAGTGAGAGTATTTTAAAATCATCTAGTCCAATATAAAAACATATTTTTCGACCTAGAAACATTATAACGGTTCCATGTGTGTAGATTAACTGTTAGTGAAACTTATAACAATGTTTTTGATGTGTGTTTTTGTTATTTTTATATGTTTTATTCTGTTTAATGTAACGACCACAAGTATCAAATTAACAGATAGAACTTTGTAAATAACTTACCAGGCACTTTCAAAGTCCCATCATCATTGGCTTCAATGACTTCAGGTCTGTCATTCCTCCTTGCTGTTTCCCATCCGTCCGCCATGGTTTCACTTTTGCAAGGCTTGATCATGTTCTTTGGATGTCCATAGTGAGCATTTGAGTACCCTGAAAAAAATAAAAAACATAAACGAAAACATAAAGACACACGCTGCCTTAATGTGAAAATAAAAATATAGTGAACTTCCTGCTATCTAAGCCATCTAAGCCGATTCCAACCAATCTTTTCCTTATAGGAAATTTTTGTTTCTAATTCTGGGTGAGATAATGTGAGATGTGAATGTTTCCAGTACACAAATCATCGAAATAAGTGTGGGACTCAAAATGTGAAGCAACTGTTTATTTTTATATGATTTTAGTTGTTGTATCGGCTGATGCTTTAAATAGGATTAAGAAGTACAGACTTCATTTTTTTGTGGTAAACAGATAATAAATTCGAATGTCTTATAATATTATTAGTTAGGTAAATATATTATTATAGTAAACTGAGGCAAACTATAACTCTATACATACTTCTTCATCAATTCCAAACATTTGTCGCATAAACTTTAGTTGTTATCTTCCCTAGTCGTAATCGCTGTAACTTCTTTAGTATGTTTTGATTTATGACAACGTTGAAAAAACTAGACTTAGAAAAAATAATAAATGATGTAACAATAACCTATAATTTTTCGTGACTAGATGCTTTCGTAGAAGTAAAAACAATAAATTGTGTAGCAATGAATAAAATGTTTTTATAGTATTATTTTCCAGCTAAGAGAATTTCCACACGCTACTGAAAATATATTTTTATGTAATAATAGAAAATTTGTATATGTTTAAGCTAAGATTATAAAACCCTTTACTAGTTATTTTGTCTGCGTGTGAGTGCAAAAAACATGTTTGAAACGAGGAGAACTCAGTGGATATAATTTGTTTAATGTTACAAAATAAAACATTCAAACTGACGTAGGATCATTGAATGATAAAAATACCAGTTTAAAAACATTTAAAATAAACCTAAGAAAAAAAGTAAACCTGCACTAATAATAATATATTGAGAGGTGGTAGAGCATTTTGTGAGTTGCTCGCCTGGCTTGCTACCAAAGTAGCTTACCACCATCAAGTTGAAAGTCTGCCGCCAAGCCAAATACGGTGTTCCGGCAGTTATCTTTGAGAGCCTGCGTATTCCAGGTCTAGTGTGTTTACCAGCTTCGATCACATCGTCACTTACCATCAGGTGAGATAGTGGTCAAATACTAGCCTGTCACAAATAAAAACAAAAAAAATATATCTACCATAACGTTCTACAAATATATACCTATATTTACCTTGACAAGTTGCACCATTCAACAATGACACTAAGTCAATGATTAGATGATGGCTAGGTGGCTCCGGCCTCGCTTCACCGAAAACCCTGAGTCTGGCAATGCCTCCATCTGGGTATATGTTAACACGGATATGTGTCCAAGCGTCATCACTAAGCACCTAAAACAAATACCAAGGCTTACTTTTCTTCAAAATGTGTAGAAAGTATTAACTATAAAATATTTGCGCCTAAGTACGGATTTGGAGGATGGGGTGGAGGACAAGGTTTGTGGTCATAATATATAGCCGTCCAAAACAACATTTGTAGGTCATACTTTTGTCAATCAATAATCAAGGCACGGTGTGCTTTTATCATAAAGATAACCAGAAACAAACATCATCAATATGAAATTAATATTTATGAAAGCAACAAAATACCCTTTAAACAATAATAAAAATTGGTTGAAAAAGGATAAAAAATACAATATCAGTCGAAAAGACGACGTTTCCAACGTTGTCTTTTTTGCAAGGATTTTGCAACTAAATTAATTAAACCATAAGTTTGTTTCCTATTATGATGCTTTTTTGTAGTGAGAAAATAAATGAAAACAAAATACCGCAATCCTGGCATTTAATGAGAATTTTCTTATCACGTTGGTGTTCCGAGAAATACGTTTCAGACACCAAAAATAATAATGTGTAATTACAGAAAAAGCAATCTTCTCCCGCAAAAGTCGTCTATGAAAAGCAATCTAGGTCTTCTAGGTAGGTATTATCTTAATCAAACTAACAAAGTAATACCAAATCCAAAGAACTGTATTGACTTCGTCTAGGTCAGATAGTGGAATAGAACGGTGCGATGATTGAGAACTTTGACTTGTATATGTAGAGGCGATACCTATTAGAATTGAACATAATATCATTACTAAAAATCTAAAGAAAAGAATTTTAAAGTATATTATGTAATTTTATAGTTATTACACCATTAAAGTTGGAATATCTCACTTCAAACCATAAAGTTCTTGTCTTTGAGTTGAGTCAAACAAAGTGATCCTATCACTTTGTTTAAACTTTAAGTTGAGAGTCACGTTTTTTTTATAAGTTTTATCGTTCTAAATATGAAAGCAGAAATCGGACAGGGCTGGGAAATTCCGTATCACAAATTAATAATTACCCAAAACATAGTATATAAGTATCATCTCCATAAAAAAAGTAAAGTAATAAAATAATGATATGGTTATAAATCGTTTTGAAAATTGATTAAGTTTTTTTAAATTTTTGTACCACAAACGGTTAAAATGTAATCAACCGCATTGTCACCTCTATAAACATGCAGCTCGACGATGTGATTGAGAACAAATCGAATCCCCTTCAAAGTTTTTGCTTTATTGCAACCGGCGAGATGAAATACTGGTGATATCTGTACCAATTGCTGTCTGAACGCAAAAGGATTTCAGAAAGTTGCAATTTGGAAATATTGCAATATTCATTGAGGATTTTCTTGATGCAATTTTGTTTAAGCCGATTGGGTTCAATATCGGTCAGGGTTCGTCTATGACCTTTATGTTGGTTATTTTGATATTTGCTAGAAATGAAATCATGTGCAAAACTTATTTGCTACTATTACTTTCAATATTCTAAACTGCTGTCTTATAGTATTCATAAGTTTGGTTCAGATTTCAATTTCGTGGGCATTGCAGATTTGATATTATATATAAGTTTCTTGCTGGTCGATTGTATAAGATTCAAGGTTTAAAGTATCAGCTCCTGGACTTTAATGCTACGAGATCAGAATTAAAATCGCATATAAGTATACCAAGTCCTTACTTGCTCAACTACTCTTATACTTGCTTTATTTGTGATTCTGATTCTTGGTGTGATGTTGTATATACATGTGCAATAAATGTTTTAGACAGCTGCAATATAATGCTGTACTTAGTACGGGACTCATAGAGTAAAAGCGCTTTAATGACAAAAACTTGGTATTTTAAGTGCCTAGTTATGTATTACTGCAAAATTTGGTTCCTGACGCCTTATATTAAAAAAAATATTAAAGTTGATGTTCAATATAAAAGCAATAAGTACCTTCTGGAAGTTTAGCCTTGTCTCTTCATATCCTGGCCTCAGAGCCGTGACGGGAACAATTTCATCCCACTGGTCCGACTTGAGCCCCTTGATCTGTTCCAGCTCAAATTGTGTGCAGGCCGTGCCCATGTTGCTGTTTCGAGGCGGTATTGATTCTTCTTCTATAACAAATTAAAAAATAAAAATATTATAACAATATTTGGGAAGAAATAAAAAGGGGTTCCGTATTAACGCAAATGTCATATAGCATTATATACGCCTACGTGGAGCCTCATCGACCAACGATTAACGTTTTCTTTTAAAACTGTCCATTGTCTTAGTTTAGTGCATGTTTGACTTCAATAAATATTATCGGGTCCTATTCCCGGCAGAAACACAAGTTTGCTGTCCAAGAAACATTTTTTTTTTGTGGTTCTGGTGATTGAGTGCGTGATGTGAATGTTTCCAGCACCTATGCTGTGCAAAATAAAAAATCTCTTTTTCTTCAACACTTTTAATCGTAAAAATTCTAAGCATCCAGCAAAAAAGAAGCTACGTATGAAATGCAATATAATATTTACTAGTCGACCTGATTATCACTAACATGAGAAGGTACAAGCTAATTATTGTGTAGGTACCAAATAATAAACGCTGTACCTGCCTAGTTATTGAAATTCTACTTGCGTATTATAAAGCCTTTTAAAAAAAATTTGAAGCGTATTTATCCCATTTCAGTGTATTAGCTACTGAAAGGTACTTCGAGTTTACTTTTGGAAGATACCTCGATAGAAATATACCCTATATTTTTATAATTTGTTTATGGTATTTAATTTGGTTTGCAATAACGTCTAAGACACTGTTTATTGGCATTTAAATCGACTCTAGCAAAATGCTTATAATATATACTCACATACGTAAAGTTTGGTTCAATCTCTATAGTATACATTTGATTATACAAATAAAGTTGCATACGTTGTATGCTGAAACTATGAGTTTCAGCTTTGCTTGCCGCATTTGTAATCAAAAACTTCCATAAAGTTTCAGTAGCAAAACATCAAACTATACTTCAAAACTGGCAGTTTCAATGATTTTCAACTATTCTTTCTTTAGTTTAAGCCAGTTCATGCAAGTAGCAAACAATAGTAAAATAATTATCAAATTTATATTCATTTATTACAATCTATAATAGTAAAAAACAGGTGTCTTAATAAGTACAGTTCTGTTAGACCCTGTAGGTTACAAAAAAAGGAAAAAAGGCAATCAATAACGTCTAGAAATAAATACGCTTACCTAGCAGAGATGAATAATTAAACGCAAGCAAAGTTTAAAAAACCGACTTCACCGCTTTATCTTCGGAACCTTGATCAAATTAAATGTATTCAACATGTATTATTGAAGATAACTCAAAAACTACTGATCAGATCTTGATCAAATTTAAATGGGACCAATGAGGATGCAACAGCTTCAAAAAATTCGAAATCGGTTCACGTAGAAAGAAGCTATGACGTAACACACATAAAAAAAACAGTCAAATTGAGTATACCTCCTCCTTTTTTCTGAAGTCAGTAGATAATACGAAAATATATTTCATGTTACGTTGTAGTTACATATAAACTTTTCAAATATAGAAAAAATGCTTAATTTCGTTTGACTACATCATACCTATTTATTAAATAAATAATTTATATATAGAAAAAAAGTTATGTAAGCTTACATAATATTACAACAAATGTCAAAGATAGCTGCCGGAATACCATGTAGAGTTGGCTGCAATAAAATGTTCAAATATTCTAATGTATGTTACAAAAAATTTAAACGGAATTTATACACTCTAGCTAATTCCAAAACATAATTTTGAATTGAACGCTTTACTTAGATTCTTTTTCTTTTAGTAGTTAAATACATTTGAATTTGTGCATACAAGGTGGATACTTAGTGATTTTCCACTTTACTTATTTACTATTACTACATTTTTTTTAATAATCTTAAACCAAATAAAATAATGCTTTGCATAGAAATCGCTCAATAGAAATAAATCTGTTTAAAAATCAATTGAGGAGATTCATTCGACCATTTTGCGGTTGAAATTTTCATGTTTTTTCAGTGTAAAATAAACACCCTTTGAAATACTTTAATAGAAGCCGAATAGGGAATGAATTTCTATGAAATTTATTGTAAGTAAATTAGAACAAACCTTTTAGCGTCAAACAGGCCGCTTGAATTGAATATTTGGGCGCGTTATTACCGGTGAAAAACGCTGTGTCCACCAACAAACCTGAAAATATATTTTATTTGAGAGGCTTACTTTTAATCAATAGCTTTATGTATTGTCAAAGTTTCGGTAAATTTCCAGTGAATTTCTATTTATTTTTTGTGTTAAATAATGCTTTCAAAGGATTTTTAGCATTAAAATATACACATCACATGCAATATTCCATAACATATCAAAAATTTTGTTTAAACTGCACACTGGATTTCTATTCCCGATAGAAACACGCATTTTGTTTTTAATAGAAATTTGTATTTCCTATTCTGGATGTAATTGTGCGTATGATGGGAATGTTTCAGGCACCCACGACACAAGTCATCGAACTTAATGTGGAGCTGTAAGTGTGAAAGCTTTGATAAAGCATTTGTATTATGTTGTTAATAAAAGAGTGACAAAACAATATTATCTCACCTTTTATGACGCATTTCGTAGCCAGCTTGATGATGCACCAGTCGTGCCCAGTGATTCGCTTCCTCCTGGTTTCCCAGCCATCCATCCATTTGCCGAATTCAGTGTACTTATCGGTTATGAATATTGGGTCCATATCTAACAGCATGTTTTCACAAGGAGCAAAGAAGTCATCTGTAGCAAAAGCGACTTGTCCGCCAGCCTAAAACATTAGAACACAAAAATGTCACTAAGGGATATAAGTGATATGCCTAACTCCTTGCCAACAAATCAACCTTACTTGCAATTAGTGAATCACAGAAGCTTTCCTAAGAAGGATTGGCGTCAGTCAGGCGGCCGTTCATAAAAACCCATATAACATTTTTCACATAAACATATGTATTTCGCTGACAATTATGACTCTAATTACTTTATTTATTACTAACGTCTATCTCTACATGTTAGATAGGTCTAAGGATGATGCTATAAGCTTTTTCTGCGCGGTCATCAAAAGTTATTAGTCTCAGGCATTCAAAGTTATGCATTCGTTTGTCTATAAAGGGCATTAACACATTCATCATACCACTACTAAGGTAACAAATCCGAAAGTGTACATGTAACGGCTTGGATGTATTTGGATGAAATTAAGTTCAGAGATATTGAATATCTGGAATCGAATAAAGATTTTTTATCCCAATGCACGCGGGCAAATATGCGGGGCACAAGTAGTACCTAATAAATATAAACAAGTAGAACATAAAAAAGAAAACAGCAAAAACTGACTGAACAATCGATGAAGTACGAACACTGAACGAAATATTTGAATAGGACAATATAAAGAAACAAAACAAACGCTTTCACACTTACAGCCCCCACACTGAGTTCGATGACTTGTGTCGTGAGCGCCGGAAACATTCACATCCACACACACAATCACAACCAGAATAGAAGCACACATTTTCCTTAGAGAGAAAACTTGTGTTCCCGCCGGAAATCGACCCCGGTACCCCCCCTGCTTAGAAGACGAACGCTCAACCAACTAAGCCAACACAGTTATATATTATCAATCTCAATCTTACTAAGATTGAGATTGATAATAACTATACCTACTAATACTGAAAATAAAAACCTAAAATGCTTATTTAATATATAGATAGCTTAATTAATTAAGGTCTGCCCAAAGATAAATTGTTGGAAACTTTTGAAATTGGAAGCTCTTAGCTCTATAGCTCTATGTAAAAAATACACATTCAAAGGTGCAACTATAATTTAAGTAGGTTTTATTTTGTAAAAGATATTAAAACACTTGGTGAAGAGTTTTATGAAAAAACGTAAAAAATATACGAATACTCACGCTAGTACTGGCGAACTCGCTCAACTCCGTAAATGCTGGATAAAGTTTCTCGAACATTTTGTTTTTATTATTTTATTTAAACAATATTATGAACAAATAAACAACTGATTAGTAAAGTACGGGAGCGGGAACTGAACTGATATACTCGTTCTTAGGTGACCAGCTTTTATACACTCGCATTATTGATAGCAAGAAATACTTTGTACCTAACTGATTGTAACTATCTGTCAATTTTAAACCAATTCTAACGAGTTATAAAAACATTTGATTCAGGGATAGCTATTATAAAAAGACCTTTGTTAATTTACAATTATTTAATTTTATAACATTAAAATGTTGAAAGTTATCTTTAATTATAAATTATCAAGGTTCATAATACCATATTTTGATATGGATGTATGTCATATGTTTAATTTTAGAATATTAGTTATTATGTTTTATATATCAATCCTTTACCTTTTTTTACTTATTATCTCATTCCGATAAATAAAAAGTAACAATCAACTATATAAAGAACGCAGACAAGATTATTAAAGTGTGTACGATAAAAAGTGAAGTCTAAAAATAAACCAACAAAGACCATAGAGCAAATCGATGACAAAGACAAGTTTTTAGTAAAAAAGACCATATCAGAAAAAATCCAGTTCCTGCCTCACAATAAACTTGAGCAGCCCAAAAAGCCTAATCCATATTTTTTACTGCAATAAAAACCTTTATTGTCACTCGTTAGGTTGCAATTGTGACAAAATAATTATAGAATGAGCATGAGGTTGCAGAAATCGTAAAATAATATAACCATTGTGTGAAAGACTTGGAGAATTCTTCTTCTCCTTGAACGTTAGATGATATATTAAAATACGGTTTTCCCATTTCATTGGCTATTTGATAACCTTGAAGATTCGATTTTTGTAAGAATAGCCATTAGTCAAATTGACTGTCTTATCGACGTCGTGACAGTTCTAATGATCAAAATTTAAAGCCAATATTTGACCTCTAATCGATACTACAAATATCTGCACATTCACTAGAATACAATTCAATGTGTCAAAAAATTCAACAATTTTATTTACATTACACGTTTTCGTTAATGAACAACGCTATCACAGCTTCTTATTATGTATTGAACATTTAAGAGTCGGTAGCTAACTTTAAATTTGTAAAAAATATATAATTATGTTTCAATGTTATATTCGGCTTAAAACACGAAAATTTCGACTTACTTTGTAGTCAACTAGTTTCGGACAAATTAATTGTCCTACATCAGAAATTTTCGTGTTTTAAGCCGAATATAACATTAAAACATAATGTGTAATACTCACGATAGTTTTAACATAAAAATATATGATGAAAAATGCTCTTAGGAAAACCTAAAGATGGTTTTCAAATACCTATTCAATGATACCCAATTTGACACAATTTTTCAACTTTCATTTTTATAGTTTTCATAATATGGCATCAGCATATTGAAGTTTAATTATTGTCACGTCTTTTGAGACCCTCGCAAGATTAAGAAAATCAATAGACGTAGTAATCATCAAAATTGACCAAGGTTGGTGACACTGTACCATACATGCAGTCTTATTTTTAATCTCTTACAAAAAAACAGGGGTATTTCCGGCGGCGGGACTGATTTATTACCGACTTCAAAAAAGGAGGAGGTGCTATGTTCGACTGTATGTATTTTTTTTTGTATGTTCACCGATTTATCCCCCATTTGTGGTCCGATTCTCAATTTTTTAAAAACATGTTTCACTGCAGGTGTCACCGTGAGATGCATCGCAGTTCTTCCGATATAAAGTAGAGTATAGTAGTTACCAATAGGTGAGCCTAAAAAATCGACCTTCTTACAACAATGTTTATTTTTATTATTCTGATACTAATATTTATATTATTAAAATTTGTGACCTCTAGAGTAATGCACTTTGATAAACAAACAGTAATTGACCTTGACACCACAAAAACGACGTAACTAACAAAATACACCTACGCCTTCATAATACAGTCACCAATATTTATAAACATAAAATCATTCTCGTTCTGGATGATAGATATCTGGTTGAAGGGTCAGAACAGAGATCACGAAACCGGTTTTCTATCACGCAGTGATAAGTGAGAGACCAGACGCTTCTCTAAACCTGGTTCAGACAGAATCTATGATAGTTTCTGATTGGTTGGCTATATCGGACACTCGGTCATGGACGATTGGGTAAACGGATGTGACAAGATTCTTTTAAGTATATTATCAATATTATATATGAGATCGACAAATTCAAGTATCAATGACAAACGTAGTAACTATGCGAAGTGTTGTAGGTACTAGCATGCATCGGTCTCTCTCAGTTTCATATGGTTTGACTGACTTTGAAGACTACTAGTGAGTCTACTAGGTTGTAAAGATCTTCTAGTCTAAAAATGTGCGTCTTTCTACCAAATTCATTAACAATCAAATGTATGATTTTTTTTGTTTACGTTTTATTGGCACATATCAGTTCTCGATTAGTCGTAGCGAGGTCTCAGATTGGGTGAACTACAAGTATAATTGGAATTGTTCGATATTTCTACCTATCGCCATCAAGGTACGTAACTCGCAGAAATTCGAGTCTAAAGCCTTTTGTAGTTATCCCGCTTTCAGATTGAGGTTCCTGGTTTCAAATCCTACGACGGGCTTGACCTTCCAGTAAAGGTAACATCATACTGAAATCCATGGTAGGGGGGCATTTTCTTGTGTTCGGTTGGCTTGCTACCCTATACCGAAATACAGTCTTAGTTAACGTTTAAAGTTAGTCTTACAAATAAAAAGTCTGTTGCCAACATCACTAAAAATGACGTTAGTTACGTTTCGGCAGCTATATTGAGACCTAGTTATCCTTCGCTTAATGCATTTACCATCCATAACCTCATCACCATTACCATCAGTTACGATAAAAGCAAAACTAGCCTATTAGATATAATAACTACTTATGACAAGGTACAAACTCTATTCCGTCGTCACGCATGCATGACCACACCGAGATATCACAAATTCTAACGCTGTCATTATCAGACTCTGTTCAAATTAACACGAGTTATGAAACAAGTTAAAACTAGATATATCTGAAGCCGCTATCTAAAATGTGTGTAGTTCATTAAGCATACTAAGCTATCAAACTAAGTGCTCAACTATTTGCATATGAGTTTTACGTTATCGCTTCTACCTAACATTATTTACTAGGTTATCATATTATATTTGGTTTTGACTTACGAAATACGACCCCGCACTGATTTCTAAGTATTACTTGTATATATCGCGGAATTAAGGATCAAACGCTGAAACAATCACATCCAAAAAAAAGCAGTCAAAAAGAATAAAAATATTAAATTTTTATGCTATATATATACTGCTTATGAGATTACTAAAAGACATTGAAAATTAGGTGACGAACAAAGCGAGAGTTAATGAGTAGCTCGTAATACACATTTTGCGAAGTGTGCTGCGGCATCACCACAACTTCAAACATGTAGTAATAGTAATGTCAATGCCTTATCCTTTTCTAAAAAAAGAACATTATTAAAATCGCTATGCTGGGTGTAAAATTTACTAATGTTAGTTTAACTTTATGTTGTGAGTGATACATAATTTGTATACACACTAGCCGTGTCCCGCGGCTTTGCCCGCGTTACTTAAGTTAAAAAGTAGTATACTTGTGTTAATCCTAAGTATAAGCTAAGTACATAACAAATTTCAGCCAAATCTGTTTGGCCGTTACAGCGTGAAAAGAAAAAAACATACATACACATTAACACATTTACTCACAAACTTTCGGAATACCAATTTTTATCAGGTGACTTCATAAATAAATAACTTTCTACATGAACTTTGATCTTTTAATGCACTCCTTAATTTTTATTATTAAATGAAATACTTGAGTATTTCATTATTCATACCAGATTTTCATTGCTATAAGTTCAATAACAAAGAACTTTCATACTAACGTTTTCACTGCATTTGACCCTCTTAAGGGTAGAATTTCCAAAAATCCTTTCTTCGTACAGCTCTACGTACTAAGACAAATGTACCCTTCAAATTTCAATTATCTACGACCCGCTGTTTAGGCTGTGCGTTGTCTCTAAGTCATGTCAAGACTAGGATTCTTATAGTATTAGATATACATCACTCACTCGTATATATAATTTAAGTATAGAATTTCTTACACTTTCTTGAACTGCAATCGAGTTTAAAAAAAAGTTGTTGTTCGTAGACTTGAAAGTGTGCAAAGATGAGTGCACTTTCTATTAACCTACTAAAACACTCACTCAAATTACAATGTCGATTCTCCAATTCGTTTGCTATGCACAGTTCGAATTCTCATTACTATTTATCCAACGACTACTATGAAACCTAAACCTAAATCTAAATTGGATGGGTTATTTCCACCTCAGGTGTACAATCGTGAAATTCACCAGGGATATTAACACATGTCTGTATGTACCTCACGTTGGCAGTTATTGCCGCAGGCATTGTTTGGAAACCGATACCTAACATTGTGTTCAATGACTAACTTAAACCCAATGCCCTGAATAGGTTTGGGAAGAGTATGATTTTGGCGGTTGTGGTGTATGTAAGGTTTGGTACCTATTTCATACTATAATAATCGTTGTCCTGACATACTGACGTACTGACTGACTGACTGACTGACTGACTTAGAGACAACGCACAGCCTAAACTACTAGTCGTAGAGTCTTGAAATTTGAAGAGTACATTTGTCTTAGTACGTAGAGGTGTACTTAAAAAGGTTTTTGTAAATTGTACCCCTAACAGGGTTAAATGTGGAGAAAACGTGTGTATGAAAGTTCTTTGTAATTTTTAAACTTTCGCGATTCGAACACATAGTTTAGGTAAGTCACTCTTCTCGAGACCTTGGCCAATGCAACTTGGCCGAAACGTCGAGGTAAATAAAATAGTTTTTTAGCGCGATTAAGTCCCGAGATATTACCTAAACTTCTTTGTTTTTTAACTTATAGCAATGAAAATTGGTATTTGAGTATTTCATTTAATAATAAAAATTATAATATTATTATTTTTTTGCAAAATTCATATTTAAAGTTCTATATTTATGAAGTCACATGATGGAAATTGGTATTTGAGTTGTTTATTTAAAATTGAAAAAAATAAATATAATATCAATATCTTTTGGAAGGGGTACATTAAGGCCGTACAAAGGGGGATGAAAGTTCATATGGAAAGATTTTTATTTATGAAATTAAAGTGATGAAAATTGTATCGGAGTAGTAAAATGAAAAGTAATTTTACTAATAAGTCATTACAGTAAATTAGAAATAACTAATGTATTAAGTATAATTTTACACTAATATTAGAAATCCGAAAGTTTGTGTGTAAGTATGTTCTTTTCTCTTTACGCTTTAATGGATAAACAGATTTGGCTGAAATTTCTTATGTACATAGCTTATACTCAGAATTAACACATTAGCTACTTTTTAACTTATATAACGCGGGCGAAGCCGTGGGTCACGGCTAGTTTCTAATATAATCTTCATTATCATCTTAATTTGTATTGTGAAATTTGGTGAGGATTTCTGTTTTCTACGCGTTGTCAATATCTAGATTGAGAAAATCGTTTCAACTTCATTCAGCACCAAGAAGAAGATGATTCATCCTGAAGAAGACTACCAAATTAAGCCGAAACAATTTGACTGTCGAGCTTAACATTGAAAACGCATGACTCAGGTCAATTTCCGTTTTAATTTGATTTCATATATGTAATTAATATATGTACTGGTTATATATAAATATCGTCGCCTCGTCTGTCCGTCATTTTGAAGTCAGGACCTTTTGACATTTTTTGATAGCCGACCAGTTTTATGCCGGTCGGATAAAACTTACAGCCACCAAAGCAGTTTTTTGAACGTTTAGGAGCGATATAGGTTCCAAGCATTTGGGATAACGTTTATTGTTGTTTTTACAACTAGTAGGTACGCTATTGGTTGTAACAAATATCGTATCATTTACATTGCATATCGTTCAAGATATTGTAGATGTGGGGGACATAGTATTAGGAATGCTTTCATAAAAAGGTTTAACACTACCAGTTAAGAGGATAAAAATAATACATACTATTTACGTAGTACATATTTTATAATATACGGTTTTACCAGAAAATAACGAAATGTATAATAAGAAAATTGGTTTTACGAAAGCTGCATAGTCTTACTTTTTTTTTGTAGCAAATCTACGGTATATATTTAAGGCTTAAGTAAAAGGCAGTAATATAAATATTAAAATAATTAATAAATAACATGTCAAAATAAAAAATATTTTTTTTTATCAGTTACATCCTGTTATAGTTTTACTCATATTTATTGCATATCTTTAGCAATATAAATATATTTAATAGCTTAAGTAGTGCGATCTAGAATTTCATCTAAAATGCGTGATTTTGTAACCGTTTTACTATGCATCCATAATAAACCAGATAAATCAAAATATTCGTTGTAACCTGTGTGATACGATAAATGATTCCTTCTTCTTAAAGAAAAAAATATAAAATCTCATGCAAATAACGTCAATTTGTATTTTTGTAACCATTTCGTTTCGCCATTTTATATCAAAACTGAAAGTTATTTCATATACGTATATTTACTAAACAAATGATGTCTTCAGCTTATTTATTTTTTTGAGGCGTGTTTTCACGAAATATTAATAAAACAATAAAAAAATTACCTTGCGTAACCACGGTGTAATTTACACAATATACACCTTTATGTGCAAAAGTGTAAGGGGGATAATTGGCTGTGGTTAAAAAAGGTGCTTGCATTGACCTTTACCTGGCCCTTAATCGGTTGGTATAGCATCTTTACTCCCTGTGTCATATTGTCACCATGTGACAGCTCGGATGCTTGCCTAAAGCGGAAATATACTTAGTTTAGATATAATGATTAGTTAATATAACCGCAACGGTAGAACATTATTCAATAACATGACAACATGATAGCCTAATGCACTTTAGAGTTAGGAACCAATTAATTTTGTTGAACTAGTTCAATAGTTTGGAAACTTACCAACACTTTATCAGTATTAATAAGTTGCTAATTGATTGATGACCTCTATCTCAGTTTATCAGTTTCTTATAGTAACTCCCTCCCAAAACATTTTTGCAAACATGTAGATTAGTTATTATTATAAATAAAGTCAAATACTTTTATATTGAACTAGCGATCCGCCCCGGCTTCGCCCGGGTGTGATAAATGAAGAACCGCTCGACCGATTTTGTGCAAACTTCACAGAAACCATCTACTAAATAATCCAAACAAAGCCTAAACATTTGGTTTGGATAGGTGAGCCCGTTCTTGAGTTATAAAATTACAACGAAAAGTGGCATTGATTTTTATATATATAGATTCAATCAAATTTATAAAACTACTAGCCGTGCCTTCGACCGCGTTTGTCAAGGTTAAAAGTAGCCATTGTGGTAATTCTAGGTATAAGCGATGTACATTCAAAATTTCATTCAAATCCGTTCAGCCGTTCAGTGTGAAGAGAAAACAAACATGATTACACACTTACACACAAACTTTCGGATTTATAATGTTAATTTCTTTCTTGGATAGTATATCCCACTAATATCATGTTACATAAAAATATATAAAATATGAATTTTATAAAATGCTTTTATTATTGTAAAGGTAATTTTACTAAACTTACTAACTAGGTACTAAAGATAATTATGCATGATTTTTATTGATGTTTTTTTTTTCCGAAATTATCCATAAAATCACAATGTACAAAAATCATTTTATGAAATTCGTATTTTATATATTTTATGTAACAAACTATAAAGTACTTTTTTAACTGCAGCCGATTGACTATACAAATACGAATGAGTCTCTCACCTGACAGTAAGCATCGCCCTTGCCCTATAGGTAGTTCAATTTGATACAGAATTATGAACTTCAGCAGTTCAAAGTCAAATGCAAGATTAAGGTCCATGTTAATAATCTGTCCCCAAGTGCCTTTACATCTTCGTTCAGCTGATTCTATTTCCAGTTAACAATTTAGGAGTCAAATTTTGCTATTAATTAATAGACTGCAATTATCTCTAAATCTTCTCTAAATGTCTTATAAGGAAATAAGTAATTAGTTTTGCTGGAGTATGTGTTGAAATGCCCACAGAGAAAAAAGTTAAGTTTTTTAAATTGATTCCAGTTGATGGCTAAAATTGATAAGAAAGCTTTGATTCGAAACTTAATATTGGTAAAGTTGAACTGAGTTAAGGTTCAGGTGAGCGTCACTTGTCTAGTGGTATATTTACGACGAGTTATAGTTCATTAATTCTATAATAGTTTTGAATTTGTGTTTGATTTATTTATACGGGTCCAAGTGCTGTGCTTGGGCCGCTAGATATTAATATGCTTACCTAATATATCTACTTTAAAATTGTGTAGTTATATCTAACGCTAAAATAGTAAAAAAATTGCTGCCAACTTTCGCGGCTCATTTTCTAACAAATTGTATTCGATAATTTTCATACTATTTTAGTCAATTATTCCTTCAGTGTAGCAGCGTTATCAAACTCAAATAAAACACTAAGCTTTTATTGTGGATTGGGATCTTCTCATTTGGGAAGACATCAAAGGTAAGAGAAAATAAACTCTAGCGCCAATATCCTTGCTGCAAACAATATAGTGTTACAAAAATAAGGATAGAAATACATCTCAATTTTTAAAATAATTTATAAACCAACCCCAACAAGGACAGACGGCGAGTAATGGAAGTTTGTTCTCAGAGCACCGCTAAGGGATGCGCCGTCATCCCTTGTTGTCTGAACCACAACTCAGTTGCATTTTCTGCATCTTGTGTTGAAGATAATCTTGTTACCGCCAGGTGTAGCGGTAAAAATGTCCTTGGATTTCGCTGCAATGGTAAATGATCGAGGGAACAATATTAAAAACCTTACTTTACTCTTAAAGTTGTACCTTTTTGTATCTATTTGTATTTTTTTTAAGCTAGACAAAAGAAGGATTTGTCTTAATAGTAGCATAGATTATTTCCATACCGAGTTTCTTTGGCATCCGATAAGCCAAGTAAGATTAATCTAGTCCCACTTTCTAAACCAACGAGGTTTAATCTTTTACTAATTGTGCCCTCAGTAAATACATAATATAGACAAAAGTCATATAGGTACATGTCGAGCGAGCAGAAATTTCAATGAATCTTGACAGTGGTTATATAATTGTGCCTTTTGGGGTTGAGACGTGGGTACCGGAAGCACATACAATCTTCAAAGAATTATCAGGGCGTTTGGTCGAAACAACTCGTGACCAAAATGCTGGCAAATATTTTGGACAGAGATTGAGCATTACTTTTCATCAAAGATGGCAAAGTACCCAAAATGCTGCCAGCATTTTTGATACTTTGCCAACTGGCAGCGGTTTATAAGATAAAGATTTGTACATATTTATATCTAGTTATAATTATTTTTGGCTAGATTTAATTTATTTTTTTAGTTAAATCTATATATATTATTATATAAAAATCAATGCCACATTTCGTTGTTATTTTATAACTCAAGAACGGGATCACCTATCCAAACCAAATGTTTAGGCTTTGTTTGGACTACTTATTAGATAGTTTATGTGAAGTTTGCACAAAATCGGTCTAGCGGTTCTTCATTTATCACACCCGGGCAAAGCCGGAGCGGTTCAATATAAAAGTATTTGACTTTATTTATAATAATAACCAATCTACATGTTTGCAAAAATGTTAAACAAAACAAAAGAAGTTAGAGCAACGCAAATTAAAATATATCTTGTTTCAAACAAAGATTTGGGTTTATTCAAATAATTTTAAACATTTACATGGTGTAAAAGACTTGTAATAACAAGTCTTTTAAATCATAGGAATTGTTTGAATAATTTAATTAAATTAGGTTCTGCAAAAGCAAAAAATATCAAATTTAATTCAATAAGCGGGCTTACCTGCTGAAGTTTCTATTTGTCAACTGATGGAGTATAACGAAAATTTGTATAAATAAAGTAGGTGTTATTATTGAAATTTTATGCAGTATAGACAATTATTTAACCACTATTTCACCTTATGGAAAATTCGCTTAAAATGAAGAAATGACATCTAGAAACATAGCAACTATATATAAGTATTCTACACCACCTGTTACGTTGTATTTAGACGTAATCGGATCAAATTTAAATAACTACTGTTAAAGATAATCCCACGTACAGATGAACACACTGCTTGCTTGAAGGTCTTGAGTTTATTGACCGACGAGCAAAAAGACTCATTGGCGATAATAAGCTAATTAAGACCAGATTACAGTGCCTTGGACACAGAGGTATGGTCGCAAGGCTATCGGTATTCTATCGTTTGCATTTTGGAGAGTGTGCGCAGGAATTACATGAGTTAATTCCACCATACCCTTTTTACCATCTAACAACCAGACAAACTGTCAAACGTCACTCATTTATGGTTGACATTCATCCAGTTCGGTCGAAGCGTTTTATTTCTACGTTCACCCGTACAGCGAAGGAGTGGAACTCATTACCAGCGTCATTGTTCCCCGAAGGGGTATAATCTGGTGGTCTTCAAATAAAGAGTGAATAGGTATCTTCAAGGCAAGCATGTTACATCTTTGGCCGCATCTTCACTTACCATCTGGTGAGATAGTGGTTAAATGCTTGCCTTTTTAGAAAAAAAAAGAAGCAAGAGAGTAAAAAAAGAGCAGTAGAAGTTATTATAAAATTAACTACCCCATTATTCATAAAAATATAAAACGTTCTATAGTTAACGTTTTATAGTTTAAATCAAGTTTCATTTTGTCGCTTGATATTATAGATCAGTTCAAATAAGATTGTGGGTCATAGCTATACGTGGACTCCACTAATTTTAAGTTAGTCGGTTGTTTAGTAGATGCTACATACTTCTGACAGACGGGCGGACGGACGAACAAAGTGCTGAACCACCTAAATCATCAGACAGATCTCACTCGAGTATGCGGAGAAAACAAGAAACGAAAGTTTTAAAAACTTGAATCCACTGGACATAAATGGCTTCCTATAAATAAAAAAAAAGTTTTCATGACTGATTAGATATTTATATCGCAAACGGTACGTTTGGCAAAAATATGATGTACCAAACCTTACCTTCATTTTATAAAACTTTCAATAATAGCATACATAATGTGATAAGAGGAAAAAAAAAGTGTTTTTACTTTGTGCCCCCTAGAGGGCGCCATATCTAATTTAATGTGGCGTCATATTTCCAATAACCAGTAGACAAACAATAATTTAAACGTAAGCAAAGCTTTAAAAACCGACTTAACTGCTTATATTTTGGTTTTGGCTTGATCGATTTCGATAAAATTTATATGGGACCACTACTGAATTATAATCTACCAAACATAAAAATAATTTTCTAAATCGATCCTCAAATGGGGGAGAAATCGGTGAACATACATAAAAAATACATACAGTCGAACATAGAACCTCCTCTTTTTTTGAAGTCGGTTAAAATGGCGGTAGGTAAGTAAAAATGTAAGTAGTTTAATTAGGACAGCACTAGTTAAATACTAGGATAAATGGTGTGGAAAAATCAGTAGTATTACAAACATACTGGTGTGACTACGAGTCGGTATCGTAAAAAATGATGTTATGTAGTATTAATTCCAGCTTAATTTGTAAAAAAACATAATGTATGTAATTTTGACTAGAAAATGCATCAGAGAACTTTCTGGTAGTCTAGTTGTCCCAATATATTTGTCCCCGTGTATACAGCGTAATGGTAGGTTTATACGCGATTCTCAAATAATTCTAACTCGTGTGCGAGATTTTTGTGTCACACCTGTGTCTCATTTTGTGTCACACGGGGGTGAATCGCTTAATCTTTTGATCTGTGTTTATTTGAACGCTCTGAATTCAAGGATATTTCCTCTGCGACAGATTTACTACAAAGGCGTAACGTGTACTGGTTAATTTGTTTCGTTATCTTGTAATGTAACGACATTTTAATGCGGTTGGTTAACCATTCGAATCACCACTAGAGACAAACAGACAAACAGACAAACAGATACCTATTTAAAAAAGAATATTGGGTTCTATTGCTCCTAAAAAAAATCTGATCCGTTAATACTTATATTTAATAAAAAAAATTAAAAAGAACCAACCGCTTACAAATAAAAACTATAAAATAATCATACTATGATTATATATATAATAAAAACTATAAAATGATATACAATTAAATAATCATACTTCAACAATAAATTAAAAAAAAAAGTTTCACACATATAAAACAATTTTGTTATTTTTTCGGAATATAAAGACAATAGTCAGGACTTTTTAAAAAATCTATACCAGCTCAAATCTTTGCAATAACGGGTACCGGGCTTTTTTAATGTATTTTTTTTATATGTTACTCGTTTTGTTAATAAGAATTATTTTGTGATAATATAAGAACTTTATTACATCTTTATTGTACGTGTTGAAAATATAAATGAGAATGTTTGCTAATCAACTTCAAATTGTTATAGATCCTAAATGAAAAATTTTAATAAAAGGTTTTTTAAATACCTATTACATATAATAATATAATACAATAATGTCCTAGACGCAGTTCTTCGACTTTATATTTTTCACAATCAATACTCGATTTATTGCATTTTGATTCAACTATCAAATAAATAAATCAGGTTTCATCAACTTACGCCACTTGGACCAAAGTCATTACAAAAATGTCTGATCTCCTTTGGTTATCATCCTTGTTTGTACTTCTATTTTGTGCACCAGAAAACTTGTCAAGACGAATCAAACGAGCCCAAATTCGTTGGGCTTATCTTTTTTTATGTACGATAGGCAAGCGTTCAGTTCAGAAGTTCCTATGGCCATCTCCGTCTCCATCATCAGACCCATGGTACCATTTCATTGTATTGGCACCGAAGATATATAAGTACACCAAATTTGAGTCCAATAAGGTCTAATCTCGCTTTTTGAAATGAAATGAAATGAGTATATTGCTCACAAAATATAGTATACATATTGGTCTTCATTGTTGGTCCTTCTATTTTGCCATGTGGTGGCATGTGAAATTGCATGCAAAAGTTATATATACCTAATACAATTAATAATATTAAATTAAGTATAAAATTAAATGTCAATAAAATAATTAAAAATACAAAGTCAAAAACAGACAAATAGATAGACAACGGGACCGGTGAAAGTAAATAAAAGCTTGTTATAAGTTAATAATTATTGTAATATATATAACAAAACAATCAAAAAATACCTAATTACACGACCTATAAATGTAATACTTCAATTTACTTTCAAAACTTACAATTTCGCAAATAAGCACAATAAGGCTTGTAAATGGCTACTTGTCATAAATATTAAAACTTATTTTGCATCATTAGCTGTAAGCCCCCCAAACATCATAAAAATAAAATAAAATAAAAACAAATAATTCTCCATCAGGAAAATAAAAATGTGACTACATTTTCGATACAAATTGAATTTAGCACTCCGTTATAATAAAACCGAAACGAATTTCACATTACGACATTGGCCATTAAAAGAGGTGCCATAGTGATATCATAGACAGTAACTTAACTTTACAGAAATTGCGTCTTAAGGAGCCACACAGGACAGGATGCATTGTTACCGACTGCGCTACACAAAGGAGAGTAATGTTTGTATCAGCTTATGTGTGCATGTTTATTTGTTCCTTTGTGGCTTACTAAAGACCAAACCCGTGGGTCGATTTTAATGAGTTTTGTTAATGCTTGATAAGCAAGCAATTTACTACAATCTCACCTAATGGAAAGCTTTGATGTAGCCGAAGATGTAGCATGCTTGCCTAGAAGATCCTATTCACTCTTGTCTTGAAAACTCCCAGATTATACCGTTCGGGGAACAAAGACGAGGGCAATGAATTCCACTCCTTAGCTGTACGGATGATAAAAGTAAAAGATACGATCGATATTATGTCAATCGATTTGTCTTAATTGTGCAAGTGTCAGTTAAGTCATGACGACAATTAAAATTCAACATGGCTACCGCCAGACGCCATATTGTTAAAGATAAAAAATGAAATTAAACGAACTGTGTGAAATGGGGTATCAAGTAGGTATTTAAAAATCATATTTAGGTTTTATTTTATTATTTTGTGCGTGGTACAAATAATTTCATGGGCCTGCGCTTACTTTAATATATATAGAATAGATTACCCCACAGAGTTATTCGCGTAGTCTCACATAATCACGTAAGAAAGTTTAGAAGACTTTGATCTTGAAACATTGTTAACGCAATCCATACTGCACACACTGTCATAGTAGATCATTTTATGTCATTTTACGTACTGTGTCACATTAAACATCAACTAATTCAATGAGGGCAATCCTCAGGGCGCATTTGCGAGGTCTTTGATGGCTGCAGTTTACGGCGTAGCTGTTAAACCGCTCACGGATGGCTACATCAGGGACCAGGCTGCTGTTTGTTGGCTAGAGATAGGAATGGTAGTAACTGACAATTCTTTATTTTCGATTAATCATAATAATTTACCCAAAAATCAGCAGAAGTAGTCTGCTTAGTTCATCGTAGTGGATTGACGAGGTTATATAGACTTTCAACCGATTTCGGCTACGGCGACTGACATTAGTTAAAATTGCAGCTTCGATGGTGTGAACGCATATGACTTATGTATATAAATACTATTATGTATATATGTATTATATATCCTACTTTCACTGTAAACGTGCGTTACAGATATCATTGCTGTAATTATATAAAATATTAGAGGGTAGCTTATCTTTAGCTGATCCCTTTTGTAGTCTAGATTTCGCTTTATTTGATCTTCAAAAGTGTAAACGTTCTGTTTTACCAGACGTCTCCATTCTATTATTTTCTTGGCCAGTTCTTCCAGTTCCTGTTGTTGACAAGATTAAGCAATTTTTGATTAGGCTATTGCACACGTCTGGGGAGTGACCTTGGTGAGCAAGGCCACCCCTCCTTGGGCGCAGTGGCCCGGTTTGCATCGGGCCTACCGCCGGAGCAAGATAGTTTCCCTTCTATAAATAAAAGGCCAGGGCATGTAAGGATTAAGTAGGTATTTCAACTGAGTGCGCACTGTACTGTAAGTACTTAGAGCTTAGTACGTAGGTACAGTAGGTACATTAGCTAGTTTGTACAGATGCAGTAACTAGTTGCTAGTGAAATGAAAATTAAAAAACATAATGAAAGCAATATTTATTTGTAAGACTTAGTAATAAATGTAAGTAAATAATCATTTTGTTATTTTAATGCTTGATAAGTTATCATAATATGACCATTATCTCACCTGCTGAATTGTTTCATATAATCTACTGCTTCTGGTTTCATAATTCGGTGTAAATAATGTCATGTACAAAAAAATAAACAAACGCATTCACGATGTAAGTTTTCAAGCTACCATGGTCACTTTCACTATAAATTATTTTTTTATAAACGCATTCACACTCACGGCCCACACTAAGTTCAAAGACTAGTATTGTGCCTATAACATTTACATTTATGACACACACAATCACACCCAGAACCAGAAACATCTATTTCCCTTGGGGAGAAAACTTGTGTTCCCACCGGAAAACGAACCTAATACCTAATGCTTAAATGATGAATACGCTATTTTTGCCGTATCTATAATATGACGCATTTAATCGACGAGCCTTGTCAGCAAGAACTCATTTTGATATTTTTATTGAGCCGCATGCTAAGAGATACAGAACGACTTTCTTTAACAACATTTTTATAAATAGTAGTTTGACAGTATAACTACTTCGCTGGATAACTTTGTCTACGTTAAAGAGACAAAGTCACCTTGTACATTTTACGATAAGATTGGGGTTAATGGACGTACTGTATTTCAGTGATTAAAACATAGTATCATGTTAACCAAAGCACTGTCTTGCTATAATTGCAGCTGACATATTATTTATTAGAATACTATGGAAATGTAATATAATTAATTTTAATATAATGTTATTACTAAAGAAGTGTCGGAGAAGCTATGACAGACTAAATCTACGATGCTTGGTTGGAGTCAAACAGGATTTGAAAACAATCTTTATTAGTAGAGTAAGTGATAAAACATTTAACAGTTTGTAGCGCCTTAGATAATGATAAAATAAAGAAGTAGGTACCTATTTTCATCGCTATAATTTCAAAAATAAAGAATTTTCATATTAAAGTGTTGTGAATGGGGTGAAACCCATTTAACCCTCTTAAGGGTAGAATTTCCAAAAATCCTTTCTTAGTACAACTCTTTATACTAAGACAAAAGTATCCTCCAAATTTCAAGTATCTACGACCAGAGCGGTTTAGGCAATGCGCTTTCTCCGTTACGGGGTCGTGGTTCAACTACTCTGTCCAACCAATTTGTCTCCTGGCCTTCGGTAGAAGCAGTAGTCCAATTTTTATTTTTAGTTGAACAATGACCCC
Organism: Lomographa bimaculata; assembly: GCA_948107665.1. Lineage (NCBI taxonomy): Eukaryota > Metazoa > Arthropoda > Insecta > Lepidoptera > Geometridae > Lomographa > Lomographa bimaculata. The sequence continues at coordinate 3,839,012 of OX403592.1, read as the reverse complement.
ATAACTATGGACTCGTGGTCCAACTGACTATGTGATTACTTATAAGAAGAATAAATTTTAATCAACTCGAATCAAACCAGCACTTAATTACTAAATAACTAAATAGATGTTCAATAAGATATTAAAATATATCTACCTATTACAACGTAATTTATCTCAAGCTGCAGACATTGTCTATGCTCTATCCTCTTTGAAGAGGATTTGATGTCATGCGTAAATAGGTTTGTAGCACTGGCTGATCAGTCAGTCAGTATGTCAGGACAAATATTCTTTTAGTATTAGATAACCATCTATATACAAACTTAACTAGCCTACTTAACTAATGCAAAAAGTCATTGGTCGGCAGTGTGCCCAAAATGCTGGTTGCGTTACCTCGTTGTACAGCGAGACTCAAAAAAATAAAAAATAAATTAGAAAAATATATATTTTAATAATCAGCTTTGTTAAAAATTTATAAATTGATAAGATAAATGATCGACTCAGGACAAATCATTGCAAAAGCGCAAATTTTTAGGAAGTTTGCCCTTAAATGAAAATGGTTACGCTTGGTCACGCCTTTTATTAAAAAATCGTGAAAATGCGCCTTAAAAACAAAAGAGATCCTGTTAGTAGTATAAATATGTATATAAAATAACTTTCAGATCATTATGATATTACAAAAACAAAACAACTGGTTTCAAAAAAAAGATGTGATTCTATTGTTTTCCTATACATTCTTCGGTGTTTTTATCATACAGATTGCGATGAATTTTTAATTTGTTAGTTATTAGTGTCGAGAAATATATAAGTTATAATAAAGGAGTGTCTGTTAACCGAAAGTTAACCTAACAAATCAGGCCTAGAACGGACGGAGCATCGAGACAATCAAATCAACTGATTTCAAAATTATACGCAGGCAGTCCCTTCCCAGAGAGGTTTATTTACAAATCAAATTTTTCGGGAAACGAACTTAGATCCGGGGACCTTTGTAACGTCATTTGCTTCAATTTACCTAGGGAATTCCTTTGTGATGTCAATAGACTTTTTATTTTTAAGTCTCAGGCAAACATTTGATCGGGTTTTTGATAAGGTTGGAAAAAGTGGCGTCGTTAACCTTTACCTTGCGACTGTGTAGTAGGTATCAAATTCAACAAAACGTTGTATGACGACTTGTCATTTCAAATAAAATATCCGGATGACCGAGCTTTGCTCGGTTTTTTGTTTTTGGTAGAATGTGTTTGAATTTGTAGCCTCAGAAAGCTCCATCTAGTTTCGAGTAGAAACAGTTTTTACATCGGTCATGGTCTAATAGATGGCGCTGATAGTTTCTTAAACCCGGTTTTTCAAATGCAGTTTGGGAACCGAGCATTTTTCGAACTTGGAACGTCGATAAATCGATTCCTTGGGCCGAAAAACCCCTAATCTGTAACTTTATCTATATATCATATATCTATGGCATTCCCTTATAGTTAGTTAATTATTAGTTTTATAATAAGGTAAATTAATGTCTTAAGTATTTTAATATAATACTGTACCTCCTGATAATAGAGCTTTTTTCAGTCTTTATTAAATAATCTTTACTTTCTATAAAAGCGAAGCCATATTATACTAGGAATGAATAAAAAGCTATAATTATGTTAAGGCGAGGTCTTACTTTCGGGCAAACTACTAGTAATAAGTACAATAAATTAGTCGGATAATAAGACTTCTCTTTAAAATAGAGACTTACTAGGCAAGCAGGTTGATGGCTTGTGTGCCTTTTAGTAATTTAAAAACAAAAAATTTAGAGGTTTGTTACAAGTTCTATTCTTCATTATTAATTCTAGTACGGAAGTAGATAAAAGAACGTTCCGCGATCTAGAAAAAGCCCTTTCATTCTTGCAGATAATGGCTTTCATTTCCGAATTTGCAACAGTTCGCTGGCCTCGAGCTGCTCACTTTTTTCAGCGGCTTAACTGCTTACGTCATTGTTCGGGAAACAGTTCTCGTCTCTATTATTTAACTGTACTATTTAAAACTTTGTATAACAGGCTCTTGTTTGAATCTTATTTTCGTTTCAACTTGAACGTTCTAACTATTACAATACCGGTGTTCTTTTAAACGGAGGTTTTACTCGTCCTTAATGACGATCAAATACGGTTTAGCAGGACTACTCCTATTGTGTATAAAGTAGCGTTAGATCACTATCTTACATGTTGGTAAGTGACGATGTAGTCGACGATTGTAAGCAACTAATATAAAGCCTTGAATTGAAGGCTCTCATGAATAGCTAAAGGTAACCGTTTGGTACTTAATGATATACTGTACTGCATAACAAGTTGAGTTTCTTGCCAGGTTCTTCTTGAGATGGCTATAATTTTGCGAATCTGGTAGTAGAATCATTAACTTTCATGAGTGCCTCTTTGGGGCCCATGTAAATAAACAACATTGATTTTGATTGATTGCTAGTGCTACTTGAAGGAGAACTAAAACAGATATTTTTATGTGTTAAAGGCAAGCATTTGACCACTACCTTTATACAAGTTATGTTGCGGCTAAAGAGGTGCAAAACTAAAAGACCTGTGAACAGGTACACTCTTGACTTGAAGACTCCTCAATTATACATATCAGAAAACAAAGACACAGGCAATCACACGTAAGATATATTTCATCTTCACTTTTTTTTATTCTGTAGGCAAGCGTTTAAACACTATATCACCTCATAGTAAACGACGATGCGGTCGACGAAGGAGAACGCTTGCCTAGAAGATACCTGATTCACTCGTGACTTGAAAACTTCCACGTAGAACTTATCAGGAAATATCGATTCAGGCAAGGAGTTCCATTTCTTTGCGGTTAGCACAATGAATGTGAAAGCAAAACGATTATTATTACTTTATTTTTTTATGCTCGATAGGGAAGCATTTGACCTCACCTGATAGAAAGTGAAGGTGCGACCGAAGATGTAGCATGTAGATGATTAATTAATAAATGATTCGTCCGCTTTTGTGGAATATCGGTACCGATTTCGCTTAGCTGATAGATTTATCATTTTGTGTGAAACCGCAAGATGCAGCTAGTTCTAGATAAACTAAACAATCAACCAGCTAAATAAATCTAAGCATTCAATATTACTCACACGGGTAATTTAATCCCGCAACAGCTTTTTGGCTGCGTGAATGGTTTTGTGGCAGAGCTGGTCTAGTTAAATTGTTCCAATGGCAAAATAATTATGATAGAGGCATTGTTTTTGATCGGGTGCTTATGATGATTTATAGATATTTAAATTCCTATGAATTTATAAAACTTGGCTATTTAAATATGTTTACATTATGGTTAACAACAGATGCAATTGTAAAAATAAAAGGCGACGAACTGTTTTAAGTGTCATTGAATAGGTATTTGAAAATCATCTATATGTTTCATGAACCATTTTTCATTTCGAATGACCATTTACGATCAATTTTATTGTGAAGCTGTAATAAAGTACAATACACATGTTATTTATTTATTTTATATAATTATTTTATGTATTATATAATAATATTATTTATGTATATTCATACTGTATTTATGCCATAGTATAAGTAATAGTATTTATTAAGTTAATTAGGTATTATACCCCGTCTATTACATTCTATAATTCTCTCCATCCGAAGGTTGCCTGGCAGAGATCGCTATTAGTGATAAGGCCGCCTGTTGTGATACTTTACGTATAAGCTTGTTTGTTACCTTTGTTTTATCTCATCTAATAAAGTGGATAAATAAAGTATTATCGATTTATCTTCAATACAATCTGGTTGTCTTCAAGTCTAGAGTGAAAAGGTATCTAGCCAAGCCTGTTCCATCTTTGGCCGCATCGTCACTTTCCATTAGGTGAGATAGCGGTCAAATGCTTGCCTATCTAGCATAAAAAATGTACTTATGTAATCGCATTAAAGGTTTTACTAACCAAAAATAGTGTACAGTTTTTACGCAGTTACTGTTAACTTCCATTGTTGTTCGTAGATTTGTGGCCTGAGTTTCCTGCCTCTGTAAGCACACATAGAAGCTTACTTTTAATTGTCCCACTAAAGTTAGACCCATCTAAAGATACCTTACCGCTCTCAAGGGACCAGTAACTGAGTTATAGCACCCGCGGTAGCTACTGTGGTCCGTCGGCCAACGAACTTTGTATTGAAGAGACAAATATTTATGGATCATATTCTTGGGGGACAGAAACTTTAACTCCAAGTTGGATAGGAAACATATCTATTCTTCGGAGATGAGGTTTTTCTTTTCACTTCGAGATTGTTGTAGTTAATTTTTTGAAAGGGTCTCTATTTTATTGATCTTATAGAAACATAAATAAAACACTTATTTATGATACTGTATCATTATTTTATGTAAGACGTAGCCGTGTGGCGTATTGCATTGATACGTTGAACTTTTTATTCAGTCAATGCAGGTATTATGGCTGGCGTGGAACTTGCTATCAAGCAAACATCGTACTTGTTACGAATGATAAAAAAAAAAACATTATAAAATATGCAATAATATATAATTAAGCAGTAGAAGTAAAAACATTCACACAATAACATAATTTCAAAGGTGCTGCATACCTATTGTTCGCGGTTCAAGACGGTAATTATCAATTTGAAATATAAATCTAACCATCCTATTTACACCATATAGGCCAGTAAAGGATACGTTATGTATGCAATTAATTTCCTGCTTACGTGCTATCTGGTCCACTAATTATTTATAATGACAAATGCCCGGCGTAGTACCGAGGATGTTTTATATCAATCAACACATTTATGTGGTCCAAATTTAACAATGTCAAGGCAAAAAACCTAATAAAGATCTAGCACACATCGCTCGATTTAAATGTGTGTGGCCGTGCGAGACGGTGAATAAACATATCTGTATAGATGTAAATCTATCGTATAGATAGATGTAAATAGTTTTTGTTTTTATAAATTGGCCCGCAGATAGTTAAACATTTGTATCATCAATTCAATGTCCAATAAAAAAATAACAAATAATTATGTAACAATGTTTTCAACTGACTTCAAAAAAGGAGGTTCTCAATTCGACAGTATGTTTTTTTTTTGTATGTATGTAAAGCGATATCTCCGAAGATTATGAATCGATTTTGATGTTTTTTTTTGTTTGGTTCTTCATGTAGCCAAAATATAAGCGGTTAAGTCGGTTTTTTAAGCTTTGCTTGCGTTTATTTATTTTTCTTTCATATTTATTAGTGCCAAATCAATAGAATTAGAATTATTATGTCCTTATACACGATTGTTTTATTCCATGACCTTTTTTCAATCGGTTGACTTACTATTGTAGCTCACAGTATGTTACAGACAGCACATAGATGTACAGGACAACAAGTTCACTGATCCGAAACAATTTAATGAAGCTGTCCACGTATCTGTTTATTAAATAGCAAGTAGCATGGTAAAGGTAAAGCTGTACATATAGGTACATAGTCTCTACATTTATCTAAGTACCACAACTTGTTATGTGTAGCGTTAAGTTAATAATTAGAATAAACTACCCATGCCTGTGGGATGGATCCGCTAAGTAACAGCTTGAAGCTCTTGAATCCATCGACCGGCGAGCAAAAAGGCTCATTGGCGACGATAAGCTAGTCGAGTCCAGGTTGCAGAGTCTCGGTCATCGGCGTAAGGTCGCAAACTTATCGGTATTCTACCGTTTGCATTTTGGAGAGTGTGCGCAGGAATTACATGATTTAATTCCCCCTTGCCCTTTTTACCACCTAACAACAAGACAGACTATCAAACGTCATCCCTATATGGTTGACGTACCTCCTAAAATTCTTTTTTATTTGGTAGATTATACTTCAGAGGTAGATTTTCGATCAAGTCAAAACCAAAATATAAGCGGTGAAGTCGGTATTTTTAAGCCTTGCTTACGCTTAATTTCAATCGAATTACTACATTTAAAAGAAATGAAAACGAAACTAATAACGTGGTTTAGTATGTATTACACAGTCTAGTAAATTTATAATTAGTAAAAAAAAAACCAATTAGGTATACAAAAAAAGTACAAGACATCATTTATTATAATAACGTAAAAATGTTCCTTATAATAAGACCTATCTAAATCAAATAGGAAGGAGGTCCCCAAGATACAGGTTAACCTAGTTTGGGGGCCAGAAATATCTTGACATTGTTAATGGTTTTTGTGTCAATAAACGTTATTATTATTAAATATAAAAACTTGAGAGGTGTCAAGGGACACCCGGATGGAACGAAGTTCAATTTCCGTCTAGCCCCCTTTCGCAACGCGCGATAAGGAACTTTCGTTCCAAAATTAAAATAAACATGCAAAAACCAACATCACGCGGTGTTTCCAGGCGGTCACCCATCCAAGTACTGACTGCGCCCGACGTTGCTTAACTTGGTCTAAATTTTTTCCGTCTAGCCCCCTTTCGCAACGCGCGATAAGGAACTTTCGTTCCAAAAAAAAATGCTTAAACGTCCCTGTTGAAAACTAAAGGCTGCAGTACAATCAACGGTGACAACCGCAGTTCTCTTGTCTGCTAGCCACGGTTAAATTATTCGCCGCGACAACGACTGTTTACCCAGCGCAGATGGCGTGCGCACTACACAATTACTGCATGCTGGAATGGAGGTACTATGTGAAATAAGTTCGGTGGAAAAAAATAATCCAGACCAGCTTTTTTCCGGCACCCATGACGTTATCGATTTCAGTGTGGGGCTGTGAGCGTGAAAGCGTTAATTTCATATGTTCCATTGACACGTGTTGAGTGATCCTTGGAATCCTACTTGTTCGATATTTGCAAATCAGATTGAGGGTAGTTGCAAAACTTCATCAATTTTTATTATCTGCTACCGTTGGGGTAGTTCAGTTCTGCGAGTTGATCCGAGCTAAGTATTAGCTGTGCTAACCTGCTCGATTACGGCGGAAATCCAGCATTTTGGATCCTGAAGACCTAACAATCTTTCTATTGTGTGTCGTACGTGCTTTTTACAAAGGGAGACTACACAAGGAAGCCACGATGCTTATTTTACTACGCTGATCTTGCTGCCCTCGGCGGGCGTGGATCTAAAGGTTGGTGGAGTGCATTTTTCCCTTTTTTTGATTGTTTGGATCGATATACCTCTTACCTGTCTATTCGCGCATACAGTCCACTAGAAGAAAACTCTCCCCCGAGACTGCGTGTATCATACGCTACTTAATATTATAAATGCGAAAGTTTGTGCGTATGTGTGAATGTTTGTTACCACGTATCTGCGTAACGAATAAACTAATTAAGATGAAATTTAGAATGTAGATAGTTTAGTTACCGGAATAACACATACTTTTTAACATAATTAACGCTGGCGAAGCCGTGGGGCACGGCTAATATATTTGATATTTCTGTAAAAAGTAATATTTTTACGTAATTTTTTCGCATTGAGTGAAATGAATATCAAAGGTAACACCCCTGTATAATATTTGGTATCGTGATTACAACGTCAGCGCACTTGTAAAAGCAAATAATAATAATTCTCCCGCTGCATGCTGTAGATGAAGAATATCTTTAATTTTATACAAACTGTTGGGCTCACCATTAAATCAAATAAGACCTTGGATACTATGCAATAATCTGTTAATAAGCTGGTTGTATTTTGTTAAACTTGACTTTTGTTGAACTTGGGTTGTGTCTTAATAATGTACCTATTGTAATAGCTGAAAAACAATAATATATGTAAATATCTATAAACTTCTTTTTATCTTCCTTTTTCAAATTTGAGAAAATTACAGAGAATTTAATAACTGCTAGACATGACTGTATAAGACAAGCAACGACAAGATAAGCTTATTCTTTAATCCCGCATCATCATCAGCCTATGGAAGTCTACTGCTGGGCATAGGCCTCTAATTGCATGCCACTGAGCACGATCTCGGTATCCCCCATCCAGCTCTTGCCACCCTGCGAGGGTCGTTGCTCCATAGAGCTGAGGGCGACCTGTACTACGTTTGCCGATTTGCGGTCTCCACTGAAGACCACGTTTATCCCAACGGTAATTTAGTAATCAAACATATTAATCGTCAATTGTTCTTGTTTCCGGTGTCACATTAAATAGCTTAGCAATATGAAAATGGTCTGACTAACGGAATGTTTATTAATACAACTATTTTATATATAACAGTAGTATCCATTGAAATTGTACATAGTGAATATTGTTAAAATTGTGATAAAAACTTTATGAAAGATTTTTTTGTAATTGTACATCGCTTTGCAGCACAGCTATACTACAGTTACTTTTCTTTCTTTTATGTTCGACAACAGGGATGGTCTGCCTCTACAAGCGAACATTTAAACATTTTATTATTAAAGTTTTCGTGAGTTTGACACATTACACTTTATAAATGATACGTCACGACGGAAGGTGTCGCACGTCACATAGTGAGCGCCGTGACTTTCCGTCGTGAACTCGCCTGATGATGGGGATCGGACATCCCCGAAACCTAGGTCGCAAGAGTCGACCCTAAATCGTGAGTCAAGCCGTATCATTTATAAAGTATAACTCAGAACAATGTTCGACTTTTTTTATTGATACTTTCATCCAAAACTAAAAGTAAGTAAATAGACTGTGCAAGCACCCATCTAAAGTGTTAAATTGAATTTGCGATATGATGCGGCCGGGGAGCCGCGCTCGATTTTAGTGGCTCTAGTGGGTTGCATTATTACGAAACATATAAGTTTGCAACTTGCAACTTGTTGTTATGTTAGAGAATTTACTTTTGAGTTATTTCTATACTTTTCATGTAATTAAAAGCAATTTAAACAAATAAATACATTTGATATTAAAATCATAATTATTATTACCTAAGACAGCATGATAAATATCCTATAGTCAATGTGATAGTTTAATTAATCATACATAACATAAATTAAAGTTTCACATCGACTGAGGGATATTTAACATGGTATCTTAGAAATAATAATTATGATTTTATTTGAAGTTAAATATCCCTTAGTTAACGTAATAGTTTAGATTATCCTATAATTCGTTTTGTTTGTAATGTAGTATTAAATTAATTGTTCATCTTTATTTAATGTATTGGGAAAGCTGATTTTTAAAAAGGGTCAGCACTGGATTAGTCTCCGTGCTATGTCTGGGATGACCATAGACATTTTAAGTAAATAGATAAAAATAGTTTTGAAAATATCTTGTAACTCGTTGCAGTCAACCACGTATGAAACATAATATTATTATTAGAGCTAAGTACTAAATTCATATAAATCTACCTACTACTACTGCAGCAAGTGTATTTATAAACATTTTGACTTTGACAACTTTGTAGAGTCCGCGACCGGCAAGACAGCAACTTATCTCACTTTCAAATTTACGTAATACCTCCGTTCGCCCCAATGGGGATACACTGAAGTGCTAACAGTCCCCACTCCATATGACATAACATTGGCATAACGTCTTACCAGTTTAGTTTTATGCTGATGGGAGTTGAGACTCTCCTTTACGTGGAACGGAGATGGAATCGGTGATGGAATTCTAAATGTGAAAAAGCTTCTGTGGGCTTGTTTGATACTGAAGTATAAAAACTAGACACCCTTTTATCACATTTTTATGTATAAAAACTAGCCGTTCACTGCGGCTTCGCCCGCGCTTTTCAAGTTAAAAAATAGCCTATGTGTTATTCTTAGTTATTAGCTATAGATATGCCAAATTTCACCCAAATCAGTTCAGTCGTTACAGCGTGCAGCGTGAAGAGAAAACAAACATGCTTGCACATTTACAAAAGTCAAACAAACTTTCGGATTTACTATATTAGTGAGATAAACATTCAATATTTCACCAAAATCCGTTCAGCCGTTACTGCGTGGAAGTAAAACAATCATACTTACACACTCAAAATCAAAATCGTTTATTCACATGGGCCCCAAAAAGGCACTCATGAGAGTTAATGACTCTGCTGCCAGATTCGCAAAATTACAGCTATATCGTTAAGAAACTCGGCGGCGCATTTAATGCATAGGTATATCTAGTATTAAGATTGTGTGGGTCGCTTCTTTATTTATATTCACTTATATTTTTGCGAACATGCATAATATTTTCAAAGGTGTAAAGAGACACTTACATTTACACACAAACTTTCGGATTTATAATATTAGTATGATAAAATCCTCCTTTTTAACTTCTCAAATGACATAAGAGTTAAGGTTAAACTCCCGTTTTCACTTAAGCTTATTCGTACTTCCCAAAACACTACTTAGCTATAGCAATAACAGTTCTCACTCACTTTGATTCCCTCAGCAGCAATAAAAGCATTAACTGAATTAAATTGGCTACCATAGATCGGCGTTAAAATACTTGTACGATGTAACAAAGCCGGTAGAGTTTGTACATAAATAAGGTACCATCTCACGGGACTCTGTACGCTTCGCGTAGGCAAAAAATAGTAACTTATTGATGTTATTATGTTTTTATGCTAGTGAAAAAGACGGCAAGCTACACGCCGATATTTGTCTTCAGTGTCACACCGAACTTTGAACTGCAAGAGCCCACGTGGTACTGCTATTCGCTCATATTCTGGCACTTGTTTTTATGTATCACTATATAGCTGCGCCCTGCGGGTTTAGCCGCTTAAGTCCTGTAGGTCTATTCTGGTCGTCAAAATACGATTGTTCGAATTGATGCCATGTCGATACGACAGTCGATTGGTTGAAATTTCGGTTGATTAGATATTCATAACAAAAGAAAATCGTTCGATTTCGAATAGGCCCGGAATAGACCCCCTGGTCCCTGGGAAATTATTAGCCTATGAAACATACAAAACAAATTATCTTAATCGATTATTCTTCTTGGTTTTGGGCTTGTATTTAGGATTTAACGATCTTACTCACGGTTGTTTTCTCACATTGTTGCAAGGCCAGTTTCGGAACAGTCGGTCCTTCTTCATAAGTCGATTAGGCGCGTAGACCGTGCCTCAGCGTGTACTGCTAATCAAAAAGTGACTGTTTCAGTTAAACTCTATTGTTTAAGTTAGACTCTAAAATTGTCTAATACTTCAGACTCGTTGATGAAACGGCAAAAAGTGCTTATGTATAGAAATAATCTCATTCCAAACTATAGTTGCGTTAAGTAAAGTAAAGTAGAAGGCGCGCAGGCTAAGCGATGCATATCCAGTGTTGTGATGACATGTGTGCAAAAACCTCTAGTTACACCATAATACAAAAAAAAGTTTTAGGAAGTCATCAGCCCCCCTAGCTAAAAACCAAAACGATTCGTCTCTATTCTATCAAAGGAAACGCTTTTCAAATACAACAGACTTTAAAACATTTGCAAAGGTTTCAAATTGCACGTCTGTAATTTTGAAATCTCGAGTAACTAGTCAAGTTTTTTTTTGTTTATGTTGAATAGGCAAGCATTAGACCACTATCTCACCTGAAGGAAAGTGATGATGCGGCCGAAGATGTGACATGCTTGCCTAGAAGATACCAATTCACTCGAAGATATTTTAGACGTTATGAATATAAGTTTTAACGTCTTTTACATTTAGAAAGCGTTTCTTTTGTTAGAATAGAGACGAAGTGTTTTTTTTTTGGCTAGGGGGTGAGATAGTGGTCAAATGTTTGCGTATCACAGATAAAAAAGTCCATTGAACCTTTAAAAACCAGAATATTTTTAGGTGTTCACTAAGCATTCTCATATTGTAAAACAAAGTAATGGGCCCGCATTTCTCACGGCCACATAAATGCTAACATTCTACGAGTCTGCACAAAAATTGCATTCTCTGGGTTTGCTCATTAATCTGTGCCAGACGCGCTAGAGCACTTTTTCTTGGACATTTTTAGATTTTTTTCCTGTTTTTTAGATGTGTTGAATATTTATTAAATGTGAATGATGTAGACTCTAATTTAGGTCAAACTGACTTAAATATGTAAACCATTGAGTTACTGAACATTATCATCTATGTGTATAAGTGTACCCTGCATGTGTTGCAATGCCACGTAAGGAAAAAAAGTGTTGTACCTCTTTCACGTTTATGGTTGCCTAGTATTTTAATACCATACTAAAAACTTAATGACTATAATATTATCATGTTTACTGTACTGCCTATTACATTACCAACTCCAACAGACAGCTACTTACCAAATAATGATAACTTGAAAATGGTTTATACAATTTTTTTTCGTGATATTAAAATTTCTAATAATCTGTTATTCGGAGCGAAGACGAATTCAATAGATCAGATAAGTCACAAAAAATCGATGCTTTGTAACATTTATATAGATTATATTTCCTTTGAATTGAAAATCACTGTTGTATGAGAAATCTAAACGTTTACAAGCGTTTGTATGTAGAGTAAGTCTAAGCGCTATAAACATATTCTACGTTTTATCCCATTTGCGGTCAAATTCTCGATTTATTATGATTATTTGTGTAAATAATATGAATATTATAAGGGTTCCAGCTCTCACATCACCCCAGCATTAGATTGGCTTCGGCTCGCCAGTGCGAGCATCACTTCACTAGCTTGTGTCCCTTGTGCCGAGATGAAACGATGTCATTTCAAACTATAGCTACGTAAAGCATGCATGCGAGGTGCGGTGTCGTGATGATATGTGTGCAACAACCTCAAATAACACCATAATACAAAAAAAAACTTACGGGAATTGTGTGTAAATAAGAAAATATTTTATATGCCAACTAGCTGCGCCCCGCGGTTTTACACGGGTATGTCACGGACCCGTGGGCATTCCGGGATAAAAAGATTTCATTGCCGTTTGACCGTGAAGAAGTAACAAACAAGAACACTCACAAACTTTTGCTTTTAAATTATTAGTATGATGATAGTGTGATTAAACCAAGTTGAACACTTTTAATTTAATTTAAAAAAAAGGTTACAAATACATCATTAGACGCCAGGACCAATAGCTATATGGAGTTAAATATTCATCGGTTAATATAATTAGATAAAATGGATAGAAAAGGATGAATAGCTAAAGCCAAAAATATGTAGATATTAGGTTCTATGGACTTTTGTGCGCGTTAAAACATATCTACCACATATCTTGTTCCCGCTGCCAAGTTGTATAATAAAGATAAATTAACTTTATGAACGATTAACTAGTTAATGGAATTAATTTAAATTTTAGGTCAATTTTCTTTTTTATAAGTACCATACTAGGACAGAATCTTTTAGATAATCTATAAGCGTACTAATCTAGTAAAAGCCCGTTACTTTCTTACTCAGGCTTAGATTAGCGAACAATATACCAGGGTATAAGCACATGTCAGATCACGTGAAACAACACGCTTATACTTGAGCACTTGAGTTGCCTATAGGCTCGATATCTTGTAGGTTAATTAGGTATTTGCTGTGTTAGTTTAGTTATAGGAAATAAAGGCAATTGACCCGTAGGTACACGATGACTGGTAGTAAATTCTGTAGCATTAACTCCTCTTATGTACGTTGTATATTCAATGCGATAATATTAGATTATCTGTGAGAAGAAACACATTAAATTCATACATTTCCAAATATTTTTCTACAAAAAATACTACACTCTCTTTGCCATGGTTCCTTCCTCAGTGCACGTGCATAATTCGCCTAAATGAGCTCTCCGCTGCACTTTATTCCAAGCGATATTAAAAGTTGGTCAAATGCGCAGCCCATTGTAACCACACCCTTTTGTTCTATTCTATTCTCTTCTAACAGAGCGCACTTTTATCACAGAGAGTAAAATTTTGAGATAAAACAGTACTTTAGGTTGGGTGTTTTGATGATGAATTGGTCCTTTGTTTCAGCGGTTTTAACACCACTGTCAGGGATTGAGACGAACGAAGAAATAAAGCTCAGGGCAGCTTGATCATATTACTAAAAAAACTTGAGTGTTTTGTCAATAACTTTTCGTAGTCAACTCAAATGAATTGACAATAGTGAAATTACTACGAAAAGCATTAATGACTGTTGTCTTTAAATGCTAGTATTTCACCGTTATATGGAACGTGACAATGCAGTTAAATATGTAGTCTCCAGATTATACATTATTGTGTCCAGATTATGTGAAAAGATTTCACTCTTTCAGTATACATATATTGAAAGTAGAAGCCAAATGATTCGAACAAACTGAAGGTACTATTTCAACCATAAATTGATAAAGTTTGACGGTTTGTGTTGTTGTTATATAGGGAAAAAGGATGGAGGAATTAGCTCGTGTAATTCTACGCATACTATCCGATAGAAAACCGATAAGTTTACGTTGATGACTAAAAACTCCTTTTGAATCGATTAGCTTACTATCGCCAATCTCTTTGGTTGTCGACTTATGGATTCAAGAGCTTCGTGCTAGTACTTGGCAGAGCCATCCGATAAGTGACCACAATATTCCATACATCAGCTTATTTAAACTTCTATTACTGTACTACATTGTGTTTATCTCGGCACTGCGTTTTACGAGGACTAATATATCATCCCATGTACAATACATATAAAACAAAGTGTGAGATAAAATGTTTGTTGTTTAACTCGTCGTCCTAATGGTGCATTAAATTTGTGTATATGATGCGTGAAGACAAAACTGGAGACTGTATGGCTTAAGGAATAAAGTTTATTTCAAGTATAACAAGGGCATATTTTATTCTCTTAGTTTTCGCAATCAATTAAATTGTTTGAGGAAAAGTGTTGGAGATACTCGTATATACGAGGAAATTGGTAAATTACCTCGTAAAAATCAGTCCCCATTTATTTCCAGTTGCCAATCATCTTTCCTTTCATGTTGAAAATGATCTTATTTCATTCATAAAAGAACACTGATATGCAATTACAATAATTTACCTTATTTTTCGGTTCAAATTAAGCTTTTCTTACAAAGCTTGAAAATGTCAAATTAAGGCCAATATTATCTCTAAGTATACCTCTACAAACACTACTATTATCTACTTATCAAAAAAATAAAAGCAAACTGAACTTATTACCTATATATAAATTATTAATTATTATTATGGTTATATACATATTTATAAATCAAGGGTGGGTTCCCAACCATAACTTAAAAAACCAAAAACAAAATGGTATATTGCGCCAAATACTTTATTTTTGTATCAAACCCAATGATCTTAAAGTAACAGTGAAATTATGTAGTGTATAAAAAATGTTTTCTAACCAGTCACACTGTACTGCTTGAAAAAAAAACATCCCAACGAGTCACACTGACTAAGTGAGCGTGACCTATTGGGAACCTTCTGGAAAAAAAAGGTGAAAAAAAATGAAAAAAAATTCAACAAGTCACAGCGTGACTCGACGTGACTGGTTGGGAACTCAGAATACACAACTGTATTCAGAGGTTGGGAAACCACCTAATAACTGATTGAACTGCCGGCTGTCAATGTTGAATGCGCATCTGCTTTTATAAGCAGCAGGTATCAAATTCGATTCTCGGTTGCTATGGTATGTTTGATAAACATCGAAGATGCCGTTTTCCAAATAGAGCTTTGGGGGTATTTTCAAAATTTTTATTTTGTCACTTTTCTATCTAGCAAACCCTCTACCGTATTAGTTACATGTAGAAAATCTTTCGTCACGTACAACACTGTTCTATCAGTAAGTGTTGAAAGCCAATCATGAAAAGCCAATTGATGGAACCAATTGGCATTCTAAATCTAATGCTTACCATCCTTGACCACATCAATTACCTTCTAACAAATAAGGCATTAGTAAAATGCAAGCTTATCTTATAAAAAAAATTCGCGTACCTCATATTTTAAGTTATTCAAGTTTTTATTAAACGTATCTTCATACAAAACCACGAAGTCAGTGCGTCGAATATTGGAATATTGATTTCAATTCATCCAGTTATTACAGCTCAAGGCTCAAAATCACGGGTATAATTAAAAAGATACGTGATTTTCATTACAGAATTGGCTGAAATTCGAGACTTTGTTTGAAATCCTTTCAATAAATGGAGTATTCTACAAGGAAAACACCTTAATTTAATTGACTTGAAAATTTTGAGGAAAACAAACGGTGATTGTTTATTCTCATCCTCATTTTGGTGCTGCTTGACATAAAGTGTTATAAAATTTGAGAAGATTGTGAAAAATTAGAGCAAGAGTTACCTTAATGGCTTCTAAGTTTTATATGAACTTGTTCGGTTTAATAAGAAATCTTTTTTTTTTAAATAATATATGTTAATAAGTCAGTTTTCAGAGTCAAAAGTCAACTCCACACGACAAGTTTGGTATCTACAATGTAAAATTACGATCTAATAACTTAAAGATTTTGTGAACTATTAATCGTGTAATACAAGTTCTAAATAATCTTTGAATTCGTTATAAATAAGTTGAATTAAATTTAATAAAATAATTGTTTCAATGGATGTTAAAGACATTCGGTAGTGGTTACATATTTGACCCGTTTGGTGTTGAGGGCCCGTGCCTTTCTATTTTCAAAAATCTATCATAGAGCCTGGTTGAGGCGACGCGTGATCAAAATGCTGGTACTTATTTGGCTCAACGTATTAGAATTGCAATTTAGAGAGGCGATGCCGCCAGCATGATGGGAACGCTACCCATTGGTAGTGTGCTTGAGCACTTGAGTTACATAAGCTCAATGTCTTATGGGTAACTTAGGTCTTTGGTGTATATAGTGTTAGTAAAGTTTTAGGAAATAAAGGCAATTGGACCGTAGTTGGAGAATTACAACTTAAAAAAAAACATTGGAACTTTAATATAACATAAAAAATCAAACTCTTTCACAGTCACAGCCCCACACTAAGTTCGATGACTTGTGCCGTGGGTGTCGGAAACATTTACATCACACACATAATTCACATAGGGAGATTGGAATATACATGCGGTTACAAAAGAATTCGCGCCGAGTTTTCAGTCGAAACTGCAATCGAAACGGTATATCAGATCTGATACGGATTGGACACAGGAAGCACATTAGTCACATCATATGCGCAATCTATCACTCACCTCCGATGTAACGGAGACGGATGGTCGAATGGTGCGGAACTAGCTCTTTTACTTCCAGTTTGTTTTGTGTGGTCTTTGTGCTGAAATAGACATTTATTTGTTTATATGTTGAATTTTTCAGGGATTTTTAAAAATGAATAGGTATGATAACAATGGCTACTCTTTGCACCTTTCAAAAAACAATGCCTGTTTGCAAAATAACCATACTCTTAGGTAAACTAGTCGTTCGCGCCGAACTGAGATCTCGCGCCTACATGAAGCTTCATAGAGAAAACCTTTTGAGGTTACTTGCTTATAACTTTTTTTTTATATAATAATTATTTGATTTCTGTATTTGTTGTTCAAGTAAAGGATGTAACGGATATTATACGTAAGTTTCAGCGTTCAGTGTGAAGCCTGTTTTTGAAATAGACCCCGGGACAAAATAAGTCTAAAAACAGTGACTTTGGTTGCCTACCAAATTGTTATATTCCAACATAGATTTTTTTTAAACCAGTTTCGTACTATAATTGTCAAGCCCTTTTCAACGATACCCCACAAAGATAGATAAAAAAAAAACATCTTGCTCCCCACTTACATGTATCGGAGCCTCAATATTTTAATTTTAAATGTGATTTCGGCTTTGGGCCGTCGTTTTACATATTCTACGAGAATTTGAAGTCATTTGCTTATATGGTTTAGACGTTAGATGCCTCTGACAGACGGACGGACGAACGGACGGACGGACAAAGTGCTGAACGACCTAAGTCAACTTAGAGATCTCGCTTCGCTCGATCAATAAAACAAACAAACAAACGCATTCACACTCACAGCCCCACACTAAGTTCAAAGTCTTGTATCGTGGGTGCCGGAAACATTAACATCACACACACACAATACACCCAGAACCAGAAGCACAAATATCCCTTAAGAAGGAATTTGTGCTCCTGCCGGGAATCAAACCCAGGACCCACGGCGCAGAGGGCGGACACCTGTCAACTGCGCCAACTGGGTCGTAAGAATCAACGTAAGCAATCTTATTACTAGATTAAGCATTAAAACTGCGGTGCGCGCATTTAGATTAACCAAAACTAATAAATCTTTTACGGCAAATAGTTAGAGCAGATAAAGTTAAATTTTACTATAAAATTCTTAAAATTGTAACTGAAATGCTGATAGGAAAGTTTAAATCAGTAATAAAACGGGCATTAATTAAGAAAGCTTATCATAAGTGGCTAAATCTAAATTTTGAATATATCTTCGACGCTCTATCTGGAAAACGGATATATATCTGTATTTGAACGACTCAATATTCTTAAGCAAACATATTCACACTCACAGCGACCAGGATACAAGTCCAAGGACTTGTATCGTGGTTGCCGGAAACATTTACATCACTCACACGGTAACACCTAGAACCACACAAATGTCTCTTGGGATGGAAAATTGCGCTATACTTTATTTATTAGTATCTGATGGCGTCATCCTACTAATATTATAAATTCGAAAGTTTGTGTGTAAGTGTGTGTGTAAGTATGTCTGCTCCCTTTTCACGCTTAACGGTTGAACGGATTTGGATGAAATTTGGAATGTACATAGATTATAATTTATGTTGTATACGGCTTGAAACACGTCGAAAATGTTGACTTACTTTGTAGTCGACTAGTTTCGGACAAATTGTTTCAAGCCACATTACACATAATTTATATTGTATACATATAGTTTATGTTGTATACAACATAAATTATGTGTAATACTCACGATAGTTTTACCACATAGATTATACCTAGGAATAACAAAGAGGCTACTTTTTAACTTGATAAAAGCGGGCAAAGCCGCGGGGCACGGCTTGTTGGATATAAATCGGTCTGCATTTAAAATTGTAGCCTAGCGGCTTATAACATAAAGTACATTATTATTAAAACAAAAATTTGCCATATTTAACTAGATAACATATAACCACCTAAAAAGATCTGAGGAGGTTTCCAAAAGAGCTTAAATTTTAGTTTAATTCTATATTTTTTATCTTTTCCTTTCCAGCAAATGTGTATATTTCATTAGTTCACATTAATTTAATTTTTTATTTTTTAGGCTTGCAAAGGCACTCTGGGCTCGATTCCAAGAATTCCAACTGCGCAATTTAGTCGGAACTTGACTCAGAACTCGTCAGTTCAACTGAACTTTTGTGCGAACAATCCGAGTTCATAATTCTGTGAAATATGAAAGTTCCGATTTTAGTAGTTTCAGAGCAAGCGTGCAGTTTGTTTTGTGTGCATTCGAATAGTCGGAAATCTTTAGAGCCTTTTTAATTTGCTCCTTTGAACTGTTTTTTCTTTGAATTGTAATTCTTTATCGAATCAGACCTTATCTTCAAGAAGACTTACGTATTCAACTAGTAGAGTCTCTAGTGTTGTCAAAACTAAATTACATGGATGTAGTTGTTGGCCCTAGACTTCTGGCGCGAACAAAAACAACTGTGCAAAACGCCTGTGCTCGCTTCTGCTTTAAAATTCCGTCAAGAGCTCGCGTGACACCATATCTAAATAAAAACTCAATTCTTAAAATGAAGCATCGTCGCAAGCTGCACTTGGCATGCCTACTCTTTGGTGTTTTAAAATATCAACTTCCATCCTATCTCTACGAGAAGTTGTCTTGGGTGTCGCGCCACAGGTCCCAAGGGTCCCGTGAGTGCGCACCACAACTCTCCATCCAACCCCATAGCTCAGCCTCCTTCAGAGGTAGTTTCCGCTACGCAGCTAGCAAATGCTGGAATAATATTCCGCCGCCGGTGAGGAACCTGCATAATGTCAACAGTTTTAGACTTAAACTGAAAACATTTATAATTGCACATCAGAAACATGAGGAAACATTAAAACATGATACGAGTGCAATATAGATTGGTAGATTATTGATACATGATACGAGTGCAATATTATTTTTGTATTATTTGTAAAATGTGTTTAGTTTAGTTTAGTTGTTTATTGTTGTGTTCGCGTATTGTGTGTATGCTTATGCCGTGATTCCACCGAACGGCTCCAACGGAAGATCAGCGCTGGTCATCTGCCAGCATTATGCTGAGTTGGGGCCGATTTGTGACTTTCATTATATATATATGTATATTTTATAATAGTATTTTTATTGTTAGATAAGTCACAAATAAATTATTTTCTTTCTTTCTTTCTTTCTTTCTTTCTTTTAATGTTATAACCGATTTCCAAAAAATAAGGTTCTCAATTCGTCATAGTATTTTTTTTATGTATGTATCTTGAATGGTCGAAAACGGCTGGATCGATTTAAAAAAATATTTATGTCGGAGAAAGGTGTCGAAACCCATACAAAAATGTCAAGATTTGTTCAAGAGTTTCAAGGATGTCGGAGAAGTCGTTTTTGAGAAAATTTCTTAAAGCTTTTCTTGCGTTTAAATTATTCAATTCTATGAATATTTTAGATAGGCAAGCATTTGATCACTTTCTTACCTGATGGAATATGATGATGCGGTCGAAGAAAGTGTGTGATAAAGGTAAAAGGTACTCACGATCTTCCTGTGTGTGTTGGATCAAATGTCAGGACACGTTATAAAAATAAAAAAAAACATATGGTGATACAGGTATCACCATATGTTTTCGCAAACTTTATGACAGCCAGCTAACTGTACATTAAGAGAGTAGGGCGGCGGAATGGAGTGAATAAGTGATTGAGTAAATTGTGTTTGGGTGATTACCATGCGTAAAAATATAAATACAGATAAATAATAACTGGCGTAGACAGATGGAACATGGTTGCCTAGAAGATACTTATTCACTCTAGACTTGAAAACACCCAGATTGTACCGGTTAGAATTCAAGGAAAATATGTCTTACATGACAGCAATAAAAAAAATGTTCAATGAGCAATTCTGCCAATTCAGTTTTTGTCAGAATTAAATTTGTAGGAATTCCTTTCAGAGGTGATTAATTAGTAATTCGGTTTATTTTTTAAGCTATTTATACTAAACCTCTAAGTCCAGTCTTAAACTTAACATTCTGGACTGAGTCACCAACGTCCGTAGGAGGATACCCCTTAAGTCTGACTCCCTACACGTGGTCCCCGGGTGGTGCTAATCAGGTGACATTTGAGAGGTGGTAGAGCATTTTGTGAGTTGCTCGCCTGGCTTGCTACCAAAGTAGCTTACCACCATCAAGTTGAAAATCTGCCGCCAAGCCAAATACGGTGTTCCGGCAGTTATCCTTGAGAGCCTGCGTATTCCAGGTCTAGTGTGTTTACCAGCTTCGATCACATCGTCACTTACCATCAGGTGAGATAGTGGTCAAACACTAGCCTGTCACAAATAAAAAATAAAAAATCATTAAGAGGCATTTAAAAAAAATAATTGTAAGCTGTCTCTTAAAACAAAAGACAACACTCTACTCCATTTTGTTGTATTCTCTTCTCTACTGTGATGCCAACATTTCCAGTCATTGAAATTATGCATATTTTAATCATTTAGGATTGAGTCGCAAAGTCTCAGAGTGGCGAATGCAGTGCATTTAAACGCAGAATTGTGAACTGTTATTGTAAAAATTCTAAGTAGCACTGATGTTTGTAAAGGACAAGCCTTGATCCTTGAGCCTTCAAGCCTGACGCTTACCATTTAGCAACTGACTTACTAGTCTATTCTCTCAGGTAAATGAAAGAAAAATGGCAAAATTGCGTGAATGCTTCTTTTGTACACAGAAGAGATAAATACAATTTAGATCAATACTGGAATAAAAACAATTGGACTTGAACTTCATGAAACAATTCAGTCGAACAAAAGGGCATGTAAACATATAATATATAGTCCAGATTTAACTGTTACGTCAATACCACCGTACAAATGAGAGTAATTCCGTGCACGGGTTCAGGAAAAATACAAACGGGGAATTTAGCTGACGGATCGAGGATGTTAAAGTGGAATGTACGGGGCGGCGTATAAGGATAAGAAACGCTGTGACTTTTTCCTTTTTTTGGTGGAATTAACGAAATATGTTTATTTGGCACTATAAACAAAATGGAAGATAACATAAATAGACAACAAAAACAGCTTACAAAGAAACATAGCAAAGATAATTAAACAAAAAAAAAGTGCCAAAAGGGTCGTGACTTCATTTTTGTCAGGTGTTACACTATATACACTCATGTAAGTGACGCTTGTTAATTTTGACGGCTATATTCGTGGACGAGTACACCGTGACAAGTCACATGTGAGGGCATCCAAACTGCTACCCAAGTATACCATATGCCGTTGCGTTCGGATACCCTCCGCTTTTAAACAAGATTGAGTATTTAACTTCGCGCTGGAGAAGGACAACAAACGTGACATAAGTAAGGGCACAATAATTATATATTTTGAGTCAGTTGCTGTAAAAATTAGCTCAAAATGTGAGTACTGGTACAGTTATTTCGGGCGAAGATAATAAAGCCAATTAAGTATTACAGATGCATATTAATTATAAACAGCTTAATGAAAATGGACTTAAATAGACAGCCAAATGGTGTGGACCGCGTGATAAAACAAACTAATTAGTTAAAGGCACGCAGTATTTGCCAAGACGATATGCTTTTAAACGAATTTAAACCCACAAGCCCACACTGAATTCGAAGACTTATGTCATGGGTTTCGAAAACGTTAATATCACACACACAATTGCACCCAGAAACAGAAATAAAAATTTCATTTGTTGAGAAAACTTGTGTTGTATACCCACTATTGAGATAGTGAACATGTCAACGCTACTACGGCAGTATAACTAACCTCTTTACTGTTAACATAATAGCTGATAATGACAAATAAATGTGATCCTATTTTTAGATGCCATTCTAATATTCTAACCTATTATAAAATAAGCGAGCACGTTTGAATCTCGCCCCCGTATGTTTCCATGTAATTGAACGCTCGCTGTACCAGAAACACAAATTACAATAAACTAATTTTGTACGCTCGTGCAAATGAAATCCATTCTTAAATCAGCGTTAGGATTGACGCCCCTTCTATTTGTTTTTTATTGGCGGCCCTTTCGGACCCCGTTCATTTTAATCAACGTTGCTAACACGGCACGAATCTTAAACAGGATGATTAGATTGTATTGTTTTTGTGAATAATCAGAATTATTACGGTTTAAGTAATTTAATATTAATATGTGTGCGTAATATAAATTACTCGTAGAGATTCGATTTGGTTGAGATGACGAGTTTTAAAAATGCTGGATCTATTTGCAACAAAAAAGGAGTATTGTTTTTCAGCGTTATAACCTTCCTTCCTTTGAATAGTACAACTTACTGCTTGTTTAAATTTGTCGATGTTTTGTGAAATAATTATTATATAAATCTATATTAACAAAATCAACTACCGCATATATGAAAGACTTCTGTTTTTTTTCTCATCGAGAACTGCCTGACTGATTTTTTTTGTATGACAAAGTTCGTATGCATGAACATTAGCTACTGTATAAATGAATATGACTTTAGTAACAATTACAATACCTTTAACTTCCACAATATTAATATTTCATGCTGAGTGCTGTTTTTACTCTACGATCGGATCAAATGATCCACTTAATACCTACATAGCTGGTAAGGATAATTTCTGTATTCATCATCTAAGAACGTTTGAAAAACTGCACTGCTGAGTTTCTTACCAGGTTCTTCTTGAGATGGCTTTAGTTTGCGAGTCAAGCTCTGGAGTTATATACTTTCATATGAGTGCCTCTTTGGGGCCCATATGGTAAATACAAGATTTTAAATTGATGAATGTACCACGACCATTACGCTTAAGGTCTCCTGACAAGGTCTCCTTGTCACGCTCTTAGTTCTGTCTTCCCAGATTAGTAAAATTTTAGATATATCAACTCGAGAGTAAATAGGCACCTATATTCTAAGCAAGCGTGATCCATCGTCAACTGCATCGACACAGCCAACTTGTGTCTATTTTTGGTTAAAAAATAATCTCATTCCCGTTTTCACCTTTGTTCCCCGAACGGTAAAAAAACGTATAGTAAAACAAGGTTTTTACTAAAGTATCTTCTAGATGTTAAATAGCTAGCCTATAAAATATTTAAAAAAATTATTGATCTGCCCGTTGGCTTAGTTGGTTGAGCGTTCGCCTTCTAGCAGGGGTATCGGGTTCGATTCCCGGCGAGAACACAAGTTTTCTCCAAAAGGAAAATTTGTGTTTCTGGTTCTGGTTGTGATTGTGTGTGTGATGTGATTGTTTCCGGCACCCACGACACAAGTCATTGAACTTAGAGTAGGGCTGTGAGTGTGAAAAAAAAAAAACATAATTTACTTTATTATCAAATCTTTACATTTATTTTAATATACACATGGCGCCTCTTGTAACTAAGCCGAAAAGTTTTCGGCCTTGGAGCTAGTAATAGCCTGGTTTCTAGGCCTGGTTTGGATCCACGTTTTGGCTATAAACAATAACTTTTTGTTTCGCAATAAAGCCTATGTATACGCATATATATACAAACATGTAAGAATATATGTGTGAGCCACATTATCAATTACGAAAGTTAACATTTGGAAATGTTACTACCTAAACGACTGGAAAAAAATAACCTAAATCTGTGATTTGTTAGAAGTAGGTTTTCAACAACATTCTGTGAAAGTTCTGTGTGAATTTATGCGCAATTAAAGCATTGGGTTATATTCAAATCCAAATCACTATTTTAAATATCTAGTCATTGAAAACACTCATATAATTTCATAAATAAAATGCAAATTATCTATTTATGAGTGAGCCAAATATCGAAACAATTGTTAGAGCTCAAAATTTTGTAGTTTTTAAGTGAAAAACATGGAAAACAATAGGTTCCTCTTGGATACTTACGCGATAAAGTTTATATTTATTAAGATTATTTTTTGTACTTATTTGTTATTTAATGGCTCTGTACCTCATAAGATAAAACGGAACCATTAAATAATCACATCGTTGTCCGTCCGTATGTTTTTCAAGATCATTGTTTTCGGGAACGGTTAATGCTATCAATGTGAAATTAATATCAAATAAACATAGATCTTAGATATGTTCTATGTTTCTTAAGAACTGTAAAATAATCAAGTTTCTAAGTAAAACATTACCAATATTGGCACTAGCAAGCCTTACCGCTAATCTACTATCATAAAATTTGGCAAAAAGAAAGGTCTCATAGTATAAGAAACGGTAAAAATTAATCAAATCTGTAATTAATAGTTAACAATTTAACGAAATAAACGTTTCTCCTAACAAGTTTGTATAGAATCCTCAGTGTGCGAATCAGGGGTTCGGTCATCGACGTCGAAACCGAACGATTTTCTTTTCTTATGAAACATCAAATCGACTGAACTTTCAACCGATCAACTGTCGTATCGACGTCGCATCAATTTGAACAATCGTTGTTTGACGACCAAAATATACCTGCTGATTCGTACTTGTCAGGTTTATTTTGTATTTCTTCTACAGTAAAAAAATAGGTCATCTTAATTAAATGCTTTTACACTCACACTAAGTTCGACAACTTGTGTTGTGGATGCCGGAAACATTCACATCGCACACATAATCACTACCAGAACCAGAGACACAAATTTTCCTCGGGGAGAAATCTTGTGTTCCCGCCGGGAATCGAACCCGATACGCCTTCCTGTTCAGAAGGCAAATGCACACATAACCAAGCAAGTGTGCAATATAAACTTCTAACAAGAGGAGAAATCACACACGCTTTGTAGACAACTCAAAATCTCTATGCCGAGCAAACTTGCCGATTGTCCGGAGGAGCTGGTACGTGACCCTGACGACGCAGTTCCGTTTCAATCAGCACATAAGCTTCATTGTTTTTATTAATAACATGATTCTTCTTAAATATATTCATATTATTATTATCATCACCAATATTGTATTACGTAATTATTATTCTGGTTATAAAAAAAAAGGGCGTTCTCCTCCCTCCCTTCTATATTGTTGTAACTGGCAGGGTCTCTAATGAAATGAAATTTATCGCAATAATTATTCGAAATTGATTTTACACAGGGTATATCAGTTTTAATTCGACCCCTGGAGTTCGAATGTGGTCAAAAGTGAGGATTTACTTAGGAAATATTTGGACTGATAACTTTTATTTCTCTCTAATAAACGGGTAATTTAAATTGTTAGCTTATATCATTATAGTTCTAAGGAATACAATAGTCTAATAATGAGTGTGAATGTGTTAAAAAATCTAAACAAATGGTCTTCTTTAACGTAATGAATCAGATTTTTATAAATTTTCAAATTTTCATAATATAATAAAACTCTATATAGATGCTATGAGCCTATGTACTCTTTTACAGCGATTTGGCTTGGCGGATTGCTCTTTTGTTTCCATGTGAGGACCGCTCGAAATTTTCATGGTCCGAGACGTGATCCGACTGAGGAACTCGGCGCATGAAGTCTGGGGTGCAGTTACAAACGGTGCAGGAATAAAGAGAAGTCTGAAATAGCTTTATTCAGAGATTTCTTTCAATTTGGTCTAAGAGTAGTTGGTTAAAATTATTGACAATAATCTATTTGGACATATGTGGCCGCAGATTGAAAAGCCACTTCAAGCGCTCCTTATACTGTTCCTTTCCAAAAATTTACTACTTTAGTTTTAGTCTTGTAGTCTTGACTCTTAAATTGTAAAATAAGTATATTATATTATTTAGTTTCACCTGTCCTCTCTATCGGTAGGTAGACCCACTTCCCGAAGTACGGTTGGACTCAAATTTTGTGTATTTATGTATATTTGGTGACGATACAATTATATGGTACACAGATCTGATCTGACGATAGAGTGGTCATAGGCACTTCTGAACTAAATACCTATAATATAAATCCATCGAGTTTAATCTCGTTTGATTCATCTTGAAATTTTTTTTTGTTATAGTTCTAACTTTTTAGTCTTTTTTTATTAACAACTGGTAAAAACTTGCATTTTACAAAATGGTTAAAGTGTTACTTGTTTTTAACTAGAACCACTTCTATTATTATTACTATCGTTAAAACACTAAGCAGCTTATTAAGCTGATGCGTGTATATCACATTTGTGCACTTTTAAAAAAATGTTTGTCGAGTCTATTTTTAAATGAGATTACTGAGAGCACTTATCACTTATTCCACTGAGTTTACATTTCAGATTTAGGATACGCACAGACGTCCGCAGCTTAAAATTCCGAATAGCTACAGCCTAACCACAATGTCTGCAACGGGCCTTGTACCTTTAGTTATGCAAAGCATAACCGCTTTCATTAACAATTTCTAAACGTAAGCCTGCTGTGGCTAGGCATGTCTTGGTTTGACTAGGTTCTATCGTTACTATAATAATATTTAATCATTTCATAATCAGTATATTTTTATGCTCCATAAACAAGCATTTGACCACTATCTCATGTGATGGAAAGCGACGATGCGGCCGATTCACTCTTGACATGTAGGGAAAAAAGAGGTACTAAGTATTTTCTGTTCTACAAGACAGTTTTCGAGCTGCCTGTTGGCTCAGTTGGGTGAGCGTCCGCCTTCTAAGCAGGGGTATCAGGTTTGATTCCTGGTGGGAACACAAGTTTTCTCCCCAAGGAAAATTTGTGTTTCTGGTTCTGGTTGTGATTGTGTGTGTGATGTGAATGTTTCCAGCACCCACGACACAAGTCACGAACTTAGTGTGGGGATGTGAGTGTGAAAGCGTTTGATTGAGCGTTTGATGTGCAATACTCGCGATAGTTGAAGCGTTAAAATCATCAAATTCGACTTATTACTATTACGGTACAGACAGACAGAGCCTTCATGTAGCAACACATGTAGCAATTAAATGTACCTCAAATATAATCAAACTCAAAGCTAGTCCCACGCTCATTTTAATAATTTAAACAACCATTAAAGCTATCACTTTACGTAAGTAAATTGTACGTCACATAAGCCTCTCACAAGTTGAGCGGGAAACACGGCAACGCAAACTTCGTCTAATTGGGAACGCAGGATTTGGGAAATGAAACTATAACTTGACAGTTACAGGGTTCAGATTGCAGTGTGGAGGTGCTAAAACTGTATTTCAATATTTTTGCTGACTGTACCAAACATCTGGCTTCTAAATCCTGTTGTCGTCCGCATTTACTTGAGACGAAGAGATTATTGAGATTAAAAGCCTAGTTCATTTTTGATGATAGTGTATTAAAATATAACGCTTTCAATTTCACAGCCCCACACTAAGTTTGATGACTTATGTCCTGGGTGCCGGTAACATTCACATCACACACGCAAAAACAACCAGAACCAGAAACACATATTTTTCTTGGGTGGAAAACATGTGCTCCCGCCAGGAATCGAACCCAATACCTCTGCTTAGAAGGCGAACGCCACCCAACTAAGCCAACGAACAGTTCAAATATAAGAGTATCATAATATTTAAAAAAAAGTATGATAATATCATGAAATATCCCACAAATGGTCCATATATTACAAACCCGAAAGTTTGTAAATGTTTGTGTGATTGTGTATGAAACACGAATCTGTCCATTGTCTGGTCAGAATAAGAAGAATTTTGTATAAAATAAATACTTTTCAGATAATATATTATAGGTCTTCACGATACAGGCTTGCCTAGTGTGAAGACCACAGTTTTAAAAGTGCATATTATGAAACTTTCAGCCCAAGACACCAAAATAACAAAAAGCTTTAGCTTATATTATGTATCATAGATTTATATAATAAATTACTGTAATATTTGGAGTGTTTTTCAGCTGTAAATAAAGTTATTTTCATATTTCTTTTTTCATTTTCATAAGCTACGGTTTATTTCTAGTCGGGAAAACCCATAAGCTTGTATTATAAAAAAGCAATAATTTATGTTTGCTCATTTTGAATTCAATTTCACTTTAAGTTTATTAGTTAAGTCGGAGAGATAAATTAGAATTTAATGCACTAATATACACACAAAACAAATAAATCACATCTCCACGGGTGCTTTCGTTATTAATAGAGATTGTACCCGTGTCACAGGCTCCACCTAATTTGGATATATATACTGTCCAAAATGACGACAGACGTCGAGATTTTTGAAAGAAAGTATCGTGAATATTAGTAACACATTTTGTCGTTTACATTTCAATGTTGTCTACGGAGTCCGTCCAGTGTTTTTTAAGAAAAAGGTATTCTTACTTTGCCATCAATATTTATCTTTAAAAATATAATGCATATTCGGTTAATTAATAATAAATATAAAATAAAATTTTATAGTCTATTTTTACTATAAATTATAATGAAAATTATTAATAAATATAAATTAAAAGTGGTATTTATAGTATGAATACTAGACAAGCATTATATTATAGCGGTACGCGCATTAAAATTAATCAAAACAAATAAATCTTTTATGGCAAATGAGGTTAGGTTTTGTACCAAAACTCCTAAAATTGTAACTGAATCACCAATGGGAAAATTTTAATCAACAGTTAAATGTGTTGATAAAGAAAGCTTCTTTTGAAGATTGTAATCCAATAATTTTGTTAATGCCAAGGATGCATGGAGGCACACTGCGCTAGCGCTTTATGGCGATTTCTACCCAAAAGTTCACGAATTAGATCAATCACGTAGATTTTCAATAAAAAATCAATAGAATCACGTAGACTTTCCCCTTTTCCTGTGTTCTTGCTAAATTTAATAAATGTATATCCACGTCAAGTACTCTATAAGTATATATGTTCTAACTTATTGACGAGTGTCATAAGACCGTAAACATGCGGTATAAATGGCCATATATTTGATTACGTTGAATTAAAACCTTTTTTTTATACAGCACCAAAGGAGACTTAATTAGTAGATCTTATTATTTGATATTAATTTAATGTATAAGATATTCGTTTGGTTCTGAGAAAATAAAGTCTTGGCACACGGGCAGACGGACGACAATTCGGCTGTGTGTATTTTTTTTTTGTATGTATGTTACCCGATATCTCCGCCAATTATAAATCGATTTTGATGTCTTTTTTTTGTTATATTATTATTATACTTTAGAGGTGGTCCCATATACATTTTATTGAAATTGATCCAGCCACAACTAAAATATAAGTGTTGAAGCTTTGCTTGCGTTTTTTTATTGCTACAGAAATTGTAAAAATAATGTGTTTTGACAGTAGGTTACAGAACAAACAATATGGGTAATGCGTTGACACATTTAAAAACTGATGGGCTCAAAATTTGTTTGTATCTCCAACTGTTTTTTCACTTCATAATTACGAAACATATTTTTGGTAACTGGCTGTTATAATAGTGTAAACGAAATATGGGTGCTTGGTTCGATTCCCGGCAGGAGCACAATTTTATTTTTCTCCCAAAGAGATATTTGCGCTTCTGGTTCTGGGTGTGATATGTAAATGTTTTCGGCACCCACGGCACAAGTCTTTGAACTTAGTGTGGGGCTGTGAGTGTGAATGCGTTTTTTAATTGTTTGTTTGTTTGAATATGGCACCAAGCTCTGCTGAAGCGTCTGATCTCAACATGTCTGTTTATACAGCGGACAGTGTTCTGTTTTAATATACCTTGATGTTGTGGTATTAAACGCCACAGACTTTGTATTAACGACAGTTATTGGATTATATTGAATACAAGATATATAACATGTTCATTTGGATTTTGATTGAGAGCTCGATGTTATCAACGTTACAAGAGCAAGGATCATGAGACAGTTACTTAAACTGGCATTTACTACGTAAGAAATACAGAACATATATGTACAATGGTAAATATCCTGTATCTAAATATAGATCCTAATAACGTGTATTTTAAAAAGTAAATGGATTTGTATAATTTGCTAATAAATTAGGCTACTTTTGCCTATGTCCTAATCCTAGGTATAAACTATGTACATTTCAAATTTCATCCATACCGTTCAGCCGTCACAGCGCGAAGAGAAAATAAACATACTTTTACATATACACACAAACTTTCGTGTTTATAATATAAGAGTTATTTCTTTTTTTACCGAATTCAAAAAAGGAGGAGGTACTATGTTCGACTGCATGTAATTTTTTTATGTAGGTATGTTCATCGATTTCTTCCCATTTGTGGACCGATTCTCAAAACTCTTTTTTTGTTTGGTAGATACTTCAGAAGTGGTCCCATATAAATTTTATCGAAATTGATCAAGCCAAAACCTAAAAATAAGCGGTGAAGTCGGTTTTTTAAGCATTGCTTACGTTTAAATTATTTGAGTTTTAATTTACAAACATATTATATTTCTTTAAAATATGTTTTTCAGTCTAGTTGGCCAGAAAGCAATTGTACAATTTGTATCAATGCATTGCCATTAACATAATCATTCATTTAATAACAAGACTCTTTATATACTTTTTAAGCTATTGCATTGCTTCTATCGCGGGCCTTGAGCGTGGAGACCGAATCCAGAAATTCCGTAACGAAAATAACCTAACACCCCCACTCCGACCGGCACAGCGGTGATACTTTTTAGTTTTGCCATCTATCGATGAATAGCCGAACTTTTAATGACTTTTTTGAAATATCACGCTTGTCTCTTTAGTTCAGCAACTCGCCTCTAGGTGGCAGGAAAAAAAATACTGCATAAATAAAATAAATAAATAATTATAATTGCATAAGTTGATAAAAAATGCTATGCAATAGCTTTACCGCGGCAGTCCCCAAGTGCCACACGTCTTTTTTTTATTTCATTATATAGTTGCTCGACTGATGGTAAGCGTCAAGCTTGCTCATACAATTCAGTGCCAACTAGAGTTTTGAACTTAGGTATTTAATTCGTACTCCTGCATGGCAAGAGATCCTCCTTCCCTGAGATATTAGATGACAAATCTCTCGAAATACAGTAATGTTTGCACAGTACTTACTGCTTGGCGGTTGAACGTCTGGCAATAGTAAGATAATGCCCCATGCGGACTCTATTATTTTTACAAATAATTTGGAAATTTTCATTTGTAAATAAGATAGTCTTAGAACTTTTATTATTAAATCTAACCCTATTATATCATTACCATAGCTTTAATAGTTCTTGGTCAAATATATTGTCGAACCTACATGTTTACTCATGTTACTGTATTTTACTGAATCGTTATGTTTCATGTACATTTAAACTATAATTAAACGCTGCTTGCGTTTAATTATAAGCAAGCGTTTAAAGCAGCGAAAGTACGATCAGCTATAATGTATTGTTAAAGAAAAAGTATATTTAAGTTAAATTAATTAGATGGATGTATCTTAACACACTTTTACAATGATTAAACGCAAGCAGAGCTTAAAAAACCGACATCACCGCTTTATCTTCGGAACCTTGATCAGATTTAATGTATTGCACGCTCATTATTGACGATAACTCAAAAACTTTCGAAATCGGCTCACGTGGAGAGAATATATGAGGTAACACAAATAAAAAAAAATAACAAAAAATAAAGTCGACTTGAGTATCTCCTTTTTTTGGAAGTCGGTAAAAACTGTGAGAAGCGCTGTAATTAAGAATGTACAAAATTTAGAAATTAATTAATTAATCCTGATGTTTATATATTCATATTGGTCGATATTATATTGATGTACAGTGCCATACTCTACTTTGTATTCAATTTGCTTCTATAAGTTACACATATAATTTATGAACAGATTTATTATTTTCGTAGTTTCAAGTAATGCTAGCATAATTATATATAAGCCTATTTTTTTTTTATTTTAAAATTTCTGTACAGAAGGAATTAAATACAAAAATGTTGTTTATTTATGTTTACATTCATTTAATTATTATTTTATTGTACTGTAACATTTGCATGTACAATACTGAAAGAGACTGAATCCCACGAAACAGGACTCACCCTAGTGTGGAATTCAGGGCTCACCAGAAGTAACATTATATGTAAAAAACCATTACAAACAATGAATTAGGATACCTGTTTGTAGCAATATTTGAAGTGTACCCACGTAACGGTTTCGGCCAAATAACTTCTAATAGCTACATATGGGAGGCATTTACATAATTTCCTGGACTCGCAATCCCAACCTTTTATGTTCGACCTTTTCTGGGATCGCAAGATTTATATAATTTGCGCTAATATTACAAATGTGTGTTGTTAATGTTTCGTACTTAACGATGGCTTTGATGTACACTGAATTTGTTTATGATATTATTATTTTTTTAATTAACGCATTACTTATTTACGAAGAAATCCGCTATATTGTTTTTGTTTAGATAGCTAAAGGCAATTGGGTTTTTAAGACGAATATAACGATACCCTAACCGTTCAAATCCATACAAACATGCATACATACAAGATACGCGTGGAAAACATTTCCCTTCCTTGATATTGGGGTAAAAAGCTTGTCTGGAAAACACAAACTGAATTGTCAGAAAAGCCATAACAACAAATTACTATGATTTAGATCCCAATTACTTTTCACACAACATTTGCGCGAAAACAACTAAACATCGATATCGAATCGAAGCAATTCCAAGGAAGCGGCTGCGGATCCAAGATTGGAGAGCACTGACACAGTGTAACATGCCACAGTACATAAGGTTATATAATAACCTCATAAAACATAAAAAAAATGTAGAATGCGTTGTATTTTGTTAAAATACGGCTTTCACTAACGTCATTTTGATCGAAATAATTAACCTAGGTTTCAAACATGTGACGAAGACAGATCGCGATCTCGCGGCGTAAACTCGTCCAAAAGAAGAACATCGTACATGTTCGAAACCTAGGTCAACAATTTTGATCAAATGACGTGACTGAAATCCGTATTGTAATATTATTATAATGTGTGATTCTTACTAAAACTATATTAGTATAATGTAGAGTGCGTCGTTCAAAACGAGTGAATAGTGAACGCGGCTATACGAATAAGGTATATCTATAAATAACTACTTAATATCTTATTTCTACTGCTGATAAATCACGTCAAAGTAAGACATTTTTCTTAATAAAACGAAGAAATAAAAAACGCTCCTTTTGAGTAAAATTGGAGTGTCTTATTCTGAAGAGAAAATGAATAGGCATAACCGATTCGCGAAAATATACTGATTAATTTCGCTTTTAAGCAGTATTTATTGTATCCTTGAAGTAATAACAAATCATGTATAGAAATTCCTATTATTTTCCAGACATACAATAAGTGTCAAAATATATTTTCAAAAATATTTTTAACATCATATGTTTATAAAAAAAACGTCTGAAACCAGTTTATCTAATCACGACTACATGAACATAATAGTACAGTACATATAAAGCTTCGCTGTCCGCCAGTGGTGCAAGAACGTTACTCTTGTTACAGTAAATGTGTTTATCAGTTTTTTTGAAGTATTAAATTAGATAGGCTTTTTTTGCGTCTTACCTGCTGATAAGTGGTGTCGAGAATTGGCTCGCTAAGCCTAAAATGACCACGACCAAAAGGCAGCCAACATCCATAACCCCTTTTGTATTTATTGACGTGTGGAAATGCAACTTTTAGACAGGCTGTGCATTGGGCTCTTCCAACTACTCCCACAGCAGCCTACTGACTTAAACCACACGATGCTCTTCACCAACTACTCAAAGCACACGATGTTCTACGGGACGCTACCAGTTACCAAGGCTTAGTGAACGCTTCCTTAATCTATCACAGCCCAGCGGCATGTGGCCCCATGCAGGCTCTTACTAATAGGTGAAGGGAGTCGCTTCTCGATAATGCATCTTGATAACGCCTATTTTTGTGGGGGAGAAATAGAAAACAACTTTATTTACTTCCCAGAGGTGAAGGAAACATTTAAAATGCATATAAAAGAAGATTATCTAAATGCTTCGTTAGTTACTTCATTTTGATTTCTATTCTCTTTTTTTTTATTATACCTATCGGGATTACCCCCAATCAATCACAATGAGTTTAATAATGTTATAATAATTATGTTTTATGTATTATATTATGTTGTGTTCATTTATATTACGTCTATTATAGTATGTTTTGTTTTTTTT
Source organism: Lomographa bimaculata (assembly GCA_948107665.1). NCBI lineage: Eukaryota > Metazoa > Arthropoda > Insecta > Lepidoptera > Geometridae > Lomographa > Lomographa bimaculata. The sequence continues at coordinate 3,804,141 of OX403592.1, read as the reverse complement.
TAGGTATGTATTTTGGTTTTTTTTAATTCAATTTGGTCATAACAAATAATCTTTTAATTGTGCTATATTTTTATCACTTTCTTATTTTTGACGCGAGGTTGACTTGTAGAAAATGTTTTTAGCGTTAAGTCCACCCTTTGTACCTTTTTTGGGCAGTAAAGAGTTAAATAAATAAATCAGGAAAGGGGCGGAACCACTAGCTATCATAGCTGCAAAAAGAAAGAAAAATGAACGAAATGTTTTGAAAACTTTACCAGCAGACCTCTGACAGTCACTGTGTCCCCTTACATGGTATCCCAAGTAAGTTAATTAACAAAAGTCGGGGTTGTCGACACAACAAAAGGTCCGCAGTTTATACCAAGTTCCGGATTGCGCTTTTATTAAAACTTAATTGAATCAAGAGTTTTGAAGTTCCCTAGATATTTGGAAAGTATTCGAGTAGGTTTCGGCCTCTTTGAAGCCTTCCATTGATTTAATGAATATAAACTTTTGAGCAACATCAGGAGTTGGCTTTCTAAAATCTCAATAGCTAATTAAATGTGGCAAACAATGATAACCTTTCATTAACGAACAAATACCAGATATTATTATCTAGGAGTAGGTTATGTAAAGAAGTAAAAAAAAGTCGTGTTGAACCGATGAACCGATTTAGCTGAAAATTGGTGGGCAGGTAGATTAGACCCAGGAGACGGACATAGGATACTTTTTAGGAACCATAGGATACTTTTTAGGAACGTCAATTTTATTTTTCATTCTATGTGTATATAAATCATTTTCTCATACGTCACTAGGATTTGGTAAAGTACTAGGCAAACATAAACATAAAGGAGGTAATAATATAGTCACGTGGCATTATAGCGCATGCCGGGTATGGCTTCCTAAACATGCACATTCATTTACTGTTAGGCGGAACGAAGGTCGCCGGGACAGCTAGTATACTTTTAAATATTGTGCCGAAACATAAATACAATCACACCCAGAACTATACGCACAATTTTCCCTTGGTAATCGAAATTCTGCTCATGCCGGGAATCAAACCTAAGACCTACGGTGCAGAAAGCAAGGCTTTGCCCGTTACCCAATTGGGTCCTCAATCACATTGTTGCAATATACAATGCTTACCTTTAAATAATGGAAACATTTTGGTTAGAAACTACAATGTTTTTATTTTTACCATATATAACATAAAAGCTTTCTACTCACAGCCTCATACTAAGATCGATGACTTGTGTCGTGAATACTGGAAACATTTACTTAACACACACAATTACACCCAAAATCAGAAACAAAAACTTCCCTTGGGTAGAAAACTTGTGTTTTCACCGGGAATTGAACCCAATACCCACTGCTTAGGCGCACCCGACTAAGCCAATAGGCACTTCATAAGTTCATAGTTCACAGGTTTTAAATAACGTCATAAATAATCCATTGTCTACAAGTACCACCAATTTTCAAATAAACAAACCCTTTTTCAAATAGCGCTACTGATTGCAAAAAAGACAAAAGGTTTCAGTTAGCTTTCTGCTCACGTTTGGCCTTCAGAACTTCAGTGAAATTTCAGAGATTTAACCCCGTTCGTAGATTTATCGGACTTTATTCGTTTGGGTGCTAAAAACTAGTCTTTGATAGCGACAGGTTGATCGATCTGATGTTGTGTGGAATAAATGAGGCGCTAGATGCCTTTCGACAAGTAAAACGTGTATGCAAAAATCATGCCTTATGTTTATAGGTTCTTACCTTCTCCTTATTTCTTAATAAGAGATGGATCTTACCTGATGTAGAAAGCTATATAACGGTAGAAGATTCATATTGATTTATTGCCACCAATGTTCCATTAAATTCTTTTATTATCTACCAATATATGTTTTTAACACTTTCACACTCGCAACCCCACACTGATAAAAATGACTTGTGTTTTGCCGGAAACAGTCACATCACACATAATCACACTCCAAACCAGGAACATAAAATGGCCTTGTGGAGAAAACTTGTGTTTCCACCGGGAATCGAACCCGATACCTGATGCTTAGAAGATGAACGCGCACTCAACTAAGCCAAAGGGCAGTTCCTTAATACTATATGCCTACAAAATACCTTTTTTTTTAATTCAAAGTAGATAATCTTTGGACCACCATCTCACCTGATGGTAAGGGACGATGTGGTCGACCTTTTTACCTTTTTTTGTGTACCTTTTCACTTGAAGACGGTTTCCCAAGTAAGTCAATTAACAAAAGTCTGATTTGTTGTTTATAAACTCTGGGTAATGAGTTTCATGCCTTTGCTGTACGCATGATGAACGTAGAAGCATAACACTTGAAATAAAGTAGAATTATATCTACAATATAGAGTATATTTGACCTTGTTGTTGGATTTTATAAAGGCACGTCGTAAAATATAGCCCTTGTGATTCCCATGTTCTTAAATGTAAGCATAGTACGAGTATAAGTACTTAAACAAAAACTAGCTTTGCCTCGCGGTTTTGCCCACGATAATAAGTTTAAAAATAGCATATTAATTTTAGTATTATTCCTAGTTTAATACTATATGAGATGACGTTGTTCAGATGTTCTCGCCTTGCCTGAGACTGAAACAAGTGGAAGGACATATAGGAGGTCTTTCCTCTGAATTTGGGTGCCCTTATTTTAAAATACAATTATCATATATTACAATTTGGGAATAAATAAATGCTTTTTAAACAATTTTAATTTTATCATAAGCTATATACATTCCAAATTTCACCCAAATCCTTTCGACGGCAAAAAGAGTGAAATATATTACATACACATTTACACGTGACTTCAAACAGTATCGCATTAAAAAAATATATTTTGGGGTCCTCATATTAAGCACGATTGTACTTAAAATAAGGGAGGACAAGCCTTAAAACATCCACACCGCTAATTCGTATAATTTAACGGACAGAGACCATAAAAACATCCACTAAACGGATAGTTTCTGTCAAAATACATTAGCAGCACCACAGAAGACCATTAGCTTACCTTTGAATCGTCCCTAAGCCTGTCACCATTATTATGAATTGATTAAGCCAGGACAGTATGGATTAAGTTGGTAAAATGTATTGTGGTTTTAGGTAAACGATACTGAACCTTAGGTTGATGATTTTGTAGCTGATTATTGAGTGTATGATGGTTTAATTAAAGTTATAAGGACGAATGGTGTCGTTGGGAGTGACAAACGGCTGTACTACACGTTAGTATTGCAGAGATAGTGTCGATAAAATTTGTCGATATGGTTTTGAAACTTTAAATAAAAGTGATATGTCATTTAAAACCCTTTCTCGTCGATAACATTCACACAAATTAGTTAATTAACGCAATAATAACATCAACATCTATTAATCATACTAATATATAATTACTCGATATAGGTACTCGATAACAATTACTCCAACTTTTCCATATTCCTTTGTGTCTAATATATATTCAGTCTTTTTTTTTTTTTTTTATTTGTAACAGTCTAGTGTTTGACCACTATCTCACCTGATGGTAAGTGACGATGTGATCGAAGCTGGTAAACACACTAGACCTGGAATACGCAGGCTCTCAAGGATAACTGCCGGAACACCGTATTTGGCTTGGCGGCAGACTTTCAACTTGATGGTGGTAAGCTACTTTGGTAGCAAGCCAGGCAAGCAACTCACAAAATGCTCTACCACCTCTCAAATGTCACCTGAATAGCATCACCCGGGGACCACGTCTGTTCTCAATTTCTTGTTTTAATACTGCAATTTTTTTTTTTACCACTCTTTTTCTTATTTGTCGTGTCGATGGACCAAAATGTCATCTAACTGTCTTTTACTTTGTATTCATATGTCCTCAGCTACTCAAATATTTTTTAACCGAGGTGTTTTAGTAACCGCTTAACGGTTTTTCTTGATTCTCTCCATAAATCCTTTTCAACATTGGGATCAGTACATTACACTGCCGATACTTGTATATTCAAATAAGTAGAATTATTTATAGAAACGATTTTGAATCAGTTCTAAAATTTTTACATCGATAAAACAGCATTAGACCACAAAAACTACCCCATCACTACCAAGACATCGGTTCCGGACAATGACGGACACAAGCCATCTAGCCAACGTACCGTAAAGGTACTATTGACCCGATGCAGACCTCCGATCCTTGATGCTGTTCCTACATTGCTACATAGGTTGCTTTCCATTGTCAGTTATGGAATCAAAGGATAAGATTTCAATAGTTTGAAATCGCTTCAGAGATAAAACAAGAATCTGTTATTCTAAAGAAGAATGATTTATTGCATTTTGAAGGCACTATTGAAATAGTGTTTTAGAAACAAATACGCTCTATAGTCAAGTTTATGGTTATTATCAGCACACTCTGGACAGCCCCAACAAATGTTACTAATCAATGTCATTCAAATCAAAGACAGTACCTACAGAGAGTGCTGTGGTAGTCTCATTTGCTTGAATTTTTCACTAACAGCTTGCGGTGTACACAGCATTCTGAGCCGTTTGAAAGTTTCTTACTGGTTAGCACTAAATTGTAATGGGTATCTAAGCGATACGCTTATCATCATTGGAGCAAATTGCTCGTCTCATCTTACATTACCTACACACAAAACTTACATAAAAAAGCCCATGACGGCGCGATGGGAATGCAAGGCACAAGAAAGACCGCTTACCGCGGGGGGCAGTAAGCGGTCTTTCCTGTATGCCAGTAATATTTCAATTCTGTGGTGATCAGGTAATATCAACTAGTCGTACAAAACTATGTACGTTTCTAGCCAGTACCACAAAGTAGAACGTTTACTGGAGCGAGCAAATTTTCAAGCAAGTTTGCACAAAAAGTTTTCCCCTTTTCCAACCTTCCCTGATAACGTTCACAATACCAAATAGTATAAAGAGACGTAAATCCACACATTACGGGGCGATAACCGATGATCACGCGATCATTTGAACGCCTTCGCACCCTCCCTTGGTATGAATAACTATGACATAAAGGAAAAACCTTTGTTGATTCACGTTGACAGTTATGACACGCAAAACGTATGTTGCAGAAGTTTAAATTTAGTTCAACAGAAAAAAACAGCGGGCATACAATTTTAAGCAGTGGGTAATGGGTTCGATCCCGACATAAGTGTTCTCCCTAAGGATACCTTGTGTTTCTGGTTCTATTTTATATTTTTCATAGTCCAACAGCGTTTACAAAATATACATAGGTAATATTTTTTTGCTAATAGTATAGCAAAAATAGGATAACATATATTATAATATGAACATTGTGTGTCTGATTTAATCGTACAATCCCTATTGTTTAAAAAAAAAGTTATAAGACTGCGTTTTTCTATATTATTATGTGTATTTCTGTGAGTCATGTATTTATTTCCGGTACCTACGACACAAATATGTACATTATGGAAGCAATAAAGAATTGAGTATTGAGTATTAAATCTCGAATTTAGTGTAGGGCTGTAAGTGTGATAGCGTTTATGTTCTTACTAGCTTTTGCCCGCGGCTTCGCTCGCGTTAAGAAGTATTATTTTAAAATTGACAAAGTTTCATACAAACTTTCATCCCCTATTTTATCCCTTTGTGGGTAGAATTAATCAAAATCCTTTCTTAGCGGATACCTACGTCATAACATCTACCTGCACGCCAAATTTCAGCCCGATCCGTCCAGTGGTTTGGGCTGTGCGTTGATAGATCACTATGTCAGTCAGTCAGTCACCTTTGAGTTATATATATTTATATATAGATTAATATGTTTATAATGCTTCAGCTATAACACAGTTATATACACCGTTAGCCTGTGTAGTAACATTTGTATTCGTAAAAATATAAATGAACAGCCCGTTGGCTTAGTTGGGTAAGCGTTTGCCTTTCGGGTATCGGGGTCGATTCCCGGCGGGAACACAAGTCTCCCCAAGGAAAATTTGTGTTTCTGGTTATGTTTGTGATTGTGTGTGTGATGTAAATGTTTCCGGAATCCACGACACAAGTCATCGAACGTAGTGTGGGGCTGTGAGTGTGAAGCGTTATATAAAATGTTAAATGCGCTCAATGCAACGAAACTTTTAATATACGTATGCGAAGTTTATTATTTTCTTTGAACCAGAACAAAGGCTAACTACAGCTATTAATTAACCAAAAATATTAATTAGCTTAACAACTACGCTACTATATTAGTGGCAACATGTAATATCTGAATACATTGAAGATATTTCCAAATGTCTCTAACTGCTTTAGCAGTCTCAACCGAATTTAATATAACAATTTCCATCTTAGCGTAGCAAATAGCAGTTATAGCGTTCTATTCAATCCGAGATCTCTGGTTAGTTACAAGCTCAGTATACAGTTAACTGCACCTGTGGACATGGCTTACAATATACCAAGGTATAGGTAGGTATACATAGTACATTACGTACGTATATGTACCACGACAAATGTACACAAACACCTATAAACGCGTCAACTGTTCAGCGTTCTCTGGTTACGAATCGCAAAATCATAAGAACAAATTGTTGAGCTCACGACGTGATGTGAGCAAAATAAGCATTGCGGTTTAGAGGGGCAATGCAACATGATAGGCACGCTGGCCTTAGGTAGTGAGCTTGAGCACTTGAGTTACCTATATGCTTTTTTAATGAAAAGTTTGCCCCCATGCTTCCCTGCTCTACAAGTAGTGAGCTTGAGCAATTGAGTTGCATATATGCTTGTTTTCTAAAAATGTTGTCTCCATGCATCGACGCTCTACAAGTTATGAACTTGAGCACTTGAGTCATATATAAATCGTATAATTTATCTCACAACAGGTATAACTAAACTAATACAAACGTATAATATAGTTAGTAGGTATATCCTACTAATCCTACATATATTATAAATCCGAAAGTTTGTGTGTAAGTGTGAAAGTATATTTGTTCCCTCTTCACGCTTTAACGGCTGAACGGATTTGGATGAAATTTGGAATCTACGTGTAGCTGTGTAAGTGTTTTGTTTAATGTTATGTTAGTAGGCAATAATAATTGCGGTGCTAAGACAAGTTTTCTCTCCTAGTAACTATATCTACGGGCTTATTGCCTATATTTACTAAAACTAAACCAAAACAAAACATGTACAGAAACACCTAAGTTACCAACAAAGCACCGAACTTATTGGAACTCAAGCTCACTCCCAGAGGGTAGCATTCCCATCATGCTGGCAGCATTTTCTTTCTCAATTGCAATGCTATAATATATTGAGCCAAAGGAGTAGGACCAACATTTTGAACACGCGTAGCCTCATCCAGACACTGATATTTTTTAAATAGAACACAGGCCTAGAGTCTCAACATCAAACAGCTCAAAAAGATGTTACCCCTAGTTGTGTCTGGTATTATGTGTGATTTTGCGTGTGATGTGAATGTTTCCGACGCCCACGGTATAAGTCTTCGAATTTAGTATGAAGTCATGACAATCAAAGATTTTCAGTTTGTGTTTTATGTTATTAAATTAAATTAAATTTTGTTTCTTGAGACAAAAACGAATAAATACACTTACACTTATCTCACATAGATCATAATCAGATCAATTTTAAAGAACCTCAGAAATAATAATAAAATAATCATAATAAATTATACAAAGCCAAAATCATAACCTAAATTAAATAATAAATGTCACAATATACTATAATCATCATTAATGTCAATAGAACTTTCACGCTTTTTGCACCTATCCCATTGATCTATTAAATTTTCACAATATGTCAAAAAAGCTATTAATAGAATTATCCAATTGTCAAACATGATATCACAATCAGGGTTTGCGGCGAGGAGTGCGTTGAGATGGTGTCGGGCGTATAAATGGTGATGTCGGTCTTGCCACAGTACGACTATAACAATCAACGTGGACTGGCACACTAAAAGCTATTTTTATATCTATCACGATATTTCGGCCAAATTGCAATGGCTATGGTCTTGAGAAGCTGGAGTTGGGAATTTGGAGATTGTTAGAAAGGATATATTATTTTTATTTCCTCAGGCTCATACATATCAGCAAACAACATAATAGTATACGTTTCACCCATTTTGTAACCTACACCAATCATCCTTGTTCAGCCATGCGCAGTTAACGGTTAAAAGGATGCGTAGGTATCATACACACGAGAAATTAACGTTACGCGTTACTCAAGTAATTAATATGGCTTCAGAGAACGGATATCATTATCATGTCATATTGTATTATTGTGATCTAAAAAGGTATGTTCTATATTATAAAAAAATATATTTGCACGAAAACATAGAGCTTGTTGCTCTTTGTCTGAGTTTATCCACGTTGTTCAACTAGTACCATGGTCAACTTTTTTAATATGGCATATAAGTACAGCCAGCAGCAAAGGTAGCTAAAAATATCAGATTTCGAAAATATTTGAACATCGATCAAAATTTGATGAACCTAAAAATATACTACAGAGTAAATTTAGACTTGAATAAATAGCGCTTACGGCTGAACTGTGAGTTCAAGTCCCATGTCTTTTATCCTACTGTGAAGCTGTCCAAACTACGCTGTTACTCAATCTGTGCCACGTCGCCAAATTAAACGTCCTTTTTTGAGTGTATCTTCGACGAGCTTAGATACGTTAGAATCTGTAATACAGAAAGAGATGGATCTATATGAGTGTGGAATAACAAGGGGTAGTTTTTATAGTTTGTTTACTCACGTTGTTGCCAACCAGTATTGAATCTATGAGAGCATTTTCAGCTGCTGGGCACATAGCGACTGCCATAATGCCGTTTATGAAACAGCACTCTCAATTTTCTTTGTTTTGTAAGAAAGTTGTTTCAAAAATCACCCCTACAACTAGACTTTTATTTGACTTACAGTATTCTTATATTGTTTTCGTTGATTTCCCAAAAAATACGGATAATTAACAACATATTTTTTAAAACTATCCGAGATCTCGAAAATTCCGGGATCTCGCGATATTGTAATTTCTAATACCGCGAGATCTCGAATTTGCGATCTCGGGTCGAGATTGCATTCCCTAGGTGAGATTGTGGTCAATTGCTTGCCCATGGCACATAAAAAACATATATGTATTATTATATCGAATTCAATTATACTAATACGTTGAGCCAAGAAGTACCAGCATTTTGATCACGCGTCGCCTCAACCAGGCGCTCTGATAAATTTTTGAAAATAGAATGAGCTTGGGGCTGGGAACCGGGAGTCCCCACGGGCCCAGTGTCTCAACACCAAACGTCCCAAATATGTAACCACTGCCGAGGTTTCCATATTTTCGCCGTTTGCGGTGCTCTGCCGAAGTTTAGTTCTGCTGCAATTCCGAGAGGCAATGCCGCCAGCATGATACTTGAGCACTCGAGTTACCTATAAGCTCGATGACTTGTATTTAACTAGGGTCTTTGCTGTATAGATGTATAAATTTTAGTTTAGTTTTAGGGAATATAGGCAATTGGCCCGTACTTATTATACTTATATAGACACATATATGCATTTAGATTTGTAATGTTAGATAGATAGATAAACTCTTTATTGAACACCATATTTGTGACAAAACATAATAGAAAATAATTACATACAAAATAAGTTTAAAAATAGGCGGTCTTTACGCTAAAAGCGATCTCTTCCAGACAACCTTTGGAAGGAGAGGAATCACGCAACAAAGTTGGACGTCGGTGTTTTAACATAACAAAATTCAGAAAGATGCAAGATTTAAAAAAAAAATGTAAATTATAATATACCTACTTAATTAGCGTAGTTATTTCTGTAAAATTATTTGCTTAACCGCTATTGGCAAATATTATTTACTAAGGAGAAAAATAAACAAGGCCCGTATAATTACTTTGCAGCCGCAATAATGTTTGTCGGATTAAATATGCATGTTCCAATAAACCTATGATTTGTGTTATTAATTTTGTATAATAATTTATTATTCGATTGACAATCGTTGGATAATCCCTAAAAATATGTTATATTTAAAATTAATAAATTGACGAATGACTTTGTGATTATGGCTCACTTATAGGGCATACATATAGGTAGGCATTTATAAAAAAATGGTAAGTAACGGCGCAGAAGAACGTCGGGGAGGAGGCAGTTCGCCCGCCTCCTCTCTCCTCCTGTGTAGTGGGATCACTGGTAGAGGTGCTCTACCGGCTTAAACCGTCTGAGGGGTGGTGGCCTTGGTGAGCAAGGTAATCTCTCTATATGCGCAGTGGTCCAGTTTGCATCTGAGCCTACTGCCGCGGCAAGATAGTGACTGCTAGCGCGACCCTATTTTGCCTACCTCGAGGGAATACTCACGGGGGACTTATAGTTTGAGTGTGGTTTTGATCCCACACATCGCTTTACTTTACTCCTGGAAAGAAATAGAAGTGCATTTGCCCTCCCCTCACAAAAAAAAGGGTTTAAGGTCGCCTTTTAATTACTGCCTTAGCACGCTCTCCGAAATGTATTATATTCGATAAAAAACCGAGAGGCTAGCTACCATGCGGCGATATCCTCGGCTCGCTTTGAATTAGTCAGCTGCTCACAATAAGTCTCTTGATTCTTCGCTCGATCTCTACATAGAGACTGCCTTGGGTGGTTCAGGACTTTTTCCATCCGTCCATTTACCCGTCTGTCCGTCTGTCAAAGGCATTTAACGTCCATACCACACACGCGAATAATTTCAAATTCTCAAAGAATATGTAAAGTTATGGCCCAAAGCCAGAAATGGCAATTAAAATTATATAAATGAAAATATTAGGCGTGAAATTTCTGTCCAGGGCGAACGACTGTTTATATCAATTACAGATGCGAAATCATTTATTTGATCTGATTATTTTATCTTATAATTAAAGCGTAAAATTGCATTGTCTAGGCATTTGCTAGTCATTAGAGCATTTATTTCATTAATTAAAAAAAAAAATGAAAAAATAATGCGCCGCCGAGTTTCTTGCCAGGTTTTTCTCGAGATGGCTGTAATTTTGCGAATCTGGCAATAGATTCATTAACTTTCATGAGTGCCTCTTTGGGGCCCATGTAAATAAACGATTTTGATTTTGAATTTAATTATGTTCTTATGACTAGCAAATGCCTAGAATAAATGTATTATTTATTCAACGATATTAAAGGACATTTATAAAAAGAATACTTTTCCCTGTGAACAATAAACTCATGTCTGCACTTCAAGATAAACAAAGCCAATGTATTGCAAAATTGACAGGCGTATTATGCATGCGATTCAATAAGGCTATAAACTGTATCGCCGTGTTTCGTACCCATCGCTTGTTTATACGACCAATATAACAGAAGTGTATTTTATTCTGGGCTTAAATGACAGCAATATCGATGGCGAAGACGCTTTTGAAGATACGGGGATGCTGGAAGTGAAGATATTTAGACGATTGGAAAAATCGAAAGCCATTGAACCTGTTAAACGAAATGTAATAAAAGTTTTCATTAGTCTTTATGAAAAACAGTGCTAAGCACTTGTTGAGGAGCTTTTGGGTTAATTTATTATCTACTTTCCACATTATATCAGTATATATATGTTTAAGCTTTCCATACCCCGGTTACATAATCGGGGTATAGAAAGTTAAAAGGGTATGGAAAGATTGAAGTATGGGGTTGCGCTGCCAAGGTACACCTAAATTATTTACAAAGAGCACAAAATAAAATTATCAAACTTTTATTTCACTTCAAATATTCAACTCCAAGCTAAGCAGAGCTAGATTACACTATCACATAATATTGCAAATTCCAAAGTTTGTGTGTAAATGTGTGTTTACATTTTTTTTCTTCGTGCTTTAACGGATGAACGTACGAGTATAATACTGAAATATAAAATGTATAATTGTATATATCTTATACCTAAAATTAACGCACAGGCAACTTTTTAACTTTCATAAACGCAGGCAAAACCGCGTCGCACGGTCAGTTAATTATATAATAGAAAAAAGGAAAAATATCATTTGAAACAGTGAAAACAATGAATCAATTTTCAACTGGTTCATTAAAAATAGCCTATAAAATTCTTATCAATACTTTGAAAGAGTTGGTAGTCATCTTGACCGATCAGAACTTGACCACGCAATCAAGTAGCCATCATTAATTTATTGTGTATTTTTTTGTAGTTAACTCGACCTCTAGAGGAAATTAGTACAGGCAGGTAAAAAAAGTGTTTCTAACATTTGCTCTGAAAGCTAGAAAAGTTATTGGGATTTGTAGCAACAACGGGTCAATGATAGAAAGGTTGAAAACGTTTGGAAAAGTTACTCGTTAGAATCTCGTGAGATTAGGTTAGTGACGCTGAGCTTCTATTAAAGATATAGTTGTCTTTTCTAGTCCTATCTATTTCAGAGCCATGGCAAAGCCTGTGCTCATAAATTCCATCTGGTCCCAGATCGATGGCCCACTTATGATACATAGTTCCCCACACCGGGCTTGAGGAGTGCTGCCAACTATTTCTTGACAAATACACAGAAAATATTAATTTATCAATGCATGGTTTAACCGCTCGTAGCTCTGTCCACCTAATTTTAAAGGGGGTTGGAGCGTTGTGTACTTCTAGTACTTAGATATGTAACCTTCAAAGGAATGGAACTCCTTGCCAGTGTGTTTCCAGATAAGTACAGTCTTGGAGTTTTCAAGTCGAGAGTGGGGTATTTTCTAGGCAAGCGTGCTCCATCGTCGACCGCATCGTCACTTAAACAAATTAGATAGCGGTCAAATGTTTGCCTATCATAGATTTAAAAAAAATTAATTGAGTTTTACGTGCTTCGGAGTATAAGTCTCATACTCTTATTAAACAAACACAATATAACAAACAAATTCACACTCACAGTCCCCCACTACGTTCAAAGATTTGTATTGTGAGTGCCTTAACATTTATAACACACACGCAATCACACCCAGAACCAGAAGCACTAGTTTCTCTTGGGAAGGAAAATTATGTTCCTGCGGGAAGTCGAACTCACATACAATTGATAACATAACATAAAGATACACGTTAACCACTCACAGCACCCTTTTAAGTTAAAAGACTTGTGTTGATAGAGACAGAAACTTAAAAAACAAACCTATGAGATAATCACCACGACGTTAGAAAATTATCTGACTGCAATGCAATTTGGTAAAAGGGGCATGACCAAACAATAAACATGCATTCCAAAATTCTAAAGATAAGTATCTTGACTAAACAGTAAAAGTATTGTTTGTACTATGTGGAGCTTATTTAACATTTATCTTATACTTCCCATCTTAAAATAATACATATTAATATAAGAAATTTCAACTACTTAACCTGAAATTATAATTTTTTTAAAAAATGTTATTTTCTTTTAAAAAATATTATGCTATAGGTAAATAAACTGAAATCCGACGTAATTACTAATTAATGTTTCATGTTTGAATGTTTCCTTATATGTTTCCTTTTCGTATATTTGATCTGCTCCTTGGCTTAGTCGGGTGGCGTTCGCCTTCTAAGCAGGGGTATCGGGTTTACATCATACTAAGTTCGATAACTTGTGTCGTGGTTGCCGGAAACATTCACATCACACACACAATCACACCCAGAACCAGAAAACAAACATTTTCCAGAGGGAGAAAATTTGTGTTCTCACCGGAAGTTAAATCCGATAACCGTCGTTCAGAAGGTGGATGCACACCCCAATCCAATCAAAACCCGCATCGTCACCTTCCATCAGTGAATGGTAAAATTTTTGTCTTTATATAGCATAAAAAAATCTAATTTTTTTGCTTAAAAAATGAAACAACATATCTCATACTTACGTGTATTTGCAAACTAAGTGTCATATGAGTCTCATTCTAAGTAATCAGAACTTAAACTTAGTCGCCTTTTACAAATAAAAAAATATACCTATAAGTTGCGCGCGGCCAGGCGTCGGAGTCGGCCGCTTTGTTGACTCCCAGATGAAGAGCGTCGCATACGCTCGAAACTGGTCGGAGTATTTCGACACACTATATAACGCGATTAATACCCGGTTAGTACCATAACAATGAATACAAATCGCGATAGGTTTCATTAAAAAAAATATATCTAGGAAAGTATCTATGAAATGAAATAAAATTTATTTATTTGGCACTATGGACAAGATAAACAGACATACAATAGACAATAAACAGCTTACAAAGGTAATTAAACATAACAAATAGAAAAAGTGCCAAAAGATCGTGACAGCATTTTCCCCAAGTGTAACACTAGGCGCTATGAAATCCTCAAAGAGTTAGTAACTCGTGTAAGCTACCAAATTTCCTTTCTTTTGGTTCAAATATGAGCAAGACCAGCAATTCTACAGCATATAACGGGTGATATTAAACGAAAACCGATATTAAACTGTCGCGGTGCATTTCACACGTGCTGACACTGGCCATAAATATCACCACTACCTTCTTATTTCAAAATATTACTTCTAGTCTGGAATTTTATTTAGCTGTGAGATTTGCTTCACAAAAAAGCCTTATTTTATTAATGTGCTATTAAAAGAGGCTAATCATAATGTACATTTATTCATACCAAATTTATTTTCAACCGACTTTTAAAAAAGAGGTTTTCAATTCGACTGTATGTTTTGTCATGATTCGTTCTTTTGAATTGCCATAACTTAATATTTTAGCATTGCAACATTATACTTTGGTCTTGCAGCACCTTGATAGCTTGTGGTTGGCTGGCATTTGTGATTGGCTGGAGCCCAGCCAATCACATCAAACGCGTAATCAGACGTGACACCGGACCGGTGGGCCGAGGGAGGTGAAAAAATGGAGCAAGGGATGGACAGTTCGCTGCCTACCATCGAATTGTACGGTCGTAATTTATGAAGAGAAGTGAAAGTAATAAACCAAGTGTACAGACATACAACCTGAGTTTGATTTATCGTGATAGTTTTTTTCTTATAAATAAATAAATATTTTTTTTTAGCTGTGCTTGCGTTTTAATTATATTATTAGATTTTGAACTTGTCATGTTTTGAGTACTTATATAACTATATAACGTACGTAACTCTCTATCTCTCCCTTGTTGTCTCACATATTGATTATGACTGCGTGATCGTCTTTCATTCTATCCTATAAATGTTATTTACCGGCAATTCTTAACAAATTTATAAAAATATCTTATAACAGATGTAATATTAAAAATAAAAATATAATAATAATTCAGCCATGTTGGAGTATCTGGGTAGTAAAAAAGGTACAAACTTTTGCATTATTATATAAGTAGAAAAATAGGGCAAAAGCCTTGGTTGAATGACAAGAAATACTATACAATTTTAAACCAAATAACAATCATAATTTAAATATATATAATCAACACACCTCCACAAAATAAACGAATACTGTACATATCAATTATTATTATACGTCAAAAGTATTATCATTGCAATTCAGAGAAAATGCCACCAGCATGATAGGAACGCTACCCATGGTTGTTGGCTTGAGCACTTGAGTTACCTATAAGCTCGATGCCTTGTAGGTGACTTAAGTTTTAGCTGTATAGATTAATTATAGTAACATAGTTTAAGAAAATATAGGCAATTGCCTCGTAGATATTATTCCTTTATTAACAACTAGCTGTCCCGGCGACCTTCGATCCGCCTAACAGTCAATGAATGTGCATATTTAGGAAGCCATACCCGGCATGCGTTACAATGTCACGTGACTATATTATTACAACCTTCATGTTTATGTTTGCCTAGTACTTTACCAAATCCGAGTGACGTATGAGAAAATGGAAAGCATGTCGAAATGTAAAAAAAATTTAAAGAAATGTACGTTCTTAAAAAGTATTCTATGTCCTTCTCCTGGCTCTAAACTACCTCCTTGCCAATTTTCAGCTAAATCGGTTCAGCCGTTCTTGAGTTATAAGTGGAGTAACTAACACGACTTTCTTTTATGTATATAGATATTTAAAATATGTAAATTTTTTACTCTTATATACTTAGAGGTATACATTATGTATAATAATGGCAGTTTGATGGTTTAAGGCGTATAATGCTTTAACCTAGTTTTCAGATGTGTTCTGTGATGAATGAAACGTAAAATTTTATAATATCTACAGCTATCAAATGAAATGAAATAACATCAAATGAAATGGTTGAAAAACACTCTCCAACGTAACCCTGGTCTAATAACAGGCTCCTTAATTGGGCCAACTCCAATCAGCAAATCGAATTGCGATATACCATTTATTAATTGCACTTGTGCCAAGCCCCTGTTTCTTACTACGGCAAAGACAGCGTTTCGAAATCGCGGCACAACTTGGAGAATTGCCAAATGAGTTAATGGTTGATAAACTAAGGGCAAGGAGAGATCATTTTGTACCGATAGAGGAACGTAACATTTGCCTTCCAACTTTTAATAATTCTAAAGTCGCTGATTTTTTTACACATGCTTTATTAGGTGTATTTAGTAGCTAACCATCTACTGTTAATACAAACCTATAAGGCATTATGTGAATCCATTATCAGATACTGCATCTGCATCTGGGGCAATGCTGGAAAAACAGATTTAATTTCTGTAGAAAGAGCACAACGTGCGGTATTAAAAGTCCTTATGTACTTACCTTACAGACATCCTACCACAGCTGTCTACAATAAAGCGCAGGTACTTTCTGTAAGAAAAGTGTTTATTTTTCAAGCCTTAAAACGATACCACAAACTCGTAGTGCCTTTATTACCTGTTTCCAACAAACGTGTAGACCGATGTCCTGTGCCCCAAGCTTGCTGTAAAATTGCAAAAAAACATTTTGACTATGTAGCAACATACCTATATAACAAGTTAAATAAATTAAATACCAACAATAACATTATAAAATTATCAAATAAAAGATTTCATAAAGTGATACACACTTGGCTCAGCAAATTGGACTATGACGATGTAGAAAGAATACTAAGTAACGTGTAAGTAGTATTAACATACAGTCACGCAAATGCACACATCATCCACACTAAAACACACACCTACACACCACACACACACACACACACATACACACATACACACACACACACACACACAAACACACACGCATACAAAAGCAGAAAAATCTTGTAACTAGCATGTAAGATTGACATGTAATTGAGCCACAAATGGGAGAAGACACTGGTCCCTGAAACACAGTTTTTAACTACATCAGGGGCCACTGGCTTCATAAACATGACTTGTAAGAATCTTGTGTCAATAAATTATTATTATTATTATTATTATTTAAAGCTTAGATCAGAAAGTTAGGAAAAACCCATACAAAAATGTAAATATAAAATTTAAGTTGAATATTTTGATTTAATTCATCAATTAATTTGCATTTATCTCGTATTTTTTTATTGAAATTTAGTGTTTCCCATGTAGTTCCATCTAAATTTGATCAAGATCTGATAAGTAGTTTTTGAGTTATCCTAAACAATGCATACTTCTGATCAAGGATATCGAAGATAAAGCAATGAAGTATTTTAAGCTTTGCTTGCGTTCAAATTATAAGATGAAATTCGAGTAATACTTAGCATGAAAAATGTTAATAGTCGTTTATCTTAAGAAATTAGCTTTCTTTAACTGTACAGTATTAAAATACTCTACGACTGAGGTGA
The DNA here is from genome assembly GCA_948107665.1 of Lomographa bimaculata. NCBI lineage: Eukaryota > Metazoa > Arthropoda > Insecta > Lepidoptera > Geometridae > Lomographa > Lomographa bimaculata. The sequence goes on along the minus strand of OX403592.1, from coordinate 3,786,574 downwards.
ATGTTGCTTTTGTTTCCATTTTGTGAGCGTCTACTAGAGTATTAAATTTCAGTAAATGGGTTCACTGACTTGATTGTAAGCTTATGCCTTTGTACAGTTAAATTGCTTTTTATAAGGGCTTATAACCCACCGAGACAGGATTATGTAGTGGAATAAAAGGCGATTTATAGGGTGGGTAGAGCTAATCGCAAGAGTCGTTAAATGTACGAATTGTGAGCTCGTATTCTAAGAATGTAAGTTGACAGTAAGACATTTTATTGCCTTCAAGAGGATAAAAATAAAAATAAATTCTCTCTGTATCTGTAAGATATTCTTTAGTTTTTGTTTTGGCTAATACAAATGTAGGTAGGCTGCCGATGCGGCAGTTATCAGAAAATGTTTCGATAGGATAATGGGGATTTTCATTTTGAATATGCATCCTACTAATATTATAAATCCGATAGTTTGTGTGTAAGTGTGTAAATATGTTTGTTCCCTCTTCACGCTTTAACGGCTGATCGGATTTGGATAAAATTTGTAATGTACATAGCTTATACCTAGGATTAACACGTAGAATATTTTTTAACTTGATAATAGCGGGGGAAGACGCGGGGCACGGCTAGTTTGTTTATACATTTTGATAGGAAATGTATGTTGAAAAGATTTTGTTATTTCATCTATTTTTTAGACTTGAACACTACTAAAAGTGGGAGGAAAAGGAAGCGCTGGAAGTGAATGGACCAGCTTTGCCAGCGTCGAACAACTATTTTGCTTGGCACAAGATAGAAAGACATTCGCTGAGCTAACAGCCATCTCTAGTAGTGGAGAGGCACCTAAAGAAGAAGAAGAATACTGCTATATGCTATATTATCTCTAAGGTTATATCTCTCTAAGGTTGCCAGGAAAAAATCACAGCTTAGCGATAAGGCCGCCGATTGTACTGCTATATTTAATTGTTTCTATTGTTAATTGTTATTTTTCTTGGTGTGCAATAAAGGGTATTTGTATTGTATTGTATCTCGTTGATAAGTCAGAAATTGAGTGTATAGGAGTGCAGTGAGTTCCTTCTGTTGTATGAAAACAGCCGTAGAAGGTACTCTCCGTTACGGCGTGAAGGCAGTGGCTATGGCCAAATACACTTCATCTAAGCATATTTTTATAACACGATTTAAACAGTTCTAATAAATTTTTTATCTTATTTGCATGGGCATTTAAATTACTGAAATGGTATTTTTAATTTGAAATTATTTTGATAGAAAAAAGGCAAATTAACCCTTTAAAACGGGCTTAAACGAAATATTATTACCTATTTACGATTTTCTATAGATTAAACCTATGGGAAAGACATTATTAAAAAATGGCTCATTATTTACAAAAAAAAGATGCATTTGCTTACTTCTTGTTGCCTCTTTTAGTTTGGCGCAAAGTGACAGTGACAGCTGTCCCAATTTATAGGTCACTAGCTGCGCCCCGCGGCTTTGCCCGCGTAAGTCCCGGACCAACCAGAATTCGGGGTTAAAAAGTAGCCTATGTCCTTTCTCAGGCTCTAGACTATCTGTGTACCAAATTTCGTTTAAATCGGTTCAGTAGTTTAAGCGTGAAAGCGTAACAGACAGACAGAGTTACTTTTGCATTTATAATATTAGTAAGGATAAGGATGAGCGTCCTAAGAAGTAAATTCCTACATTCTACCAGTGTTATATTTATTTCTATATTCTTTAGTGTCAAGCTAGTCCGGTTGTTAGTCGTAAGACTACAGTCGTTAAGCCATGTCGGATACCTTCAAACGGCCTGAAAAATCCTGACACTAGGACTACCCACTAGTCTATACGACAAGCAAGCAAGTATCAAGCTCTATAGACTATCTCGAGGAATAAAGTCCTTTAATCCAGTTAGTTTTACGACCCAGTTGGCGCAGTGGACAGGTCTCCACCCTCTACGCCGTGGGTCCTGGGTATGATTTCCAGCAGGAGCACAAATTCCTTTCCAAGGGATATTTGTGCTCCTGGTTCTGGATGTAATGTGTGTGTGATGTGAATGTTTCCGGCACCCACGATACAAATCTTTGAATTTAATGTGGGGCTGCGAGTAGAAATGCGTTTTTTTGTTGTATTTTTTCACCAGAACTCTCTACTAGTCCATACAGCAACAGTCAGTTGACGCACGCAATGAAGCATTTATGAGGAAAATCTTTGAAAAATCTCTCATAAGATGTTGTTTCCCGGTGGTTATACGACCCCAATTATGTGCAGTTTGTTTCGTACCATCGTTAAATAGGATTTATTTACAGGTAAAGCTAAAGATGGGGATAATAATAGGGGTTTTGTATCAAGGTGAACAAGAGAAAGAACGGGTCAAGATTAAAGGGATTAAGGGTATATTCACAACGGAGAGCCAGCTGATTGCGACCGGATAAGTCTTGTAACGTTGTGTTGAAAGAAAAAATGGGATTTGTTCTCGTGATTAAGGTAACAAACTTTAATATTATAGTGGTTCACAAGTTACTTTACTTTCATATTTATTTAATTTTTGAGCATAAAACAGTGAACTTATATGGAATAATGAAGAATCTATTAGCCTCATCTTATCAAAAAGTATTTGGTCAGGTCTAACCGGAAATAAACTCGAATTTTCAAAATGATTGAAACTTGATACATTTTTACTTATATTTTGAATAATACGGTCAAATACGTAAATGCTGGGTTCACACTCCAAATAAAAAATATAAGTACTCAAAAAATATTATATTGATGTAGTTTTTTTTTACTTTAAATTTGCCTTGGGGTATTCCAGCTTATATAATGACTTGTCCCTAAGATAGACGAATTTTCGTCAGCTTTGTAAAAGGGAAATCAAACGAAATCCCCCGGACAACGACGAATTGGAAAAGATCTAACTCCGTTGATGAGAGATGAAACTCCGTAAATAATCTGATTGGAGATCTTGCATGTCCGTCTGGGGTGGTTGCTGCTGTTTGGAGGAGTGGTCCTATGCCGAAGAGCAGCAAACAAACAAACAAACGCTTTCACACTCACAGCCCCACACTAAGTTCAAAGACTTGTATCGTGAGTGCCGGAAACATTCACATCACACACACATTACACCCAGGACCAGAAATACAAATATCCCTTGGGAAGGAATTTGTGCTCCTGCCGAGAATCGAACCCATGACCCTCGGCGCAGAGGGAACACAAACAGTAAAAATAGTAAAAACAAGCAAAGTGCAAACAGTTCTAATTCCAGCTAAAGCATAAAATTGCTAGTTAAATAAGGTATTGGGTATAATAATATAGATAGTACCTATGAATGTAATTGCAGTGACACTCGGGAATCTCGGGCGTTATGGGTGGGACACTTAGTTTATATGTAACATTGTGAGAAAACATGCTACTCAGAACTAAATTAAGAAAAAAAATACGTAAATACTGTGAAAATAATACTATGGCAAAATTTCCTATCAAACTTAATAAACAAGCACTTACAACTAATCGAACGTACCTGTATCACGGCAAAATTAACGAATAATTTATAACTCAAGTTGATTATGAGGCTAACTCAATTGTAAAATGAAATTAAAATGTCATAAAACGCCGCAGTGGCGGCAGCGCAGGCTTTAATCATCTTATTGTGGACGTACCTTATGTTATGCGATAGTCGTAATTGGACTCTGTTACGAAGTAAATTGGTGCTTTAGTTCAGTTATTTGAGGATAATAGCTATCTTTAGATCCAGAATCATCTTAGTCTTAAGATTTATGAACGAAATAGATACCGAGTTATAGCAACAATGAACCTTAAATCTTGGTTATAGTCTTTGCCTTTCAACACTGAAAATACAATTGAAGTAATAAAATTAATGTGTTGAAATAACGTAGCAGAAAAGGCAAAGTTGGATTAGTCGAATAACTTCAAAATTCTGGTGTGGTCTGTGTATGGCACTAAACTTTAGGGTAAAGAGATGTCCTATGCTTAGACACGCCTGATATGTTATTATTAAAACATATTTATATCAAACGGCATCTTAGCGTTGGCTATATTTTCTTTATTTTTATGCCCGATAGGCAAGTATTTCACCTCAATCTCACCTGATGGAAAGATGATGTTGTCGATGATGTAACATGTTTGCCTATAAGGTACCTATTCAATCTTGACTTGAAGAACTAAAAATATGTACATCTATACAAGACCTAAGTTACCTACATAGAATCGAGATTAAAGTAACTCAAGTTATATAATTATTCGTAATATTTAAATTCGCATAAATAATTTCATTTACTTTTTTGTAAATCTCTTTTTTTTTCTTTGCAGAGTGCCAATTGCCTATATTTCATAAAACTAAACAAAAGATATATATTTTATACATCTACTAAAAGAAAACTAGAGTTTGAAATGTATCACTTTGATAAGTAATTATAATTGGCCAGCTGCCAAAACATAATTTTTTTACTAATGGTGACAAATTTTTTACATCTCTCGTACCACGACTCTTTACCGCGGTACCAACTTAGAGCTCAAACAATGCAACAAAAATGAACACTCTTTTACAAACGAGAATGTTTCTGATTAAAGAACGCAACAGGAAATACAAAGTGCATATCAGAACCAGCTTCACAAATAAAAATAACAGAAGAGCCTGTAAGCTGTATATTTTTAGTAAGGTCTCATTAGAAGTGACACTTTCTCTTCTTTCCATCACTCAACTCGTTGTACTGCTTTTTGGCTCAATTGGGTGCGCGTTCGCCTCCTAAACAGCGAGCATCGGGGTCGATTCAATTTATGTTTTTGGTTCTGGATGTGATGTCGTGACACAAGTAATCGAATTTAATGCGGAGCTGTGAGTATAAAGTGTTTATTCGTTTATTGTTATTATTATTATAGCATAATGTAAGCTAACATTCTCTAAAATGTACTGTATAAATATATTTTTATAAAAGTTACATATTGGTCACTTCTTTTTCTCAGATTTACAGAACAGACCAAAAAATATACTTACATTTGCTCAGCTTTAAAAATGCGTGTTACAAATGAACTTAAATTATTTGTGGATTCTACAAATGATTGTTAACAACATTAAAGGTATATTTGAGCTCTAGTTAAACTATATAAATTCACATCAAAATGAGTTCACAAAATACCGCCTGTGTTCCCATTTCAAAATGTATACATTTTTAAATTTAAACTCATTGAATCAACGTTAATGTCACTTCTAGAAAGTTATCGACATCTATGTCAATGGTAACAGTTCAGAAACTTGGACTTAAAAAATCAACTGCAAGCATTTTCAATTCCTGCTTGTAATGAAACGGTGTTCATAACTCGAAGTGTCGTGCTTTGGTAGACTTTTGATTCCTTGCTAGCATGAAACTATCGTACTAGTAGTGTTATAAATGAGAAAGCTTAAAAGTGTGTTTGCGTAAAAGAGAAAATATGAGATTGGGTGACGGAGACATGGTTTCGTTGTGTGAATTTGTATGTACAATGAGCCTATGAGTTTTAGAGATTTTAACTTGTTGTGATTATTATATAGAATGATATAATATAATGGACCGTTTGTACCCGGAATGGGCATAAAGTATTTGAATGAAAGATACCTTTTTATTTTAGAATTTTGTGTAATTTGTAATTGATGATTATAGTACATACAATATAATACAATAACTCTTTATTGAAACCAATAATTAAAAAAAATACTAATAAATAGGTACAATGGGCGGTCTTATCGCTAAGAGCGATCTCTTCCATATATCTACATACATATGTTTCAAAAAGCCGACGACCGCGTAATTGTAAGCGATAGTTTTTGAGAGTAAAACATTTCATGGGAGGGCTTTGAAATTGTGATCCGCAACCTTTTTGTGTGGCGAAAAGAGGTCGGGTAACACTGAGATGAATAATTGTAATGTTTCCCTGGAATACAAAAGTATCACTTCAATCGTGTCTCTTTACGACCTTATTATTACCCTGTATTTTTTCACTTTTGCTGCATTCAAAAGGAGGTACATTTATATTTAGAAAAATGGTAATAGAAATAGAAACTATGTAGAGGCTGAACTCTATTTAAGTACCACACATTATTAGCCGTTGATTTAACCGCCAAGCAGCAGTGTCCAAACATAACTGTTCTTCGAAACGTTGGAAAATTACAGTACATAAGCACATTTTTACTTTTACCATATATTATTTTAGAGTGACAAGCTGTACAGCAAATGTACATTGCTGCGCAGGAATTTGAACTATTGAAATTTATAATTCTGATGACATTGTAATGGGTAATTGTGATGCTTGCCATTGTCAAGCGGCTTGACTGTAGATCGTCTCTGAGTCGCATAAAAAAAGATCGATTCCGTTCATAGAGCACAGAATATGGAAATCTATCTTTACGATCCCAGTTTTATGTTTTCCGTTCGTCCGCATCACGATTGGTGTTGCGGGCATGGAGCGTATTTGCTTAAGAAGATCACAGTTCAGTTTTCAGTCAGTTTTTTCAATAAACAAAACTTCTTGACTTTAAGTTAGCAACTGTGCTACGATCCCCTTTTCAATCGACTTAAAAAAAGGACGTTTTCAATTCGACTGTATGTTTTGTTTTTTGCATTTATGTTACGCGATATCTCCGTCTATTATGAATCAATTTTGATGTTTCATTGTTTGGTAGATCTTACTTCAGAGGTGGTCCCACATAAATTTTATCGAAATCGGTAAAGCCAAAACCAAAACATAAGAGCGGTGAAGTCGGTTTTTCTAAGCTTTGCTTGCATTTAATTATTATGTTACCTGATTCAATTCAGAAACCAGTAAAAAGATAGATTGACTACGAGAACACATAATTAAAAGAAACAAGAATACTAAAATGGTCGTTTTGACTTCTGTTGCTCTAATAAAAACCCCTCTATTTTTAATCAAACTAGTTTTTCCTTTAGTATTTTTAATGTACAGACATTGGTATGTTCTAATTTTATTATATGTATAGATATAAGTTATTCTTTCAAAGATCGAATGTCACCTCTTAACGTTATTATGCATACATCATGAACTTGCTGCTATAAATATTAAAAAAATTACACATGTGTGAGAAGTTCATATTTATTTTAATTTATTATGTAATGCCGTATTTTAATAATATGTTCATATAATCTTGATGGACGACCCAGTTGGCACAGTGAACAGGTCTGAGCCGCCCTTTGCGCCGTGGGTCCAGGGTTCAATTCCCGGCAGGAGCAAAAATTCCCTCCCTAGGGATATTTGTGCTTCTGGGAGTAATGTGTGTGTGATGTGAATGTTTCCTGCACCCACGTCACAAGTCATTAAACTTATTGTAGTGATTTGAGTGTGAGAGCATTTATGTTTATAGCATGAAATATTGTAAGTATAACGTAAACATTCGCATAAAAAACATATAAGGAAGGCAATATACTATAAATTCAAAAAACCGACGGCGAAAAATTTGAATCTATTTAAGACACTTTGTTTCTTAAGATGAATATTACGATACTTTAACTGTCGAAATCCATATTCATATTCTTTATTGCAAACATATACAGTTACATTAAAACTAGGTACATGTACCCTGCAAGGGTTTATCCATCTAGCCGTTTGGAAGATACGAGGAATTAAAGTCATTTACAAATATACCTACATAATAAATGTAAAAGATACGCGCGAAAAACATAACCCTTCCTTAGCACTCGGGTAAAAAACGAGACGTATATTCCCTATTGCCTTTATGGTTTACACAAGGTGTGTTTTCATGAAAGTACCACAGCTATAAAATCTAATCTCATTATCATCAGACAATGATATAAACTGCCAGGATACGGCTTGCTCGTTAAAATAACAAACGACGCAACCAAACCTTTGGCTCGTCTTTACTTGGCAACCTCCCTTTCGTTGCAAAGCAGATGTTGGTAATTTTATTACACTTAGTTCTGGCACTCGGGAGTTATCGTTTGAATCAGCCGCTGTTGGCTGGATTTGGCTGCTTATGATATTGGGCTATGTTCTTGATAGTCGTATGTAGTATTTAATAACTACAAAGGCAATATAGGCTCCAGTATTATATATATTTCTCTTTTAAAATGTTTACTATAGATAGGCAAACTTTTGACCACTACCTTACCTGATGGTAAGCGACGATAGTCTACGATGAAGCAGGCTTGCCTAGAAGATACCTTTTTCATTCGCGACTTGAAGACTCTCATATTGTAAAACACCGAATCAGGCAATGAGATCCATTCTTTTGCGGTTTGCTCAATGAATTTGGAAGCGCTTCAAAGGCAAAGCCGCGGAGCACGGTTAGCATTATATATATTACAAGCTTTTATATAACTTGCAATGTAACTATGTTTGCTCGGGTGGAATCTTGCAACTCCATTTTGAAGCAGATATCTTCAACCGATTGAGCTGAAATTTTGTATTTACGTTTAGTTTGGATGACAATGCATTGTTAGCTGTGTGACGTCATTGTAAATCCAACATGGCGGAACACCCAAAATGGCGGACATGTTATTTTTAATGCACTCTTACATTATGGGTATCAAATGAAAGGACTTGCTGAGAATAACTTAAAAAACAAAGTGACGTCACTCTACATTCAATAGGAATTGCAGATAAAAGCAATTTTTTTCAGTTTTAAACAAGTAGCTTATTTATACTATAATTATTACAGGTTCACTGTATTAGATGACTATCTGAAGGTACTAACTATTTGCATTTTCTGTTAAATTCTAGGTGTAATTCAAGTGTAATTCAAGGTAGTAATTCAAGGTGCATCCAATGAATTGAAGCAAAAAAGAGTAACAAAACTTTTAGGTCTAAAGACAGTTGCCAGCACAAAATTCTATGGTTGCCAGACAATAAAAACGAAAGAACAGGCGTTGTTATGTACAGTTTACATTCGGCGATGGAATCCGACGTCATTTGGTGGCCGTCCAAGTGGTGTTACGTAGCGCATTTACTGCTATTATTGTTAGACGCAAGGTTGCTTTTAGGGTAGGACAGTAGCGCAGATTTTGGCCGAATAAATTACTTCCAATATAATCAACAGCTGGATAGCCCGGATAGATAAGTACTGAATGAATTGACTGAAGAATGAAAAGACATGCTTAAGCTTTGTTTGTTTGATTAAAAGGTTCGTAAGAATGATACATATTAGGGATTTATTCGATTTCACACGCGGTTGTTTTTTCGTACGCGAGAGACCGGCGTATCAGCAGTACACGTTACGTCTACGCGCTTACTCGGCTGATTAAGGAGCACCGACTGTACCTAACAATGCGACATAACAACCGTGATTGATATCGTATAAATCCTTAATATGAGCTTCGTCTCTCTATTTCGGTTGTGCGCAATTTTTTTTTTTTTTTTTTTTATTTGTGACAGGCTAGTGTTTGACCACTATCTCACCTGATGGTAAGTGATGATGTGATCGAAGCTGGTAAACACACTAGACCAGGAATACGCAGGCTCTCAAGGATAACTGCCGGAACACCGTATTTGGCTTGGCGGCAGACTTTCAACTTGATGGTGGTAAGCTACTTTGGTAGCAAGCCAGGCGAGTAACACACAAAATTCTCTACCACCTCTCAAATGTCACCTGATTAGCACCACCCGGGGACCACGTGTAGGGAGTCAGACTTAAGGGGTATCCTCCTACGGACGTGGGTGACTCAGCCCCCAATTGTTAACTTTAAGCCGGATCTTCAACCGGATATCAATAATTGCCGGATCTCCTTCTCACACTAGTACAATGTGGGAAGTTCTCTCATTTTATTATCGTCTTTACGATGTCAAGTTAGAGATTTATTGTGGTTCAGCGTTTGTGAAATATTTATGTAACAAAGCAGCTGCGCGGAAAAGATTTAAATGGAGGCTGTTTTGTGATACACGCTTTGTTTATACTCTAGCGTGAAAATGATCGATGTGGTATGCATATAAAACTGTAATAACATTATTTCAAAATCAAATCAAAATCAAAATTGTTTATTCACATAGGCCCCAAAGAGGCACTCATGAAAGTAAATGATTCTATTGCCAGATTCGCAAAATTACAGCCATCTCGAGAAGAACCTGGCAAAAAACTCGGCGGCGCATATTTTTCATTCATTTTTTTTTAAACATTCTTAATCTCTAACACATAATTTTATTAACCTAGGTGTTATTATGGTAGTCGCTAGAAAGCGCTTGTGCAGTTTGCCGCCATGCATCCTTTATTTAATGTAAAACCCACTTGAATGTGATCATAGACTTCAAATATCCCAATCATGCTTTTTTCTAAAATAGATTCAATATACACAAGTGACTCCGTTATACTTTTATAATAGTAAAAACAACTTTAAGATATTCCTATTTATACTTAAATACTAAAAGACGAAAAATTTTGTTTCGGGCTTCCACAATACAGGCCCTAAAGAAAGTGGAAAAAAAACATGTTAGTTGTATGTTATGTTGTATGTTATGTACAGCGCAACAGTTGGTATTCTTATATGGTTGTGATTGTGTGTGTGATGTGAATTTTTCCGGCACCCATGAAACAATTTATCGAACTTTGTGCGGGGCTGTGAGTATGAAAGCGTTTATTTAATTTTATTTATTAAGATGGGACTAGATCAAAATCAGATATACATTTTGTTTACTCCACTACTATATGTCACTGATTATCATCATATTCACTTTAGCACATCGGATACATTTCGGAGAGTGTGCTATGTAATTAAGCTATCTAATTCCTCCATCTCTATTCCATCATAGAACCACCAGACCTGCATTGCGACACCGATATATGGTGGACATTCCTCAAATGCGCACAAAGCGTTTTGCTTCCACGTTCATTATGCACACTGCAAAGGAGTGGAACTCCTTACCAGAGTCTATGTTCCCAGATAAGTACATTCTTGGAGTCTTCAAGTCGAGAGTGAATAGGTATTTTCTAGGCAAGCGTGTTCCATCGTCGACCGCATCGTCACCTAACATCAGGTGAGATAGTTGTCAAATGTTTGCCTATCACAGAAAAAAAACAGAACCTTTGTTTTGCTTTTTTTTTACTCCAATGAACACATCCACTCAAACTGTCAATATAATGGTTTTGTTATGTCTGTATAATTATAATGGTTTTTAGCAACATTTATAACCAAAACTCATGTAACACATTTGAAGAATTTGCGAAAAAAACACGGTCACATGGAAAAATAATCTCCTAAAAAAGGTAAAAACGTTATTAAGGACTAACGAGATAGCTTTTTCCGGTTCGATGCGTACGTGGGGCCACCCTATCGCTGAATTTGGTGTATTTTTTAGGACATTCGGTTTGTAAGTCGAAATTGTTCTCGGTTTTAATTCCGGATTTTTGTGCGTTCGTATTCCGTGCGCGTTTTGGGTGGAGCTGGGTGAATTTATGGAGTACTTTCCTATTATCTTTTTAGTGAGATGTTTCTATAGTCTAGTTGGTTGCACGGAATTTTATCGGCCAAATGTAACGTGCGGTTATTTGTCTAAAATTGATTGGTTATTACATCTGTACATACTCAATATCTCTATACATATATATAATTTTTCGGTACGTGTGTATGTGACTGTTCTTTTCAAATTCAAATTCAAATCTTTATTGCATTCTCTAAATGTAGATAGGTGGTAGAAATAAATTACAGTACATTAGAGACCCTGTTGGGCAAAACAATTTAGAGCAGAGGAGGACGACATGCTTTATTAATCATAATGTAACAATTTAAATCATAATAAGATGTCATACTGATGTGTTTTTTTAAAAACCAGTTTTTACTTTACTCGTAGCGTATGTAGATACCACCCTTGACTATATTATTACCACCTCGTTACGTCGGATGAGATAGGGGTTAATCGCTAGCAAAAATAGGTCTTAAACCAAGCAAGGTCAAAAGTACCTGCAACCAACGAGCATGTATGAAAAGACCCATGAATGTAGGAGAGGCGATAGATGTGTGTCAGGATCGTAGAAGATGGAGAGATGTGATCTCTGCCTACCCCAATGGGAAAGAGGCGTGACTATATGTATGTGTGTAAAATAGGCTTAGGATATTCACATAATACCTATCCGTTTATAAATTGAATCATAAAACGTAAGTATGTCTCAAAACAAATGAGCATTTGTTTTAAATAACATAAAACAAACGAATTCACACTCACAGCCCCACACTAAGTTCAAAGACTTGTATCGTGGGTGCCGGAATCATTCACATCACACACACATTACACTCAGAACCAGAAGCACAAATATCCCTTGGGAAGGAATTTGTGCTCCTGCCGGGAATCGAGCCCAGGACTCACGGCGCAGAGGGCAGACACCTGTTTACTGCGCCAACTGGGTCGTTTTAATTAAATTTGCATTCCGTACCGCTGAACAAAAACCAATTTCCCCAAACTACTTATTTAAATGTAAACATCAAAGGAAAATTCAAACTTAGCGCAGAAATTGGAATCCCTAAACATTTCGGTACAAAACAAAGGTTTTATAATAATTAAGATTTTTCAATGGGTTAGGCCAAAGTAAAAGACAAGGCTCACAACAAATTTGCTAAATAATTTCGTTAAATTCAGGCTTTTTGATTATTTACTTTAATTAAAGTTCTAAGAGAACCTTTTTTTACATTAATGATGAAACTGGTCTGGTTTGTTGTACTTATAATTTGCTATGTTGAACCTCAGTCCTCATCATGTATATAATTATGTAAATATATATGTATGATTTCACACTAACAGCCCACGCTAAGTTCGATGACTAGTGTCGTGAGTGCCGGAAACATTCACATCACACACATTATCACAACCAGAACCAGAATCACAAATTTTTCTTTGAGAGAAAGCTTGTGTTCCCGAATCGAACTCGATACCTAATTAGAAGGCGTACGCTCAGACAACTAAGCCAACGGGCAGTTCAAATATATAGATATATTTTCTTATTATATTGGGGCTTAGTATAGTAAATCTTGTAACATTCAGGGGGCTGAGTCACCCACGTCCGTAGGAGGATACCTCTTAAGTCTGACTCCCTACACGTGGTCCCCGGGTGGTGCTAATCAGGTGACATTTGACAGGTGGTAGAGCATTTTGTGAGTTGCTCGCCTGGCTTGCTACCTAAGTAGCTTACCACCATCAAGTTGAAAGTCTGCCGCCAAGCCAAATACGGTGTTCCGGCAGTTATCCTTGAGAGCCTGCGTATTCCAGGTCTAGTATGTTTACCAGCTTCGATCACATCGTCACTTACCATCAGGTGAGATAGTGGTCAAACACTAGCCTGTCACAAATAAAAAAAAAAAAACAGTACCGGTAAATAAGTTTATCATCGCTTTTCACCCATAACATTACATTGAGCGTTATAACAGGTAAGACATAATATTTTTCATAAGAAAAACCACTCGCAAGTAAAATTTACAGTTATATAATACCAATACAAGATCTAATATATAAAATTCTCGTGTCACAGTTTTCGATGCCATACTCCTCCGAAACGGCTCGACCGATTTTGATGAAATTTTTTGTGCTTATCCGGTATCTATGAGAATCGGCCAACATCTATTTTTCATCATCATCATCATCATCGCTTTTCATCATTATCAACGCGGGTGAAACCGCGGGGCGCAGCTAGTAAATGTCTAATTATAAATTTATAGATAGAAAATAGTTTTAAAATATCATGTCACTATTAAATTTAAATTTGATGAGTGCCGCCTTAAATCCCATATTCTTGGCAAGATATCATCAAAAATGAAATTAATGTAAGAATTAGGCTTTCCATTGATACAAAAATTAAAAGTTACACAAATTCATGCTCATTCATTTATCAATTCGTCATTTGTAGAAGAGATGGTTCTTGATAGATGTAATATGCTCCGACATTATAATAATATTATTATAGTTTACTTAATAATTTCTTATTTAGGTAAGTAAATCGGTTTAAGCTATTGACAGTCATGGTAGAATTGATACACTCACAAAAGTACAGCGACCCTAAAAAATTACTCTGCTCGTTGGAATTTAATAAATTCTTGGACAAATTCACAGTGTGAAACTATTTTGTCTCGAAAAGGCAACAAAATGAGTCTTTGTAGAGTTTCCCACCTCTGCAGTGCAATTCATCTAACTCCCACTTAACAACGATGCCCTGTTAGATAGAACCGTTCTACATTTCACGTCATAATTTATTTACTGCAAACTTTGGAAGAAAGCCAAAATGGATCCGGTAAAACGAATCTACGGTATCAGCAACTCTCCGCTGTTACCGAATAAACTCTGTTACACGAGGCATTTATATTCTTTTTGGAAATATGGTATGATGGCAGGTTGGGCGTTTTAAACGCTCATCTAAGGAAAAATCGTAAAACGGTAAAACGAATCTACGGTATCAGCAACTCTCCGCTGTTACCGAATAAACTCTGTTACACGAGGCATTTATATTATTTTTGGAAATATGGTGTGATAGCAGTTTGGGCGTTTTAAACGCTCATTTAAGGAAAAATCGTCCAGACTTTGCGCTCGTTTTCATCTCTATTAAATTCTCACCTAGATCACAAATCTTGTTCCCATTCTTAAGCTAACTTGTTTACTCTTGATCATGCCTTGATTATTACTGTCTAGTGCAATACTATTTGATAATAATTAAATATCTGATTCAAAAGACTAATTAATGACTAGTTAGAAATTGAAAGCTAGCTACACTTACTGAAAAGTGAGATATTAATCAAGTGGTATATTGGTCAAACGCTAGCCTATCCTATTATTTTGCCTCCTAAACCTCAGGGCAAGAAGTAAGCTATTAGATTTAAAAAATAAATGAAGAATTTATCCATATAAGATTAAGACAATTTTTGAGATTCCACAGTTTTACGAGATTTCAAAAACAGTCTGTTACTTACTCGTAGTATCCTTTAAACTCGTGTTTGGCCCTCATATCTTTGCTTATACTTAAACATTATTATATACTTATTTTTAAATTCAAATGAAAAAGTTTAGTGTAAAACTAAGTAGTAGGAGAAGATGTAAAGAGATTGTACAAACTGACTGTTTTGAAATTAGAAAGATTAAAACCTTCTTATTTCACAATTACTTGGAAAATGCGTCAAAGAATCGCTGCATGTGTAAAATCCTTACGTTTAAATTTGAAAATAACGTGATCCTACGACTTCATTTAAATTGTTACATACGCTCTTGCAGCTTAAATAAATATGTAGTTAAGGGCTTAGTTAAGTGTTGGTCGTACACATTCGCAATACTTTAATTTGTTTGCTAGAGCTAATTTTTGCGCTGCATATTTTTACATCACGGCTTTAAATGATTTTTACATTAATTATGAGAGATTATTTGTTTTACTGAATCAAAAAAACTAAGTTGGAACAGCAGCAGTTTCGACAAGAAAATTAGTTTATATAAATAGTACATACCGTTTTTTAATAAAAATTTAATATAACTTACACTAATATTATAATTCGGAAAGTTTGTTTCTAAGTACGTAAATGTGTAAGCAGATTTTTTTGAGCATGGCTAGTGAGTAATATATTTTGGCTTCTCCCATGTGGACAAATACTAACCCACAAAATAAACTTATCTATGTTTTTATTAGATATATTTATTCTACCAACATACAAACAGTTCTGTGGCTGAAATGTAGAACTTATTTACAATACAATACAATACAAATACTCTTTATTGCACACCAAGAAAAATATTAATTAACAATAGAAAAAATATCAATATAGCAGTACAATCGGCGGCCTTATCACTAAGCAGCGATCTCTTCCAGGCAACCTTAGGATGGAAAGGATAAAAAATAACTTATTTTTACATTGTGAGTTTTAAAAAGCTTTATATTTTCCATATATTTTATTCGCTTATTTTATATGATTAACTATTAAATAAAAAAACAGATCAACAGCTAGATTACCTTTTCTATTTAATTTGAATCGCAGATTTCCTTTCATTACTGACTATCAACTTGCCTAATTATTATGAATCAAATTGCTTATAGTACTTAGAAATTACATATACGCTTTTACACTCACAGCCCCATATTAAGTTCGATGACTTGTGTCGTGGGTGCATGAAACATCACAACAGACACACACAATCTAAACCGTAACCAGAAACGTAAATTTTCCTTGGCGAGAAAACCTGTGTCCCGAGCCAGGAAGCGAACCCGATGTTCGAAGAAGGTGAAACAGGGTTGCTTAGATGGCGAACGCACAACCAAATAAGGCCCACGGGCAGTTCAAATAATGATGCTTCTATATTTATGAAGATCTGTAGGTACCTCTTGGCATGCATGTCCCATCTTCGGCCGCATCGTCACTTTCCATCAGGTGATATAGTGGTTAAATGCTTGCCTATCCAGCACAAAAAAAACATAGTTTATAAAAACTTGTTAGTTGCTACCAATGGATGTTACCACCTAAACTCACAAATTTATAACAACATCTCAAATTAACAAACAGTCTTTGTACCTATTTATTATAAGTATTCGTTTGAATTTAAACATTATAATTAAAGACTCAAAGAAATATGTCAAACTATAGGTGACGTTACGTACTATTATATGTACATAAAAAACCGTATTTAAATTTTATTATTCTTCAAGTATAATCAAAACAAACAAACGCATTCACACTCACAGCCTCACACTAAGTTCAAAGACTTGTATCGTGGGTGCCGGAAACATTTACATATCGCACACACAAATACACCCAGAACCAGAAGCTCAAATATCCCTTAGGAAGGAACTTGTGCTCCTGCCGAGAATCGAACCCAGGACCCACGGCGCAGAGGGCGGAGACATGTCCACTGCGCCAACTGGGTCGTTCATGATATTAGTGTTCCTTTCCAGTAAACATAACATCGTAAAATTTTGATATGAAATATCTTAGCAAAGCCTTTATAATACTTAGCTCCTTTATATCTTGTAATAAATTGCCTGTCTTTTGTTTCTTTACTCTAATCAAACTTTGCCTTAAATCCACTAAAACAGCGTTTTATTGAAAGCAAAGAATTTAATATCATTGAAAATTAATCTATCCCATAAAATCTGTTACACGTTGAATTTATTATATTATTTTATGTGGGTCTAAGCGACCAATAAATAAAATAAAATAATAAATAGTTAAATGCGAAATGAATGTACGAATTATTCAGTGGAGATGCAGTTTAAATAAATCATAACATACTTAACATAAACGCTTTCACACTCGCAGTCCCACACTAGGTTCGATGACTTGTGTCGTGGGTGCCGACATCACACACACTATCACAACTAGAACCAGAAACACAGATTTTCCTTGGAGGAGAAAACCTGTGTTCAGGCCGGGTATCAAACCGGATTTCCCTGCTTAGAAAGCGAACGCCACCCAACTAAGCCAACGAGCATTTCAAGTATGCAGGTATTTTGTTAATACCGGCATAATTTTAAAATTATGCATGTCTTTATAGACTGCCTCAGTTTCTTTTTAATTCATCCAAGCAACAGTAACTCAATTAAACATAAATATAAATATAAAAAAATGGTATTCACCTGATTCAGCAATCTGGACAACATCAGCCCCCTATCTCCCGGTCTATAAAGACTACCTCATTTTCAGGTATTTTGTTAATACATCATCGGAGCTGAGACACACACACACACACACACACACACACACAACACACGACATTCATATTATATTGTAAACAGCTGTTATATTGTTAATTAATAGATTATATTGTTAATAGTTTCATGAATGGGAAAAGACGTTGGTTCCTGAAACACAGTGTAAACTACATCGGGAACCAGACTCTGCAGGTTCTGTATTATCTAAATGTATGTCAATGAATGTTTTGATTGATTAAAAATCATAAACATTTTCACACGCATAGCCTCATACTTAGTTCTATAACTTGTGTCATGGGTGCCGGAAACATTCACATCACACACTTAAATGATGAACTGATAAAAATATATTTACCAAGGCTTATATGGCCATTTTTATAGCCCACAGCAAAGAGATGAGGGAACATTTCAATTTCAATTATTGCTTATTCAACTTGTGGCTGTGCTGAGTTATTCTAGTCTATCCCGATTTTTTATGGCTTTTGTTAATTATCCGTGTTACGTTTGTAAAATACGCTTGATTTCGGCACTTATTAATTGACGTAGTTGGTTACATCAGTAATGTTTATTTGTTTTTTAGATTTTCCTTTTATTCCGTATTTAATTTTGTTTTTGCTGATTTGTTGTGTCGATCCTTAATTAAGTGGTGATTGGTAAAACTACACATATCTACTTTGGCTAGTACCAGTTTTCACACTGAAGGAGTAAAATTTTTGAGTATTTTTTTTTTTTATTAAAATTCTTACTTTTGTAAAGAAAACGTTTTCTGGTAGTCATAATAAAAAATACACAATCATACCCAGAACAAGAAACACAAACTGTTTTAAAGAGAAATCTTTTGTTTTCACTGAGAATCGAACCCGATACCCGCTGCTTAGAAGGCGAACACGCACCTAACTAAGCCAACGGGCGGTTCTGGTACCTCGCTGGTCGTTGCTGTTTTTTAATTTTTGATAAAAATAAAACCAAATTAAACGTAAGTCACACTCATCACCATAGTCGAAATTATTGTCTGATATAAGTAAAATAATCTGATTGTCAAGTCAAATTGAGACAAGTAAAATTTTCGTAAGGTTAATCGTGCGTTTACAAAAAGAAAGTTTATTTAATTTAAAATCTTCACCTAGGATTTTTTTTTGATGGCTTAATCAATTCTAAATTTTGTTTTTTTCCCCAGAACACTGCTTATCATTACGTAGAAAAAAATCTATAATGATTTATTTTAAGAACACACTCGTGCATTGAATCGTTCGCAGAACTTTCCACGACAAAAGCTCTATCAAAAGTCTCCAAAGTGAATTTATAACCGTTCTTACTTGAAGCGAGTGCAAGAAGAAAAGTAGTCTAAAGGAGTGAGCTAAAGAACTTAAAGACAGTTAAACTACTGAACAATTTGACTTATTCGCCTGGAAATAGGTCTTGGTTCTGAAACAAATGAGCGAATCAGTCAAGTGAACGAACTAGGGATTTTCTTTACTAGGTATTTCGATTTTGAAATAAAGTGGAGGATTTAAAAGATCTAGCGGAGATTACGAGAGTTTATCTTTGAACACAGATGTTTGGTTTTAGATAAGATCTTTTTGATAGATCATTTTTTTAGTCTTTTATAAGAGGAGACAAGAACGTCAATTGTTGGTAAGCGTCACTTGTCTAAAAAAATACTTCTGCCTGTTATTCAAAATCAGTAGTACTTGCACAGAGCTGCTTTTTGACCTTTTTATGGTTTTTGACCGATCGGTAAAAGATTGCCGCCCTTCAGGGATCAAAAATTACCTTGTTTGTTGGCAAAGTTTTTTTATTCAGCCCTATTTTTTCTATCCGCAAGAGGTCTTTACGCCCTTCCTTCCCTAAGGAAGTTTACCCCCTTAATGCTGGCTATAAAAGCTACATATAAAATAGAGGAATTAGGAACGATTTCATTACACATTTCTTGACTCGTATGTACTTGTTTTGTAGCAGTTGTCTTCTATCTCACGTGACGAATCACAGTCGTTCACCAATTTCGGACGGAAATCTAGCCTCATCTACATGAAAGCGTACAATTTATCTCCTCTGGAAATGTACCAAGTCCAATATTCGTCATCGAGCAGGGCCATTTATAAACCGGCGGCATCTGCTGGTCTCATATCGCTATTGATATCGTACCTATTCATTCACCAGAGGCTTTGAGCTGACAAACTGCTATAACACAATAATTTTACATATCAAAGATAAACTCAAAGAGGGGATAATACTATAACGACATTAACAAAAAAAATGACTTAACTATTTATCTCCCAAGATTTATTACGGAGTAGTAGGTTGGGCATCTACTTTCTAAGCAGCCGGTCTCAGGTTCGATTCTTGGTGGGAACACAAGTTTCTCTAAAGAGATTTGTGTTGCTGGTTCTAGATGTGATTGTGTTTGTGATAAGAATGTTTCTATCACCCATGATACAAGTCTACGCTTTATGAGTTTGAAAGTGTTTCATATTTATGATGTGATCGATCAAAGTGAGATCTCTAGGTAAACTTGGGTAGTTCGACTCCTTGTTCGTCCGTCCATCTGTCAGAGGAATTAAGCGTAAAAATTAAACATTTAAATTAAGTGAATGAAAATATTAAATATGAAATGAAATGAAATACATTTATTTGGCACTAAGGATAAGATAAACAAACAACAAAAACATGAAATAGACAATAAAAAATAAAAAAAACAGCTTATAAAGGTAATTAGGCATAAGTAAAAAAAAAGTGCCAAAAGGGTCGTGACTCAGCATTATTGCCAATAGGCGCTGATTTTCAGTCACAGCCCAGAGGTGGCGGATCTAAAACAGTAAAAATATAAATATATATATATATATGTATATATGTGTATAATATCATATTACATTATTATAAATATATAAAAATACAATAAATATATAATAAATAAATAAATAAAATAAGTCTAAATAATATAAAATATACACATACATATACACAAGCATATAAATTTACATATGTATAAAATGAATAACAAACAAGCAAAATTAAATAAACAGGACAATATTTTGAGCAAACTACAATTAAATAAAATAAATAAATAAGTGATTCCTTTAAATGCTGCCACATATGCTGAGTATTTTAAAAAGTACGCTAATTAAAAGAGACAAGACAATGTAGTGCCGACAGATTTAGTTATCAATGCTTAATAATAATCAATGTTTTAATTATAAATCTATTATATAAAGGAAATGTCAGCATTGATACCTTCGTGCTGCCTCTGCGCATCTATCAGGAACTTTCTTAGCTTAATTCTGAAAGTGTTTAAGATTTTGATGCTTCTTATTGGTGGTGGCAAGTTATTCCAGCACTTTGTAGCAGCATAGCAGAAACTACCTTTAAAAGCCTTGGTGTGGTGTCGCGGGATAGAAAGCTGCTGAGAAGCATGCCTTCTAGAACACTGCCTAACTTCAGAGATCCATCTTAATTTGTTGTGCAAGTATGAAGGATTTTAATAGACACTCACCCACCCACACGCAAGTGGGAAGCAACATAATATTTTAATTTTTCTGCCCGGATATTGTTGAATAGATCTTTGTAAGTAGAGAACGGAACTGTTAGGTCTACATTAGATAATAACATTTTGGTAAACTCGCTCGCGCTGCTATCGAGAGTTTCCTGCTCTGAGATTTAACCAGACGCAGAATTAAAACAAAACAAAGCACGCGGTGCGAGACAAAACATTCCAAATCAATCCAAACTCAGATAAGAAGGGGGATGGATAAATTAAAAACGCCAATAGGGTAAATTGCGACGTCAATCAGTTGCTGCGTCACGGTAACTGGTAATCAATCTTCATGGCTTGAGAAATAAATGGTATACAGAGGTACGAAAGAAATAAACGAACGGAACATAGGAAAGTGCCGAAGTGAATTATTGCAATACAATGTTTACTTTTGAAAACCAATTTATCTTAACTGTCAATCTATACAAAATTGAAAAGTGTGGTGAGGTGTCTTACCTTACAAGATGAAACTGGTCAAAATCTAAAACAATAGATTATCTATTTAAAAACAAAAACTACTTTGTTTCTTCATATTTTTTTTTACCGGACCTTTTCTCGTAAAGGTCCTGAAAAGAATTAAATGTAATAGTTCATTATTACACATGTATCATATTTTCTAATTCTTTAATTTGATTTTCACCTAGATTGTATTTGACCATTTTGAATATTTATGCCACTATTTTGTATATTGAGTACAATGAACACTATTTTGTTTTATTCATTTATTGAGACAAATTCAGCAATACCACCTTATTTGTGACAATCGGTTTCTTTTTTTGGACAATATGACGGAACACACGAACATGGATAGCTACATTCATATTAACACACACACAATACACACACTGCTTAAATCATAACCCTCCTATTTGCTTTTGCATAGTTATTACAAATTACATCTCGAAGCATATCGAGAGACATCCGCACTGAAATTGCCTTACAGACTGGAGAATACGTTAGTTATTTCTGCCTGTATTGCGTGCTGTGTAGTGATTCTATTGCTACTCATTGGCAGTCTTAACGTAGAGGTAAAAATCATCTTTCTAACTCTTCTTCTATTCTCCGTCTATGCGTTTTGCTCAATCGCTCATAGATTGACTAAAATACAGCACATAATTATGTCACAGTCATTACTGACAAACAAGTTTATTAGAAACTAGCATTGTAAAATACTAGTCTCTAAGAAACAATTAATAATACAAAAAATTTGGAGTCTCTGTTTACCAAATATTTACCGGGAGTTGCAGAAATATGGACACTTGACTCCGAAAGAATACAATCTTTTTTTGGAGCATTCAGATTGGGGTCAAGTGGACCCTGAAAGAATACACTTCTTTTTTGGAGAATTCGAACTTAAACATATTACTCTGTTCAGCCTTGGGAAATAGTCATTTAACTGCCAATAGCTGCTAAAACATCGTTTAGAGTTTCGTGATTTTTCAGAGCTCTACAAACTACAGCTGTTTTGCGGTAGAATGGTAAATAGCGATTATTAGAAATGCCCCCATCGAGAAAAAACCTCAAAAGTTCCACCTATTCCCTGTGGTTGTGACACGCGTTAATCAAAATAAAGTTGCACATGTCCGGGTTTTAAACTATTTACACAAATAGTCTAATTAGACTATTAACATTTTATTATAATCCATGTAACGTTACAGAGATACCTCAATTAAAATATACATACTAGTCTACATATTATACTCGTAAGTTTGAAGTTCAAATTGGACAGCAAAAATAACAAAAAATATATAATTTAAAAAAATTTAAACGTAAAGTTATCACACAATAACATTTAAAAAATAAATTGACATTGTAAATATCAAATCTAGGGTATCGAGCTGCAAAAGAAACATTTTTAATTTTTCATTTTTTATCTAAATATTTACTTTTGTATTTTATCATGCATACAGCTTGATGATAAAACTAAGCTTTGCAGTTTTATCATGAAGTAAATGTCAAAAAAAAAAAGTGTAACTCGAGGTGTTTACTATAGTTGCCTCTGAAGACTACCTTTCTCTAGGCTCCATCATTAGATCCAAGGTACCAAACAGTTAAATTTTAATATGTGTTAAAAGCTACTGCTGAAATCTAATTAGATACATCGTGTGTTAGCTAATATAAAAGTATGAGAAATTGTTTCGTAGTTATCATTTTCAGCGCTGTTACAATATTCTTAGCATGCGTGAAATACTAAAGTATTTCATATTCTTCTTTCCCATTCTACATTTTTATTAAAGTACCTTCTCAGTGCAGCTCATAGTATGTAGCTCAGGATGAAATCGCAGTATGAACGTAAAGCCGACGTGAATAGGACGTCACGTGAGTAGTAAATATGGCGCTTTATTTAGCTCGTTCGCATATTTCTCAGTTGATTTGATGGGGTTTCTATTGGAATCTTAATGTACTCGTATCTACAACGACAACTATTTCAAACTTACATCCCTGCATTTTATTCAAAGATTTTTTCAATTGTTATCATTTGGGAACATTTGTCCATCAAGGCAAGCTAGTCCCACCGAATCTTAAAATAAAACTCATGTTGAATGTGTGTTGGTATCACGCCTGCCTTCTAAGTAGATGATAACGGGTTCGATTCCGGGTGGAAATAGAGGTTTTCTCGAGAGATATATGTGTTTCTGGTTCTGGATGTGATTGTGTGTGATGTGAACGTAAAAGAGAGATTATTTACCTACGATGTGAATGTTTGCGGCACCCACGAAACAAATTTAATGATTTATCAAAGCATTACATTTCCTATCAAAATTATTATTTTATAATGCTATCAAGTTCGGAATATTTAAACGTGGCTTTTATTGTTCTCTCTGTGACGGCCATAACCCATAGCTGCTGTAAAAGAAAGTTGACCAACCATTGATATATAAAAAAATTAAAACTGACGTCACGAATAAAGTTAGCGTGTGTTTTGCTATCTTGAATTATTCATGAGGTATTTGTAATGTACATGTAAAGATCAAAATAAATAACTTGACCTTTAACGACCCATTTGACGCGGTGGGCAAGTGTCTCCCACGGTCCCGTGGGTCCTGGGTTCGATTCCAGGCAGGAACAGACTTTTCCTACCCAAGGGACATTTTTGCTTCTAGTTCTGGGTGTGATTGTGTGTGTGTGATATGTTAATGTTTCCGGCAACCACAATACAAGTCTCTAAACTTGATGTGGGGCTGTGAATCAAACAAACGCATTCAGTCGTTTGTTTGTTTGTTTGACCTTATTATAATCGCATATATTTTTTTTATGCGGATAAGGCTAGCATTTCACCTGATGGAAAGTGATGATTCGGCTGAAGATGTGACATGTTTGCCTAGAAGATACCTATTCCCTATTAGTAGTTTATGACTGTTTTGCCTCATTGCTGACCAAGTATTTACTATATTCTTTCAGATATTCCTTCGAGCAGCAATAAATATATCAAATTAAGACCTAGCGTCGTTAACTGACTCTAACTACCCGATATCTCATCTTCCTAGAGCAATTATCCACATCCTTTACATCGAATAATAAAATAAAAAAAAACTTCATTTCCACAATAAGTCTAGGCCGTAAACATGTTTACTACAAGTCGGGCTCTTTAATTTTAGTTTCATCCCTGTTACAAGGGAAGCAAGGTCGAGTATTGCGTGAGTTATCTTACGTTTTGAGAGAGGTTCTACATTGAATCGGTGTTTTTCCTCATAGCCTTTGTTAGAATCTATCGCAAGACAGATCCGTCATACAAAAAAGCTTTAGTAGAATAAAAATGAATTCAATAGACGGTCATTTTTCCTTGCTCTTTATTTTTTATATTTTGATCCCACTGCTTTGGCTTGAGACCTTTTTGCAGAGCTATCATCTCTGTAATATAAGGACAATCTGGCTTTCTAACTTTTTGTTTGTATTAGATCGTTCGTTTTAAGTATGTACTTACACACATCGAAAACTTATACAGAACACACATACACATATTGGAAGTGCAACTAATTTAAATGAAACAGATATTTTTTTTAATGATTAATAGGCAAGCATTTGACTGCTATATCACCTGATGGAAAGTGACGATGCGGCCGAAGCTGGAACACGCTTGCTTAGAAGGCACCTATTTCCGCTAAACTTGAAAACACCCAGATTGTATCGTTCAGGGAACAAGCACGCAGGCAATAAGTTACACTCCTTCGCTGTACGAATGATGAACGTAGAAGCAAAACGCTTCGAGCGAACTGGGGGTATGTCAACCATAAATGAATGACGTTTTACAGTTTGTCTTGTTGTTTGATGGTAAAAAGGGCATGGAGGGTATGTCAACCATAAATTAATGACGTTTTACAGTTTGTCTTGTTGTTTGATGGTAAAAAGGGCATGGAGGAATTATATCATGTAATTCCTGAGTACATTCTCCAAAATGTAAGCGATAGAATACCGATAGGCTTGCTACCTTACGTCGGTGACCTTGCAGTTTTGACTCGACTAGCTTACTATCGCCAATGAGATATGATACTGTGAGAGTGTAAGACTTTACTAAATGATAAGGGTTTTTATAAAGAGTTTATCAGTTCAGGGGTATAAACCTAGCTTGATCGATGTATGAGCCCCCGAAACCCCCTGCATACTCAAGTTCATGGGAATCTTTGGAGCCGCTGCCGAGATTCAAAATATATATATATATATATATACAAGAATTGCTCGTTTAAAGGTATTAGAAATTTTAGTGTGCTAGCAAGATACATAATGTATACAATTTTCACCTAACATTTTTACTACCTAGCTGGATTTAGGGTGTTTTTTTACCAGCAAGTATTTGATCACTATCTCACATAGTGACGATGCGATCAAAGATGAAGCATGTTTGCCTAGAAGATATAAGATTAACTTTAGACTTGAAGATATATATTAAGATATATTCCCAGATTATACCGTTCAGGAAACAAAGGCAGGATCACTATCTTACATGATGGAAAGTGATGATGCGTACAAAGATGAAGCATGCTTGCCTAGAAGATATAAGATTCAATCTAGACTTGAAGATATATATTAAGATATTTTTACAGGTCATACCGTTCAGGAAACAAAGACGCGGGTTGCGAGTTCCTTTCAGTATGAATGACGAACGTAGAAGCGAAACACAACGAGGAAACAGGAGGTATGTCAAAGTCTTGTTCGCACTCTCTCGGCCAGAATACCAAAGATACTAACGCTTATGACCTGCCCCCCGATTACCTATCTTTGTTGCAAACGGTTTCAATACTAAATTGACAAAACTCCTAAGAAATAAGGTTCATTTTTGCTTAATTTTAATTGAAACCGCGTGCAACAAAGATACGTAATAGGGGGTCTGATGACAATGACCGAGATCTGTTTACCACCCTCGACAGATCGTCATAACTTACCAGCAGCTGAGATCAATGAGCGTCTCTTATTATTATTGCGTTTTATTGCGTTTATTACTTTCCTTAGGTCTTAGGGTCAAACTCTAGCCTTTGAGAAATTAAAAAAGAAACATTTTTGACACGAATATGAATTGAAATCGTTAGAAACTTCTTATATGACGTGATTGAGCTTATTGTCTGCATTGTCAAAGATTAAGTAAAGTTATGAAAGACATTGTCAGTCTTTCTCCAGAACTATTGTTGCATGTAAGAAGCGAAATGAGAGGAGCGTACTCTAAGTTTCATTTACAAGAGAATATTCTCGACTCTTCGTAGTTTTAAGACTGACGGGAAGAGGACTCATTAAATTGTACTTACACATTTTTTTCTTTATTTTACTTATATTCAAACAAAAACGTAAAAGTAAACGCTTCCACACTCACAGCCCCACACTAAATTCGATGACTAGTGTTGGTGCCGGAAACATTCACATCACACACAGAACTAGAATCACAAATGTCCCTTGGGAAGGAAAAGTGTGATCCTGTTGGGAATCGAAGGACCCACGACGGAAAAAGCAAAGACGACTTCGTTTTGAGAATTGTGATTGTAAAAAGATTAAAGATGATGATGATTGCTGAATTTTACTGTCCCAAAAATCATATTATTTTATTTTTATTCACCTCTATTTTAATATTACCAGATTTAACACTATAACAATTACATTTTAGTGTACGGACTGTTATTTTTTATTTGCATGTTAACTCCAGCTGCAATTACAGTAGTTTTAACGCCACGCGATCCGTGATAGCCGTATATTCTGAAAAAAAGAAAAATACGGGACTTATAGTCCCTAGTGTTACATCAATTCGACGGGCATTAGTGTGGACACGACGTAACTAACTTTTAGTATAAATTGAGCCCTATCTTTATCAAGCCACAGATGAAACAGAACATAATGAGTTCGGCATAAGGGGTGTCATAAAGTTATCTTTTTTGAATTCAGCTGAGCCAGTTAATTGGTTGTGTAGTAGTATATTGTAATCCAGTTTCATCCCTGTTACAATAGTTATTTTAGTAAGTTTGTGTTAAGGCACTTTCACCTTATTAATTTAACTTAAATATACTTTTCCTTAAACAATACATTGGCCTCGATTCTGATGTACACTCACTAAATTAAATTTAAACTATCCCTGTCTCTTACAAAATAAAACACAAGACAGAGATAGCAGGCATTTTAGTGCTGTCACGCTAGTTTATCAATTAAAATATGAACAGCAGAGGCAGAAAGGCGCTTGTTTTAGTCAACACCAATACAACACATACTCGACTAAGCTTGCATAGACATCTAAGTTCTGACTAACTTGACAGCACACAGTATGCTATCTCTGTCTTGTGTTCCTATTTTGTAAAAGACAGGAATAGTTTAAATTTAATTTTGTGTGTTACATCAGAATCGAAGCTATTATCGCTGATCGTACTTTCGGTGTAGACTTAACAAATATCGCGTGATGTGGTTCAGTAAAAACGTGTTATTTGACGACATGGCGTTCAAAAGTTACCTCTTAATAAGCAGGTTGCCTCTATAATTAAACTGTTATACTCTATGATGTTTTGTACCTTATTATTATGGTCAATTAACTTTGTACTGCGTAGTCAAAACGTTATTCTCCTGAAAAATAAAACACACTTACAAATGCATTTCTTTAACAAATATTTTGCATTGATATTTTAACTTTTGTACCTGTAAATCTTATAGTCCTAATAATATTCATTATGTGTGTCACTTTAAAATTAAAAAAAACAAATTATAGCTTTTGTTACATAGGTTCCTGGATTGCGTAAAAGTAAAATATCAAATCACACAATAAAATAATTGCTTTAAAAAGTAATTGTAAATTTAATTAATATTGTAAGTATATTTACTAGTAATCGAAACAAGTTGTGCAAATCAGGTCTCTGTCGGTCAATTTTTTCCATTACCTACATTGGTCACAGATTAAGTAGTACAGTGTTCTTATAACTATTTTTTTATATTAAAATACTACCTGTAAAACCTTTGCCCGCGATAATTAGTTATAAATAGAAGTAATTATCAACATCTGAAATGTAGTTAAATATTACATCTAATACTAGTAAGAATCTTTGTCGTGACATACTGATTCACTGACTGACTGACTTAGAGATAACGCACAGCCTAAACCGCTAGTCGTAGAGTCTTACAATTTAGAGGGTTTTGTCTTAGTACGTAGAGGTGTACTAAGAAAGGATTTTTGGAAATTCTACCCCTAAGAGGGTTTAACGGGGTGAATACGTTTGTATGAAAGTAAATTGTGTTTAAACTTACAGCAATGAAAATTTGTATTTGAGTAGTTCATATAATAATAAAAATTAAGTCGTTCAATATTTTTTTGCCAGGGGTGCATTAAGTTGTCACAATGGCGAATCAAAGTTCATGTCCAAAGTTCTTTATTTATGAAGTTAGTTGAAATTTGTATATTTGCTTAGTTCATTTAAAATAAAAAATGATATTATCAATGTTTTTGTCAGGGATTTAGTGCAATGGGGAATGACAGTTCATATAGAAAGCTTTTTATTTATGAAGTTAAAGTGGTGAAAATTGTATCTGCGTAATGTATGTGTGTAATTTTATAAATAAGTCATTACAGTAAATTAAGAAAATAACTACTGTATCGCTTAGTTAACTATATTATAATCATATAATAATTTTAATTTTAATTTAGGTTTTAGTTTAATGTAACATATGCTTTTTATTCTTATAATCATACTAATACTATAAATCCGAAAGTTTGTGTGTAAATGTGTTCGTATGTTTTTTTCTCTTCACGCTGTAACGAATAAATAGATTTGACTGAAATTACTAATGTACATAGCTAATACTCAGGATTAACATGTAGGCTACTTTTTAACATAATTAATGCGGGCGAAGCCGCGTGGCACAGCTTGTTTACTATACATACATACCAATAATAATGGGTAAGGTAAAGCTTGTGAAAAACCGACACAAAAGCAATAAATTAACTCAATCTCTTTTTTCTTGTAGAAACAATATCTGAGCCGTCGTTTTTAATAAAACTGCTATAAAATAACATAAAGAAGCTCCTTTTAATACAAACTATCCTCTATTTATGGCACTTGATTACTTTGAGTTTGTATAGTTTATTTTATGCTTGCTAAAGAAATATACACAGTTACAATAATAAGCGATCGAACATATTATGATGTTAACCTCACCAAGAAACAATGTTATATTTTCCAAGGTGCTTGATTTGTTTTTGTTTTTTTTTAATATACGAATACTTCAACTTATTAGTTGAGACAGATTGTAAAATTAAATTGAAAAACCCAATTATGTTTAATAATTAAAATGTAAACTTATTACCAGTTTCATAAGAGCAACTATGCAACTATTCTTTATGCCTTGCCTACATAACAAGTAACATGGTATCTAAAAGATTTGCTTAAATGATTATCAACACCGTATTACGCCGTTTTTAACAAGAATTTTAATCGCTCTTACTTGGACGAATCCACAAAAAAAGAGCAATTATTCAGAGTAGGAGCATTAATTTCTCGACCTCACGACGGTCACGGTGGCTATGAATAAAAACGGACGGTCGGCAGTGTCACTGAAAAAGCTCCACAATTCCGTACAGGTCAATGTAGAGGCCTATATTTTATTATGATGCATATAGGATATATCTATCTACATTGTTTTTTTTTTTATTTGTGGCAGGCTAGTGTTTGACCACAATCTCACCTGATGGTAAGTGACGATGTGATCGAAGTTGGTAAACACACTAGACCTAGAATACGCAGGCTCTCAAGGATAACTGCCGGAACACCGTATTTGGCTTGGCGGCAGACTTTCAACTTAATGGTGGTAAGCTTGTATGGAATTGTAGTTGAAAACTGTAGGTAAGTGAACACTTTTCAACAATTGTTTATTCACATGGCAAATAGGCAGTCATGAAAATGACTGACACTATTTGCCTAACAGCCATATCGAGAACTTAGTTTACTCTTGAATGGGAATTAAACATAAAAAAATACCGCTCCATGCGATGAATTAACCCTGAACTGATTTTTATATATTTCGCCAAATATTGAAGAATTAAGTCATTTTGACTGTTAAAAAAAACAATTACAAAGAAGCTCGATTTATTATTATAACCTTCTTTTTAGTAAAAAGTTAAAATTTATAGTACTTACTATAGTTAAAATTTGTCATGTATTGTTACTTTTTACATCGGTCAAAATTAGACAAAACAATTATTATAATATTAACAATAGAATGATAATTGGATGAATTATCTTCCTGAAATAATGGTGTAAGGAGGTTTGGGCATCTCGCTAGTGAAGTAACTTTTTTACATACGTGTTCGAATACAAAGTACTTTTGCTAAATTTATTAGCTTACGAATTCGCCGGCTTTAGTCAGTATATCATGTTAGTTTAGTTTTAGTTAAGTTAGTCATTGTAGTTTAGTTACTTAGTATATCATGTCTCAACTGTTTACTTATCCGTCTAACCGTTACAACGAGACCTTTTTCAAACATTAAAACTGACACAAACTGTCATTCATAATAATTATTTAAAAGTTACAACTTCCATAAATATAAATAAAATTCCTACTCAAAAATATACTTAACAAAATTAAGCACTTGTATAATTCCCAAAATAATTACATAGTAACGTCACAACACCCTAATTTTGCAAATTCTCAAAAATCTAAATTCCAATTATCGTTCCACTTTCTACCCTTACGAAACCCTAAAAACTGCAAGACAGCGGATAGCGGCCGCTACAAAATTATGTCCTTCCTTGGGGGTGTAATTTAGAGCTTCCTTGTATGATTGGGGTGGTTACGGAACTGCTTCTTCTAGGGATTTAAGGGTATTCAACCTCACTTGGGATTGAAATGAATAGACTATGTCGGATAGATTTATTTGGGTTCTCTTCTTTGAAGCGGTGAAACTGATTAGACTTTTGAACAAATTTTGGTTGGGTGAGAGACTGTACAATATTTTACAATCCGATATCCTATTGGAGCGCTGTGTTTCCTATAAGATCGGTAGCTTGTATTGTTGTATTTAGTTGGTTGTATAGTTGTATTTAGTTGGTGAAGTTTTAAAAGAGTATCTATAAATTACACAAAAAAAAGTTAAGTTTTAGAACATAATAATATAATATATTCATTTAGACCGTAGACTATGCAGTAGATGGCTAAAGCCTGGCATTCCACGTGAACCTATTTTGAAATATTATTTTTTTGGTTTGATAGATAGATAGAGTATCTTTCCAATTGGTCCCATTTAAATTTGATCAAGATCTGACTAGTAGTTTTTTAAGTTATCCTCAATAATGCGTATTCTGTGGACTACATTGACGATGTTTTCGTTTTTAGCTGACTTCAAAAGTCACCTCATTATTTTTTTCTTAGTGCGCCGATTTTAATGATTACTTTTTTATTTAAAAGCTGGTGCTTTCCATGTGATTTCATTTCAATTTCGTAAACAAGCAAAAATTTAAGATTTTAAACTGACATGGTACCTATGTCAGTTTAAAATCTTAAATTTTTGCCTTACTGCGTATAATTTTTTTTATTTTTAGGAGTATCTAGAAAATAGATTAGAGCAAGAAGACACGCTGTTCTTTAAAGGATAATACAGGATGGTTACAAAATACCTAAACAGTATTTAGCTGTCAATTATCAACAAATTTTACTAACACTACTGAAAAAGCTTTATAATTACTTTTAATATCACATGATGATGTATAAGCGATAACAATATATCAACAAAAAACTTTTTAAAAGGAAAATTTATCGCTGGAGGCGGGATTTGAACCCGCGGCCATAGGGTGTCATGGCCTATTGCTCTAACCGCTGAGCTACTCAAGCCCTGCCTGAAGCGACGAAATTAACCTTTCCTTATTATTAACGTATTACGGGGACGTGTGACATTATCTACCGAAACAGTTTATAGAAACTACTACGGCCAACGGGTCTAACATTGCAATATATACAAAAATATTTCATGAATAAATACTTACTGCCTGGTAGAGATCGCTATTAGTGATAAGGCCGCTTGTTGTGATA
This sequence comes from Lomographa bimaculata, assembly GCA_948107665.1. Lineage (NCBI taxonomy): Eukaryota > Metazoa > Arthropoda > Insecta > Lepidoptera > Geometridae > Lomographa > Lomographa bimaculata. Next base: position 3,753,987 of record OX403592.1, on the reverse strand, counting down.
CTTTACGTATAAGCTTGTTTGTTACCTTTGTTTTATCTCATCTTATAAAGTGGATCAATAAAGTATTATCTAGATAGACAGATCTATAAACTTTTTACCATACCAATACCGAACAGCCAATCCGTAACATGAACGTCATTCGCGAGTTCAATTAAGCGGATTGGACAGACAATAGTAGCTAACTGTTCCATCATACCGCCAGTGGCCGCTATGGGCCAATCTACTCCTGTCTGTTTGTGCACACACCTGCTCGTTGTACTGCATAATATTGGTTATTAGCGGGAATTTACTTAAGAGCATTTTTTTAATCACCCCATTATATGGTGGCACTGCTTTACGCTCTCTGATTTGTAAGATGTACAATTTTATTATGCCCTGTGATTTCATAGGAAAAAAAAAAAAAAAATAATATTCTTTCTGATTAAAAACATAGGTTTTTAATCAGAAAGAATGTAATCTTTGCGCATTACTACAAGGCGAGTGATTGACTGGCAATGGTGATGTACTGTCCTAGGTGGACACTGCTAAAGAGCCTACCCAAAGAGTCTACAATAATTTAAACGCAAGCAAAGCTTAATAATTAAACGCAAGCACAACTAAAAAAAAACCGACTTTAATGCTTATATTTTGGTCTTGGCTGGTCGATTTCGATAAAATTTATATAGGACCATCTCTGAAGTATAATCTACCTAAAAAAAATCATCAACCATTATAATTGGTGGAGATGTTGCGTAACGGGTCCCGTACGTAGTTTCGAATGACGTCGTAGCGACAGGTCATTAACATATATACAAAAAAAACGTACAGTCGAATTAAGAACCTCTTTTTTTAAGTCGGTTGAAAATACTGACTTCACTGCTTCATCTTCGGAACCCTTGATCAAATTAAATTCGCAAATTGATGATAAAACTATACTGGTCAGATCTTGATCAAATTTAAATAGGACCACATGGGAAGCACCAACTTTCAAGTTAAATCCAAAAAACTCCTCCTTTTTATGAAATCGGTTAAAAATTCAACCTGTTATGAAGTATAATGTATGAAGCAAGTTATTGACGAAATAAATAATAAAAAGTTGGTACTTAAGAGAAGTTACCATTTAGCGAGTGTTTGGTATTTTGTGAAAGTGTGAAGCATAAACGAAAATTACGCTCAGGTAGTTTAAACATTGAGCTCAATGTAAAGATAAAAAATAATGATTATTACTGCACATATACTAAATAGCTACAACCTTTATAAGTTTTTAAGGTTGCATCAGTTTCACCTATAAAACAAGGTCGTAAATTGAAACAAAAAATTTCAAACGTATTCAATATCTGAATAATTTATTCATACCTCCGGATCCAGATTAATAAAATCTCTTGACCGTTACGAGGAAACTTGAAATTTATTACCGGAAGAAAGTTGATCGGCTGCTAGAAGCCGTCACCCTTCGCTTAGCGTTTTCAAACTTTTTCAAGCTGAAAAGTTCTCGTGGGGCGCGTATGTCGATTCTTGAAACTTATTTTTGCTTCGTGTTATCGACACAAATTTCCACCGTGGCAGGGCTTGAAAGAAAATTCCAGCGATTCATACTGCAAATCTTTACGTCGTCGACCGTCGTATCCTAGTGCCGGAAACATTCATATACACACACCTACCATTTGCCTATATTTCCTAAAACTATATACAGCAAAGAACTAAGTTACCTACAAGACATCGAGCTTATAGGTAACTCAAGTGCTCAAGCCCACTACCAGTGAGTAGCGTTAACATAAAACCTAGAACAAATATCACAAATTTCCCTTGGAAAGAAAAATCTGTATTCCCAGCGGGAATCGAACACGATACCCTTGCTTAGAAATCGTACAAGAACCAATTAAGCCAACGGGCAGTTCAAAATCTGAATCATGTTGATACATTTTCGTCAGTCTATTTTCCAGTCCTTGTTAAAGTAGTGAATATTAAAAAAGCAGCATATCTAGTCGAATCCAAATTGCAGTCTCGTTCACCGACGTAAGGTTGCAAAAGCCTATCGGTATTCTATCGCTTACATTTTGGAGAGTGTGCGCAGGAATTACACTAGTTAGAACCCCATGGTCGTTTTATCATCTAACGATAAGACAAACTGTCAAACGTAATCCAAATATGGTTGACAAACCTTCAGTTTTCTCGAAGCGTTTCGCTTCTACGTGTACCATCCGTACTGCTGTGGAACTCATTACTGGCGTTTTTGTTCCCCGAACTGTATAATCTGGGTGTCTTGAATTCAAGAGTATAATATAGAGATTATAAGGTATCTTCCAGGCAAGCATGCTACATCTTCGGCCGCATCTTTGCTTTCTGTCAGGTGAGATAGTGGTCAAATGCTTGCTTATCGAGCATAAAAAAATATTTACAAAATACATCGATGTGTTTCTGGTAGAGAAGAACGTCTCTCTGATTATAGAGAATTCATACAAATATTTTACTAGATGAAGATTCCTAGAACCACAGAAGTTACACGAGAAACTTTTAAGTCCGCAGCATTTTGAAACCCCACAATTTGCATAAAAAATTAACAGAAATTTATTCATTTAGCCAATTTCGTAAACATACGAAGTTATTCTAAGTTATTTAAGTAAGGGAAAGCCGCGCTTAGTTAGTACTAAGCTGTTAAAACTTGTACGACTGTCTCGTTTTGTAGTATAACTTTGTAAATGGTTTAAATTTAGGTACTACAACTTTAAACAGATATACCTACATATTATACTCTCTTATTTATAAAAAGATAAACGAGTGATAAACCTTCTATAGTTAAAATATGTATAATTTCTCTTATTTTGACGTGTGACATTTAACATAAGTTGAAATAATTAAACGCAAGCAAAGCTTAAAAAAACTTTCTTCGGAACCTTGATCAGATTCAACGTATTAAAGACGCATTATTGACAATAGCTCAAAAACTAGTGATCAGATCTTGACCAAATTGAAATGAAATCACATAATAATTATTGTAAGTAACGAGATTGTTAGAAACATTTACCATGTATTTTTGATTTTTCTCGTGATTTTGCTACCGGTTCAAGCGTCATGCGCTTGTACCGGTAACAAAATATCGAGTACTCAATAAAAAAATATATAAACACAGTAAATATTCCGTTTCTAACGTTCCCGTTAACCGGCTTAACGACTGTTGTCTTACGACTTACAACTGGGACCGACAGGTTAACGTACCCTCCAAAGCACGGTGACACTCCGTTATATAAGTAAGTGAACTTTTTAAGAAATCACTACCGGAACATTTTAAGAGACTTGGAAAATTTATTGAATTCTCAATCCTTCCTAATTGGTATAAATGTTTGTTTCAATAACGAGATATTTACTATCTATTTCGTTTGTTCCGTTATCGACACAAACATTTATAGTGAGAGTGACCATGAAAGCTATTTTTCTAATTGGGAAAAATACACTGACCCTAATTGCAATACCTCCGCAATCAACATCACAAAGTCACATAATAACAGAGACACTGATTTCCCCTCGTTATGAGACATTAAGCTATTTTAATTATTAGTTTACCGAAGTTCCGAGTTTACGTGTGCAAGCTACGGGTTCTAACACGGTATCGTGTCCTGGTTTATATTCTACGAGATATTATTTGTATACGAGATACTTACAGCAATGTATTATACACAAAAAGAATTTATAATATAATATACATATAACTATCTATATACTAACTCCGTTACCGTTAATTAATGCAAAAGTCGTTGGTCAGCAATGGGCCCAAAATGCTTGCGTTACCTCGTTGCACAGCGAGACTTAATTGCTGGACTAAATACAATACAATTTCCGTCTTCCAGCCATCTATATAAATAAATATAAAAAAAAAACATTCAACTTGAGTACCTCCTCCCTTTTTTGGGAAGTCGGTAATAACACCAACTACTTACTGTTTACTTTATCTTTATGTATTTTATATATAACTTACTATTGTATTCTAGCGATAACGGATCAAATTGTCATGGTATCAATTTACGTGTATATATTTATAAATTTATATAGTTTGGGACATAAATTGTTCAAAAACCTAGGCGCCTTGTACCCTGTAATTTCACTAGAAAGATTGCCCTGCAATCCAAAATACAATAACGTTTTTGTATAATGTATATACTATTAGGCACAGAAGAGGGATTTTTTTACTTATAATTTCTTTCTCTCTCTACTGTTTAGAGGTTGAATGTCAACAGTAACGTACTGCCCCAGGGGGACTCCGAATAATAGTCCTTTATACACAAATTGTCGAAACGTTAAATCAAAAAGAAAATCAGTTACCTAAGTCATAAAAAAATCCGCACAGCAACAAAAAAAACAGTAAACCGCGCATTTTTCCTCAGCATTTTCCCAGCTAATCAAATGAAGTGTTATCAGGAAGGGCGGTAATCAAAGTAATGTTTCCGTGGTAACCCGCTTGTAATACTAATGAGGATCGGGGAAACTTTCATGGAAAGGTGAGAAATGGCCAGCTGGGTTT